>NC_051165.1:139813704-140413704 GCF_013339725.1 Rhipicephalus microplus
TATATATTGTCACGAACAAAAGAAGACCTACAGCCAGGAGTTCACCTGAACCCAAGCAACGAAAATGTTCTCTTCTTATTCGCAGCCCGAAAACGAGTATGAGCCACAGCGGCTTGTTCATCAACGGTGGCATTACCCCCTCTCCCAAGAAGCATCGTTTCGATGCTGTACATAAAGGCGAAAAAAAAGAAAATGAAACGAAAATTACCATGCAAGCAAAATGAATGGCGTAAGGCGGAATAACGTAGTAGGAGTCAAATGAAAAATAAGGAAAATAGTGAAGAATGTAAGGAAAAGACGACACAAAAAAAAAAGACGCGAAGTTACCAATAAACTCAGTCACTCACTGGTGATGCACAGTGCGAAAAGTATAGTTTGAGCCGTGAAACGTGAATGACTTCTGTTTGCCGGGTGTGACGAGAACGTCTCGAAGTGCCTTCTGGGAGAACCTCGTAAGTGACGTCGCTGAGACGTCGTACGACCTTGTAAGAGCCGAAGTAGCGGCGAAGAAGCTTTTATGAACGGCCACGCTTCGAATAGGGGTCCACAGCCAGACTACATCACCAGGCTTGAAAATAACTTCACGGTGACGGAGATTGTAGCGGCGTGCGTCTGCGGTTTGGTGATGTTGATTACGGTGACGAGCAAGTTGACGGGCCTCTTTTGCGCACTGCGCGAATTTGGCGGCATCCGTGTGGTATATTCCTAAGTTGTCGGGCAGCAGCATGGCGTCGAGCATCGTCGTGACCTTGCGACCGTGGACTAAGCGAAAAGGTGTGAAACCGGTACCTTCTTGAATAGCGGTGTTATACCCAAATGTTATGTAAGGAAGTTTGGCGTCCCAGTTGTTGTGATTGATGTCCTCATACATTGACAGCATGTCTGCAATTATCCTATTGAGTCGTTCAGTCAGCCCGTTTGCTTGCGGGTGGTAAGCCATTGTTTTACGATGTTCCGTGCCACTCAATCGCAAGACTTCCTGCAGCATCTCTGCGGTGAAAGCTGTCCCACGATCAGTTATGACGACAGCTGGCGCACCGTGACGTAACACAATACTGTTAACAAGAAATTGGGCGGCGCCTGCTGCTGTGGCTTTTGGAAGTGCCTTTGTTTCACAGTAGCGTGTTAAGTAGTTAGTATCGACCACAATCAACCGGTTCCCAGAAGAAGACGTAGGGGATGACCCCAGCAAGGCCATACCAATCTGAAGCAAGGGCGCCTTTGGTGGGCCTATTAGTTGCAGTAGTCTCGCTGGTCGTAAAGGTGGAATCTTACGTCGTTGACAGTCGCGACATGTGCGAACGTAGTGTTTCACAGTCTTTGCGAGACGGGGCCAGAAGTAGGAGCGTTGAATCCGTTGCCGCGTGCGCATATAGCCGAGGTGTCCGTACGATAGCTCGTCATGATACGCACGTGAAATGTCACCACGAAGCGTAGTTGGCGCAACAAGCAGATACATAGCTTGTGTAGGATGAAAGTTCTTTTTATAAAGCACTCCATCGCGGAAAAAAAGGATAGTGAGCGTGCAAAGCTTCGAGGAAGGTGGGAATTGCGCGCTTCCATGTTGTCACTGAGCGGGATCAGCTCTGAGTCATGACGCTGTTGTTCAGCCAAGCGGGTTGCTGATACGGCAGAAAAGAAAGTGTCGTCGTCTTCAAGGTCAGTGTTGGCATTTTCGACTGGTGCACGTGAAAGACAGTCGGCGTAGGTGAGTTTCCGCCCAGATTTGATGACGATGGTGACATTGAAATCTTGTAGCCGAAGGCTTCATCGTGCTGAACGGCCTGAGGGATCTTTGAGATTTGCTAGCCAACAAAGGCAATGGTGGTCGCTAACTGCCCTGAATGGGCGGCCATCCAGATATAGGCGGAATTTCCTTATAGCCCAGGCAACAGCGAGGCATTACTTTTCGGTTGCAGAATTGTTTTTCTCCGTTGGGGATAACGTTTCGCTCGCATAGGGGATCACACGCTCAACGCCGTTATGCCACTGAACTAATACCGCTCTTAGTCCAACGTTGCTGGTGTCAGTGTGTAATTCCATGTCGGCGCTTTCGTCAAAAAGACCCAGTACAGGCGGTGTCTGGAGGAGGTTTCGAAGGGTGTCGAACGCCTGGCACTGATCGAGGCCCCAAACAAACGAGACACCGTCTTTTGTAAGCTTGTTAAAGGGGTTCAGCAATTTTTCAAATGTTTTTGCCAAAGCGCCTGTAATACGCACAGAGCCCCAGAAATCGGCGTAGGTCGCGCTTATTTGTGGGCGCGGGAAAGGCGGCAATGGCGCGAGTTTTCGCCGGATCTGGGCGGATGCTGGCATGGCTCACAACGTGACCAAGGAATTTCAGCTCTTCATATCCAACATAACATTTCTCAGGTTCGAGAGAAAGCCCCGCTGTTCTGATTGCCTGAAGAACTGCCTGGAGGCGTTGAATGTGTTGTTCAAACGTGTCTGCAAAGACTACGAAATCATCAAGGTAAACAAGACATGATTGCCATGCGAGCCCCGTGAGAACCGTATCCATCATTCTTTGGAAAGTAGCTGGCACTGAGCATAGACCGAAAGGCAACACTTTAAACCCGTACAGGCCGTCGGGAGTCATAAACGGCGTCTTTTCGCGGTCGTGCTCATCCACTGCGATTTGGTAGTAGCCGCTACGCAAATCTATTGAGGAAAAATATTTAGCGTTGCATATACGGTCCAACGAGTCATCTATCCAGGGTAGAGGATAAACTTCCTTTTTGGTGACCTTGTCCAGTTTACTGTAATCAACGCAAAAACGCAACGTACCGTCCTTCCTCTTCACTAGCTTAACTGGCGAAGCCCAGGGACTGGTCGATGGCTGGATGACGTCGTCCTGAAGCATCTGCTGGACTTGGTCACGTATAGCGTCTTGCTCTTTTTGCGACACCATATAGGAATGTTTTCGGATGGGTCTCTCGGTGGGTTCCCTGATGATATGATGCTGAGCAAGTGTTGTCTCTTTAACCTTTGACGTAGTGGCAAAGCAGTCTTGAAATGAGCGGAGTATACGCAAAAGGCTTTCTCGTTCAGCCGAAGGTAGTCTCTCGTTTACGTCGAGAGTGCTCGCGAAGGCCTCGTCAGGGTGGCCATTCGATGAAAATGAAGCTAACATGGATGAACCATCGGCTCCGGCAAGTTCTTCGCAATATGCAATGGCAGTGTGTCTCGTTAGGTGGCGATATTCGTCGCTGAAGTTCGTGACCAGCCAGTGAACATACTTGTTCCTAGGCTGAATGATTCCTCGGGCAACACAGATTTGTCGTGAGATAAGGAGAGACCAATTGGACTCTTCAATTACCACGTCAGACACGTTCTGTTCAAATCTACTTCGACAAATAGGCTGCTTCGAAATGGGAGTGTCAAAGAATCATCAGTACCACGGAGCGCTCTTTTCCGGAATTGTGTATTGTCAGTTGCAGCGCAAAAAGGACCCTTAAATGACACAAGTTTTTCACGGAGGTCGATGACGGCACCGTATTCTCGAAGGAAGTCCATTCCTAAAATTACTGGCCGAGAGCACATGCGCAATACGAGGAAAGAGCCCGCAAAAGTCGACGTACGTATTCGAATGCGTGTCATGCACATACCAGTAGGCATAACCAGATGGCCACCAGCCGTGCGCAACTGGGGTCCTTGCCAAGGTGTGGTAACCTTGTTCAGTTCAGATGCCAGTGTGGCGCTCATTACGGAATAGTCGGCACCCGTGTCGACGAGAGCGTTGACAGCATGATTGTCGACAAAGACGGCAATTTCGGCATAAACAATCTTTCTGGGAGAACACTTCAAAACCGGAATGGTCCTCGTTGGGTTGTTGCGTCGAAGGAGGGTCTTTTACTGTTCAACGGGCCGCGACTTCACCCCTAGAATTCGCCGTTCCTACTTTCCCCTGCGGGGACTTGGTGACTGGCTCCCGAAATGAGTGGAAGAAATGAGGGCAAACTGGGTGACGCAGACCGGCGAGGCGATGGTAATCTCGACTGGTGGCGCTGAATAGTCGAAGGAGTTCACTGGCCCGAGAGATAGGCTTCAATTTTGCGGGGGCGCTCACCGTAGCGCGGACATCGAGCATCAGGGTGGAAGCCGCGGAGATCTAGTTGCTGGTATTGAGATTTGCGGTATACTTGACCCGCTTCGCCACAGTGATAGCAGAGCGGACGGTTATCCGAGGTGCGCCACGTGCTTCCCTTGCTACCATTTTGTCTTGAGTCAGACGGCAGATAGGTGGGTGTGCTCGGAAACTTTGAGCCGAGAGGCGGGCTCGAAGCATTGTCGTGGAATGACTACATAGCCTGGTACTTTGGCCGCATAGCAGGATCTGTAGCCGGTGGCGCAGGGGATCGCAATGCCACTGCGTATGTCAGGACTGGGGCCTCGGGAATCAGGAGTGCGATTGGAGCCAAGAGTTTGATGGCCTGCCGGACTTCATGTCGGATTACATTCACGAGGGCTGATACAGGTGGAAGGAATCCCACTGCCTGAAGATGTCGCATTTCGTCCCGGGCGATACTTCGAATTAAGTCTGCAAGGGCCTGGCTCTCGTTGTCAGAGCCGATAGAGCATGCGGTGGCCGGGATCTGGCGTTCGTATTGTGAGGACCGCTGCTGCAGAGTACGTTCCATCGTGGTTGCCTCACTGATGAACTGAGCGACTATCGTTGGTGGGTTGAGCACGAGCCCAGCAACAAGCTGCTCTTTTTTTCCGCGCATCAAATGCCGCATCTTCATTTCCTCCGGCATAGCAGGGTCCGCGCGCGTGATGAGCCGAAGCATGTCCTCGACAAACATAGATACTCGCTCGTTCGGGAGCTGGTCTCTGCAGGATATGGCTTGTTCAGCCCTCTCCTTCATCTCGGTGTTGCGGTAGGCGTCATGTAGCAGTCGGCTAAACTCTTGCCAGGTTGCAAAGGAGCCCTCTTGGTTCTCGTGTCTTCGCAGAATCCTCCAAGTAAAAGTAAACTCGGCGCAGCTTGCGAACAGCGTACCATCCGTTGATGCTTGCAACCGATCAAAGTGGTCGACCCAGTCATCAACATCCTCAAAGATGTCTCCATGGAATGGCTTTGGTCTCTGTGGTGTATGAAAAAGATGCGCGAGAAGAAAACCATGGCCATAACTGGTTTGAACCGCCTGGCTTGTCATTGAAGCAGCCATCTTTCTGGGTGTCGATGCCAAGTGACCAAATTGAGGGAGTAACCCACGCAGGCAGCGGGTGCTTCTTGCTCTCGGTCAAGTAGCTGTTCCCAAGATGGCCGACACAGCCAAAGTACACTTACCCAGCACCTCCACCGGTAATGTCCCCCACCTGTAGCTCCATCTTCTCGAAGGTCATGGTCTCCACGACGTCGTTCCCCGTTCCCATGCGGCCAAGTTCAGCTGCTCACGAGCGGGAAAACTAGTCGTCACCGCTCCCGAGGCAAGGGCTGCGACGCTTTCGCATTGTGAAAGCCCTCAGAGCCGCCCATCTATTGTAATTGACGTACTTTTGGACGGTGTTCATGCATCTGCACCTATTGACACTGGAGCTGCAGTGTTCGTTATGGACGAAAACCTTGCCGCTTGCTTCGAAAGAGTGGCTGTGTTCGTTTTTTCGCCTCGCGCTACACAAATTTCTTTCAATTGCTTCGAAAAGTGATGCCGATTTCCGGGTTGTCCCTTCGTACTGCCGGTTCGCATCGTATCTATCCTGCAGCAGGGTGCACAGCTCGCATTGTCGTTCAAGACATTCTGTATGTCGGCCAATTCATCAAAACTCCTGCATGCTCTCAAGACGTCATCCTGAGATGGGATTTTCTCTCCCGCAACGACGCCGTCATCCATTGTGCCGCCGCCGAAATTGAACTCTCACCCTTCTCACATTTGACGCCGGAAGACAGTGCCTCGAAACCGAGCAAGATTCTCGGGAAGGACGATACCCCATTGCCTCTAAGCTCGACGATGGGTGTATCTGTCTACTGCGCTGGACTCTCCGACACAATTGCACTCGTTTCGCCATCCGACCGTGCTTACCGAAGGAAAGCGTTGCTAGTACCTTTCGCGACCGTGCAAATCACCCAAGGCAACGCCGCTATTTTTTGTGACCAAACCTTCCCCGTACTCTGTTACCTTGGTTCGAGAGGAATGTCTCGGCAGAATGGAACTAGTGGATGAAGCGCAAGTCCTGGACGTACTCCATGACTCGCGTTGTCCCTATACGCGTACCATTAGTGCTGTTTCCACTTCTCATCCATCATCTCCTGATGTATTTGGTCCCTACATTGATGACAACCTTACGTCGGTACAGCTTTCCCAGCTTCTGTACCTGTTGCGAGAATATCGTTCTTTCGATGTCGGGCGAAGTTCTCTCGGTCGCGCGTCCACTGTTACGCATCGTTTCGACACTGGTGCCCATCTACCATTACGGTAACGTCCACACCACGTGTCGCCTGCTGAACGTCGGAAAATTAACGAGCAGGTTGATGATATGCTCAGACGTGACGTTATTCGGCCCTCGGACAGACCATGGGCGTCTCCTGTTGTTCTTGTTGCGAAGAAAGGTGGTTCTGTGTGGTTGTGTGTGGACTACAGACGGCTCAATAAGATCACTCGCAAGGATGTTTACCCACTGCCGCGCATCGATGACGCAATCGATAGCCTTCACGGAGCCGAATTTTTTTCTTCTCTCGATCTGCGCTCAGGGTACTGGCAAGTACCCATGGCTGATGACGCTCGACCGAAGACTGCGTTCGTCACACCCGACGGCTTGTACGAATTCACCGTCATGCTATTTGGTCTATGTAATGCATCTGCGACCTTTGAGCACATGATAGAAACCGTTTTGCGCAACTTGAAATGGCACACATGCTTGTGTTACCTCGATGACGTTGTTGTGTTCGTTCCAGATTTTTCCACGCATCTCCAACGTATGAAAGAAGTTTTCGCACGTGTGAGCAATGCCGGCTTGCAACTAAATTTGAAGAAGTGCCGCTTTTGCAGCACGGCAACTCACCATCCTAGGGTACGTAATGTCCAAGGATGGTATTCTTCCTGACCGATCCAAGCTTCGGTCCATGGCCGAATTCCCCAAACCTGCGTCAATCAAAGAACTGCATAGTTTCGTGGGCCTGTGCTCATACTTCCGACGCTTCATACGAAACTTTGCTACGATCATATCACCGCTGAATTGAGGGGTCCGTTACTCCTTGGGAGGTACGGACCCCTCAATTCGTGGTCGTCCGAGTGCGACGACGCGTTCGCAAAGCTCCGCCATTTTTGGACGTCTCCTCCCATTTTACGCCACTGCGACCCTACGGCCCCAACGGAGGTGCACACGGACGCCAGCGGTATAAGCCTCGGCGCTGTCCTGGCGCAGCGCAAGCCCGGATTTCCTGAATATGTCGTAGCATATGCAAGCCGTACGTTCACGCGAGCCGAGACAAACTACACCGTCCTGGAGAAAGAGTGCCTGGCGATCGTCTGGGCCCTTACAATGTTTCGACCTTATTTGTATGGTCGCCCATTCGATGTCTTTACCGACCATCATCCACTATGCTGGCTTTCATCATTGAAGGATTGATTGATATGTGGGGTTTAACGTCCCAAAACCACTATATGATTATGAGAGACGCCGTAGTGGAGGGCTCCGGAAATTTAGACCCCCTGGGGTTCTTTAACATGCACCCAAATCTGAGCACACGGGCCTACAACATTTCCGCCTCCATCGGAAATGCAGCCGCCGCAGCCGGGATTCGAACCCGCGCCTTGTGGGTCAGCAGCCGAGTACCTTAGCCACTAGACCACTGCGGCGGGGCCATCATTGAAGGATTCCTCAGGCCGTCTCGCCCGTTGAGCTCTTTGCTTACAAGACTACGACATCCGCGTAATGTACTGCAACGGACACCAGCATGCTGACGCCGACGCCCTCTCGCGCTCCCCTCTGTCTGAAGGTGATGTGTTCTGCTTAGTATCCTCGGTTGCTATTTCTGCCATTAATGTTGACACCATCGCTACCGAACAGCGAGAGGATAATTGGATCGCCCCACCGATCGACTTGCTCTCTGATCCATCCGCGACGCCATCCACGCGTGCCTTGCGTCGTCGAGCTCACCATTTCGCCATTCGTGACGGCTTTCAACATCGACGCAATTACGACGCCGATGGCCGGCAGTGGTTACAAGTGATACCCCGCAGTCTGCGGTCGGAGATACCTACCATCAAAACCTACCATCGCATTCAACAACGCTACTTTTGGCGCGGGATGCACCGCTACGTGCAGCAGTTTGTTCATTCCGGCCTCACTTGCCAACGCCGCAAACCGTCAGCACACATGTCGCCAGCCAGTCTGCAACCATTATCTTATCCTGAGCGTCCGTTTGGGCGCATAGGAATTAATTTGTATGGACCACTTCCTCTGACGTCAGCTGGTAACCGCTGGGCCATCGTTGCCGTGATCATTTAACGCGATACGCCGAAACCGCCGCTATCCCTTCGACTACTGAGGGTGATGTTGCGTCCTTCCTACTGCATCGCTTTATACTGCACCACGGTCCACCTCAGGAGCTTGTCAGCGATCAAGGCTGTGTCTTCTTGTCAGAAGTCATCTAAGCCATTCTCATGGAGTGCCATTCTCTCCACCGCAAAACTACAGCTTACAACCCGCAGATGAATGGTCTCGCCGAACGCTTTGACCGCACCCTCAGTGGCATGCTTTCAATGTAGGTCGCTGCCAACCACACGAATAGGGATACTATACTGCCCTTCGTCACATACGCCTACAACACCGCCCCTCAGAGCACAACCGGGTTTTCACTTTTCTTCTTGCTGTACGGAAGGCACCCGTCACACACCATCGATACGATACTCCCGTACACACCGAATCCATCTGAGTGTGCACCTATTTCTGAAACAGCCAGGCTTGCTGAATAGTGTCGAGAGCTTTCCAAGACTTTTACGACGCATGAGCAAGAGCGGCAGAAAAGTATTCGTGATGGCTCCGCCACTTCTGAGCCCACGTTCCTTCCTGGTTCTCTAGAATGGCTCTCAATCCCGACCTCTGTAGCTGGCCTTTCTTTCAAACTACTCCCGAAATACGAAGACCCCCACCGTGTCATCGAGCGCACATGATCATCAACTATCTGATCAAACCAATTGAACAATCTTCGGACATGCGCCGTCGCGGGCGCGATATAATCAACGTGGAGCGCCTGAAGGCTTACTATGACTCGCTCATAGTGACAAGCTGTTAGGTCGCCAGGCGGCTCCCTCTTCGACCCCGGGGTAATTGTAGAGAAGCTTCCGAACACTGAAATTGGTCAAACTCTCAGGTGCCTTCTAGGGGGTCTACCCCAAAAGGATGCCGCTCGCGCTGGGAGCTCGCGCTTGGCCGTTACTGTAGCCGTTGTGTATGCTCGCTGTGTGCCGGCTAATAAACGCCTTAAAAATAATATATATATATATATATATATATATATATATATATATATATATATGTGTGTGTGTGTGTGTGTGTGTGTGTGTGTGTTTGTGTGTGTGTGTGCGTGTGTGTGGTGTGTGTTAGAAAGTATTGTCAAGTTGATGATAAAATACCTAAAGTATAGCTTTTATATAAAATCAGGTCGGAAGAATACGAAAAGTAGAGAGCACGGAACGGCACAAGAGGGGGGGGGGTGCCTATTTCGTTCGCACGACACCGTGATTCGTAGGTATGGCGTTTTTAAGGGCATTCCGTCATCTCTTGTTCCTGCTAGTCGCTTTGGAAGGAATGTAAGTAAACTACAAATAATATTTTCATATTTCACTTGCAATATATTTTGATTGCTTGAAATACCATGCGAATCTCACTAGGTTGATATATAAGGGAAGTAAGAACTTCAGTAAAACTAGACAAATTTTTACACTGCAAAGAAGTTTAAATACACAAGAGTTTGTATTGAAAAACGCAATTATTTCGCACCTGTATTTTTTGCTACCAAGGTTGAACATCACTTCACAGTTGAAAATTCGTAGGAACTTCACCAGCAGTGAGCAACCAAAACTCGTCGCAGATTTGTTGGGCATCCTGGAAGCCTTTGCCTACATGCTACCTTACCAACATGCTTTCATCAAATGTGCAATAATGAAAAATAGCGAAACGCCGGCAGCTTTAGAAAAAGCTATCTTGTCTACTCCCTTTTAGAATAACTTTCCAGAGTGCACAGTTCACTTAGGCGCCAGCCGCAATGTTCAGACCCCAACAAAAATGAACTCTCAATTACCTACAGATTGACAATGCTTCACCATGTCAAGGTCATCACACCAAAATGTAGAAACAGCTCTGCAGTAATATGTATGAACATTTACCTTCGATAATATAGAAATTTACGTACTCCAGTAACTATTATGGTCTTCGGGAGACAGATAATATAAAGATTTTCTTTAATTAGATTATAAAATTAGCTCCAGCCAGCAGGTATAAACGTTTTAAAGGGAACTTTAGAACCCATACGATATGCCGGTACCCAGCCAACCCTAGTTGTCGTTAATAATTTATCTAAATATTTTTATTCACTCTGGTTTCTAAATGCACATTCCCAGCTGCATCTTACGTATAAGGCAAAATACAACGCCGGATTTGGCGTTTTTCGTTAGCTGTAATAATTTAAGTTTCAGTAGGTTCATCTATGACCCCGCACAGTACCCTTACACAATGGGCGTACTTTTCACACACCAGCTGCCAGTGTTCTTTTTTCTGTTAGTGGTATGTCTGCGATTACTTACCCCACTCGACATTTCACGCTATCTCCTGTACACTACCAGTCTTTTTTTCCCTCCATTTCTTTGTTTCCTCACATTCTCTACTTTTCTCCCTCTTTACCATTTGCAAAAAAATGAGACAGGCATAGAGAAAGCCAGTTGCTGCCTCCAATACGCAAAGAGCACTTGCCTCCTGGTGCTCCTTGTTTCGTTGATGTCAAGTGGCTTATCTGCCTATTCGACAGGCCAGACTCTCTTCAATACCAGCCCTGTCTTTTTTTATCCATCTCTCCTTTCTTCAACGCTTTTTCTTTTTCTATCTCCCTCAAACTTTCTGGCCAGTCTTACCTATCTATTGCTGCTTTTTCATCTTCATGCAACTTTCTTGACTATGCAATTCAACTATTCTCTTTCCATTATTAGCGAATTGTTTCAAAATTTTTAATTACGATTTGTGATGGTATACGATAAGTTTATTTGATATTTTTTATGCATGATTATCTGCCATTCCTGCTGCCTTGCCGACTTGTGAACGGGATTGGGACCCCGTCAAGCTCTTGGACTTTTGGTCCTCCACTCCTCCCAATTAAAAGGAAATAAAATAATTCATTGATTGATTGATTGACGTTTGAAATCGAGGGAGAGTGAGCAAGGCGTATAGAGAAAGCTATTGATAAGTAACAGACTTGCCACCTTGAATAAGACAAGACCACATTGCAACACCCCCGGTTCTTTTCATCTTATTTACTGGTTGTTTTGTTTACTACAGAGGCCATTTCACATTTTAGTGGAGAGTGGTGACAATGTAGACAAGAAATAAATAACTGAAAAAAATGTCTTATGCAGCAAACAAGAAAATGCTCAGTATACAATGTTGGCTGCGTAAAGATGATGAACAAAATGCAATAGAAAGATCAAACAGTTTGTAAATATTTATAATACTTTCTACTAATAATTTTCAAATCTTTTTAATAAATTTTAGGCAAAGTTTTTTTGAAAACATGTTTATTATTAATAGTTTATCTGTCTTCGGTTAGGTGGTTCCATTCTACTGATGTGTGACGTATGAAGGAACAATAAAAACCCTCAGAGTTACAGACTGCGACGTCAGTCTTCTGCCGATAGTCGATGCGATTGGATATGTACTGAGTATTGAAGATTAGTTCTTCATGCGAGGTAGAATGAATAAATTATTTGTGAATTTAGTGTGGCCGAACGTGATAACTTCCGATGGAAGGCAAGAAAAGAAACTTTTAGGCTGAATATTATCGAAGCGTTGTGCTGGCATTGTGAATATAGTTGGAAATATGAAATAAATGAAGGTATTCCACGGAAGTTCAAGATAAATAATGAAGTTATAGTCCAGGCAGACCACAGTATGCCTGGACTTGGCGGCGTAGCACGTCGTCTAGTTGTTTGGATCGTTTCTATGTGCCGAGAGCGCTAGCTTCTTACGTATCGCACTCTGATGTAGTAACATTACCATCATCACCTGTTTATATATCAGACCACCGACCAGTGACGCTCGAGGCTCACTTTCCTTTTTCATCATCAGTGAAACCTTGGCGTCTTGACATCCACATTCTGCACGACGCGCGTGCACGCTCAAGTTTATCTAGAATCTTGCGCGCCTCTCTTTTGGGATGTGGTCCGGAGGTGTGGGACGCGCTCAAGACACAGTGGCGTTTACACTGCTCAGTAGCAGGAAGGGCCCTTAGACGCCGTACGTCCGAAGAACTAGCGGACACTGCTACAAAGCTGTGTATTGCTCTTCGCGTTGATCGACTAACTCCTTTGATGCGCGCATGGCAGCGAGAGTTAAGGGGTCGTTTTCAACGCCTCATTGCAGCTTCGTCATTGACGGCGGCTGCTTGGCGTTGCAGACGTAATTCTTGTGCTCACCCTGAAGTTCTACGCTTTGCGAAAAGCTCGCTTCTCAACCCGTCGAGTCGACTAGGAACTCCGGCGGCCAGATTCTTACACACTGCGTTGCCGCCGACACGTGATCAATCAGTTTTCCTAGCTCACTTTGCCAACATGGCTCGTACGACAATGTCATCACATCGCGGTACCACCGAGACAGCCACAATGTTAAGTAGGCTCCCTCAAATTTCATTTGAAGTAGCTGAACAACCGTGCACAAGTCCGTCAGCTGACGAAGTGAAAGAGGCACTGTCTTCCATGAAGCGTGGCTCGGCCTCTGGGCCGGATGGGTTGCCTGTTGAGTTTTATTTAACGTTTTGGGACGACATTGGTGCTATTTTCACCTCTGTTATTTGCCGCTGTTTCGAGAACTTTGATTTTCCTGATAGCTTTCGCGATGGTCGAATTGTTTTAATACCTAAACATGACCCATCGTCAGTTCGCCCAGAGGAGTGGCGACCAATAACGCTCCCTAACGTTGATTATAAAACTTTCGCGGCAGTTGTCACTCGGTGTTTGAGAAGCCTGATGCCCTCCTTAATAGGTCATCATCAGGCATGCTCTATTCCTGGAACAGAAATCCAGTCTCTCCTTTGTTACGCGCGATATAGTTGCGTACACGTTAACAAGATCAGCTCGAGGACTCTTGGTTTCACTTGACCAGAAAAAGGCATTCGATCGCCTCGAACATAGCTTTATATTTAACGTAATGGCAGCATTTGGCTTCTCACAAAACTTCGTTGAGCTTCTCAGAAACGGATACCGAAATATACGCAGCACGTTGTTTCTTGATGGTTTAGAGAGTGCGCCATTTCCGGTTACCCGTGGTGTTCGCCAGGGGTGTCCTTTATCGCCTGCACTTTTTGTACTCAGCCTCGAACCATTCCTTCAATCGCTAATCGCTGATTCTTACGCTGAAGGCCTTCCTCTTCCAGGTAGTGGTATCGTGACAGTGACAGCATTTGCTGATGACATCACGTTGTATTTGAAGAATGTGGACAGTTTATCCCGTAGCCTACGACTTTTTACTACGTATGGCGCGATTTCAGGTGCTGCGTTAAATTTTTCCAAATGTCGATATTTATTCATTGGTTCCCCAAACGCATGTCTAAGTTCCTTTTTCGGTCTTCAAAAAAGTGACTCTATTCACATTCTGGGGCTTGACTATACTTGCTATGGCTTATCAGCCTCCTTGTGGAATTCAGTAGTCGAAGATGTAAAACGACACGTCCGGGAAGCACAAGAGTATGATTTACCTACGCTTGAAAGAAGGTATTTAGCACAGACGGTGTTTTGCGGCCGTGCATGGAACATATCTCATGTCTTACAGCCTCCATTACGAATCACCAGGTCGTTGCAATCCCTCATTGGCTCTTTTTTCTGGTCAGGTGGAACAGAGCTGGTTTGCCGAGCTGCTCTTGGGCAACCGAGAAACTGCGGTGGATTCGCATTCCCATCCGTGTCTGTTCGCTGCCGGCTGCTTGCCCTACGATTCTTACTTAGGTTGTTGCATGGTGATCAGTGCCCCGCGCGTGATCTTGCCTGCTATTTCTTAGGCACCAAGTTACGCTATTTACTACCACATGTACGACTTAATTCTGCACCGCAAACACTTCACGTGCCTGCAATTTACTCAACGGCAGTAGCATTTTATCGACACGCGCAGCAGGTTTGCCCGATGTGGACATTCTTGAAAGCCGCATTGTAGATACAACGGCGGCTCTCCTGCTTTCTCTGGTTCCTCCAGCCTGTCTAGCACGATCGAAACATGTCTCGTGAAGCGCGATAACGGCATCGTTTTTGCCTGGTCACCTCCGTGACATTATGTGGCGTCTTGGATGGAGAGTACTCCCAACACGGGACAGACTGGAGAGGTGGGGCATGGTCTAATCTTCCACTTGTCCTAACTGCCCGTTACAGGAGTCTAACCAGCATATGCTGCAGCAATGTGTCATTGCAAAGGTGTTCTGGAAGTCAGTTAACACAAGTTTTCATGGCATAGGTGTTAATCGCTTTGTAACATCTGGTCGCTGCTCGCGTAGTCGCTTTGCATGCCTTCTAATAGCTGCGGGAGCTTTTTGTTTATGGCGTAATAGGTGCGAAGCTGTTGCGGCAGGTCATCGTCGTCGTGCTCTTTTTCCGATTCTGGAACACCTCTACTCTGAACTCTTATCGTTTCTGTCGGAGGAATTGTTCTTCCTTGGGGAGGAAGAATTTCTGCGACAATGGTCGTGCCGCTTTCTGTCCGTAGTTGACAGACGCGTTCGATTAGTCTTCCACCTGGCCTGGTTCCTATAGCCAGGTCACCTGTCAATGTCTGATTGGTGCATGTAATCAGTATGTGTTTACTACTTTCATGTGTTTGTGTATGTCCCATATGTGTGTGAGCTCTTCTATATATGCACTTTATTCTAACGCTGTAAGTTATGTAACTTTGATGAATATTGCTACCTGTTGTACATATTTTCTAACATCTTCACCAAGGCTTGTAAATTCGGTACATATATCATCATGTACATTGTCCATATTGTGATTAGTGCATTTATGTAGTGTATGTATAGTTATTAGTACAATGGACTATGGACATCCTACGGACTTGGACACTTTTGTTTAAATGTGCAATGTATGTTCTGCTTTGTCCTTTGTTTGTTATTGTGCCTGTTATACAGATGCTTGTCCCTTAGGTTTGTTGCGTCCCATGAGTGAATTAACTTTTTCTAATCAGGAGCTTCTTTCCCAAAAATCGCCGCGTTTGCGTTATCTAAAAGCCAAATTCTTCTGTCTCTCATTCCCCATTAGCAACCATGGGCATGTTTCAGTAGGAAACGTTTGTAGAAGTAGAAGTGTAAGTGTTAGCTAAAAGCCAACTTCTGCTGTCTCCCATTCCTAGTAGCAGCCATTCTTTACCTCCGTGATTTATGTTCAAAACGCCGTTGATTGATGAAAAAAACCAACGAAAGACGCCAGATGTTTTCTAAAAGCAAAACGAAAAGACGCCGGATGTTTCTAAAGCAAAACGAAAAGACGCCAGCTGCTTAACGAAAGACACCAGGTGTTTTCTAAAGCAATGGTTTTATAATCAAAACCGTTGGCGCAATTATGTACAAGTTCCAAATCCGGACAAAGGCGGTCTCTTCCGTTGAGTCGCACGCGATTGGCCCATACAAGCTGTGACGAACGCTGTGACGCTATGAGTGACGTGCGCTGGGGTGTCACGTGACTTTTTTTTGCGGTTTTCGGAGAAAGGCGAAGGAACGGTCGGAGAGACCGTCCGAAAGCAACCGGATGGATTGAAATGGCTGCAAGGTGGCCTGGATTGGATTGAAATGGAAAGGATGCGCGACTTTCCGGCACCGGGGCACTTAGACAGCATGGCGCTTCCCACTAACATGGTACTTCGTCTTGCCTGTGTGGTAGCTTCAACCGAGCAGAGGCGACGACGCGAGGTAAAAGATGCATTTGAAGAGTTCAGCGAAGAAGAGTTCCGGCAATGTTTTCGTCTGTCCAAACGAACAGTGCGTAGTTTGTGCGACAAACTTGACCCTATCATCGGATGCCAGCGAGCCGGTGGCCTTTCCACAGAGAAAGGTGTTGTGCGCGCTGCGATTTTTCGCCACTGGTAGCTTCCAGCTGAGCATTGGTCACGAGGAACACATCGGTATGTCTCAGCCGGCGGTGAGCAACACCATCCACGAGGTGACGGAGGCGATCATTTCCGTGGCTGCTAGAAAAAGGGTGGTGGACTTCCCACTGACCACAGTTGCCAAGGGTGAGGCGAAGGCGGAGTTTGCACGACGTGGTTGCATCCCAGGCGTGCTGGCGTGTGTCGACGGCACGTTGGTCGCTATTCGCAAGCCAGAGGGATACAGCCTGGCCGACACGGCGAGTTTCATGTCCAGAAAGGGCTATTATGCCCTGAACGTCATGATCGTAAGTACCGTTCGGATCCTTTCTTACTCGCCCATCGGAGTAGCTGTTCAGTTTTGACATCAGAGCTGGGAAAAGTACCAATTCAAAGAATAAGGGAGAACATGCGGAGAAATGGGTGCGTGCTAGTTGGTGGCTCGCATGGCCTCGGTTATCATAAGTGGCAAGTGTTTGTGTAAGTGAGCCAGTTGTCGTATTTTGTGTCTTCGTTCTGGCATGCATGCACATTGAAGTTGAGCATTTTGAAGGCAGAATATGGGCTGTAGTCGTAGCAGAATTATACACACGATATGGAAGTATTTCAAACACGAAAGTACTTATAACCACAATTGCATGGGCTAGCTGTGGTATTTACGAGTGTTCTTTCCCAATAGCATGGCGTAGGTTTTCATTTATCGATCTTTCAGTGGAAGTCGTAGCCATGTGTACAGGGGAATGGTCATTGCCCCCTTCCCTCCTCAGTTGCTACACCCTGTCCCTGTGTTCCCCTCTAGGTGAAACTGCCTGTACCAATGACTGTACTAGTATGCATTGTTTCCGGCTTATGTGTAGAAAGTTTGGAGCATAGATGCAGTACTATTTTGTATCACTCATTGCAGGTGTGCAACGCGCGGCTGCGCATCCTTGTCGGGGACTCACGATTCCCAGGTTTGTGCCACGACTCCTGGGTTTGGGAACACAACCCTTTGCGTTCACGCCTAGCTGCACAGCTGCAGCACGGCGAATATCTGCTTGGTAAGTATTAATGTGAGCTAACTGGGGTTGAGCACTCAGCCGCCATTTTTCTATTGCAGGAGACGCAGGGTATCCCCTCGAGCCATGGCTCCTCGTTCCAGTCCCTGGCAGTCACCCGGCAACACTTCCGAAGGCCGATTCAACAAGGAGCACGCATCCATGCGCAATGTTGTGGAAAGATGTATCGGAGTGTTGAAGAGAAAGTTCCGCTGCTTGCAGCACTTTCGAACGATGCTCTACAACCCCGATCGAGCAGGGCGAATTATTTATGCTTGCGCTGCTCTCCACAACATTGTATTGGACGCGGGGGACTGGACCTTGGATGAGTATGTTGGGGACATGCCACCAGCTGAGGATGACGATGGGGAGCCAGGAGAGAGCCATGTGCTCACATCCCGCAACGTGCTGCTCAGAGGACAGCAGCAGCGCAGCGCTGTCGTGGGCCTTTTTTGAAGTGCACAGGAACGCGGTAAGCTTTCATATCACACACATAATTTATTCATACTAATTCCAGTGCACCCAGGCAAGACAGGGCCGTGTTTGCCACAACACAAAGTACTTACTCGTGCTTCAACATGATTCGTGGAGGCAATAGGAAAATGTTGCATTTTCTTTGAATGTCACATGAAATAGGCAACAGAAACACCCTTTTCTATATCAGTAATCACAGTCACAACAGACTAGATTGGAGCAAGCGCATATGAGGGGCACCCTGTGCTGACTGTTGCCATCAAGAGATTGTAGGAACAATGTAGCAACGTCACACAACTTCTTTCACGAAAACGCATAAAAATTGCCGTTACATTAGAAACATGTTGCAAGAACGCATGATACGTATGTCCGTCTCTTCTCATAGTCATTGACTGCAAGCATTCAATTGTACACATTTAGGCTTGCCGAGCACAATGCCGTGCCGGCTTTTTGTTCATTGTCCTCAACATTGTATAAATATTTAAAAAATATTTCATTTGATTTGAATTCCCGACTACAGTTATACTGCAGTGCTACAAAATACGTAAATCAAAGCAGCAAATAACATGTGGGTTCTTTTGATGACATATGGCATGAATGTTTGGCTCAGCAATCTCGCTGCTCCCAAAGCATACCACGTTCAAAATTAATCCTGCAATGAGTAATTTACAATGAAAACAGTCGCTGGCATGTTGCTGTGATGATGACCCTTTTCATTAGTGAAACTGTGCGACATACCCACTTGCTAGTTTAGTGATCTCAAAAAAGACTTGGTTGTAGTTGTACCTTAGCCTCATTGCGCAAATGACAATATCACAGTGTAAGCAATTTTCGGCAGGTAAACATGCTTCATAAAGAATGCAGCGAGCTGCGAAACAGTGTGAGGCTAAAAGATATCACAGTCCAATGCTATGGGGTATAGCTGCATAAAAAGCGCGGTGAGCTAGAAAACAGGGAGGCAACACAAATATCACAGTGCTAAAAACATTCACAAAAAATGTCAACTATACGCTCTTGGTCTTTCTGTGGATGACTAGACACCTTTAAGATGGTGGGGGGAGGGGGGAGACGCTGTCTCACGAATAGGTCGAACATAAATTGAAAAACGCATATATCGAACATCAAAATAGATGAAAGACATGTGAAGAAAAAAATGCTGTACTCCTTGTACAAAGCAAATGCTAACTTAAAGGTAGTTATATGTATTAAATGTAAAAAAACAACGTATGAAATGGTACGCTGACTGCAACACGTAAACATATAAAAACTAATAAACCAGTAATGCGTGATAAACATTTAAAACATTAAAAACATGATGTAAAACTTAAAATAAATGCATATATCGAACATCAAAATAGATGAAAGACATGTGAAGAAAAAAATGCTGTACTCCTTGTACAAAGTAAATGCTAACTTAAAGGTAGTCATATGTATTAAATGTTAAAAAACAACGTATGAAATGGTATGCTGACTGCAACACGTAAACATATAAAAACTAATAAACCAATAATGCATGATAAACATTTAAAACATGATGTAAAACCTAAAATAACTATGTATCTCTTTCCCGCAGAGGGCCCTCAGCCATGGCCCGCTCCAAGGATAGGACCGCCTGCAGGATGCTCTCCTGTGCTGCTGCCGCCCGCTCCTGTGCTGCGGCCGCCCGCTCCTGTGCTGCTGCCATACGCCGCGCCAGAGAAGTTATGTGGAAGGCTGACCTTCTGATCCCCCGCACCGCCTGCAGTGAATCATCATGGTGAAAATGTTTGCATGAGCTGCTGAAGAACTCTCGACCATCTCGTGGCCCGAAGCTGCTGCTGCGGAGAATTGCAACGTGAACAACAATTTCCCCTCAGTTGAAAATTCATTGGCCTGGTGGCATCCTTTGAAAGTGTGAAGCTTCGTGTACAAGCTATGCCCTCTTCGTTTGGATCAACAAACAATTGCTGGAACTACTCTTCATTCATCTCCTCTAATGCATCTCTTACCATCAAACAGCCCTTTTCAGGGCTAACCAATCTTTTGCCCGGCAGTTTATCATTGCAGATGTCAGATACCGTGCCCTCAATACAATGCATGTTTCTTATTTACAGCCCAAGTTGGTTTCAGTCATCATAACAGAGCATCAAAAATGTTCACATCCTTTACGTAAAATTTAAACAAACGGTCTACTCACATCAAGCAACTTCACAGTCAGCTCGAGGCTCTGGTCGCACTGGGAAGACACCCGCAACAAGGTGTCGGTGCGCCGTGGCCTCTGTCGACGGCGAGGCCGCACAGGAGGCTGAGGCACTGAAAACATGCAGCATTTTCGTCACCGCATGCTGTGGTAGGCTTTAAGTCTATGGCCATGTTGTGGATAATTGGGCAATTCGAATAACATACGAGAGGTTATTTTCTCAAAACACTTTGATGATCAATAACTTACCCGGTGCAGTGGGGCCGCTTTCCAGGTAACTTGGGGGACCTTCTGGGGAGTAAAGAATAAAACTTCACGAACTGGGGGCACATACGTCCTATAATCAATAAAACACTAAGTTCTCAGATGCTTACGTGTCGCTGTGTCACTGTCACCTGCTGCAGCCGCTTCAGTGGCTTCCACCTCGACCTCCATTGCAGGAGCGGGAACATCCGCCTGCTGGAAAGTGTCGTGGGCATAATCTTTCAGAAAAAGGGTATTCGTTACTCTGGCTATTTTACAACCTTACCTACTAAACATCTGCGGAAATGTTCTGCAGCTATTCAGTGGTCATTTATAGCACGTATTACGATTTTAGTGCATGCACTTGCCCGCAGGCATTTCGTGTCTGTTTGATAAATAAATACGCCTTTTACTGCAAGGGCTGCAAAGTGAGATTTCAGTTGACAAACCTACCTGCTTTTGAATTCTTTTTCCTGCGCTATCTTACTGTTCAACAAGGTTCCCCTAAAGGCACCCCTTACAAAATGGGCAAACTCTGTCATGGCACCGCTCAGGAACCCGTGATACTGCGGCGGCAGAGTGCTTACCTGTTGATATTCGAGGGAAGTGAAGACGCCACCGAAGCGTGCCAACCCAGTGAGTTGCAACACGCGACCACGGAAGCCTGGCAGACGACCCCCTCCAGTGCCCATGGAAATATACACCAATGTCAAAGAACAAATCGCCCGCACATTCAACGGTCACTCACGTTTGTGCCTCCTTGATGGCGGCGGCGTCATGGCGGGCCTCGTGCACCTGCCTGCGCCACCAAGCCTGCCACTCATCCACGCTTTTCAGCGCAGGGCCTTCAAGGTTCAGCGCGTCGCTGAGCTCTTGCAACAGCCGCCGCCGGTCGGCGACCGTGACGCCATGCTGCAGCTCAATGGCTTTCGCCGCGAGCTGCGGATGTTCAGTCATGAAGGCGAGCACCAGCGCGCGCTGACCCTCGGAAACGCGGATAAGGCGCTGCTGCTGGTGGCTAGCGGTGCCGTTGCCCTCCGCCATGACTGCGCTCGACTGAGCCAACGGCTTCGAAAGTTGCGCCGTTTCGTAGTGGAGTTTTGAAAACAGTAACTGCTTGAAACCAAGTTGTACCTAGCGCCACCACAAATCGTCCCGCTAAATTTAGCGTTGTTTAGAACAATAACAGAAAAAATACGTTTGGATTGTATCGTATTTCTTATTAAACAATTGGAAACTAGTGCCAACACATTTTAATAGTGCGCAATAATAGTCAAACACTTCTGAACATGTTACAAACACTTTTTACTTTGCTATACGGCCCCCAAGTCAACGTCAAAATGATGACGCAAGCCTCCATTTCCCTCATTGGCTGTTCACTTCCGCTCGTCCTCGCGACCTTTGCGAACCGCCCACTTTTTGACATCACCGACAGACCGCCTCCGTCCGGATTTGGAATTTTTATATAATTGCACCACATATCGCGATAGAGGTTCGCAGTTGACGATGCTCGTTGCCTTCGGTGTGTGCTCGAATGGATAAGGATGCCGAAAGTAGAATAAACTTTTTCTAAACACATATACCATGAACTCGAGGTGGTTAAAGGTGGGAAATAGACCCGAAGCGCAAGCCGTTAGAAAGTGTGCGTGTGCCACCTCTCGTCTAGTCCTTAAAATCTCCGCTGGATGGCGGTGCTTCTATATGGGAATATATGATGAAAAGGTCTGAGATGGTTGTACTTGGAGCGGTCAATAGACGAACGAACGGACAAACAGACAGATGCATGGATAGACGCATGAACGGACGCAGTGGTGGATGCATGGAAAAACCCAGAGCGGACGCACGAACAGATGCACGAACAGACGCACGCACGGACGGGCGGATAGACGCATGGACGGTCACACAGACGGACATATGGATGGACGGAAGCAAGAACGAATAAACGGACGAATGCTTTGCCCCACTCTCCATCATTCACTCCGTGGATATGCTGCCAATTTTTTTCACCTAATTATAAGTGAACTTCACGAATATCACATCCGTGTCCGTCGGTGATGGACGTGGACCCCCACGGACGTCCGCCAGTTACGGCGGCGTCGGCGGTGGCCGCATCCAGGAAGCGTACGGGACTCTACAGCGACTACGACAGCGAGGGCGCTCTTTTTTACCCAATGAGCAGCGAAGAGCCTTCCGACGATGACTATTTTAAGCTGGTGCTGTGCCGTAAAGCGAAGAGGCGGAACGTCAGAACATCTTCGTCATCGAGTACGTTGAACTACAAAGTGCCAAAGAGACCCGTTACAAACACTATCCTTTTTGTCCCTGAGGTACCGGACGGTAACATGAAGCGCCTCAACAGGCAATCTGTTTCGGTGATGCTGGAAGAACTCGTGCCAAACGAGATCACAGACATCAGAGTGAACACGCGTAAGAACGTATTGGCCATCGACGTTTTACATGCTGTGGCACTTAATACACTGCGCAACGTCAACGAGCTGGGGGGAATGACAGCTCCTACATTCCTGTGAGCTCTAACGTCGTCACTGGAGTCTACGATGTGGATACTGCCATTCTTAGCTCCGACTTCGATGTTCTGGTCAAACTGGCAAATGAAGCCAGCGTCATTGCAAAAGTCCCTTTGGGAAACTCACGCTGCTTGAAGATCATGTTCAAGGGTGACTCTCTCCCTTCACACGTAAAAGTGGACCATTTTCGGCATTCTGTGCGACCTTTCGTACCGAAGCCCTTACAGTGTTATGAGTGCATGAAGATGGGCCACGTGAGAAGCGTATGCGAAAATAGGACGGTGTGTCCTCATTGCGCGGAAGCCCATTCTGCGGATGACTGCGAAGCAACTACCCTCAAATGCTCGAATGGTCATGGATATCATGCAGCTTCGTCAAAAGAATGCCCCAAAATCCAAAGAGAAATAGCGGTATTGAAACAAATGGTCAGAGACAATTCGTCGCATCGAGAGGCTGCCAGGACCGTTCGAAAGAGGCGTCATCGTCGCCGCAGTTCATCAAAGAATGCCACAGACGCTGCATCGAAAGCGCCACTCCACCACCCTTCTCTTCCACCGCCCTTGCCTCCCACACCGAAGGCAGCCAGCGCGGTTAACAAACCAACGAGCAGCACTGTTGCAGATGAATCAGTTTGGCCTTCATTGCCGAAATCACATCCACCTGCAAATCTCAAGCGCACATCGCCAGTCACATCACTCCAGCCAGCCGCTGACAAGCTGCCTGAGGAGGACACAAAAGTCATCAGAATGTTGCGAACACTGCTGGATGCCATGCGAAAGCTGTGCAGCAGCCTGAAGTCTCCACTCGCTCAGAGTGCACAACAAGTACTGGATGCTCTAAGTCCAGTATTCGCAAGTCTCCAGTAGCAACCATGGCTCGACCAATTTTCTCTTTCCGCAACGAGGCCCGACAAGCGTCGATAATGCAGTGGAACGCGAGAGGCCTGAGATCCCGAATCTCTTCATTCCGTCAGTATATATTCATGAATCGTATTCCTTTAATAGTTATATGTGAACCAAACGTGCAACAACCTCCTAAACTATCAGGGTATGAATCTTTCGATTCTTCAACGTGCGAGGAACGCAGCAAGATGGTTGTTTACATTCGCACAGATTTCACATATGTGCATCATGCAGTTCAACCGCATGACGACAATCAATATGTCTACTTACGTCTTAAAAAGGAAAAAAAAGTGTTATTCACACTCATTGGTGTCTACATATCACCATCCGGACGATTTGAACAAGACCGACTACGAGACATACTGACAACAACTACGAGCCCGTGGGTTATAACTGGAGACTTCAACGCACATCACTTAATCTGGGGTAGTTCGACAATCAACGCTAAAGGAAGAAACCTCGTGTCATTCGCCTTCAAGCATGACCTATGTTTCCTAAATGATGGCAGTCCTACATACCTGCGGGGCCTTACGTACAGCAGTTGCCTCTATTTGACTCTGGTATCCAGAAACTTCCGGTCGCAAGTGCACTGGTTCTCAGACATCGAAACACATGGGAGTGACCACATTCCAACTTATATGCGAATAAGGAGTCTTACTAACTCCTCTCCTAGGACCACAACACGAAGAATTGATTGGTCCAAATTTCAGCGACTCATGGAAAATACATGCCGTGAAGACCCTGACCAGACCTTGGAGGATGTCATCAAAGAGGCAATGACGGAAGCTTCCTGTCTCCTCCCGTTCACCGGCAAGCGTTCAGATTTCGACGTTGAACTGGAAAAACTGTGCGCGCTTCGCCGAAGGGCGGAAAGAAGATACAGGCGGACGAAAGCAATATGCGACTTGAGGCTGGCACGACGCATACAGAAAAAAGTCCAACGACGTTTAGACAAACTTGAACAGGAACGCTGGAAATCATTCTGCGAATCATTGGATCCCCGAAAGCCATTATCTCGCATCTGGAGCAATATTCGTGGCCTGCGCTCGACTCCCGAACAAAGACATCTTTTCATGGTTTAAACATACATTTAGGCCACACCCAACTTGAAGTGGCAAATGAGTTTTGTACGCGAATCGCTGGTGTGTCCGCCTTCTCTGCTGGTACCATTAGGAGTGTTATCCCTGAACCCCGCATCTCCGAAATGGACCATCTTTTCACTATAGAAGAACTTGACGCATCTTTGGCGGTTTCCCGACAATCATCTTCACCAGGACCTGATGGCATCACCTACGCCGCTCTAGCCAACCAGCAACAAGAGGCAAGGAGACAGTTGTTAAGCTATTACAATGACTCATGGCAGGCGGGCATTGTTCCCCAGGATTGGAAGATAAGTCGACTTGTGCCACTACTCAAAGCAGGAAAGTCATCAATTAATTTGACATTATTTCGCCCCGTTGCCCTCGCAAGTTACGTAGGAAAAGTCATGGAAAGGATGATACTTACACGCCTAGAATAGTACCTCGAGCGCTACACGTATACCCAAACTGCATGACGGGTTTTCGGCGTGGTAGGTTATCTCTTGACAACCTGATTGATCTCACAACATTTATCCAGCAACAGAAGAGCCTCAAGCGCATACCACTGGCACTATTCCTCGTCGTCAAAGGGGCTTATGATAACGTAACACATAAAGCCATCCTAGACTCGTTGAAAGCTGTTGGAATTGGTGGTCGGATGTTCCAATGGATCCAGGATTATTTGACGAGAAGGTCATTTTTTTTACAAACCTCAGATGGACCTACCACCAATTACTACACATCCCGTGGCGTCCCTCAGGGCGCCGTATTAAGTCCCACTTTATTTAACCTCGTGATGGTAGGACTTCGTGAAATTTTGCCTAGTACTATCCTCATATCCATATATGCTGACGATATTTGTCTATGGACTTCCGCTGTAACTCGTCTACAAGTACGTGCAAGAGTCCAGCAGGCTGCCACCCTGACATGCTCATATCTCCGCAAGCAAGGTCTTTCCGTCTCAACAAAGAAATGTGCATTGGTTGCGTTTACTCGCAGAGGCATGACACAATACCCCGTTAACATCAATGGGCAAAATATTTCATACCAGAAGAACCATCACTTCCTGGGTTGATTATTCACAGGAACCTTTTGTGGAGTGCCCACTGCACTTACCTGAAGAGAAGGCTAACTTCCATCGTCCATATAATGCGGTTCCTCAGCGGAAAATCTTGGGGCACATCGATAAGGTCAATGAAGCAGCTATACAGGGCGCTGTTTTTGGGATTTTTGCGCTACAGCTTGCCGTTACTGGCAAGTACGTGCAAGACGAACATCCGCACCCTCGAAAGTCTGCAAGGACAAGCACTACGCGTGTGCTTAGGATTGCCGCGATGCACCTCAAACTACGGGGCAATTATGATCGCAAGAGAGCATTCAGTTCAAACATACATCACCACTGACAATTTGAGGGCCCACATAAGACACCTCTGCCGAGTTCCTGGTCACCTTGTTGCAGTGTTGCCACTTCAAAGAACACTAGCGATGTTTTCGAAGATTATTTCTGCCCATAGAGAATGCTTCCTTTCGGCTTCACTCCAGCAACAAGACCAGCGTCACCTCCGTGGTGCCCACAACCACAGGTGTGCCTCACTAGTCCGGGAATAACGAACAAGAGCCATCATTCAACAGTGGTCCTACGACAGGTGACATTGTCGCTACTCAACGAAAAATACGGCCAGAGGACCCACTGTCGCATAGGACAACATCCACAGCAGCGGAGCGTGCCGCCTTACGTGCTTCTATACTTTATATCGCGGAAGCCTGACCTCAAAAATGGGCTGTGTTCTGCGACTCCAAGGCATTCCTTCAGAGCTTGCAATCAGCTTTACGACAAAGGGAGCATCAACAACTAGTGAATGAAATAAGAGAACTGATTCACGAAGTTTTATCGAAAAGACATGACGTGGTGTTCCAGTGGTTACCGGGACATTGTGGTATTGTCGGTAATGACCTTGCTGATAATGCTGCCCGATCCGCCCACGCGCACGCCCAGACAACCCCAATTCCATTGTCGAGAACCGACGCTGCAAGGGGCCTTCACTCGTTCGCTAACACCATGTCGGAAACTTGGCTGAGTGACCCCAGTGTCAGGAACCGCCGCTTACACAAATTGGACTCATCAAGAAAGCTTCAAGTTCTATCGGACCTCTCCCGCCAGGATGCAACTTTACTGTGCCGCCTGTGGTTAGGAGTAGCTTTTACAAAGGCGTACTCCTTTCGCATAGGAATGGCGGATAGCTCCCGATGTGAATCGTG
Organism: Rhipicephalus microplus; assembly: GCF_013339725.1. Taxonomy (NCBI): domain Eukaryota; kingdom Metazoa; phylum Arthropoda; class Arachnida; order Ixodida; family Ixodidae; genus Rhipicephalus; species Rhipicephalus microplus. The sequence goes on from NC_051165.1 coordinate 139,840,675, forward strand.
TGACGCTGACGAGACAATAGAACATCTACTGTGTTCATCTGAACGTTTTTCGAGCGAACGCAACTTGCTACGCAAACTAGACAGTAGACTTTTCTCCGAAGATAAGATCCTTGGCTCATTGCTGTACGTGTCGCAGGCCAGCAAAGCGACGCGAGCACTGCTAAGTTTTCTAAAGACGACCGGACTACGCGACCGCTTATAAGCGTGCAATGGACAAGGTCACATCTACACACACGTTGCCCTTCACCTCTCTTTCTCTTCTCCTTTAATCCCCTCACCCCTTCCCCTAGTGCAGGGTAGCAAACCGGACGTGCGTCTGGTTGACCTCCCTGCCTTTCATTTGTTTCCTTTCTCCTCCTCCTCCTCCTTGCTTAACATGTGATTAGCATTATTAGTAATGCATTCAATTGAGGCGCCCAGGGTAGACAGGTTCAATAAAATGAATAGGTCATTATTTTTTTCAAATATAGCCGGTTACAGAAACGAAAACTAGGCAAAATTTCACGAGAACGTAAAGTATGCCTAAGTATCTTCAACTTCCAGAACAGTTCCAATCAAAATAGGGTAATTCTTTATTGTTATGCGAGCTCATAAAGGCAGTTTAAAATAATAATAATAATAATAATAATAATAATAATAATAATAATAATAATAATAATAATAATAATAATAATAATAATAATAATAATAATAATAATAATAATAATAATAATAATAATAATAATAATAATATATTATTATTATTATTATTATTATTATTATTATTATTATTATTATTATTATTATTATTATTATTATTATTAATGATATTAGCCTGAACACGCCCACACCGTGGTAAAGGCCTCTCCCATTATCAGCTAATTATCCCAGTTTTGTGATTTCTGCTACCACGTTATAGCTGAAACCTTTTATTCTCATCGTGCCACTTAACTTTCTGTCTCCCTTTCATGCGTTTGCCTGCTCTGGAAACCCAGTCAGTTACCCTTAATGACCAGTGGCTATTCTGCCTGCGTGCTACGTGCCCAGCCCATGTCCATTTCTTCGTATTAATTTCAATTGTGATATCCTTAACCCTGGTTTGTTCACTGACCTACTCTGCTTCCTTCTTGTCTCTTAGGGTTACACCTATCATTTTCATTTTCATGGCTCAATCTATCATCCTCAATTTAAGCTGAACCCACTTTGTAAGCCTCCAGGTTTTGGTTAGTAGATAAGTACCGGCAAGATGCTGCTGTTATTGAGTATACCTTCCGCATGAGGGTTAGTGGCAGATTACCATTGATAATTTGAAAATATTTGCCGAATGTGATACACCCAGTCCTCATTATTATAGTTATTTTACTTTCATGGTGCGGCTCCACGGTTGCTTTCTGTCCTAAGTAGACGTATTCCTTTACAAATTCCAGCGTCTCTCCCCCTATTGCAAAGCAGTGTTTTCTGTCGAGACTGCTGCATATTCTTTAGTTTTGTGCATTTCAATTTTAAGACTTACTCTTCTGCTGTCCGTGCCCTGTTCAGTAATCATGAACTGCATTTTGCCCCTGAGTTACTCATCAAGGCAATATAATCAGCGAATCGCAGGTGACTAAGATACTCTCCATTACCCCTTATCCCTAACTTTTCCCAATCAACAGGGCCATATGAACCATCTGTAACACGTGGCGAATAACACTGGAGAGATCGTGCTGCCTGACTCAGCCCCTTATTGATTGGAATTTTGTCGCGCAATCTTTATGGAGAACCATGGTGGCTGGGGGAGCACTGTTCATTTCTTGTAGTATGTTTATTGTCGTTTCCCCCATACCGCAGTGCCTGCATCGCTGCTGATATGTCAACTGAGTAAACCGCCTTCCCGTAATCTATGAAGACAATGTATAGGGTTTGGTTGCATTTCGGGCATTTCTCTCACCTGATTGATAGTAATAATGTGGACTATTGTCGAGTAGCCTGTACGAGATCCTGCTTGATCCTTTCGTTGATTTAACTCTGATATCGCCCTGATTTTATTATCTAATATTTTTTATTAGTTTCTGTTTAAAAATGGTTAACGATTTAGAGTACTTAATACTCTACTATAGGAAAGCTGTAGACCGTGTAGAGAATGAACAAAAGCTGATTGCCCTGTAATTTTTTAAGTCCCTGAAGCCTTATTTCGTAAGAATTATTATTATATTGGCGTTCTTTCAAGATGCTGGTACGTTTCCCGTCAAGAGATATTTCATTAGGGAGGTGGCCAGTTTTTCTAACACGATTCCACCGCCAACTTTCAGCCAGTTCGTTGTTGAGTTATTCTCACCAGTGGCTTTGCCTCTTTGCATTTCTTCTAGAACTTTACTTATTTCCCCGGTTGTTACCGGTAGCATATTGAATTATTCTGGACTATCGTTCCTGTTTACGCTATCATCCTGGTTGTTCGGCTTCCGTAGAGCTCTCTGCAGAGCTACTTTACCACCTCAGCTATCCTATCCATATTGTTTGTGGCATTCCCTTCCTTGTCATTTAATGGATGCAGGTGATCTTGCATAATTCGTACAACTTTTGAGCTTCTGCCGCTTTTTGCAGCCCGATCAATTCTCCCAATGTTATACCTTCTGATGTCGGCTACACTACACGCCTAGTGATTGACTTTGAAAGCTCCACTAGCTCAATTTTGTCGGTTGCTTTATGGATTTAAAGGTGGGTCGACTCCTAATGAGATTCTTCGTCTTGTGAGATAGTTTGCCAAAGTCCTGTCTAGTGACTGTACCTCCGACTTCCATTGCACACTCTTTTATGATACTAGTAAAATCATCGCACATTATGTCAACACTAATGTTGGTTGCCTCGTTCAAAGACTTGAATCTATTTTGAAGCAAAACTTTCAATTTCTGTACTTTCCCTATCACCGCTAGTTTATTCATCAGCTTCTTGCGTATTAAGTTTGGTCTTCGCTTTTTTTATTTACGTGAATACGAGTTCTTAGCATTCTATGGTCTCTGAAACGGATCTTGCCATCTACTTCTACATACTGGAAAATGCCCAGGTGTGCACACTGAACGAAGTATATTTCATTATCAGTTTCACTGTTAGGGCTTCACCACGTCCACTTATGGTTAGCCTTCAGGTTTTGTGAAGAAAATATTCAATATTTGCATGTTATCACGTTCTGCGAACTCTACTCTAATATCTCCGCTGTGACATTTATAGAGTCGATGTCATATTTTCTCACTGCTAATCTCCGGCTTCTTTTTTTTCTATTTTGACAATAAAATTGCCCATCAGAATAGTATCTGTGTCTTTATTTATGGCTGACTCTACGTCTTCAAACAAGGGCTCCACCAAATGATTCCAATGGGTCGACGTAGGCGCGTAGGCCTGTATCACCTTGATCTCGCATCTTAATTTAAACATAATTATGGTACTTGCCACACTCTAAATGATGCTGCATTATTCCTCCATGTTGCTAGTGATAATTTTGCGTATAAGAAATGCTACCCCGGGTTCGTTTCTGTCAACCAATCCACGGGAGCATAAAACCTGCCCGTTCTTCCGCACTGCGTAAACCTCACTTGTCGTTTTAGCTTCGCTGAGCCCTATTACATCCCATTTCACACCCTCTAATTCCTGAAATATCGCATCTAGACTAGCCTCACTAGATTGTTTTCTATAGCGTTGAAGATGGCCAAGTTCAAATTTCAATGCCGGCCTTTCCGGACCCTCCGCTGCATCGTCGGTCTGACCACCATCCTGGATAGTTGCTCCGCAGATGAGCGGACTGAAGGCCAATGGTTGATTGGTACTTTCATAAGGAAGGTGATGACCAAATACTGCACCAGGGCTGACAATCCTGTTCTGGTGGGTGAGGAGGTGTATTACCAGGAGGTTATTGCCAGTGAGGCAGCATCTCTGACATCTTTTTGTTTGTTTTTAACGATTACGTTATACCGCGTTTTAAGCAAAATTGTACGAGTGGGAGTGGGCCGACATATACATTTGAACCGAATTTGTTTTTGTATGCTAGGGTGTTTCGTTACCTCAAAGTAAAGTTCTGTTGTACTTTCTTAGCACTGTAGAATAGCACCTGATAGCTCAGTAGCTCTTAACTTCGATATGACTCGCAGGTCACCTGGCTTTCTCTAAACTGTGTGATAAACTGTCTGAAAGTCCAAAAATAAACAAAACACTCCAACTGTCTCTATCTAACTGAGCCAAATTCATTTACCCAGCCCTGCGCCAACAATCGTGAACGAAACCACCAACTTGGTTCTACCCAAAATGTTTCATTGGTGTCGTAGTTACTTTGTTATTGTGTTTACATTCCACAATTAGGTTTTCTAGGGCATGTTGGTAAATATTGAAGGACATGATGTTCAATGACAAAACTAGTTATGTAGAGTAATAGGCTGACTTTCCCACATCTTTTTGCCTCTTAGTGATTAATTTTGAGTTTGGCGCAATAGTATCATGTCCTCTGTTTGCTCCAACACGTTATACTTGAAATATAAATAGACAGGGAATGAATATATTGGCACCCATCTATTCCCTAAAGAAGAAGTGGTTCGAAACTGTGTGCTTAGAACAAGTGTTTAACAATTTACAGTACTTGGTACTGTACTATGGGAGTGTGCCCTCCCACATGCCGAAGTACGCTGACCGCCCACGCTACTTTACCGAAACTTCATGGCATAAAACAGACTAGAACACTTTTCAAGGCCTTCAGTAGACACCACAAAAAACAAAACACTGATGACCGTCCCGAGTAGCACGCCTTCTGCCAAAAAGGAGTAGTCGTCTTGCAGGTCTAGTAATACACATTACGCCCATTAGACAAAACAGGTAGGCACCGGTTAAAGCATAGTAATTATGGTATTTTATCGGAAATGACTGCTACATTGTATCTTTGAATCAGTTCACACTTATTTTACAAACTAATTCATGCCAAATGAGATGTTCCTATTGATATGAGCCGATTACAAACTACACTTCTCAATACTAACGAAGTAGGATTATGTATATTTTAACTACAATATAGATTTGTGGTATTTCTAAGAGAGAAAAACACTGGCAAAAAGTTGTTTGAGGTGGCCCGACCATACTGTCAGTAGAAAAAAAAACGTGCTTCTCACACTTTCAGTCAAAGTGCATTTGGTTCTTTTAGAAAAAAAAACACTAAAACATACCAAAGTATTTATACTAGCTTTCCGGATGAAGCTGAACGTTGTTTTAGTGTGTTCGCGGGTTTCTGTAAGAATAAGGGATGTATAATATTTTTACATTTGTCAATGTTTAAATTCAATCAACATGTGCTGTGCTGAGCTTCACTTCGGATAGTACCTCATTTATTGTTCTTAGAGCTACAAAGTTTTGCTACAGGTCATCTAAGCCTTTTTGTACGACGACATTTTTTTGTCTCTGTGGACTTTTGGCTGCTCTAATACGAATATATCAGCAGCAAATTTGTTCTGAACTTTGCATATTGTAACTGCTGCGTGTTAGTATAAGTGATAAACTCAAAAGAAAATAAGTGGACTTCGATGAGTTTTCAGGATAGTATTAAACGTATGAAAATTCATGAGGGAGTTCAAGGCGACAGAACAACTCAATTTCATAAAACGGTTGTAGAAACGGGAACACTTCAGTAAGCCATCGCCTGATTTTCTACGAAATGGCGGTAATGGTTTAAACCCCCGCATGTTGAACAGTATAGATGAACAAACGACAGCGTGTTGCTGTTCTCGTGCCAACTGACAGAAGGTAGGTGGAAGCAGCAGCTTAAATTATTCGCCAGGTGTGATGTCAGTGTTGATGCAGCAGGCCGTTGGTGGTCGATAGCAGAATAAATTTAAGGCGGAAAATGCACATGCCCGGAGTAGATCACACCCGAAATCACTATAGGCACTATCGGCGCAACAGGGATGGTTATCAGGCTGGCAAAGGCAACCATTCACCACAAAAGGAGGAGTAAAGGCTGCATGTTGAACAGTAAAATGTGAAGCGTTGACGTGGTGCTGTTCCAGTATTCACCGCTGAAGGGTCTCTCATGACAATTTGATGTGGTGATGTAGAACATTTTTTTAAGTGATATGACGAGTACGACATGCCTTGCTATGCGAACACAAAGCTGTGCCATAGAGAATGAAAGGATTACCTAAAGACCTATATCTGCGCTTGTTATTGCAGTGTTATTTTGGGCAACGTTTGTTCACTACCGATGTTTCAGTGAGGAGTGCTTCATTGTAGACAGAAGCATAGAAAAAATTGTAGCCGGCAAAGTGGAATACATTAAGATTAATGAAGAAGGCACTACGTTTCTCTTTGTCTTCCCTTTTCGCCGGGTTCAACGCAAAGTAGATTGCCTGCAGCTTGAAACCATCGTGTAATCAATGTGTTGTTTTACAGGCGAGCACGCCCGGATGCTCTTGTTTTGAGCATAGAAGAAAGAACGAATGCAGACGACCAATATAACATTACCGTGGTATCGTGCAATAAAACGGTAAGTAACAGGGCAGTAAAGGTGCGCTTTCATATGAATAATATGCAATATTTATCACCAGGTGACATAAAGATCGCATAGCCAGGCCAGTAACACGGCGATATTTCATTGAAATAAATTGTTTAATGAATCCTTCGTAGATACATTTAGCACTATAGTAGAAACAAATGACACGTAACTTTATGGTGTCGGACCATATTAGTTGAGTGCAATACAGGCGCATAGGCAGAAATTTTTTCGAGGATGGGTGAGGTGCTTGGTGATTAGGAGTGAGTGCCCAGCAGGCAGATGTGACTGATTTCCAATTTGTTCCATGTACTACATTCCAAAAGAAGTTTAGAAGGGCGGGTGTAGGGCTCGGGCATCATTTGCCACTCTACCTACGCACACAGGTGCAATCGCGTTTCTCTTGTGCTTTCGTGCGCAAAATTGCGGTGGAGTGTGTAATATAGGATTTGCTGAGCAAAAAGCTGATACTGTTTGGAGGCATTAGTGATCAAAGACTGTAGGCTTAAGAATGCTGACTATTAACTGAAATAGCGCCCAATGACAAGAAAGGAATCAGGGGCAAATATTTATTGTTGCCTGTTAAGACAAGAAGAATGCATGCACATCATTCACGGGCACGTGTAGGCCTACGTGAGAAGTGACTGTTCAGACATTAAAGGTTTCATTTTTGTGCCGTTTGATGACCGTCTAGCCTGCGCATGCACTATCACTACTTTAATCAAGACATGCTTCGAGTGTTAAACGATATTTTTAATTCCTGTGCCTCTCTCATTTTTTCATGCATTTATATCCTCTAAAATGTGAAGATAGGTTAAACAGTATGCCTCTTGCTGACTACCATTTATGTCTACTTAATCTCTTGTGAGCACATTCGTCTCTACACCATATCTAGAATTGGCTGCAGCTAATGAAAATTTCATAAACTGCGACCTATACGGCGATCAGTGAAGCCGTCGTCGCGCCTTTTTTACAATATGTGAGTCCATCATTTAGCAATTACCAGCTGATACCAGCTGATTGTTTCCCAGCAGTGCCCCGCAAATCTTCCCTCGTTTATTCGTATACGCAAAGACAACGTTAACGACATATTAATCTCGCACTTTGTTAGCCTTTGAGATCAAATTTTAATGCATGAAATACCTTTCGAGAAGGTTACGACTGCTTTCTCCAACGATTCTCGTATTTAAGAATACCTAGATCTTTCAACGTTCAGGGACAACTGCTACGCGAAAACAATCTGAACTTAATAGACACCTTACGTGCGCGCCATCCTCACGCTAATTTTGGGCACAGATATACAAGACCGCGATAACATTCATGGCATGGCACATTGCTAGTTATCTGCATAACTACTTAGCTTCACTGAGCTTTCAGACTCTTTCTGTACGCGTAATCCGCAGGTGCTAGTTTAGTATCGCTCGCAGAACTTCGGTGTTAGCATGTTTTTAATGACATTTACTACTTCTTGCCTCAGGAAAGATTGTTCAAAATTCTGGAAGTGGGTACTAATCAACACGTCCACCAAATGGTTTTCATCAATAAGTCGGCCTTTTTATACATGCTTAATAAGCTTATGAATTAAACAATGGCTGCATGGCTAGATGGAAGGCGTTATTGTTGAGAAATGAAAAATTTTCATTGGTTCTAATGTTGCTACAATTCTTATGGATTTAAAAATTGACAAAACATGAAGACGATTGAAGAATGCATTAGGTTAACCTTTCAACCAATTTATTTCGTGGCGTGTATGATTACGTAATTTTGAAGTGTCAAGAACCTTGGTAACTCGGGCCTTCATATACATATATATGCTGTCATTGTCGTTGCACAGCTAGGCGTAAAGCAACCAAAACCATTTCTAGCATAACCGTCAAGAGAATAGCCATGTACCGCAAAAGATCGTGAAAGAAAAGGTAAGTTGAGGAAAAGCTATGTAAAGGGAAGGATATAGAGAAAGGAGGGAGGGAGGTGAAGGAAAAATGGGAGTAGGGTGGCACCGTGTGCTGCCATTTCAAGTCACTGCTTGGCGCCACACCTGATAAAAGATATATATCGTAGCCATCAATAGGAATGAAAAGGGGGGTGAAAGTAAGAGGGAGAGAAAAAAAGCAAGAAAGAGGGTAATTTTGCGGACTGGTCTTTTTTTGTTAGAAACAATAATGACGAGAAATAGCAGACAATAACAACAAAGAAAACATTAGTGATTCTATTTGTAGTAAGTATGCCATGAATGTGAAAATTATAGTAGAAAGAGTACACTAGTTGCCACTGATAGGAGCCAAACCTGGGCGCTTCAGACTACACATCTGATGCTCTACCAATTTAGCTACGGCGGAGGTCATTACTTGTCAGCCTCCCTGAGTACATATGTGCATTTGCCCCTAACGAAGAAAAGCTAGTCCCTGAACCTTTCCTTCTTTCCTTCAACCGAATAGAGGGTCTCGATCTGGCGGGTTTAATGCCTTCAGGGAGTTTACTAGAGATTATAGCTCAGCTGCTGGCTTTTAAAGAAATCATGAGCTGAGGAACGCCAGCAGGCAGAAAAAAAAAATACCGATCTATATGTCCCAGGAATTGGTATAACACGAAAGCGGATCATGCCTCGCCGCTGTGATCTAGAGGCTAAGGTACTCAGCTGCTGACCCAAAGATCGCGGGATCAATTCGAAGCTGCCGCGGCTGCATTTTCGATGGAGACGAAGATGCTGTAGGTCCAAGTGCTTCGATTCAAGTGCACATTAAAGGGATACTAAAGTCCGTTAACAATTTACGTCAGAGTGAAAGCTCAATGTGTGATAACATATAAAACGACAATACTATCAGCAATGGTGCCCTACTTACCGAGAAATATAAAGTAAATGCACAAGTACAAGAGCGCCGAGTAGGACATTTTCACAAGGATCCTGATGACATCAGAAGGACCACTTACAATTAGTCGCTAGTAATCGATCTAATTGCACTAAATATAGAACCTCCCATACATCAAGAGACGCAATAAATGCTGCTTGTTCGTTTCTGTTTGATTCATAGAAAAAAGTAGCACCAGACAATACTAGAGAATAGCGTGAGTGGTTCAAAAAATCAATTTTCGCATTGTTACACGGAACAGGCGGTGCCATCGAACGGGGCGCCGTGGAAACAAACAAAAAAAAACGTCTGCAATCTCGAAGTCAATGGCGTGAAATTGATCAATGGCCGTCATTGCTGCTGTGGCTCCCGCTGCTTTTGGTCTGCTGCTACTAGCGCAGTAAAGCCGGGCAACGTTGTGCACGGCAAGTGTGACGTGGATCGGTTCAGTTGGTCCGCTTGTCGAGGCGAATAATTCGAAGTGCGCTAACTGGATGCGGACCACTAAAACATGATTTTATTTCAAAGTAGGCTCTTCCTTGGCATAAAAGTAACACTACGAGATTTTTGGGCTGCTATTCCAAAAATCAACGTCGACTGAATAGTTGCCTTTAGTGTCCCTTTAAAGAACCCCAGGTGGTTAAAATTTCCAGAGTCGTCCACTGCGGCGTCTCTCATAAAATTATGAGGGTTTTGAACTGTTAAACCCCACATATAAACGAAAGTGAAACATTACAAAAGTGAGCCCAAGAGCCCTCTTTTCCTTCATTTCTAGCGTGTGTCTCAGTATGACAGAGTTAGTCAAAATATATAAGCGCTCGAGGTAGAAAGAAGCACTTGATAGAAAAGACGCCCAACACGCAGCTGCAAATTTACTAGAAAAATTCATTGCACAATATGAGGGTGAACGCAAAAGCGTGTATCAGTGTTACCTTGGTTGCGCCAATTATTGAATTGTGCTGTTTAAGTAGGTGAAGGAAAGAAACACACTTTGGTTGGGGTTTGTTTTGTTTTTGCGGGGTGACTTCTGTGGTGGTGGTTGCTTGAAACTGTGCCTTTCGATGTTCTAGAACAATGAATTTTTCTAACAATTTTCGCGGTTGTAAGTTGAGCGTTTTTCCTGCCAGGTCTTTCCTTAACTTTTACCCTGTGCGCTCATACATTTCCACATTATGTTGCACCAACTTGCCCCGCATTCTACTATTTTGCCTTTAGACACTATGCGAAGAATTATTGGTTCGCTGCCGGCGTTTACGAAAATCACAAGCTATTTGACATCAGCTGACAGAAAAGTTTGTTCCACACTCGCTGATATCACTTCAACCGTCTCTGAGGAACACTCCTATATTTAAATGCACGATATGCACAAAGAACTCTACTGCGTGATGAAGCCCACCGTAGTTGAGTTAGTCGAGCATCGGACGCGTAATTCTGAAGATTAGAGGTTCTAGCTCTGCAGGCAGCTGATTATCATTTCCTACACTTTACGTTTGTTTGAGTTTATATCAAACTTAGTGAATATCGTACTCTAATGAAACTAGAATAATTTAAACACTTTTCCCAGAGACCACCACATAGCATATGAATTTTTACCGAGCAGACAGTTCATCAATAAGCCCTCGCATACTGCGTGAAGGTATCAAGTCTGCCGGAATGAGACCATTGCTATGAATGGTTGACGGAAGGGTAGCTTGGGCCCTGTTTTCTTTTTTTGACGCAACGTTTATAAGAACAAGCCAGAAATTAACCCAAGGAAAATGCAGGAACATGAACTGCACTCTTTTAGGTGTACTGCAGTAATCTTGATGTACATACATGTGAAGAAAGTAACTTGAACAAAAAAGACAGCTTGCTGCCGGCTGAAACTGCAATATTTGAATGAAGTGTCCGATGGTTTCACCAAATAACCTCAACTTCATTATCTGCTGGCTTTTGTAAGCATTCGTTAAAAAACACAGGTCCCCATCAAAACTCTCGCTTCATACATGAAAGAACTTCGCAGGCGTATTGTCAATTCCACCAATTACTCTAATACAGTTTTCATGCAGGCAATATGACTGTATCGGTTTATTGATTCATTTCTCCCTGGCCTCGTCTTTTTTCTTCTCTTGTCTACCCTTGTTGGCGCTAGCGATGTGGATCGGAACACTCTCCCGGCCAGCTGTCATTCCCCTCACGCTGGTACATGGCAACACATTTCCGATGGACGCCTCCTCTGATCTTCCACTAGGCCCAGTGTAATACAACGTCTTGAGAAGCCCTTACTGCTTGGACATTTTATTAACACGGCATGGGCCAGTGAATGGGGCTTTTGAGTTGAATTCTTTTCTAGCTAGTATCATGGAACCATGGTTGATCACTGGCATCTTCGTGCTGTGGCGACGATAAAAATGCATCTTCATCGTACTTCTGTATTTTCGTTGTTGGAGTTGGGTCTTGGGGCGCTCCTTCAGTGTGATTCTGTCAACTAACCCGAAATCTTCGTCTGCTGGCAACTACGGAACAGTACTACACGCAGCGGACTGTGGGCTGCACCCGATGCCGGTGGTGTAGGACCTGTTATTAAGATGTACGGCTGCATACAAAGCACTCTTCCAGCTTCCTTTGACTTTCTGGTATACCTTTATATACATTTTGAGGTCTCTAGTCATTCGTTCAGCATGAGATTTAGCCTCCGGATGATAAGGCGCTGGGTATCAAAGCACGATGTTCCTTTTGAAGACCCAATTTCGTTGCTTCTGTCTACTAAACGCTGGTCTATTGTCGGCAACGATGTCCTTGATGTGTTTGAAAATTTCTCTCTGCAACAGCGCTATTACGCAATTTGCGTCTTCTCTTCCAGTTTTTGTGGCCGCGATGTGCGTGCTCTCATCCACCGTGATCAGGAAACCTCGCGATATTTTGATGCCTTCACTCTTCTTCTAACTACTGCGAAATAAAGATGAACTGCTTCAAATTGAACAGTCGAATATTCTGGCAATATCACTATATTTCCCCGAGGCGTGTATTTTGACTTCACCATTTGGCCCTCATGGCACGTCTAGCGCCACATAATAGGCACCATCTGCTTTCATATTTTGCCATAGACATTTCTGAGTAAGTTTGTCGTATGTCCTACAGAATCCGTCTTGCCCTCCTGAATGTGGACTGCTGTGATATAAGATCAGAACTTGAGACACTGTTGCTTCAGGGAAATACATCTTCCCAATGCGCAGTTTCATGTCTTGCTGTTATCTCCCACAGGGTCAGCAAGTTGATGTTTCCATGTGGAACTTTATGTGACACGTGAAGACAGGACAAGGCATCAGCGTTCTGGTGCTTCTAGCCTGGTCTTTGAATTACGTCAAAACTGAATTGGTTGAAGTACCTGAGGGTCATTACAACACCTAGAGTTTCTTTCTTTGTTGTCGTGTAATTTTCCTGCGTTTTCGTTAACGTGCAGGAATAGTAGCCAGTGACCTAAAGCTCTCTTCCGGGTTGCTCATTCTCATCATGTTGATGCAGGTTAGCGCCTGCAGCGGAGTAAGGTGCATCTGTATAAAGTTCAAACGGAAGATCAAAGGCGGGCAGTGCTAGCACAAGGTCACTTTATATGGCTCAGACAAGTTACAGGTAGCTCTTCTAATATTGGTCGAGCCAGACGACGTTCCAGACGGCGCACCCGTTCCAGACGGCGCTCCCGTTCCACAGCGCACTCTCAATCCAGCGGGCGCTCTTGCTCCAGGGGCCGATCCTGGTCGAGATGTCCTGGCAAGAAAATGACCTGGGCCGACATGGTTCGCGACAGCGGCTCTGCACCGACAACACCGACAACTTCAAAGCAAGGTAAGGTACAGCCAGAGCATGTGGCAGATCCACGAATACACACATTAGAACGGGAAAACAAAGCACTCAAACAGGAACTAGCTGAACTGAAGGCAACTCTCGCCAGGCTAGAAGGACGTATCCTAAAAGACACACCGCCACCCATCCCTCAATCATCAGGATCTGTGGTCGCATCATGTAGCCCAAATAAACGCAGAGCCGTAAACACCGAGACAGATGACGACACATCAGACGTAGACGACTTTATGTCCGACGTCAGCGAAGCTCCTTCTAACGCCTTAGCTAGTGACAACAAAGCCAAAAAGCACCGCAAGACGAAGAGTAAGTTCAGTAAATTCCAATCAGCAATTGCCGACATTAAAGAGGCACTCATACAAATTTGCGGTAGACTCGATCGTCTGGAAAGACCAATTGCTCAACCCAGAGCCACGAGAAGAATTCCCACGCCGGACCCGGGGTCCATGTCTTCCCAGGGACCCCAACCTGCGCTGCCGACATCCCTTCAGCCACCAGGTCCAATAGGTGAAGCGAACACACAGGGGGTCATGCCAAGTCAGCACCATGGATAGCACACCACAATTTTTCAAGATCTGGCAATGGAACTGTAATTCATTCAACAAAAAGAAAGCTAACCTAACGCAATTAGTACGATCATGTAAAGAAAAACCACATGTCATCATTTTACAGGAGTGCGGGGCGGAAAAGTACATTCAAAACATGTCCTTTTCGGGGTACAGGGTTTCCAGGCCAACCCTGGACCCCGACTTCAAACAAGCCAGGGGCATTGCCACCCTCATCCGTAAGGACATCAGCTTTATGGAAAGGGACACCCCGACATACAAGAAAGGCCTGGAATCCATGATAACAGAAATCATTCCGAGTCGAACTCTTAAAGCTCACCTTTACATACTGAACGTATACAGTTCTCCGACCGACCGACTCAGGAACTTTACCAAACTCCTATCATCGGCGGTGTCGCAAGCCAAGGACCGGCCGTTGATCGTTGCCGGCGACTTCAATGCGCACAACAACGTTTGGGGCTACAGTACCAATGACAGGAAAGGTCTTAACCTTGCGGAGTGTGCAAACAACCTCAACTTGAAGTTAATCACGGACTCAAGGTTTCCGACACGCAGAGGCAATTCTGTTCAGCGAGACACCACCCCCGACCTGACGTTCCTCGGAAACGCGGAAGGGTCGTGGGACAATCTGCAAGAGGACCTTGGCAGCGACCATTTCATCTTAGAAATCAACGTCCGTATCACACCCGCTCCACCTAAGACGTACAGATACGTCGACTGGGACCTTTTCCGAAGAATAAGGGGTAGCGAGGACAGCCAAGGGGAAACCTTTGAAGAGCTTCTGGAAAATCTGAAAAGTACGGTGGCAAAAGCCACTAAAGAAATAACCTTGGACCTGGAGGTTCCAGTCATGGACTCCAGACTCGCACACCTCCTGGAGGCGAAGAATGCGCTAAGAGGACGATGGGAAAAGCAGAAGCTAAACAGGAGGCTGCGATCTAAACTAAGGGAAATAAACAAAAAAATCGAAGAACATTCCAGAGAGCTGAGTGCGCAACAATGGGATGAGGTTTGTAATGAGGCGGATGGTAAAATGAGACGGGGAAGCAAGTGGAGCCTTCTCAAAAACCTATTCGCCGACAGCAACAAACCGACCAAGAGCAATGCTCGAATAATGCTCGACAGACTCGTCCACCTGCACACGATTGAAGGCACTAGTCCTCAGGACTTTGCTAACACCCTGGCAGACATATACCTGCCGACAGAAAGCAAATCAGTCCCCTGGGACGACCCGGCATGCGAGTACAAGGGGACACCTCAACGCTCACTGGATCGTCCATTCGAGGTCTCAGAGATTGTGCACGCCCTTCATGGCCTTAACGGCCGCTCGGCCCCTGGTCCAGACGGATTAACTAACAAACTTCTCAGAAACTTAGATAACCAAGCCATACAAATCATTACAAAGAAAATAAACGACGTATGGACGGCGGGCCGCGTACCGGATGAATGGCGAACTGCCAATATAATTCTCATCCCCAAACCCGGAAAACCGCTCCATGCCGAGAACTTGAGACCAATATCCCTTACTTCGTGCCTCGGAAAGGTCGCCGAACATGTCATTCACAATAGAATTGCAGAGCACATCGAAGCAAACAGCCTTTTTCGCCACAATCTCATAGGATTCCGAAAATCACTATCAACACAAGATGCCATGCTCCTTATCAGGAGTGCTGTGATAGACAATAAATCACGGGACGTAAAGGGCATCCTGGCGCTCGACATAACGAAGGCCTTCGATACGGTCAGGCACGAACATATCCTCAACGAAATCTCCAGTTTACATCTCGGAGAAAAATTTCACAACTATGTCAGATCGTTTTTGGCGGACCGTACGGCTACCATAAACATCGGACAAATCAGAAGCCGTAAGCACAAGCTGGGAAACGTCGGCACCCCCCAAGGGTCAGTGCTTTCGCCACTTCTTTTCAACATCGCAATGCACGATCTGGCGAACCGACTCTCGAAAGTTCATGGGGTAGGACACGTGATTTACGCAGATGACATTACCATCTGGTCCACAAGTGGCCCACTAGGCTCCCTGGAGCAGAACCTACAACATGCCCTAGACACCACACAAGCTTTCCTACAAAATACGGGGCTGAAGCTATCTACGAGCAAATCAGAGCTCCTTCTGTGTAAACACGGCCCCAGAAAGGGACAGCTCCTTAGCTCCCTCCCCGTTCACCTACACACCAAGGACGGAGGTAGTATCCCAATATGTAACACAATCAAGGTCCTGGGCATGGTAGTTGGTGCTTACAGCGGTGACAACGCGGAGGCCCTCAAACGTATAGAGAAAAGTGTCTTCAACTTCACCAGGGTATTATCAAGGGTCAACAGTAGAAGGGCTGGTCTGAAAGAGGACAACCTCATGAAAGCATTTCACGCCTTTCTCATCAGCCACGTGACTTACGCCGCCCCCTTCCTCAACTGGAAGAAGACAGAGCTCAACAAAATTGATACATTAATTCGAACAGGATTGAAAAGGGTCCTGAGCCTCCCTCGCAACACTAGTACGGAACGACTCTTACAATTGGGCCTGCATAATACAGCTACCGAACTCTTTGAGGCACAGCGGCATGCACAGATTAGTCGGCTCTCACTCTCAAAGGCGGGCAACGAGATATTGTTTGAAGCCGGTCTTCAGCCTTTCTTCATGCCGCCAGAAAAGTCCCAACTTTGCACACAAGCCATGAAAGCGATAACAGTTGACCCGATTCCCAGAAACATACACCCAACCCACAATGAAGGACGAAGAAAAGCGAGAGCCAAGGCAATACTCGCCAAGATCATGTGCAACGATACGCAGGTCCTCTTCGTTGATGCCGCAAAATATTGGAATCGAGGTGCCTATGCAGTCTCTGTGGTGGACGCCCACGGCTCGCTCGTCAACGCAGCACGGTAGTTACCAACTTCACCCACGAAGCAGAGGAAATGGCCATTGCGCTAGCCCTTCGAAGCTGCACTGAAGCCTCTGTCATTTACTCGGACTCTAGAACAGCTATAAGAACTTTTTCGGCGGCCCTAGTCTCTTCGAAGGCAGCTGCGGTCGTTAACAGGCTTTTCAACCACGAGACGAAGGAGGAAAACTTTCGGTCTTCACACATCGCATGGTTCCCAGCCCACATGGGAAACATTTCCGGCTTTGCTGGCAACCCAAACGAGCGGGCACACACACTGGCGCGAGAGCTCACTTTCCGCGTCAGTGGTTCGCCCCCTCGCTTAAATGCAGCCTGCAGGAACCTCGACTACAAAGACCCACTTGTATCATATCACGAACTCACCTCACATCATAGATTAGAACGTCGAACTTTTCCTCCTCCTCACAGAGATCTGAACAGAGCACAAGCAATCACTTACAGACAATTGCAGACACGTACATACATCACACCAACGACACTAAGCAGGATTAATCCGGACTTTTCCACTGCATGTCCACACTGTGGAAACGAGTATAACAATTTCGACCACATGCTCTGGTTGTGCCCTGCCAACGTGGGTACAGAATTTTCTGACCAGTCCTCCTGGGACTCCGCCCTTCGAAGCACAGAGCTCATCGCTCAGCTCAAGGCTGTCCAGAGGGCCCGGGCCGTCGCCGAAAGACTCTGTCTACCGGTCCCGACCTGGGTGGAGCCGCCGGATTGATGGCGGGGCTTTCGGCACCGCTTTCTTTCCCCTCAGGACCTTAATAAAGTTCATACTCACTCACTCACTCAGTTGATATGGCTCAGACAAGTTACAGGTAGCTCTTCTAATATTCGTCAAGCCAGACGAAGGGAACGCTTTGTTGAGTCAGTGCGGTCAAACATTTCGTTTTTACTGCATAGTTATTTATAAATGCACGGAAATGACCGGCAAGTCCAAGAAACACCCTCAAGCAGTGTATGTGATAAATTTTTGTAAGCTTCTTATTGCACTAGATGCTCTCTTCCTTAATGCCCTTGAACGATCCATCAAAAACTCTTCCCAGAGACGCTACTTTTCTGCAGAAGAGCTCACTACTCTTTATGTTGATCTTAAGTCAATGGCGCTAGGTGCCTTGAGGACATTTTCTAAGTGCCCGCCATGACCTTCCTGTGCTTTAGTATATAATAATGTCGTCTATGCATACATTACAGAATATACAGAAGTACGTCATTCATTCTTTTTTGGAACCGTGATCCGGAGTTCTTCCATCTGAAGGGTAGTCTGTTGTATTCGTAGATGTCAAAATGGGTGACGAATGTAGAACATTTTTTGTATCTTCTTTCAGTGGCACTTGCCAGTATTCTTTACACAGGTCAATGCGGGAAAACCACTGACGTCATTCGGTTCCTTTAATCTGATCGATTCGTAGCACTGCGTACTGGAAACGACTGGTCTGTTTATTAATGAGCCTATAATCTGTACACAGGTGGAACGAATCATCTTCTTTCGGAATTATTGTAATGGGCGAAGCAAAATATGAAGTTGGAGGCTTGATAATTCCCGCCTCTAGCATTCATTCCTTGAAGCTCCTTTTTTAACCAGACTTTCTTGTACCTGAATGGCTCTTGTGGTTTCTGGGTATGCACCAACACGCAAAAGCTCAGGAAAAATCAATGGTACACCTTCTCTAGTTGCCGGCCTATGGAAAGCGTTCTGGGCGATATTTTCTTTAGCGCACTCCATTCAGATTGAATCTTCGTCAGTCCAAAATTATGTTAATCTTCATGCGTGTCATATTACGACTTGATAAGAGGTAGTCGAAATTGACTTCGAGCACTACTAGCGCTTAAACTTCGAACTTCTCGCCTTCATACTCCAGACATACTTCGACCCATGTGTGGTACTCTCGAGAAGAACCATCATAGCTGCACACATGAATGGGGTTCCCAGGTACATTGTCTCTAGAATTTACTATGTTCTCGGTAGAACATAGTAACATAGTTTTTAAACTAACAGAGGCCCCACTGTCAAATAAAACTAACCATTTGCGACTAATCACTAGCGCCTGGACACCCAGAATTTCTGTCTTCATAAGAAAGATTGCTTATTCGCAGTGTGAGGTTCTTTAGTTTTGTCCTGACACTGTGAACTCAATAGCATGCTGATGTACAGTCTAGGTTCAATGTTAGCCTCTAGTGTGGTTACAGATGGGGGTGTGTTCTTGCCACAGTAAATACCTCTACCAACTTTAGCCTGTTCATCAGGTGGCTTGTATTCAGACGTTGTGATATATTTCAGTGATGAGAGTAGCTCGTCTATAGAAGTGAGTGATCTCACCGACATCTCTTGTTCATAGTACTTTGTCATGTTATGTATGACTGGAGCCACGAGAGAGGAGTCCGCAAATGATGAGGGAGCAGTACGAAGTAAGCGTCACTTTTCGAGAGCGTAATTCCTGATATTTGTTTATCTCTGTGCGTAAGTAGCATCATTATCGCAAAGCTCTGCAGGGTTTTCCTCAAAAGCACTTGCAAAGCGTTTCCTCCACGAGGCCCAAGAAGTGTTTTCATATGAAGTTCTTTGTAATACAAACTTCTTCTGAACGTTCCCAGAGAGAAAAGGCCTCATGTTACGTACGTGGTGTTCATCACTCTTCCATTTGTTTTTTTTTGGTGCAAGCAAATTTGTGGAAATCGAGCCACGCATCAGCGCTTCAACTACCGTCAACCATGACTGGTCAAACTTCCTACTTGTCTTTTACACTTGCAACTGACACAAGAAGTTCTAAGAGCTGCTGCTGTTGTGCCATATATAGCTTCTGTACTTCAAGTATAGCGTTAAGGGCACTTTCACTGCTAGTATCAGAGAGGCTTCTTGGTGTTCGCAATGTACGTCCTGGAGGAGCTGTTGCCGAATGAGACAACAAATACTCTAGAGTCGTGTTCACAGACACGCTACCTTGAGCGACGAGGTCATCCACAGTAGCTCTGGCGATATGGGCGATCACCTCCAGAATGCTCCGAGTTGTAGTGGCTTCCTGCTGCTCCACCTACGTCTGGTCCTCTGCTTGGAAGCTCAGGATGAGGGCTCGCTCTAGACGACGATCGAAGTTGATCTTTGTTTGCAGCCTTTTGACCTCGACTGCGCCAATGTAACGTTTTCATGCAGACTCTACGACGGCATCGGTTTATGATAATGATGATGATCCTTGATACTCTGGCGCACACCCACAAAGGGGGAGCGGCCAAGAACCGGGCGGCAGGATCCTAACTAAAAGGCTAATGGTTTTTCAAACACAACGTAATTTTGGGCTGAAAAGAAAATATAGAAAGAAAAGCGGTTTATTTATCCATTCCTCCTTGGCCTCGTCTTCTTTCTCCTCTGGTTTCCCCTTGCTGGCGCTAGCGATGTGGATCACTACCTATAAAAATTGCGCCTTTTAAAATTTAAGAAAATTGCCTTATAGAACGCGGATAAATCCAAGCACTGTCTCAGTTCACAATCTGACTGTCTGTATTGTCAGAGGATGTGGAAATTGATTGTGCCGTCGGCGGAAGTGCTGCCACGCCGGCGCGATCTCAAAGTATGGAAAAATCATCATCAGCCGATGAGGTACTCTTGAAGTCACATGACGACAACCTGTGACGTCACTGTGGTGTCACTTTGATGTTGCATAACAAGACGTCACGTGAATAAGTCACCGCATGACACTGTCGCTTGGTTAAAAGATGTCCGATTAAGGAGGCAATATCGAAGAGAATCAAGGTGCAGAAAATCCACTATGCACCCGTTACACCAGGTGGTGCAAAACCACATTAGGTGCAGAAAGCTATCGCAGGACACCGGGAGAGGATCTCTACACCAACTGAGAAAAAAATACACCTCTCGCTTACAGGTCGCGTCCTGTAAATGCATGGCGGACGTTGGATTTTCACAGCAACTTGTGCAGAGCTCCAGATGTTGCAAGCATTTTCCAAGTGCTAGTGAGACAGCAAACAAATTATTATCATCAAAAAAGCTAAGAAAACGTCGCGATTTTTACCAAGAAGTGCGAAAGAAGCGTGGATTCATTGTATTTTATCATTCTTTCTCATACTTTTGATTATAATAAAAAGCCGCTAACACAAAGTGAGTAGATACTATCCCTAATATATGCTGTCTATAAATATATTACCTAAGTACACCGAAAACATGCGCAACTATGACCACAAGCAACTATTAACTTTAATATTGTCTCCATTCGCTTGAATGCACATTCACGATTGCAGGTTAATGCTACTTCAACACTCAACTACTTAAATGTATCGACAAACGCACTGTTGCTTACCGTAAAGATCACAAATATATATATATATATTTATTGGAATACTGCAAATCAATACAGAAGTGCCACAGGTGACTGGAACATTCTAGAAGAGACTCGGCGAAAGAACAAGCCCAAAAGGCGCTTAGTATAAGCGCAATGGACAACTCTGGTTGGGCCGAAGCCGCTTGATATTTCACTTTACCAAGCTCTTTGAAATATGCTGGTGTAGATGCTAGTGCAGGCGGTGGAAGTGTGAGTGTTCTTGTCAGATTGCTTAAGTAGTTCTGTTGTATAAAATATGTAAAGAGTCCACAAATAGACATTTTATGTTTAGAACAATCACTTAGCACATGCAGCTATTGTAGCCCTAATTTTTTTTAAGTCATCGTGCTTGGTTCTGCACTGGATTCGTTGATTAGTTTAAACATGATAAAGCAAGTAAAACAGTTCGTCGGTACTCCGCAACATCACTTAAATTATATCTAAATTGAGCTTTCACTTTTTTTTTGGAAAGAAACACGAAAAAGCGCTTTACGCAGACTACTTATGAACCTAATATGCAATGTTGTTTTTAATCAACGCATTTGCAGTGCACTTCAGGTGGAGACGATTGCCCTCCAAGCTGTTTTTGTGGCCTGCTCGGGTACAACACTACAGGTCATTGCTACATGATTACGGGCAACTTTCCTGAGTATGACCCTTAAAGAGGCAAGGTACGTATTGTATGAATAACACAGGTGGACAAGATTTCAGCAGAAATTCGTTTACTTGGGCAAAACTAAATAAAATCGTTACCTACCGTCGTCAGTGACATTTATTACAATGGAGTGAGTGAACAGGAAAACATGACGGCAGACAAGACAAATGCTTACTGACAACACAAAAGCTTTTGTTCGCAGAGTACAATTGCATCCCAATGTGTACGCACGTCTGGCGAGGGTTCAAAATCCATAAAATATAAAATTGGAGTTTAATACAAGAAAAACACATTATGACTGGTGCAAGTCACAGACCTAACATATGTAAAATGCCCCCGGGGTTTCTTTGGAAGCAAGTTTACTTATGTAATTAAATAACATCTGGGAGTCACGATGATACTTAGTTAAGCTTGGCAGACAAAAATCGATTTACGTAGAAAGTGACCCGGGGTCCCAGATTATAGGCATTTCTTGTCGACAAGGTATGTGATTCAGTCACAATCCGTTTCAAAGGAGTATGCGCCACAACAATTAAATAAATCCCCCTACTCACTACCACTCCCCTAAAGAAGGCGAATGTAAGGCCGAAAAATAGTTTTCGACTTCAGTGTAACCGAAATGCCATTCATGGGAAACAAAATCTGAGCATTTGGGTGAAAAAGAACTTTACAGTAAGCAACGTTCCAATGGAATGTTGTGTCGAAATTCGCATAGTGGAAACACGCTTCCCTGCATACACGGTTTCAGATTGGGCCCGTCCGAAAATTGGTAGATGCCACGTACAGCGGTAATCTCTGATATGCTAAGCACGAATGCAAAATGTTGATATGTCCCTTTAAATTCAGCACAACGTTACGAGGTAGAGGTAAATAATGTCAAACATGACTTTCGTGTCATGATTATCATGTTTGAATGTGTCATTTACCTTCGTCATATATCCACGTCACGTGATGCCAAATTTAGTATATCTGGGGCTTGAGAAACGGCCATGAGCACGCTACGAGCGTGGTATGTTGTCATGCTCTTATATGACATGCGTGTCAGGTTTATCATGTTTGCACTAGTCATACATTTCGTCATCTATTCACGTCACGTAACAACACATTTAATATATGTGCAACTATCAAAATGGCCGCGAACGCACGATAAAGGGCCCAGTATACTCCAATGTAGCGTTGATGAGCGCGCACGCTGGGCACAGCGACGCAACTTTAGCGAAACGCGAGCACTCTATAGTCTGACGCCAGGTGCGACCACCATCCATCGTCACGGCCTGACACCAACCGGCGCGAAATGCGACATTCTGCATTTCGCACCGATGCGTTACCCAAACAACACTGCGTCTTCCTCTTTTCGTGATGGAGGGACACCAGACGCGCTGACACGCGCATGCGTTAAAGCAATGCAGCGCAGCGCGCACCTGCGAGTATATAACAGGAACGGCGCCTGGCATGGCAACTCCGGCGTGACGCGACAAAATGAGCACCGGCGAGCACGTGCACCACGTCAAGTTCAAATGTATTGGTGCCTTGACTGTGGCATGTAGTCATGTTTTCACATGGCACGCATCTCATGATTATCATGTTTGCACCAATCACATACCTTAGTCATTCATTGGCCTCACGTAATATCAAATTCGGCATATGTGAACCTAGCGTAACGGCCGTGAGCGCATCATGAGTATACCATGTAGTTTTGTTGTTACATGACACACATCTCATGATTATCATGTTTGCACCAGTCAAGTACCCTCGACATCTATTAACGTGCTTTAAGACCAAATTTGGTATATGTGACGCTAGCAAAACGGCCGCGAGCGCATGATGAGCGTGGCATGTAGTCATGTTGTTACATGACACGCATGTCATGGTTTTCATGTTAGGGTCTGTCACTTGTGTTGGCCATGCAATCATGCCGTACCATACCAGTTTTGCAGCATGCCATGTGAACGAAACCACCGCAAGAGCTGCAGGACTAGACATTCATCACTTACATGACATTTATGACATACCTGTCATAAATTTTATGTTATGACTAGTCAAATATGTTCTTTATACAGTCATTTTATGCCATACCAAGTTTGGTATCGATACCATTATCGAAACGCCCAGGAGAGCAAAAAGTCGTAGGCGGCTAGATAGATAGATAGATAGATAGATAGATAGATAGATAGATAGATAGATAGATAGATAGATAGATAGATAGATAGATAGATAGATAGATAGATAGATAGATAGATAGATAGATAGATAGATAGATAGATAGATAGATAGATAGATAGATATAGTTAGATAGATAGATAGATAGATAGACCGATAGACAGATAGATTAGATAGATAGATAGATAGATAGGCAGATAGATAGATGCGGTCAAAGTCACCGAAGTTCACTAAGAAATGCTTCGCACAAAATATATCTCAAAGCAGTGCATGATTCACCCCGCCCCAGGTTTCACGTACGAAAGCGCTACTTCCGTGCTCTTTTTTGTTTTTTAGGCGACTGCACTTGCTGGTTGACACTATTGCGTATACTAAACGTGTAATCAATTTTGTGCGCTCTTTCTGTGTGCGACGGTTGTAGAGTTGGGCAACAAATATCATGTCGCCGAATATCACCATTTTTTTAAGAACAGACCCATAAAGTTTTAGAAATACCCTTCACCATACTTAGTATATGTCGGTCGAAAACAAACACCAGACCTGCGCGGAAGGCGCAGCACAGTAAGCGAAAGCTAGAAGAGCGGCCTTACAGAGCCTTTTCCAAACAAACATTGGGTAACTGCTTCAAGCGCACTTGCTTGATGACCTTCATGACATTATTAGTAAAACTTTTAGGGTAATAAGCCGCAATTCGCTATGCAATTTTTCGTCATTCTCCTGAGAAGCATCGTATTCGATAAACTATTGGGAAAATATTGTGTCAATTGTTCACGCAGTGGCTAATGACGACGAGGAATTATGCCTGAAGTGGGTATACGCCACAGTTATTAGCTGAACAAAAACAAGCTTTTGTAATGTGTTGGGCTGATGGAAGACCCATTCTTCACGCTATTTGTATTGTACGACGACCTGTTGTTCTTTCTCAGTTTTAAGACGCTTTTTAAGTCGTATAAACGTGATTGCTTCCCCAAAATCGAGTCTGCCTAAGGCAAGTTTGCCAACAAGTCCCAAGCACCGGCGTGGTTGAATGGTAAGATACTGGGCAGGCACCCAGCGGATCTGGGTTCAAGACCCACTGTGTCACTGGTACAATGTGTGTTTTTGTTTTAATTCGCGCGATATGGTTATGAACACTGGTGGTGGTGCACACGATGGACCACTACGGTGCTGCGTGAGACGCGAGTTGTGATCTCACGACTTTCAATGTAAAAAAATAATGAAATGGTGAGGAAGTGAGGATGTACAGTCCTGGTAAAAACTTCTCGGTCACGCTTCTACAGAAAGCATGGTATAGATGCCCGGGAACTTTTTCTTTTCCTTGTGCACGTTTTGCTGAATCTAGTCTTTCAGAAGTTACCAATAGTAAACCACAAATTTCTAGGTGCAGGACTCAACTCGCATTCGTTTTCTTTGTGTACTTCCGTACTGAATAGATTCAAGAGCCTCTTTAGAAAAGTTTACACCTACTGGCCGGAGTGCGTTGTGCTTGTGAATAAGGCAGGACTATTTTTTTCTGTCTCTTGCAGACCGGAAGTTCAACTGAAGCTTGTAGAGTTTGAAAAGGGCGAAGTTTTGTGCTGCTACAATAAACTGCTGTGCCACTGCATATGGTAATTTCTTTACCGTGTCCTCAAGGGGACCATTTATCACGACATTAACAGAGTGTCTTGTTTCGACCAAGTGCTGTTTATGAAAGTATGAACATTGAATTGTGTAGATAATGCTGGCACCACTGTAGGAAAAAGTAGAGTTTATAATATGGACATAATCACTCTGGGTAGCTTTGAATATCACGCCATCTTGACGATGTTTGCAAGTCCTGCATCCTGGATGTCTGCAGGGTGCTAGTTTAGCAGTAGAAGGCGGGTTTTTTGCATACTTTAACATGTCTTTAAAATTTTTATTTTGGCAATACACAACCTTTTGTACTTCGGGAAAGGCTTGCCTAGGGGGCTCGTGGCTTGCCAGCGTTGGATAATACTTACAGCTATCATTCATGCATGGGAGCGCATTTGCGTATTTGGTTTTAGATGCTGGTGGCTGGTGGGGTTGTACGGGGATCCTGATAGCTAGTGTTATCTTATTTAGTTCACATGCTTTCGACACAATTTCGGTAGCCAAAGTAAAGACAGTAAAATGAGCAAAATAAAATAGATGTTGCGTGTGGTGAAATAAACTTTACAGGAACACAACGGAGCCTTAGGGACGCACACAAGAGGCTCATCTGCAGGTGCTCGTCTGTTCAAATGACGCTTGCACAACCTTCCTCTTAATAACATGAGAAGTGATAATAAACGCTACTTGCTTTATTCACTTCATTCCTAGTACCCGTTGAAGTAACCGTGCCATGGTGCCTTCATGAGGCAGTGCAACAGTGTTTTCCCAGTTTTTGAAAACATCCTACACGAAACTGTTGTAGCCTCGAGGGACGAGCAGAGTCAGAGTGACTGTGAACGAAGAACAGTAAGACGGTTCATTACTACATGAATACGGAGTAAAAAAGAGCACTGGGTGCCCGGTTCACAGCGCTTATATAGCCATGAAGCACCAGCGCTATCAGCGTGACGTCACACAGGCTTCGCATGACACCACACTCCTTCCCACAATGTTTATGGCCTATACCAATTGGGAGGTTTTCTTGTACGAGCACTGCGTCGAAGAGTCTGAGCACCTAGAGGAGACACAGGTATTCGCACAGGGGACGTTGCCGGGGCAGAGCCTTGATGTGGACTTGCATTTGGTTGTTCCGAGGGAGCTGAGTCTCCGGGTTGCTCCGGCGGTGCGGTAGCAGACCTGGGAGACGCATGAACCGGAAGCGGACGGGGTCTCGTAGGAGGGACTTCGGACCCAGGGTCTGGAATTGAGCTGGGCACGAAACAGGGACGCTCACTGAGGCCTTCGCCACTCTCAAAGTAGCGCGGATGTAAATCGTCTACATGCATGAACCTGTTTTCGGATCCTACGCGCACAGGGTACGCAACGGCACGGCACCTTCTTTCTATGACACCTATCAGCCACTTGGGATCACCTCGACGAAGGCCTTGAACTAGAACACTTTCCCCCTCTTCCACCCTGTTCTGCTATATTTGCGGTGCGCACCTGTTCAATACAAAGGAACGTTTAAAAAAGGAACGCTTCCTCTACCGTTCGCACGTAAACATGACGCATTGCCGGTACAGTTCTATCAATCCTAAATATAACAGCGGCGTTTCTTCGTTCCTGAAAAAATGAACTGGTTTCTGGAAAGTCGTTCCTTGGAACACAGTTTCATACAACGTAGATTTTACACATTGTCACGGTACAAAACGATATCTATGCAACTTACTAGATGACTAATTACATATTTGAAATCAATATAAGATCCTACGGAAACAGCAAAGAGTTTAAGTCCCTATAGACTACAAATTCAAGAAACTCTGGTGTTTCGAGTAGCATCTCTTTTTAAAAATGGACATGACAATGCCAATCATGAAAGAGTGATCTGGAGGAAAAAAAACATAAAGCTGAAGCCCTCTACAGTATATGATACTCTCTCTAAAAAATTCGGAGGACTCTACATGCCTGTATTTACGCTTTCCCTACCAAGATTTAGGTAATAAATGATACTGAAAACCGAGTCGTTTATTTACCTTTTTGATTCTGCAAGTCTTGAACTCATTGAAAAAAAAAGTTTTTTCAGAGGTACTTGATTCACAGTTGGCGCAGCAGCTATTTTTTTTCTTGAAAATGCGCAGATGATGTTTTTCCGGCACTCTCCTAAGAAAGCGCTTCAGCCTCTACGGTCCTCGGTGCAAAAAGTGGCACCCTTAAATTGAAAAAGTAAACTGCATGGCAGCAATTCCGTGACTTCAAACGAAGTTTGGACGCGTCAAAGGAGATTCTTGCCTCTTGGGGTGCCCAATGGCGATATGTGGTGGTCAGTCGAGTGTGATAATTTGGGAAAACGGCGCTGCTAAGGGTGGGCGCTGCCATATTCGCGCAAGAGCTCAAGCTATCTATTTACCACGCTTCGGCAAACAAATGCTTTTTTTTTTACCCTGAAAGGATCTTTTCTTGCCCGCAGAAATCGCGCACATGGGAGGACACCATTTTGCAATCGAGTCTCTCTTTGAGCGCGTACTTTGAGCGCGTTTTTTTATATTTAACTAATCTAATTGCTGCAGCCAAAGAGAGAACATCGAAGTTAATTACCTATTGTATAACTTGACCGTGGCGCTCCCACGCTCTTGCTTCATGGTGAACAAGTGCAGCTCGTATTCAATATGGAAAGGGTTAAGGTGTAACGTCGATATACCGAAACAAAATATCGAATTTTTATAAGACCAATTCACCTTTCGAAATAAAGAAACCGAACCTTAATTTGTCGTTTGCTGCAACGGTAGTGCTGTTTTTGACCCCACTGTATTTTCCAGTCGGAATGTATACGCATTATTTCCTAAAAGAACTATGTTTTGTGGCCACACTGCAGTTAGTGCCCTTATTGGTGGGGGTCTGTGGTAGCAGGTCTTCCTGAAAAATGATTGTGAAGTATCATAGCCCCTACCAACCATAGGCTACGTAACCCAGTTCTTGCTCTACTGATTCATGTTTGTTGCTGGGAATTCCATTATGCAAAACGTTGACTGTTTCATCGTAGGATATTATGTCAGGTACTATTTTCAAGTGTTTACGAAGATTTTCTTCTTCACACTATTAACGTCTGGCATGCACAGTAATGTATACGCCTGGCATCAACACTTTTATTCAATAATATGCGTTCTACGCCAAGCAATTAGGTAATTGATGGTAGCGTGAAAAATGTGAAAAATTGCTGCGTGTGTGCACACATCACACATGCAGCGCACTGGTGCGGTGCGTAAATGCTTCTGGACATATTCGCTTCACGCTATTGTAAATTATTTAGATATCTCTAGAAAACTCAGACGCACCAGAAAGAATGACAGATAGCGAATGGTTCAGCCGGATGATGAAAACCAGAGAAATATTAGAATTCGTGCAGCGTAAGTGTGGCTGATAGAGAGGCCATTAATGTAAATGTCTAGCAAGCATAAGTCAGCGAATAAACATTAGGGCACTAAAGACACTCAAGTCAAACGCCTCGCTTGCTGTTCATGCAATCGGACAAACTTTAGATCAGATGGGACGAGCTCTTTAAAAGACAGCAAAGAATTGGAAATATATTGGGAGACCGTAGTCCTTGACAAAACTGTCGTTTAGTGGCATTCGCACCTGGGCGTGTCTAAGCGTTACTGTACTTTCGGCGTTCAAATGCTGTCTCGCCGCTATGTTCCAGCGTATCTCAGTATTCACGTAAAGAAAAGAAAAAGCTCGTCGTACAATTTTCTCCCAAGGCCCTGCAACGATCACAGCTGCCTGCTTCCAAGGAAAAAAAAGGCGTCTGTGCTTTGATCAGCGCAATAAATTAACTTCATCAGCATTATTATTACAGATAATTGCGCATTATTTTACGTGGATGAATTTTATGAGGAGTTCTCAAGACACCTATTTACTTGAATCACAACCACCAATTTTCAGATATATTTTTGAGCCCTATTACCGTATAATCGCTGGGCTGGAAGGAAGTGCTCAATCTGAAGTGCTTCTAAAAAAAGCGACAGCGTCAACTGTGGCTCATTTCACGATAACCATGGGGTACGTATGCCAAGAAAGCGTTAACATGGGGTTGGAATTGAATACGCAAAAGCGCCAAGCTAACAATAAGTGGCCTATGGAAAGAACTAGTTAGCAATGTACAATGAAATTTTAGTCTTTGTAAATGAAGGTGCAATTCAGGTAAGTTAACACGAGAGACTACCTGTGTAAAAGTAACTCCGCAATGAATACGGATAAACTGAAAGCCCGTCGGTACACATTCGCAGTTTGCAACCACCAACTTATCACTGCGCTTAAAGTGGAAATTGTAATCCCGAGTTACTCGGCACTTCTAGCATTTGGAGTAATACCTCGAATGACATTGACAAGAAAGAAAACAAAAAAAAAACAAACTATGATAAGTGATCACGTCAGATGTGGTAGAACTGAATATAATGGCGTAACGTTTAGAGATAGGACAACTGCAGAGTAGTTCTGAGATTAGAACATAAGAGCGGATACCCTAGAATACAATGCGAAAAAAGTTGGCAGATCCCACGAACAGTGGAAATCGATGATATACGAAGCATGAATGATAAATCATTATATGCACTTTAAATTCAGCACAATTAACGTTGCGAGGTGGAGGTTAGGTCTGTCATACATGACTTCCGTGTCATGATTATCATGTTTGGATGTGTCGTTTATCCGTTTATCTTCATCATCTATTCACATCACGCGATACCAATTTAGTAGATGTGCAGCTAGTGAAATGGCCGCGAGCACGCTATGAGCATGGTATGTTGCCAATGTTCTTATATGACATGCCTGTCAGGATTATCATTTTTGCGCCAGTCATATCTTTCGTCATCCATTGATGTTGTCACGTAACACCAAATGTGTTTTAAGTGGAGCTTGCAATAAGGCCGCGAGCACATCATGAAGGGCCAATATACTCCAACGTAACATTGACGCGCGCAACCACTGGGCACAGCGACGCTACGTTAGCAAAACGCGAGCAGTCTATAGTCTGACGCCAGACACGACCAGCGTCCGTCGGCGCAGACTGACGGCAAACGGCGCAAAATGCGACGTGCTGCACTTGGCGCCGATGCTGTAGAGAATCAATACTCTATGCCGATACGTTACCCAGATAACACTGCGTCTCCCTCTTTTCGTGACGGAAGTAAACTTGACGCGCTGAAAAGCGCATGTGTCAAAGCAACGCAGCGTGGCGTGTGCCCGAGAGCATATGGCAGGACCGGCGCCTGGCGTGACAACGCTGGCATGACGCGACAAAATGAACGCCGGTTAGCACGCGCATCGCGCCATGTCGAACTGTATTGACACTTTGACTGTGGCATGTAGTCATGTTCACACATAACATGCATCTCAGGATTATTTTTTTTTGCACCAGTCACATACCTTCGTCATCCATTGGCATCAAGTAAAATAATTGATTGATATGTGGGGTTTAACGTTTCAAAACCACCATATGATTATGAGAGACGCCGTAGTGAAGGGCTCCAGAAATTATGACCTCCTGGGGTTCTTTATCGTGCACCCGAATCTGAGCACACGAGCCTACAACATTTCCGCTTCCATCGGAAGTGCAGCCGCCGACGCTGTAATTCGACCCCGCAACCTGCACGTCAGCAACCGAGTACTTTAGCCACTAGACCACCACGGCGGGGTGTCATGTAAAATCAAATTTGGCATATATGAAGCTAGCAAGACGGCCGTGAGCGCATCAAGAGTGGGGCATGCAGTCATGTTGTTACATGACACACATGTCGTAAATATCATGTTTGAATGTGTCATTTACCTACGTCGTCCATTCGCGTCACGTAATGCTGAACTTGGTACATGTGAAGCTAGTGAAAGGGCCACGAGCGTATCATAAGTGTAGCATGTAGTCACGTTGTTACATGATATGCATGTCATGTTTATCATGTTTGCACCAGTATCTTACCTTCGTCATCCATTTACGGCCCGTAATACCCAATTTAGTGTAAGTGAAGCTAGTTAAAGGGCTGCCAGCACATTATTAGCATGGCATGTAGTCATGTTGTTACATTACAAGCATCGCATGATTATCATGTCCGCGCAAGTCACATACCTTCTTCATTTATTCATGAACCGTAATACGAAATTTGGTACGTGTGACGCTAGCAAAACGGCCGCGAGCGCATCGTGAGCGTGGCATGTAGTCATGTCGTGACATGACACGCATGTCATGATTTTCATGTTAGGGTTTGTGGCTTGTGTTCGCCTTGCAATGATGTCATACTATACCAGTTTTGCAACATGCCATGTGAACGGACCACCGCAAGAGCTGCAGGATCAATAAATGTAAATCATGACATTCATGACATACATATGATGATGTTACTGTTATGGCTAGTCAAATATGTTGTTCATACAGTCATGTTATGCCATACCAAGTTTGGTATTGATACCATAATCGAAACGGCCAGGAGAGCTAAATATGTAGGTGAATGGATAGATAGATAGATAGATAGATAGATAGATAGATAGATAGATAGATAGATAGATAGATAGATAGATAGATAGATAGATAGATAGATAGATAGATAGACAGATAGATAGACAGATAGATAGATAGATAGATAGATAGATAGATAGATAGATAGATAGATAGATATATAGATAGATAGATAGATAGATAGATAGATAGATAGATAGATAGATAGATAGATAGATAGATAGATACGCTCAATATCGCCGAAGTTCGCTAAGAAATGCTGCGCATAAAAAAAGGCAGATCCCACGTACAGTGGGAATCGATGATATGCGAAGCACGAATGAGAAAGGGTAATATGTCACTTTAAAATCAGCACAACGTTAGGAGGTGGAGGTAAAGGATGCCGTAGATGGCTTCCGTGTGATGATTATCATGTTTGGATGTGTCGTTTACATTCGTTATCCATCCACGTCACATGATACCAAATTTAGTATATGTGGAGCTGGCGAAACGACCACGAGCATGCTATGAGCGTGGTATGTTGTCATGTTCTGGCATGACACGGGTGTCCGAATTATCATATTTGCACCAGTCATACACTTTCGTCATCCATTGACGTCCCTTGACACCATATTTAGCATACGTTGAGCAAGTAAAATGGCCGCGGGCACATCACGAGGGGCCCAGTATACTCCAATGTAGCGTTGACACGCGCGCACGCTGGGCACAGCGATGCTACGTTAGCAAAACGTAAGCACTCTATAGTCTGACGTCAGGCGCGACCGACGCGACCAGCGTGCGTAGGCGCGGCCCGACAGCAGCCGGTGCGAAATTGGACACGCTGCATTTCGCGCCGACGCGTTACCCACATAGAGAAATAAAAAAAAATGTTAAGAGTGAACACTCCCGTATACCCGAGCGGCCCAATCGACCCTAGCACACCTGGTGGTTGGTGAGAGCAAGTGGCGTGCGCTTCCTCTTTCGGTTTCACTGGCGCAAATTTTGAATTACATTGCGTAACCGACGTTTGGCTATGACAAAAGTTCATGATTTCAGACCGCTTTTCATCGCCCAAATGGATAATTTTTGTAGGTCGTTTTGATTTTGCGATTCCCTGTTTTGTTTTGTTTAGTGGTTTGTGCGAATTGGTCGTGACGTAATTTCTATTTCGATTAAGTTATAATAAAAAGAGATGCAGGTAATGATAATTCACTACGGTTTTATTCAGCGCGCTTGTGTTTTTCTTTTCGAACAAGTGATCAATGTATATATCAATCAAAGAGACAGAGTATCCGCAATGTTATATTCAAAGGCAAGGTAGAGTCTGAGAATATAAAAAGCACAATATAACAAAGGTAGAAAACAAATGCATCTCAGCGCTCTTTTCTGTCCTTGTGCTTTTTTCGCTTCCGTAGTTACGAAGTAACTACTTGTAGGTTGCGCTGTTCCTGCATTCAGTTAAATGCATCTCGCCTTACAAATAAATTGTAACAAATATTGTAACAAATACAGAGAGAAACCAGACAATGCACACATCACTAGAGATGGCAGAAGCCGAGAAGCTGGGGAAGTATTACACACCGGGCCAGTGGGTAAGTAAGGATATATGGCAAAAACACAGCGCACAATGCTAATGAAGAAGGAAGAAGTGACATATACAAAGCAATGAAGTCGCGAATCACACCTGGGGTTAACCAAAATAATGCATAGAAAAAAAAGAGCGCACAGAAACCACACGACACAATATAGCAGAAAGGCAAAGGTGCAGTGTGCTGGCTGTGCTTAAGAACAGCTAGTGCAAAATGAAAAAAAAGCAGACTTGATGCCTGCTTGTCCTCAGAAAGGTAGGGCTTTGCAGCTTGCTCACTACGTGAAAGACAACCTTTATGCTACAACACTGGCAGGTCTTGTGGCTCTCTTTATGCGTCGCCTTCATCATAAACTTAAGATTCAAAGTTATTTGCGTCTGGGTGTTTCTGTGACGCTTGCGGGCTAAAATAGATTGTAGTCATCACTTATTCAGAATTGTGGACCTTAATTGGTCCACAATTGTGGACCTTAACGCTAAAAGTTTGGGTATTATTTTGAAAATTTTAATGGGTGAGATGAGGAGGTTGATGAGAAGCTAAAATACCAAAAGCGTGATAACGTGAACCGTGTCTACTTCATACTGTGTTCCTTACCCGCTCGAAGACATTTCAACAAGCGGTTTTGTTATTGATATATTACTTGAGCCGGATAGATAAAGCATACACGGTGACCAAGTGACCCACAGTAAAGTGTACAGTTCGCCCGCATTTGCTACAAAAATACAGACAGGATACCCAACATTCTTTTTAAGCTTATGCAAATCACTTCGAGCGAATAAACAGTGTCCCTACTCCTCATAGCGGGTAACCAAAACAATGTATGCAACAAAGGAGTGGTTAGCCCAGTTGAACTGAATATAAGCATATAAGACCACAATGAAGTCTGCTGTAACGAAGTAATAACATAAAAAAGCTATTGCAGGACTCAGCTCAACTCGAATACTTTAGTGTAAACCCACCGCCAATTGCTAACCTTTGAACTTGTCAAGCTGTATGCCTGAGATTGAAGACTGGAACCTAACCCTATCTAAGTTTAGGTTCACAAAACGCACATGCCAACATAAACGAATCCGGCAAAACATTTTCAGAAACTTCGCGCGACACCCAGCAGAGCAGAAATTAAAATTCCCAACACTTGACAGATGGTGATACAAAACGTCGCACACTTTCAGGTGATGTGCAGTGGCCTCAATCATGGCAAGATATTGAGATTCAAGTTGTTGTACGTATGCAAAAGCTGCTTCTGATGGCACAGTGAGATTCCCAAAAATTTTGCTGGGGACGTGGTATGCTTTGAGCATTGTGAAATACTGGTGGGTACCCTTAAGCGTCTCACTGTCATCTTTCAGTAACTGTGGGCAACTGAAACCGTCACATGCATTCCGAAGGAAGTGTTTGATGAGAAAACCAGCTACATAATATGCAGCGGAGTCATCGATAATATAGGAGTGAATGTTGGTCGCAAGTTCAGAGAGATCGTCTAGAGCGGGAAAGTCGTCAGGCTGTGCACACTCCTCATTATCCACAAGAGACGCACTGGTGAGGGAAAATGGCGAGAGCTGCTTCTGGAGAAGGTCACATTCATCATCCTCGACATTTCCGTATTCTGACAGCTTGAAGAGTTTTCTTATGCAGATGTGCTTCAGGCCACAAATAAATTGTGCTACATTGGGGTTGGTGCTGCAACCCTGTTTTTGCCTAATGTGGCCAAATATGTTCTCCAGAGGATCCTGCTGAAGCCGGCGTGTTAACAGGTATTCAAAATTGTAATTTTTGGAGAGGTCGTCTCATAGTTGAGAAATAGCCTGAATTGTAATTTGCCGACCTACGATGGTTTGTGATTGACGTCTTCCAACAAACTGCCATGATGCAATCCAGGGAAGCTGGCCTCAGAGGAAGTCAATCAGCTCTGAATCATTTTTCATGATTGCATGCCGCAGCTTTTGCGAAGTTCTTTTTTTACTCGAGCTGTTCAAGACATCGAAAATCCAGTTCATACGATCACAAAATTGAGCTGTAGTGTTGGCCTAGGCAGGTAGCACCTTCGCATACACCATTGCCGTGATAGCAATCGAAACTGATGCACTGAGGACCTGAGTTGCTCTGCTGACCTTCATATAAGAAAAAGGTTTGTGATGAACGTGCCGTTCAGTCAACTTTGGAGGCAATCGCAACCGCAACCTATGTGAGGATTGGTAAAGGCTTACAATGTGCGACCAGTTAACGATGACATACCCAATGTATAACTTGTGTGCTTGGATATTATTGCACGTTGTTTTAAATAAGTGCGGAACATCAAAAATGTAATACAACCGCTCACCAT
The DNA here is from genome assembly GCF_013339725.1 of Rhipicephalus microplus. Taxonomy (NCBI): domain Eukaryota; kingdom Metazoa; phylum Arthropoda; class Arachnida; order Ixodida; family Ixodidae; genus Rhipicephalus; species Rhipicephalus microplus. The sequence continues at coordinate 139,876,467 of NC_051165.1, forward strand.
TAACTTCAAAAAAGGCTTTGCTACAGTCACTCTTAGTTGGTTAGTGAGACTTACATTTGAACTGCCCTGGTCACAAATGACTGCTTTCACTGCAATATTATTGCTCCTAAGCTCCAAAATGAGTGACACCAGCAAGTTATGCATAACAGATGATGGTGTTGATGTGTGCCCTATAGTAAAAGCAACTGGTTGAACCCACTTTCTCGAAACACCAACAAGAAGAAAAACCAGTTCTCGATCAGCAATGGTTGAAGTGCGATAAGTGCCATCATCTGTAAAACCCTGGACAACGTCTCTTGCAGCATCATAGTACAAATTCTTTTTGAGTGCTATTTCGTCGAAGACTGAAGCGCACACTCGGCCCCGTTCATTCCAAGCTTGAGTATTTGTTGCAATTAAAGAAAGGATTCCTCGAAATATGCCTGGAGTCATCTTTACATTAGCTAGCCACCTCCTTAATGAACGCCGGGAGGGCAAAGAGAAATATGGAGCCAGAAATCGGTATGCTCGCGGACCTCGGAAGTTTAAGTGAAGAGCGAATTTCTTGAACCACGCGGGAAACCGCTTGGCCTTGCGTTTGGACCTCAAGCGAACATGTGCAGAAAGAAGTTTAAAAACCTCCTCGGTGACGTGGGGTCGGATAACTCCAAGGGCCTTTGAAGTCGATGACGGTGCTTGGTGAGGCTGTCTCCGCAGTCTTTTGATAGTTTTCCGCTGTGCTGCTACTTTGGCTTGCAGATGTTTAATGGTTTGCTTGTACTTCATTGATGGAGACATTGTCGCTGGCACACAGGAACGCACTGCAATAAACGAAAAAATGGATGTAAAAGCGAAGAACAAATAATCCCATACGAGCATTTTCCTCGCTCTTTCAGACCCAAGGTGCACAACTTTCTGTGGTGCAAAGTTTTCGATTCCACTACCTAAAAACAAACCATTCACAATGTTGACAATGCACAAAAAAAAAGAAAAAAGAAAATCACTGAGAGCTCACCATTACATTTTGTAAGTGCACACGTAGTGTACTTTTGAGGATAGCTTCCTCAGGATGTCCTAAGTATGAAATAGCACATTAAAAACAGCTGCAATAAAAGCATAGTCACCATTTTCTCTAGGGCACTCAGGTGTGGAGCTGTTGGCGGAGACGTCTTCTTGAGGGTCTTGTGAAGCTTGTTCAGTGCCTCAGACAGTGCTGTCGGAACAATCTTGCGAGCGGCCTGCGGAAGTCTCCATATCAATCCACTATGGTGTTGAAATGAACATAGAACAAACTGGTCACACAAGTTCCTTTTGTGACAGCTGATCGACTGGTTAAGGTTTTCTCCGGCAAGACGAAGTCAGCAGCAATTTTTTCACCAGCTACAAGGGAGCTGCCACCTGCAGAGGTTTGGTCGGCAGTCAATTTGGGTAAAAAAAAAGAAATCGCGACACTGAACGCACCCTGCTCATCGGGGTACCTCATTGTGTGGGGGCCGCTTTTTCAAGCCTCTACCGCAGGTCCTGAAGAAATGAAATTACGACAATGTGTCAGTAAGAAGCTTAAAATAACACAAACTGAAGCTCATCCGCACCTTGCAGTGCAGCTTCTGCAGTCATGTCACTGTCACTATTTGAAGCGACGCTCAGAGAACCTGCATATATGTGCAGTTGGTACAAGTTGCAAAGCTTGTAGCATGGAGAAACTTAAACAGCTCTTCCAAACGCATAAATTGGTCGAACGTGGAAGAAAAGAGAAGGCACCAACTAGGAAACAAGTAATTTGTGATTTTTGGAATTATCAACAGTGCCAGCTTTCACTAATAAAAGGTATATGTACATGGGCACTCAGGCTTGAAGATAACGTAAAATAGCCCTTTAAAGTCTTTCAACACAAGTTGCGCAGGTCAAGAGCATCAAAAAATTGCCCGCAGCTTCCCTCGGGGGAACACTGAGGAGGATGCGGAGCATATTGTTACACAAGGCGAGGTAAATTAATGTTACACAAGGCGAGGTAAATAATGGGGGTTTTTAATGGGCCCTGAGTCCGCGATCACAGTCCAATGATGATGATCACCGCCATGGCTCGTACCCACTCAGGGGGATCGCAGTGGAGGCAACGTCGTCTTCCTTCTCTGCCCACGCTTCCCTTGTTTTTCCTAGTAGTGATACTTTGTATCATTCCTCCTCTCTCAGACGAAGCCCTCTGGGCGAGTCATTCTTGCATCCTTCGTGTAAACGGCTTCAGGCGGGCAACATGCGTCACCTCCGTCTTGCATGAACGTCGGCCACTAGTGGTGACACGTGCAATTTCATAGTTGACCTCGCTGACACGACGGAGTACCACAAAAGGACCGGCATAGTGTGCCAGTAGCTTTTGGTTCAAGCCACGTCTGCGTATTGGGGTCCACACCCACACTAGATCACCGGGGGCATAGGTTACCTGCCTGTGTTGACTGTCGTAGCGAGTTTTGGATGACTCTTGCGCAGCCAGTGTACGTAAGCAGGCAAGTCGACGGGTCTCTTCCGCACGACACAAGGTTTCAGCAATTGTTAAATCGTCATGGATGACAAAAGGAAAGATAGTGTCCAGCGTATGTCGAGGCGAGCGAGCATAGAGCAGATAGAAAGGGCTATAGCCTGTCGTTTCGTGTTTCGACGTGTTGAAGGCGTACGTGACGAACGGTAATACTTCATCCCAGTTTTTGTGGTCAGAGGCGACGTACATTGACAACATGTTGATCAACGTTCGGTTCGTGCGCTCGGTGAGACCGTTAGTTTGCGGATGATACGCAGTTGAGTGTCGGAACTTGGAGGCACACAAACGAAGTAATGATTCGACAATATCAGCGGTAAATTGTCGACCACGGTCACTTATTATCACGCGAGGAGGTCCGTGTCGGAGGATGACTGAGTTCAACAGGAACTCCGAAACCTGGACTGCCGTGGCGGAGCATAAGGCAGCCGTCTCGCAGTACCGCGTCAGGTAGTCGGCGCATACAATTATCCACCGGTTACCTTTTGAGGAGCGTGGAAATGGTCCCATCAGATCAATGCCGACCTTTTCAAAAGGGGAACCGGGAGGCTTTACAGGTTGCAGGAGACCAACTGGACCCGAGGAGGGCCGCTTGTGGCTCTGGCACTGCATACAGCTGGCCACGTAGTTCTGAATTGTTTTGCTCATTTTCGGCCAATAGAAACGCTCTTTCGTGCGACTAAGTGTTCGTGCGGTGCCTAGATGGCCAGAGGTGGGGTCATCATGCGTGAGACGCAGGACAGACGTTTGGAGGGATGCAGGAACAACCAGCAGAAAGCGGGCGCCCGTCGTGGACAAGTTTCTCTGGTAAAGAATACCATTTCGGACGCAGAATCGGCCTTCGCTTAATGAATTTCTCGCTCCAGGGAAGAGAGCTTTCAAGCTTGGGTCATTACGCTGCTCAGCGGCGAAAGTCACGGCATCAGGAAAGCCAGACGATAGCGAAGCGATAAGGTGGTCAAAGTTATCGCCTTCACAATCTGTCGATGTATAGTGGCATTCTGGAGAGGCAATCCGCATCAGCGTGTAGACGGCCAGTCTTGTATGAGATGTTGAAGACATGTTCTTGCAAACGAATGGCCCATCGTGCGAGGCGGCCGGATGGGTCACGAAGGTTGATCAGCCAACACAGGGAATGGTGATCTGTAACGATAGTGAACGGGCGACCATAGATGTATGAGCGAAACCGTTGCACGGCAAAGACTACCGCTAGGCATTCCTGTTCGGTCACTGTGTAATTGCGTTCAGGCTTGCTTAAAGAACGACTTGCGTACGCCACAACGTGTTCCTTCTTGCCAGAACGCTGAACGAGAACGGCACCAATACCGATGCCACTTGCGTCTGTATGAATTTCCGTGGGCGACGAAGGATTGAAGTGCCGAAGTATTGGCTGCGAAGTTAACAAACACTTCAGCTTGTGAAAAGCGGCATCACACTCGGAGGTCCACTGAAACAGGCTGTTCTTGCGTAGAAGGCTCGTCAGGGGGTGAACCACATCCGCAAACTTGGGTACGAACCGGCGGAAATACGAGAAGAGCCCGATGAAGCTGCGCAGTTGTTTCACAGATTTAGGACGCTCGAACGATTCAACGGCCACAGTCTTTTGTGGGTCAGGTCTAATGCCATCTTTATCGACGAGATGTTCTAACACCAATGTCTGTCGCTCGCCAAAGTGGCACTTTTTTGAATTCAGTACAAGGCCAGCTTTTTCAATGCAGCTGAGCACGAGGTCTAGGCGAGTGTTGTGCTCCTCAAACGTACGGCCAAAAATTACGACATCATCAAGGTAACACATACATATATGCCATTTTAAACCACGCAATATAGAGTCCATAAATCTTTCGAATGTCGCAGGAGCATTACATAATCCGAATGGCATAACGTTGAACTCGTAAAGTCCGTCGGTCGTAACAAATGCCGTCTTTTCTTTGTCAGCTGCGTGCATCGGAATTTGCCAGTAACCTGATCTCAGGTCAACAGATGAAAAGTAGGACGCGGAATGCAGGCAGTCTAGAGCGTCATCGATGCGCGGCAGTGGATAGACGTCTTTCTTGGTAACAGAATTCAGTCGGCGGTAGTCAACGCAAAATCTCCACGTACCATCCTTCTTCCTCACTAGAATGACAGGAGCAGCCCACGGACTCGCTGATTCCTGTATTATTCCCTTTTCCAGCATCTCTTGAACTTGTTCGTTGATAATCTTGCGCTCCGATGGTGCCACTCGGTAAGGTTTCTGCCTAATAGGATGCGCCGATTCGGTGTGGATCTGGTGACGTATCCGGGACGCTGGGATTAAGGGCCTTTGGCTGTATTTAGAAAAATCGAACACTTTCGAGTGCTTAGACAGAACGTCGAGCAGGGTATGACGTTTGCTTTGGTCAAGTGACTTGCTGACCATTTGTAGCAATTGGGCATCTTCTGAACCTTCTAAGCCTAGATGTTCATTTTGGCTTGTAGCATCAACAAGCGCAACCAGCGTCGTACATGACTCGGGTCTAAATACTGCAAGTTTCATGCCGCCTGGCAGAATTGCAGGCTCCATGGAACTGTTCATTGTCCACACACCTGCCCGTCCATCAACGACTGGCACTATACAATGGGGAATGAGAATGTTCTTTTTCAGGCATGCCGAGGTAATCGGTTCGAGCGTGGCGTCAAACGTGCCACAGTTGTTACTGGAACATGTCACAGGAACACATACAGCAGAAAATGCAGGAACAACTGTATCCACGGAGACGAAAAAGATGCATTCCTCCGGACAAGAATTTTCCAAGAGCGCCGTTGGGAAAGTACCGTGTATAGAAAGATGCCCACTTCTGCAGTCTACAGTTGCCCCACACCCACACAAGAAGTCAATACCCAAGATAACGTCATGTGTAGACCGCGGAATAACCGCGAACTCTGTGTAAAACACCTTGCCACACAGCGACACGTCCACAGTACAATATCCCACCGGACACAACACGTCACCACTTACACCACGAAATGTCACCCCACGGTTCAGGCAAAACATCACTTTTGGTCCTAGCAGGTTCTTAAAATTTACACTCATCACCGAAATTGTCGCGCCTGCATCCACAAGTGCCATAGTAGCCACTCCATCGACAACTACACGAACTTTGTTCTTCAACATAAACGCTGACGGGGGTATATCTGTAGATAGCACCTGTGATCTTGCGGCTTCACCCCCACTGGCCGCACCGACTAGTTTTCCGGCGGCGGTGTACGTGCGCATCGCCGTGGCGACGGCGATCGTGGAGCACGGGGAGCTGGAGGTGGCGTCAAACTTCGATCAGAGGCCGGCGAGGGGTAGCGTGACCCGGTAGGTGCGCGTGGTTTCCGTGACGTGGAGTGCGGATAGTCGAAATGTTGGTGATACAAAGGCCAAGACTGTCGCTGATATGGGCGGTGGTCACAAAAACGTGCGATATGACCCGGGACACCACAGTTGTAGCATACCGGACTTGGTCGAGGGGCACGTTGTTGCTCAGAGTAACGACTCCTCTCGGAAGGCATGGGATAGTGGTACCGTCCTTCGGGGGCCCTGTAAGGAGGCGATGTTGGGTAAACAGGTGGGCGAAAACTTCGTTCGTAGTTGGGAGGTGGTTGACGGGGGAATCCAGCCTGCCGTGTGCCTTGATATTCATAAGCGTCTGTTGCGTTTATCGATGGTTGCCATGGTGGAAGAGAAGCAAGAGTTCGCACACGTTCTGGTTCGCTTACATACCCATCCTGAAAATCGCTGGGGCGATGGTAGCTCTGCTGACATCGAAGCAGCTCTTCTCTAACGATCTGCCGTATGGTCAAAGCAAGGTCGTTAGGCGGCACTGTTTCAACACTAGCCACAGTGGGGACGTTGGACAGGCGGCCGAATTTCGGAGAAATTCGTCGCATCTTGAGGGATTCAAAGGTACGACAGTGCTTCATCACGTCGGACACGGAGCTCAAGCAGTCTTTCCCAATTAAGAAATTGTACACGTCTTCGGCTATACCCTTGAGAACGTGTCCAACCTTGTCTTCTTCAGACATCCTCCCATTCACGATCTTGCACAGCTTCAATATTTCTTCGATGTATGTCGTACATGTTTCTGCTGGAAGCTGTGCCCTCTGAGACAATGTCTGCTCCGCGCGTTTCTTCTTTGCGTCTGAATCGCCGAAGCACTTCTGCACTTCTTCCACAAAACGTTCCCAAGTCGTTAACATGTCCTCGTGGTTCTCGTACCACATAAGGGCGGTGTCAGTTAACGAGAATACGACATGATTGAGCTGTTCGTTCGAGTCCCAGCCATTGCTTCTGCTCACCCGCTTGTAGTTCTTGAGCCACACGTCGACGTCTTCTCCTAAGGTCCCGCCGAAGTTTGGTGGCACTCTGTAGTACGGCACGGAACCCATCGTAGTTGTCCTCGAAGCGTTGGATGGCTGCTCTCTGGCCATTACGATCGGTGAAGGTGGAAGTCCGGCGAGGCGGCGGCTGCGACGAAGTCCTGGTAGTGAAGCTCCCGTCTTTGGGTTCGTCCTACCCAGCACCTTCCACCAAATTGTTACACAAGGCGAGGTAAATTAATGTTACACAAGGCGAGGTAAATAATGGGGGTTTTTAATGGGCCCTGAGTCCGCGATCACAGTCCAATGATGATGATCACCGCCATGGCTCGTACCCACTCAGGGGGATTGCAGTGGAGGCAACGTCGTCTTCCTTCTCTGCCCACGCTTCCCTTGTTTTTCCTAGTAGTGATACTTTGTATCAATATAATTGGTTAACGGGGTGTTAAAGTGCGACTTACTTGGGTCGATGGCTAAATTGGTTAACGTGGTTGTGAAATGGGTTGTTAAATTGCGACTTACTTGGGTCGATGGCTAAATTGGTTAACGTGGTTGTAGGAGGGGGTGTTAAATGAGTGAACACGTACACACGTATGCGAAAGGGCGGCGCTGGTCGAAGGGACGTCGATCATTGTGTTTGTGGATTCGTTGGAATTCATTTCACCACGACCTTGGACGTCGACGCGCCGTACAAACCAACCGACGAGCGGCAACTGAGCGAGCGAGCGCCGACCTTGAGTATATATACAGCACGACGGCGCATGCACTGTCAGCTGTCGAATGTTCGAGAAGGGAGAGAAGCGCAACGGCGCATGCGCGCGCGTCAGCTGCCGATGTTCTCGAAGCGCGACGGCGCATGCGCGCGCGTCAGCTGCTGATGTTCTCGAAGCGTGACGGCGCATGCGCGCTACATTATACAGCTAGCGATTGTTCGTGAAGAGGAGAAGCGCACGCGGTGTGTAGAGGAGGAAGGTTGCACAGATGGTGGAGGAGTGAAGCGCGCGCGGTGTGTAGAGGAGGAAGGGATGCACAGATGGTGGAAGAAGGAGGAGGAAGCTTGCGGACGGCGCCGCACTACAAGCCTCGAGTATTAGATGCTCCGCATCTAAAAACGACAGAAATGTAAAGCTGCTGTTAGGAAGGTAATAACCCGCAATTCACAAAATTTAAGACTTTCCAAGTGTTACTTCTATATTGAGGTTTCTCCATCGGCTACTAAGATCTTCGCGGTTAACTGTCGCCACTGATTCAACACAAGTGGCTGCTGTTGCACATATTTGAGTTTCAGTCAATCACTTACATGGTGAAGCTAGTTGCACACTGGGAACAGCCATTCTTGTAAGCCTTGTGTGCCCAGGGTTCATGAAACTTTGAGCAGTAAAATGGTCGCTACAAACCCTGTACGTTGCGTACAATAGGCTGGCCGGCTTACTCAAGAGATCATCGCATCCAGCATACTGCATCCATGCTTTCATCCTGCATTGGCAATGAACTATCAGCTGAAAGGGGAAGTGCTTGAATAGTGATTTTTTATTGTTACCCTCACTGAGCAAGTTCGAACAGTAAGCGTAAAGACATGCAAACCATACAAAAGCTTTAACACACCTGCCGTCCCGTGGTATGCGGAAGAAATTTGTCCCAGGCTTCTTGTGGGTTCTGCCATTGTTGAAGCACCACGATACACAGCAGTAGCTGCCGTAGCTTGGACCGCCGGACAGCATGACATCAGCGCGGTCTGAAAATGTTAGTAAGTGGATGCTTCGCTGTCAAATTACGAAAAAGATGTGTGCACGTCATAAGTGTACCAGCAAACCCCTTTGAATAATTAGCTAATCGATGCACAATACAAAACCAGTGATACATCTCTGACCCATAAAACTCTGACTTACAAAGATCGACGTCAAGACCACGTACAAAGATCTTCAGAAGTTTCCAGGCCACTATCCCTTGTAATGCAATGGTATCCTGGCCTGGGAACTTTAGAACACCTTCGTGCGTACGCAATATCAGCAGTAAATTGGGAAGAAAAATCGTAGTTGAAATTTGTGCGGTAAAATTATATTGGAACCGTCAAAAAAAATTGTGGACAGTTTGCACTAGTGGCACAAGGCTAGCGAAGAAACGAAGATGATGGCCACTTGGCTAGTCCAGATTGGCCTCCGGCACACCAAGAATGATTCGTGTTCCGAGCCTTCGGGAAACGCGTCGTGAAGCATGCGAGGCACAGCGAACGCTTCTCAATATTTTGCACCGAGCCACCGAGCCTATGACCTAGCTGCCCAGCTATGCTCAGCGCACAGACGCTCGCGTCCGTGGCAGACGCAGCACGCGTCGCCTCGGCTTGGCGCCGTGCCGCCTTTGCTATACTGCATACGTTGCACAATGTTCCCGTCTAGCCGCCGCATAGAGCCGCAAACTTTCTTTTTAGCGAACCTCCCCGTCCTTACAAGCTTCAGAAAAAGGTTACAACTGCGTGAATGAGACGCCACGTAAGAAACAAACTCGCACACACGTGTGTGTGTGCATATTTCTATGTTTGTTGCATGGTGTCTTATTCGCGCAGGTGTAACCGTTTTCTGAAAAAATGACCCAACAAGCCCAACAACCTGTCATTTAACAAGCTTCGCTTGAAAACGTGCCTCACCTGTTATCTCACGCACGAAAACGCGGACGCAGCCGACGTTGACGAAAGCGACGGAAGCTTCCCGCTGTCAGTCATGCATGGGCTTGTCGCTGGGTGGATAGTGTTTATGACAGTACGGCTGAAGAAAAATAATCGCGTAAGGTGTGTTGAATGAATTGTTTTTATGTATAAAGAACATACCAGATTTGGGCGTATATTTATTATTTTGCAAAAACAATTCTGTTGCATTGATTATAACTGTTTTTTTTGCGCTTGCGTCCTGTGACGTTTGGTGAGGGCACTAGTTCGTTACGTAGTCGTGACGCACTTTCTGAGGCCAGGTTTCGTGGAGTGTCCTCTCTTGTCTTTTTCTTTCTCTGTGTTACCCAGACAACACTGCGTCTCTCTCTTTTCGCGACAGAGCGTCACCCCCGGAAAATCTTTTCAGGCCTGCGCCCAGCAATTTGACGTCATTTCCGGCCGGCCGACTCTCGGGGAAGCCGCAGCGCCAGCGAGCGCAGCGCGGGCGGCGGTGGTGACGGTTCGGCGGCGTGGTGTTGACGGTGTTTCACGTTTGTTGCTTTCCGTTGTTGTTTTGCGGCAATTTCGTTTCCGTGCGTGATGCTGGAGTGATGCGACAATGCCGAATAAGTGTTGTGTACCCGGATGCACCGGCAACTACAAAACAGGAAAGAAGATACAAGTGTTTTCCTTCCCTAAAGACGCCGACGCTCTCAAACAATGGCTACGCGCCATTCCTAGGAAGGACTTCGTGCCGACTTCGTGCACTAAGGTAAGAATTTGAGATGCTCCTGTTCTTAGCTTGTCGTTGCTTGTTCGGGTAGAAATCACCTATGATGGGAAATACTTGAGCGTGTGGCCGCCGGGCCTCGCGAAGCGCTGACGCCAGCAGCGTTCGCAGCAAGGATGGTCAGCTGCGCTTTGTTCACTAACAGTGCCGTGGTGTCGTCCATTCTTGCAAGCTCTCGGTGGAAGCGCTTCGTGGAGTGCGGTGACATCACGCTCCCGTGTTTCCTTTCATGTTGCTTGTACCGCTTAGCGCAGCGCTTTTATTTAGATGCTTGCGAAACGTAGGTAGACTTTGTTTTAGCTACACGGACTGTAAACGCGGTCATGCAAACGGGAGCGCATTTTTTTCTTTTGAGAAGTGGCGTCTCAGACGTTCTTGAAACGTTTTTGCAGGTGTGCGCGAATCATTTCGACGCTTCATGCATTGAGAAGACGACATCGTAGACGGATCCAAGGACAGGGAGAGTTATTGAAGTTGCACTCCCAGTACCACGGTTGCGTCCTGGATCTGTCCCAACGGTATTTTCCGGCTGTCCGTCCTACCTATCAGTACGAGACCAGAGCACGAGAGAAACCCCTGACGCCAAGAGGAGCCGACAAGAAGCCTCCCAACTCGCCCGTGCTGTAGAAAAGTCGCTGGCGTCATATGAAGCGGAGCAAAAACGAGACCGGTTTTCGTCCCTCGAAGAACTAAGGGCTCGCCTGCAAGGGGTGTCAGTGTCTCCAAAGTGGACTGTGATTCATAAAGAAGAGTGCTCCATGTTTTTGAACATTATCGACTATCGTGAACCTTGTTTGAATGCGTCATTGACCGTGTTTGCAAACCTTGAAGTCTTTGCCTGCTATCAAGGTTCACCAATCAAGAACCTTGGTAGCGCTGTTGTACCAGACTCAGTTCAAAAAGTAAGTTCCTTGTTGGAAATTTTGAACAACCTGTCGATGCTTTCTGAGGAGCGCTGCACTTATTGCCACCTGGCTCAAGCAATACATTCCCTTGTTTGAGCCTTGTTTCCAGTTTTGTATCTCTTTACAAGTTGTTAGCTTTTAAAGGTGCTGTACTTTTTTCTTTTTTTTAACTCGAACTGCCTCGGTGCCCACTGTAGCAGTTGTACAGTCCGTTTGGTACCTAAGCTGTGTACACTTTCCTTGTGCACTCTGTGTACAGACATGTTGTGCACTGTGATTTGTTTTTTTCTTAGATTTTTGTTTGATTTTTTCCCTAGGACATGCACCTACCTGTGGCAGTACAATTACTTTTCTTTCTGTCATTTATCATGCTGTGGACCACAATTTAGTCACCAGTGTTCTTTTGTATTGTATTTTTTGGCAAGTGTTTGAACCTGATACCTTGTGTTGCTACTGCTACTATGATAAACGAATGGTATGTTTTCCTCTAACCTACAATTTAAATGAAAGTGTGCTTTTTCTGTTCCAAAGCTCGGGGATGTTTTTGCTGTTACAATCTGTTTTGTTTTCTGAGTTTTATGTGGCAAGATATTGTGTTTTGTACTTTTGGCATATTTTCAGCATTAAGGGCAACATCTTGTGTTGCCTGTCGTCTGCCTGGACCGAGAACTGTACAGACGGCGTCTGGCTGTGATAAATAAATACGCATTATTCCATTCACGATATTCATTATTTCTTGATACCTTGATAAGTTCCCCCGCAACGGTGGCTCAGTGGCTAAGGCGTAGCGCTGCTGAGCACTAGGGCGCAGTTTCGATACCCGGCTGCGGCGGCCGCATTTCTGATGGAGGCGAAAAGCAAAAACGCCCGTGTGTACGAGATTTCGGCACACAATAAAGATTCCCAGGTAGTAAAACTTGATCCTGAGCTCTCCCCTACGGCGCGCTTCATCGCCTGCGTTGCGTCGGCGCGTTAAACCTTACAATCAATGGATACCTTGATAAATCGTGCAAACATCCACTTCGCTGGGTGGCCGGCCGGCCACCCAGCGAAGGGCGGCCGGCCGGCCGGCGCGATGTGACGTCGTCGACGTCACGTCACGTGACGCGCAGGCCTGAAAAGCTTCCGGGGGTGACGGACAGAGGGACAACGGACGCGCTGAAACGCGCATGCGTCAAAGCAACGCAGCGCGGTGCGCGCCTGCGAGTACATGGCAAGACCAGCGCCTGGCGTCGCAACGCCTGCGTTACGCGTCGAAATGAACGCCGGCGAGCACACGCACCCCATCACGTGGAAATCTATTGGCGCCTTGACTGTGGCATGTAGTCATTTTCTCACATGACGCACATCTCATTATTATCATGTTTGCACCAGTGACATACCTTCGTCATCCATTGACGTCAGGTAATACCAAATTTGGTTTGTGTGAAGCTAGCGAAACGGCCGCGAGCGCATGATGCGTGTGCATGTAGCCATGCTGTTACAGGACAGGCATGTTGTGATTATAATGTTTATATGTGTCATTTACCTATGTCGTCCGTTCGCGTCATGTAGTGCCGAGTTTGGTACATGTGAAGCTAGCAAAACGGCCGCGAGTACATCGTGAGCTTGGCAAGTAGTCATGTTGATACATGACACGCTTGTGATGATTTTCATGTTAGGGTCTGTCGCTTGTGTTAACTATGCAATCATGTCATACCATACCAGCTTTGCAACATGCCGTGTGAACGAAACCATCGCAAGAGCTGCAGGGTCAATAAATGTAAATCATAAGATTCATGACATACATTTGATGAATTTCATGTTATGACTACTCAAATATGTTGTTGATACAGTCATGTTATGCCATACTAAGTTTGGTATTGATACCATTATCGAAACGGCCAGGAGAGCTAAAAGTCGTAAGGGACTAGATAGATAGAAACACAGATAGATAGATAGATAGATAGATAGATAGATAGATAGATAGATAGATAGATAGATAGATAGATAAATAGATAGATAGATAGATAGATAGGTAGATAGATAGATAGATAGATAGATAGATAGATAGATAGATAGATAGATATGCGCAAGGTTGCCGAAGTTCACTAAGAAATGCTTCGCATTAAAAAAAACCAGCGCGAGCGCTATAATTAAAAGTGACAATAAAAGATGGTTGATTAAAACATTGCATTGGCCACAAGGAGATAGGAAGGGCTGCCGAGAACGGTACCGGTTTAGGCCATCATCATCCACTCATTTCTGAAAAAAGGCATCTTTTTTATCGCTCCGATTAACGCACTCCACTGTCTGGTACGACCACCTTAACTCTACTAACATAATCTAATTAGTCCCCCTAACAATCTGCTTTATGTCCTGCACATGCCCATGTCTACTTGATTCTGATTGAGAAATACGTATGATGAGTTTGTTACCTGATCCACTCACTTCAAATCTCAGTGCACCTTAGAGTTACGTAAAAAAAGGAAATTGAGGAATCGGCACACATTGCACTTATAATATAGAAGCAGCTCGCACCGGACCAGGTGGTTTGTAAAAATTGGGGACGTCATACGTGCCCAACTGTGAATAACCCTGCCAGACGATGATAAAGATGACCTGTTAGACTGGACTTTTTATTTATTATTTCGTAAACCACGAAGCAAAACTTTTTCAAGGTGCATTGAAAAGTATGAAATTGAAGCACGTACAGACAAACAAGAGGTTAACGACCGAACTGACAAATAGATTATGACATCCAGGTATTAAAAGATAGTTTGAACTTTTCACCACTGCTTCATGTTTTTCCCGTGACAGGTCACGGCACACGCTTTTTGACGTTCACGAACAAACGTTCCGCAGAGCGTTTTATCGTCATTCTATTTTTCGAACCCCACTTTGATTGTACCTGTGACATTAGGGGGTTGCACAAACGTCACCGCCTCACTTCCTGGTGTAAACACTGCCAGCCGGGGAGAAATCAATGCGTTATAGTTTGGAGGTGGTGGCGTATTTTTAAATGATTTTGCACAGTAATTTTTCATTGATTTTTCTTCGACAAACTGGATTGGATTGATTCATTGGCGAAAACAAGGCCAAGTGGGTGATCATCGATAGAAGTGTTTGGAAGAAACCCACACAAGCCGTGCATACTCACACAAGAACCATCAACGTATTATTTTATTGCACCATTTCTTTATTCTAATGCTCTTCTAGTTTGTGCTGCAGGCCACGCTACCTATTCTGATGCGGAAATCATGTTAAGTGCCTCTATTCCGCAGCTGATTTCTCAAGTTTTTGGACAAAAATGAGCTCGTGGTCGTGGTTATATAGATAACTTGGGCTCAAAATAGCGAAAACCTTACTTTTCCGAGCACCTTCGGACTCACTTACAGAAACGTTTCTCCGCCTGACTCACTCAGACTCAAATTCGATTCAAGGGTGAGCTTGCCGACCTAGGCTGGACCCAACGGTAGGACTAGCTGAGTGGTATTTGCTAAGGTATGAGCTGTTGCCCTCACAGTTACGGCTTGAGAGCTGCTTGATGATTACAGTCTTCACAAAAAGACGCATGGGCTAGCCGCAGCCCTTTGGCTACAGAAACAGCCCCTGTGGGACAATTTTTCATCTCTTCGAACTTCAATGTTTCCCTGAACTTAGCCTCATTTGCACACCCTCCTTTATTATCTGTAATTAGCTTAGTTATAAAGAATATGCACGTGTCTGTGTATGTCTCTCTCTCTTTCTCTCTGTGTGTGTGTGTGCGTGTGCGTGCGTGCGTGCGTAAGTGTGTGCGTGCGTGCGTGCGTGTGTGTGTGTTTGTGTGTGTGTGTGTGTGTAACAAGACACATTAATAAGTATGTACTTTACGGTTGAAGATCACGCTAGGGACCAAATGTTTCTATCGCGTTAACCTCTTAAAAGTGAAGCTTAGGGGCCCCCCAATTTTGGTAAAAGTGGCAAAAACTATCAGTTTCACAGGCAAGTAAAGGAAAGCTGCGATGAGAGAAAATTCTCGCGAAATTAGCAAATGTATGCATTTACTAACTCTTTGCTAAGATTTTTTGGGGGCGTTCAGAAATTTTTGCGAATAACGTACTATTACAAATATATATTCATTTTTACGTTGTCTTTCTTTGTTTACGCTATAGACAACGAACGCGTATCGCAATGAGCGTATCAAGTCAATCAGAAGATCACAATGTGCCACAACAGATTTTTTTAATAACCGTGCCTAAGACCTAAATAAAGATCATGATACCGACAAGAGTCAGCTTTACACTATCAGTAACTGTTACAAGCAGCTTTTTAAGAGAGAAGCTGTTCCAGTTATCAATAAATTGTATTTAGGGCGTATAAAACTGCCGAGGTGGGTGTGCACCTCTGAAGTTAGGCAATCGTAAAAGAAAAATTCTGCCCGTGAAATACGTGAAAGAAAAAGCAATATGAAAAATATATGTAGACAGAAATAATATAAGGTAAATAATATGATATATGAGTTTTTATGAGATTATGAGAGACGTCATAGTAGAGACTTCTGAAACTTTCACTATCAAATGCACAGTCATCTGCAAACTTAAGTGGAACGCTGCACAACGTGACATGGACTGGTTTGACCGACTCCAGCTGCGAAGCACTGGGGGCTGATGCCGAGATAACACCTCAGTATTTTTGAATAGCCTGTCGGCACACATAGATACAATATCGGCAACATAACACAGAGCTGCGTGGCTCAAGCGTCAATCGAACCATTTTAGGATATACGGTGGAAAGTTGGTAATGTACTTACTGATGACTGCATTTCAGCAAAACAAATAAAAAATAAAAAGTTAGAGAGAAAGAGAAACCATTTGAGAAGATAATAAAAGAGATAGGCAAAAATAAAGAAAAAAAAAGAGAAATGAAAAACATAGCGTAACGCAAACGGAAAATGACCGAAAGAAACACAAAAACCAAGATAGAGAGAAAAAGAAACAAAGATAGAGTGAGAGATACAAAAGTAGTGATATGTATAGAAACAGAGACAGAAAGGAAATAAAAGTGAATAGAAGAAACAAGAAAGAAAAAACAATGCACAAAAAACACAAATAGAAACAAGCAGATACAAAACGATAGAAGAACCAGAGAGAGGGCTAATGAAAACTAAGAAATAAACAAAAAAATGAGCGATGCAAAGAAGCCTACCGACCTCCATCCTGCCTCGAGGCTTGGCAAATCTGGTGACAAGCCGCCATATTTTTCGTCACTGCTATGTATAAGCAGGCGATCGAACTGTGCAAAGGAGCACGAAGACTGCCAAACAAAAAAGTTCTCCACGCCCTCGTCACCGCGTACTGGACTAGAATAAGCGCAGCTAGGTAACATGCATTTTAGTCGTGTGAACGAGATGCTCTTGAGATCCTGCAAAGAATGATTACGCACATACGCGCGCTATCCAATGCTAAGTGAACCAAAAATAATTGCTTACAGGGTGCTATTTCAATAAAGCCTGTTATGCGACAGAAAGTCAAATTATTCTATAACAGACATCACTGCGTCCGGTAAAAGAGACGTATTTTTAATTATTTAGTTATTAGTTTATGTCTTTATTTATACATTTGTGCATATATTCATGAAGTACTGCATACACGTAGTCCAAGCAGTGGGGGCAATGAGAATAGTAAACATTGAACGCGTTTGCAAAAAGTAAAAGAAGCAACTACAAAAATCAAACACTATTACGAGAAAACTATAAGCATGGTTAGGAAAACTATATAACCAATGACTAATAATGTTTTTATGACATCAGTTTGATAATGTGGTTTCATTAGGTTATAGTGTGAGGGCAAAAATTTCTAAATGTTTCTGTTCTTGCGAAGTAAGTGTTAATGCATCTTGTCTAGGGTGACGTGTGGTTCTGTTTTCTAGGGGCAAAGATATAGAGATGATTCAAGTGGTGAATTGATCATGTGCATCAGCTTAAAAAATTTTTCTCTCGGTGTCTGTATTCTCACTATAATTCAGTACGGTTAACTTTCATAAGTTCATTGGGTTGATTCGGTGTGGAGAATTCTGCCTTTCACTGAAATTTCACGAGGTTATGGGTATTAGTTTTCGTATGCGCATCGCAAACAGATATACAAAGAGTATAATGGAAGTGATGAGAAAAGTGATAATTCAGATTTTATTTTCCGCAATTTAGAGTTAGGGTTGATAAATTTATATATTTTATTAGGTGAGCTGAACAATTTTTCAGTTTAATAGAGAAGCTGCAGAAAAACCAGCACAATAGCACTCACGTTTGAACATTCGAAAACAGATACTTGAAAAATAACCGCCTTCTGTTTAGTATATGGATGAACGCAGAGTCTAAGTGCTATCAATGAATAATTCATTCATAACTTTTGCACTAGCAGATTGATATTCCATATTATTGCTTTTTCTGTCGTAGCGATATAAAGAGGGCCACTGGAAGTCTTATTTTCTCTTTTGTGTGAACGGTATACATTGATCACGTCTTGAAATATAGTGCTAATGATTTAATTAACGTCATCAATAGAACTCATGTTTGGTTTCCCGTGCTATAAACATATTTTAGAGATGTTTACATACGCTGCTTTTTTAGTTATACCAGTAAGCATCACTAAAGCATTGATATATTTTGCCCTAAACTACGAACAAATATACCCTTTTTTCGGCAGGAGCTTTTGTTGAATAACCAAAGTGTGGTTGCTTCTGTCTCCACGACTGAATTCATTGAAGGTGGCTGGACATTAGTTTCATTAGAAGGTTTGCTGGACAAATTCCCAAAATGAAAAGTCTCATGTCTAAAATAAATCTTGAAGGCATATTGATCAGTAAAAATTATTGATATGACTGTGAAACCGGCAAAAGTGGGCTTATAAATCTCCATGCTAATAGGTCTTCACGTGCCACCCAACGGCTCATTATCCCCTGTTGTCTTTTCTAAGAAACATTTTTTTCAGCAGCGATTGCGAGAAATAGTCTACTCTATCGTCAATACGAGAAATTTATTTGTAAACTGAACTAAATACAAATACTGGAATTGAATTAGAAAACGTATGGTTGATGATGTCAGTAAACAGAATCAAGACAACTATAAAGGAGCCTTATGAGAAAACAATTTACGAGGCAAAAGCTTTATTTGTAGTCATGCACTTTCTGTCGACATTTTCAGATCTGGCCAAGGTAGAACTTCGTTAATGGTGGCAGCGTACGTTAATGCGTACCCCTCCTCCCCCCCCCCCCCTTGAATTAGAATATTATTTCAAACTTTTTCTATGCAGCGGGCTGGACAACGCCCTAATGGTAATTTTACACACATTCGCACGACATACACAGAACACTCAGCATTTTCACCTGAAGAAAAGTTGAAGGTAAATATTCTTGGTTATACTGAAAGTCAGTATATCTCACTTATGTTGAAATATTGAAGAAAAAAAAAATCAATACAAACTGCTTCCTTTCTGTCGAGAGTTTAAGCACTGAGCTGCAAAGTGGTCCAATTACGTGAGCTCCTACGTCCTCAGTGTTTTTTTAAGGGCGGCTGAGAGTACAAAGGAACGCAAAAGCGTGCGTATGTACTAACACTCTCTATTATTATAAAGCCTGAGTGAGCATGTGGCTGCATGTGTATTAAAATGGCTATATTGAAAAGGTTGGCTGGGTCTTCATCAATACCTTAGTTTTGCGTAATATTGAATGCCCCACGTGACACATTCCCAAATGTGTGTCGTTACTTCAATTTTGTGTTACCTAGCGGCATTTCGTATCTACTGTATTTTTGTTTTATACTTATTGTATTTTGTATTTCTTACACAAAATACTTCTCTTATGACGTAACAGTTACATAAATATTGTGTTTTTAACTCGTATTAGGACACTCACTCAATAAACACTGATTCGAACATACGGTACTCTTTGTTGGCAGGATTTCGAATGAGCGGGCATTTTATATACTCAACTATTTAACAATAAGCGTTACGAAATGTCCCATAAATGAAATTCTTCTAAAAGGCACCTATAGTAATGGGAAGCTGGTAGACGATGGAAATTTCTGGAGAAATTCTCGTCATTTCATAAGGCGAATTGACATGGCTCAGATAATATTTGTTTAGATTTAACGTCCCAAAAGCACCGTTAGATTAAGAGACGTTGTAGTGGGGGGCTCAAGAATTTTCCACCACCTGGGATTCTTAACGTGCACCAAAATTCAAGCACCCGGGTCTTAATCATTTTCGCCTCCATCGAAAACACGGCCGTCACGACCGGGATTCGATCCCGCGACGTGCGGGTCAGCAGCCAAGGGCCTTAGCCACTACAGCACTATCGTGGGTACACATAGGTCACAAAAAAGTTGTTCCAAGATATGACTGTTAGCACTGCACAATTATAGGCACGTTGCTGTAATATCAATTGATGATTGTTAGCATTGTACAATTATAGACACATTGCTGTAATATCAATTGATGTCTTTTATGGCATTTCTACGCATTCAAACAGCACGAAATGGTTATCTCAATATTTTATTTACTTATACGCTGTGTTGATCATTGACAGTTGAACGTTTTACAATAAATATGCAGTGTTTCGGCTTTCTTGGCGGAGATAAATTGAGGGTAATCGTTAACAGATACGCGCCATAGAGAATACACTATATACATGTCTCATTGCAAGAAAAAAGGCAACAGATAAACCAAAGAATGACTGCGAAGCGACAGGAGTGAACCAGAGACCCGGAATACGTATAAGAAGAATATGTTAGGAAAATGGAAAGGCTGTAAGGATTCCCCGAAGTGATGGGAGGCCTACGGAAATGCCAATGCGCCTGTGTCGTGTCAGTGACTGCCTGTGGTTTAACTCGAACCTCTCTGCGCTGAGAGTCACCGTGGAAACAACCTATCATGAAGTAGTCAAAGCGTTGCCCCGCCGCGGTGGTCTAGTGGCTAAGGTACTCGGCTGCTGACCCGCAGGTCGCGGGTTCGATTCCCGGCTGCGGCGGCTGCATTTCCGATGGAGGCGGAAATGTTGTAGGCCCGTGTACTCAGATTTGGGTGCACGTTAAAGAACCCCAGGTGGTCAAAATTTCCGGAGCCCTCCACTACGGCGTCTCTCATAATCAAATGGTGGTTTTGGGACGTTAAACCCCACGAATAAATCAAATCAGTCAAAGCGTAACCGTCGCCTAGAAGCATCCTATAAACAATCTGTAACAGCTCTATAAGGCCTAAATGAAGCCTAGAAACAGCCAGAGTAGTCTTCAGAATCTTCTAGTTCCACTGTTTTAGGAGTTGCGAAGTTGACTGAAAGCCATACTGTTATTTTATTTCATTACATTGTTATAAATGACGATAGCCAACAGATCAATCAATATTGACATTTTCTTGATATGATATCTGCAAATGCCTTTTTAAAGCATTTTGAACATCTGGCAAGGTTCTGTCGCAAAAAACGTGACTGCCACGGTGACTGCTTTGGTTAGATCCAGCTCGACTACACATTTTCATTCTTTCCATGCCTCTAAATAATCCACTCGACATCTTCAAATTATGCTACTTTTCTGTTAGGCCACACAAGTTTCTGTGGTACCCACCAGTTTTTGAGGCTAAATGTTACCTTCTTTCTTTCTAGCGTACCAGAGTTTACTAGCGAGATTCACCATAATCATGACTCCCATACCAGTTTATGACTAAGACGATAGTTGTTTGGTACTGCAAGAGCCAGACATAACTTGCTAAAATGCTTCGCTGTTACACTCTAATTGCTGGGGAGGGTATTTATTCATTAGTTATTTGATTGGCATACACGGATACAAAAGAACAGCGATGAAGAAGGAAGAGAGCCAGCTGGCTTATGCCACCTGGAGGGGCACAATGCCTGCTCACTCTTTCGAGAGGAGGGAAAAATAAGAGGAAAAGAAAATATAGAAGGAGAAAAGGGTATCACAATACTAAATCAGCCGAGTTGCAACTAAGAGCCTTTTTGTTACTCTCGCAAAGTGTGCGATGAAGAGAAATGCATCGTTGTCCTTACATGAAAAGACAGAGTGAAAGCAATCTGAATTCCAGTCTGTCAGACTTGTGGAGTCTCCTTGCACTCCTCTGAAACGCGCGAGTAAAACGCAAACATACTCCTGCTCCTTATCTATATCGACGAGCAGCATACTGCGAGTGCTTACCATTTATTCTTAAGCGCACACATATATGTGCTAAAAGTCACTTTATTTTGTGTTTTGGCGCAGGAGATCAATAATAAAAAATAGCGTTTCGAGTGCCTCCCAGTGCTTTTCAGATCGCTGGCACTCCGAGCGATCAATATCTGTGTTTGTAGACTATGACGCGTGCAGTGAATTACGCGAAAATGACCTCATTCGGGTGATCATGCTCGAAGCTGCCTTAAGACGATTAGCAAAGTCGTAATTGAATATTTACGGTGTTTAAAACAACTCTACACTCGAAATATGAAACCTTAATCTGTATCGTTGTTATGGCTAGAGTGAAGTAGTAAGGGTGTAGTCACGAAACGTCAACAACAATGACCTGAAGTATTTCGAAGGAGGTGACAGAACGTGGAGTGTTCCGTGGGCACCTCAAGATTAAATTTTTATGTATATATAAATGATAAACACCTCATTTATTCATTGTGAATGCCGCTTGTATGTTAAGTTGTGCAGTACAATATCTGACGAGCATGCCACTGTTAAAGAGTCTATGGGATTCATAAATGAAGGCTTTCAAAGTTTCAAAGCTGAAATCGAGACCATCCGGCAGGAAGTCACCGAGGCTACTAACCGTAGCCTGGGAAGCCAGAAAGAGTGCCAAAGGCTAGAAAAAGAGTTGAGGGACATCAAGCGAGAAATCATAGCGTTAAAGCAATACAGTAGACGGAACAACATTGAACTGAAGGGAGTATCATTGACCGAGGGAGAGGACGTTGCCGATATAGTTCTGAAAGTGGCCACTTTTCTCAAGGCCAAACTTTCCGGGCAAGACGTTGATGTCGCACATAGGGTGCCGACTAAGGGATCTGGGCCGCCCAACATAGTAGTAAAGTCTGTTGCAAGGCATGTACGAGACAGCATTCTGACTGCGGCCAAGAAAAACAGGCGGAATGTAGGATCCCTCGGGTTCCAAGGAAGTGAGCCAGTCTATGTGAATGCCCACCTATGCCCCGAAAATAAGGTCCTGCTCAGCAAGAGCATTCAGGCCAAAAAAGAAAGGAACTGGAAATTCGCCTGGTTTGCAGACGACAAAGTATTAATGTGGAAATCGGTAAACTTGAAAGTCGTGCACGTTACATGCAAAGATGACCTGTCCGAAATTGTGTGATCATGGGCACTTAACAACCACTAAAAAAATACCTCGGCCATATGGAGGTTCGAAAAGCTGCGCATGACAACCACAAGCCAAACGATAATATATCAATTTTTTCACAGCAACATTCGTAGCTTAAATAAAAACGTAAACTTGCTTATAGCCTATCTGTCGCAGCACACTACTTCTTTCGATGGTATTGCTACATCTGAAAAGTGGTTAAAAACAGGCGAGAACATTATGATCCCCGGATACGCTGCAGTGTCAAATTCACGTCTCTCCAGATCAAGGGGAGGGGGAGTAGCCCTCTTTGTTCAAAATCGTCATACGTACTCAGAGCTATCACCGATCACATTCCCTTTCCTTGAAATTGAATTTTTATTTATCAGACTCCACTGTTCTCTTGTTGTTGGCGTACTTTATCGGCCTCCGAACTCACCCATAGCCGCCTTATTAGACAAGCTTGAACTCATCTTTCTTTAGTTAGCGAATCACCATGACCAAGTAGTTATCGTTGGGGATACCAACATTAATACCCATATTACAACTAATAACGAATACACATATCTGCTAGAGTCCTACGATTACTTGAACCTAATTACCACTCCTACGCGACAAAAGGCTAAATCTGGAACGTTGTTGAACCATATTTTAACAAATATACCCTCACATGCCAAGGCTGACGTTTATGATGTGCCCATTTCTGATCACCTTCCTATCTCCGTGACTATAAGAGGTCTGATCCAACCAAAGCCACAGAAAACAGCACCTTCAACTAGAATCGACTATGCTATAGCACGGAACGAGCTTTTATCACTAGACACCAATTTTATACACAACGACGATGTCAACGTAGAATTCTGAAATTTGATTGACAATCTTACTAGCATCATAGTCAACAGTAGCAAAACCATATCTACTAGGTCTTACCAGGAACCACTGTGCCCATGGATGACTGATTACATCCTCACCACCCTTAAACAAAAATACTACTGGTATCATAAATGGAAGAAGAATAAACACAATGGGTATTACCTGCGTAATTACAAAATGATGCGTAAGAAATCGGTGTCGGGTATTAGAATACGCAAAAAAGAAATTATACCCGTCTTATACAGCACGCAAATGATAATACTAAAAAATGTGGGAAATAGTAAAAGAAGTTACTGGCAACAACCCAAAACAGCAGGTTCTTCCCGACTGCATAGGTGCAAGCATTGTTGACAGGTTTAATCTATATTTAACGAGCATCGGTCCTGCCTTAGCAGCAAAATTTGACAATTCGACCGAGTACAGCTTTCACGGACACTCTTTAACCAACACTTTCTGTACGTATGATATTGAATCCAAGGATATTGAAGCTGTTGTATTAAACATGTCTACGAATAAGGCTGCTGGACCAGACTGAATCACGGTACGGTTTCATAAGGAAAACATGGATGTCCTGTGCCCTATCTTATGTAATATTTTCAATAATTCTCTGCATGCCTCTACGTACCCATGTTCTCTAAAGAAAGCTAGGGTTGCACAAATGTACAAAGACGGAGAGCCCACTGACCAATCTAGTTATCGGCCAATATCCATGCTAAGCGTCCTTAACAATGTATATGAGAAACTTCTTGCAGCCCGAATACATACTCCTAGATAAATACAACATACTTTGCCCACAACAGCACGGTTTTCGTTCCGAGCACTCGACATCAACCGTGCTGCTGTCTCTAACACAAGCAATTAACTCCGCCCTAAACAATAACAAACTAATGGCTGTCGTGTACTTAGACCTTAAAAAAGCATTCGACACCGAAAATCACTCCATACTCTTAGGCAAATTGAAGCACTACGGTTTAAGAGGTACATCGTTCGACCTATTCTCAAGTTATTTTTATGACCGGTACCAGATAGTTCACATTAACAATATATGTTCTTTGCCTCAACGTATAGAAACTGGTGTTCCACAAGGATCCGTCCTTGGGCCCTTATTATTCTGCATGTATATAAACTATCTGCCATTATTCTTACATTGCTCCGACGTTCTGATGTACGATGATAACACAGCTATAATTATTACAGGTAACAATATCGAGGAAGTTAATTCTAAAACAAACTCGGAGTTATCAAGAATTTCCAAATGGTTTTTGTGCCAACAAATTAACAATTATTACTAAGAAAACTAAATATACAATTTTTCATTCTCGTAACAAGGCCGTAAATAATAACTGTATCAATATAGCTACCAACAACCATTCTCTTCTCCATGCAACCTCTTACCTTGGCATTTACTTTGATAACCACTTAAACTGGCAAAACCACATAACGGAAGTTTGCACTAGGTTGGCGTCCGGATGTTATGCTTTACTGCAGGCCCGTAACTACTTCGTTAGAGACATTTTATCAACGTTATACTTCGCATTCATCCACTATCACATTTCATACTGCATTGAATCTTGGGGATGGACTTATAAGACTTACCTAGAACTTATTCGAATATTACAGAAACGATCTCTAAAAACAATAACATACTCTAAGCATGATCATCCGAGTAAACCACTGTTTAACAACATGCAAATTTTACCTTTTCATGCATTGCGTAAAGCAAAGACAGCCTGCTGGGTAAATAATAT
Source organism: Rhipicephalus microplus (assembly GCF_013339725.1). NCBI lineage: Eukaryota > Metazoa > Arthropoda > Arachnida > Ixodida > Ixodidae > Rhipicephalus > Rhipicephalus microplus. Next base: position 139,901,556 of record NC_051165.1, read on the forward strand.
CATACGGCAAAACAACCCTTTCGATGCATCCTTGTTCTACACTACTTCTCGGCCCACTAGAAATGCTGCGTCGGGTAACTTCAATCTGCCCCCTCCCCCCCCACAAACAACGCGTATGGAAAGCGTCAGTTGCCGTTTATAGGAGCAAAAATATGGAACAGCTTGCCGCCTGAAATAAAGAAAGCCCAAATTTTAACACTTCTAAAAAAATTTATCTAAGCTTGAATTATGCGAGCTAAGTTTGCGATTTTTTGTTTCCTGGCATGTCGCGTTGCAGCCACAGAAACATCATACGAGCTGGATGGTTATTTGGTGTGTGCAATTTTCAAAATGCGTGCCGCTGTTCTGGATTGTGAATCTTGTTGTGGCCTAGCAACGAATGTTGTATTTGTATTGCATTTGGGAATACGGTTACTGGTGTTGTTGACTACTTAATATATCTCTGAGTTGTCCTGTTTATGTTATTATGTACACTTTAGTGATTTGCTTACGTTGGTGCACCTTTTGACACTATTGTGATTATAGATTTTATTGTTGTTTGGCACGAAGATTGCATGCTAAAAAATGCTTGTAGTTTTACTGTAGAACACCCTGTGTTTCAGAGTGTTAGTCTCTTTTTTATGTAACAGTAAGCCTGCATCACTGCATACATTTTCTTTTTATACCCAGTAGTAACCATTGGCTACGGGTCCAAGCAGTCTGATGATCTTTCGTATAGTATGATTCAACAAATAAAAAAATCGTTAATCTTATTCACTGCGTAACGCGTCAGAGCTACGTTCTAATCCAGGGAACGGCAAAACGAACAAATGACCTACTTTCTGTTTAGTTCTTGCATATCGACAAGCGCTGAGATCTACGTTTGCAAACAAAAAAAAGGAAGAGGCAAATCCTTAATATCACCCACTTGATGAAGAAAACAAACTCTCTTGTTGTTTTTTAGTGTTGCATGGTGGTAGCGTGTCAACTTTCTTTAAGTTAGTTGCGTCAAAAGGTCTTGTGTTCGAATATTGCCCTATAGTTTCTTCTTCTCTTAAAATGATTTTATTTTCAATCACAGTGTTATCTTTTGTAATCATCATGACCTCCATGTGATGGAAATTGTTAAAAGCAATATAAAGGCTGATTTTGGCCTCAGTTTCACGAATTGTTTATTATGAGATGTATAATAGAGGCTGCTTTCGGAGAGTCTTTCTACCGTGATTTTGTGAAAGTCACGTTACGCTTTTGAAGTGAGTGGCGTACTGAAATCCTGTCTAGGGGCATTACTCTGTCAGTAAAGCGGTGATTTACTTGGAATTAAGTCTAAAATATTTGGGAAGAATAAGCTACACATAGAGAGTGCCTTCTTTTTTAGTTTAGAGACTATATTAAATTTATTTTCTTTCGTTTCAAGTGCAAAAACAAGGATATCGTTTTACCGCATGCTGTAGCGAGATACTACAGAGGGATTCAGGCCATTTAGGGTTTTCTACCCTTCATCTTAAACTAAGCATGCAGGTTTTATTTGCATTTCACTCTTCTCACAACGAGGGTGAAAGAAAAATGGAAGTAAACTCACACCGAACGTTCCACCCTGGATCGTCGAAAAACTAAGGGATGCATTTCAATACGAAATTTTAGGGCTGGTCTTGTTACAATTTAATTGTTACAAAAATAAAAACCCAGAATGCGCCATGAAAAAGGGTGGTACAATCAAGTAGCCCTCCTATGGCATGAATGCATTTTAAATGCGGAGCATTTCTTAGCGAACTTCCGCGACTTTGAGACTGACTGACTATCTATCTATCTATCTATCTATCTATCTATCTATCTATCTATCTATCTATCTATCTATCTATCTATCTATCTATCTATCTATCTATCTATCTATCTATCTATCTATCTATCTATCTATCTATCTATCTATCTATCTATCTATCTATCTATCTATCTATCTATCTATCTATCTATCTATCTATCTATCTATCTATCTATCTATCTATCTATCTATCTATCTATCTATCTATCTATCTATCTATCTATCTAGCCGCCTACGACATTTATCTCTCCTGGCCGTTTGGATAATGGTATCGATACCAAACTTGGTATGGCATAACATGACTATATGATGAGCATAATGGACAATCCATAACATGAAAATCATGACATGCATGTCATGAATGTCATAATTTACATTTTGTGGTCTTGCAGCTCAATAAGTAGTTTCGTTCACAGGACATATTTCAAAACTGGTATGGTATAGCATGACTGCATGGCGAACACAAGTGACAGATCCTAAAGTGGAAATCAAGACATGTGTGTCATGTAACAACATGACATGTCACGCTCATGGTGCGCTCTCGGCCATTTCGCCAGCGTCGCATCTACCAAATTCGATATTACGGGACGCGAATGGATGACGAATGTATCTGACTGGTGCAAACAGATAATCATAAGATGCGTGTCATGTAACAACATGACTATATACCATGCTCATGATGCGCTGGCAGCCGTATCACTAGCTTCACTTATACGAAATTTGGTATCACGGGACGTGAATGAATGACGAAGGTATGAGACTGGCGCAAGCATGATAAACATGAGATACGTGTCATGTAAGAACTGACTACATGCTACGCTCAAGATGCGCTCGCGGCCATTTGCTAGATTCACTTATACCAACCTTGGTATTACGCGACGCGAATATACGACATAGGTTGATGACACATCCAAATATGATAATCACAACATGCGTGGCATGTAACAATAGGACTTCATGCCACACTCATGATGCACTCGAGGCCATTTGGCTAGCTTCACATATGTCAAATTTGGTATTACGTGACGCCACTGAATGACGAAAGTATGTGACTGGTGCAAACATGATAATCATTACATTCGTGTCATGTGAGAACATGACTACATGCCACAGTCAAGGCGCCAATACACTTCGACGTGACCCGGGGTGCTTGCACCGGCGTTGCCACGCCAGGCGCGCACTGCGTTGGGTTTACGCATACACGTTTGACTGCCTCCATCGTCCCTCCGTCACAAAAAGAAGGGATGCAGTGTTGTCTGGGTAACGCATTGACATAGAGTAACGTTACTCTATGGCATCGGCCAAAATGCAGCATGTCGCGTTTCGCGCCGGTTGCCCTCAGGCCGTGCCGATGGACGCTGGTCCCGCCGGTTGCGCTTGGCGTCATACTATTGAGTGCTTGCGCTTTGCTAACGTAGCGTCGCTGCGCCCACCGTGCGCGCGCGTCAACGTTACGTTGTAGTATATGGGACCTTTCGTGATGCACTCGAGGCCGTTTCGCAAGCTCGTCATATACCAAATTTTGTGTTACGTGCTGTCAATGGACGACGAAGGTATATGACTGGTGCAAACATGATAATCATGAGACGTGCGTCATGAAAGAACATGACAACATACCACGCTCATATCGTGCTCACTGCCGTTTCGCTAGCTCCACATATACTAATTTTGGCATCATGTGACGTGAATAGATGACGAAGGTAAGCAACACATCCAATCTTGATAATCATGACACGGAAGTCACGTACGGCATAATTTGCCTGCACCTTGTAACGTTGTGGTGATTTGAAAGTGGCATATCAACCATCTTCAATCGTGCTTCACATAACATCGATTCTCACTGTACGTAGGATCTGTCATATTTTTTTTTTTGGTCTAGAAGGCACTTACATAAAAGTTTCTAGTTTCTTGCAGTGAAGCAAAGGTGAAAGTGTACAATCGATTATGTCTTGTCATTTTCATTTATTGTAGGTTGCGCAAATACTGATGTGTTGAATGCTCCAACGAATTAGGTAGTCCTGAGGCAGCAGAAAATAGATAGTGAGAAGCATGGTGACTTGATTAGTGAAAAAAAAACCTGATAATTTTTATTGCCGTTATTACAACGAGGGGGACGGGGTCACATGAAAGCCTGCCGAAAATTTTGCAGTGTTTCTTTCCAGTAAAAAAAGAAGTGTTTGCGTTTTATCAAAGCAAATAAATAAATTGATGCGTTTTCACAAAAAGTTCATGCATTTGACGTCTTTTACAAGGGAAGAGAAAAGGCATAGCCAAGAGTTCATTGACGAAGAAGACACCATTCAGGAACCAAACTATATTGTTTTCTGAATAGAAGGGCAATGCTTACGTGCTCGTTTGTTTTCAACGTGAATGCTGCCTGGCCGTAGCCATTAATTAACGTATACTGATGACACTGTAATTTTCCACACCTCCAATGAGCTATATAAACGAGTCAGGGATTCATCGAGGCCATTAGACGGGAACTGAGACGAATTCGGCTCAAAATGGCTTTTGTTGTGTCTCTCAAATCGGCTATGCTCGCAGCCGCTATTCTCCAGGCAGTGTAAGTATACCACTGGTACCAGATGTCGCAGTTAACATTTAAACATTTGGTGGAGAGCCGTTTGAAATGATGGTTTGTGAAGCGTATTATTCTTTGTTCATCGGACAGAGCTTGGGAAGCAATTGTAGTGGTGCACGCTATGATGCTTAAAACATTAGTTCAATTTGCATTTAACGGGGAATGGGCAGTTAAGTGCATTTATGCCCAAAACATTGCACTCGTGCAGTAAAGAGAAGCTGTTTTGTATTTGGCGTGATGAGCCTCTAGCATTCGCGTTGTTTATTTGAGTGCTTGAGCACACCGTGGCAAGTCACAAAGGCTTCGATAAATTTAACACGTTATCACAGCTGTCACAACAAAAGTAGTAATGAGATTTCGCTCTCAGTTATTTTAGAGCAATGAGGATTTCATTAAATCAAACGTTTGTACGTGATGTCAATCTTAATCTTACCTATTCATCTGCGGTTGAATCTTGATAATTGGAAGTGACGAACACGCTTAATTACTTTGTGAAATCAGGAAGTTCGTAAAAACTAGAACGAAAGACTGAAGTTGCTCTAAGTCTATATTTGCAACATAACGACACCAAAACCTTGCGTCACATCGTTATTATCGTGATACCGCGCACGCACGTTTACACTTTCCCGAGAACTGCCCGGACATGTATCTGCACCTATAGCACAAAAATAAGCCCCTTGTCCGGGTCTAGTAGAGTTCAAGGGTCCGGGACATGCAGGAAAATTGGTCATGTGAAACCATAGATGTAGAATGTGGCTGTTATATAGATATTTTGGTTCAGGGGTCTTTTCATGTTACCAGAAAGCTAAAAATTGAGATAGATGCAAATAAATAATGAAAATCCTTCGGGCCGACTGTGAATAAAGCCCAGATTTTCTTGCTTTGCAAGCAGGTGTTCCACAAAGAAGCCACGACATTGCTTGAAACTAAGTCATAAGCGAGAATGCCGTAAGACGTTCAATTAGGGGACGGGGAGTCCTTTTTACGCGTTCTATAATGCGTGGCAGATTCGTAGAATCGCACCAGGCGGCAAAAGTGTGCATCAAGTGGTTGGGTGGTTTACAGCTTCCCACACACTACTTATTGCGCAGCATCGCGGTTAATTCTAGCAGCTTGTGGACGCGTAGTGTGCACATCGCCAGTTTGCAAGAAAAAAAAATCACAGCATATTCACGTAGTGAATGATGCTGATTGGGCGAAGCTCCAGAGGTACATTATATACCACGAATCCTCCGTGAGTTTTGCCACGTTGGTCATCAAAGACGTGACAAAGACTGTATACATACACAATGTAATCTTACTTGTAAAGCGTATCTAGGTGTGGCTTTCATTCCATAATAAATGCTTTATGGTCGGTAAAATAAAGAGAGAGTGGTTCTTGGAACGGACGTAATGGAAAGTTTACAAAAGTGACATTGATACAGGTTCCTCGAATAGTGATTGGTTGCATGTGATCATACGATACGCATCTGAGTGCATATCGAGATGCCATGTACGGGGACGCGCTGAAGCAGCTTGCTGAGCCCTCCGCTCCGCCGTCTTGTCTGCTTCGCTCATACTCGAAGCGCGCTGACTGCCGAGCTAAAGAGGAAGCGTGCCAAGAGCGGTTGCACTTTATAACTGTGGCCCCTTCGTGGCGAAACTATCACTCTAGCACGCATTAGAGACAGCGCATCCATCTAGTGAGAGCACTGATGCGCCATATAGTGGTCTTTTATCACACTAAAGCACGCGTCTCCTACGCATCGAAGTGGAGCAAGCGCCCCAGCGCCATCTAGTCAGTACTCTGAATACCAGGGGTGGCTACAACAGACGACAAGTGACTAGCCTACACCCTAGAGAGCTTCACCCCTAATCATTAGGTTGAATTTGGAATGTCGGAATCGTGCTTCAGCAGCATTCAAGGATATAGTTTGAGACTGGCAATGTTACACGCCCAAACGTTCCTTTCTTAATGAGCCGGATAGGAGCGGTGAACACGGGGCCAAATTATGAAGCTCTAGAGTCTTATCATTTTCGCTCACTCTACTAGCTCGCGATACCTTATGTGAGCCTACACGCACAATTCTCAATTCTCGATTTGTCCAGGTTTATCGGACTCAGCAGACCAGAATTTACGACCGAGGAGCAAGACGTACACGTAGAGTATTGCAATGAGACGGTAAGTCATCTCTTAGTGAGCTGCAGGTGCTTGAGCATATCTATCTAGCTATCTATCTATCTATCTATCTATCTATCTACTCTATCTATCTATCTATCTATCTATCTATCTATCTATCTATCTATCTATCTATCTATCTATCTATCTATCTATCTATCTATCTATCTATCTATCTATCTATCTATCTATCTATCTATCTATCTATCTATCTATCTATCTATCTATCTATCTATCTATCTATCTATCTATCTATCTATCTATCTATCTATCTATCTATCTATCTATCTATCTATTGACTTACGTTTGGGTGATTTCGGGATCGTCTCCTAGTACTCGGCTGCTGACCCACTGGTCGCGGGAACGAATCCCGGCTGTGGCGGCTGCTTTTTTTATTATGGAGGCGAAAATGCTGTAGGCCCATGTGCTCAGATTTGGGTGCAAGTTAGGACCCCATATGTTGTCGATATTTCCGGAATCCTCCACTACGGCTACTCTACTAATTACATGGCGATCTTGGGATGGTAAAGGCCACATATCAATCAATCAATCAATAATCGTCAAATCAATCTCCTCAACTTGGCGTAGACCGATATAGAGAGTGAGAATTTATTAAAAGGCAGAGAGGACGGCGTGAGCTAGTTTGCTCTAGCCTGCTTCTCTTCAAAGTAGATAAGGGAAGTGGGAAAGAGAGATGAAGGATGTTGAAGGCGACAGGAAAAGGTGGTGCGTATGTACAGTAGCCACTTAGTTTAGCACCCTACAGCTTAGTGGCTAGTACAGTGTCTTTGATGGCGTCTAAAACAGCCCTTGTAGCAGTTTTTGACACTGTTTGGTCGCACAGTGCTGAAAAAATGTAGCTTCTAATGAGTGGCGTTTGTCTGATGCTTGCCAACGTTGAAGTTAGCTCTTTGCTTAGCGACACGTATAATGGGCAGTTACAAAATATACGAATAAGAGTTTTTCGACGAATAAGTCAGACTGGTTATTACAATTATAACTTGAGATTCCCGTCGCATACATTGTCAAGCCCTTGCCTCAAGAATCATGTGGCGAATTCTCGCCTACCACTGGCCGTGGTTTACGGGGAAACGCAGACATTGATAATTAAAATGTGAGGGCGTTAATAGAAACGCACTGCGGCAGCGCTAACCCGAAGATGGCACAAATAGATTTCAGAGTCCTAGAAGAAAGCAAATTCCCGCATTCTGCGCGGCAATCAGGTATTGTACTACAAAGCCCCGCCACGTCTCAGAAGTGTTTCAGAAACGGACGTTTTGGAAAACATGTGAACTGATGGGCACCAAATTCATGAATCGTAATCAAGAATTCTATATTTACTATAGCGTAGAAATATTCTTTTGAATAGTGGCATCATGGACACCCTAAATATTGTGAAATTATAGCGAAATTAACATGTCTAATAACTTTCTGAAACTTACGTTTTCGGTGAGTACCGCACCAAAAGCACGGTATTATTACGAACAGTTGAGGTAGTCTGCGGAGAACCACTTTGTTGATTGATTGATATGTGAGGTTTAACGTTCCAAAACCACTATATGATTGTGAGAGACGCCGTAGTGAAGGGCTCCGGAAATTTAGACCACCTGGGGTTCTTTAACGTGCACCCAAATCTGAGTACACGGGCCTACAACATTTCTGCCTCCATCGGAAATGCAGCCGCCGCAGCCGGGATTCGAACCCTCGCCCTGCGGGGAGAACCACTTTGTGTGCGTTAACTTGTGAAAACAAGAAGCGTTGTAATGCTTGCTCGAGCTGCTTGTCATTTCCTCTTCATCCCTTTTCTGTCTATACTGTCATACGCGTTCCGATCCCGTGCGGCGAAGGCGCACGTCGTCATTGCGGATCCTTGTTACTGCATCACATCGGTGTCTCCTAGGAGGGTGCGCGTGTTATAACGACTCTTTCATCACATGTGTCATTATGAGGAGTCATGCAGTGGAGGGCTCCAAAAATTTAGACTATTTGAGTTTCTTTTTACGTGCATTATAATCTAAAACATATGGGTCACTAGCCTCTACCAAAATGCTGCACCCGCAGCCCCAATTTAAATGCCGTGACCTTCGGGTCAAACCTATATGTTAGAACTATGCAAGGGGCAGTAGTGAACCTATATAATTTCTCCTAGTTGCCGCCAGTGTTTTAAAAAAGCTTCAGAAGTGCTGTGCTTACATTGACCTAGAATAAACCACAGTTTTGTCTGAGAACCTATGCGCTTGCGAGATTACTGCAAGTTGGGTGAGTTGCTACTGATTCATGGCTATTTTTTGCGCCCGTGGTGTTTGTATGTTTTCGTTTTTGTGTATGATGCGAAAAAAATACTTATGTGCTAGACCTGCAGCGTTGTTTTTCTAAAAGGGTCGACCCAACCTAAAGGAAACTCGGAAGAAAGCAGGTGCTTGTGAGTGGATATACAGCTGGGTCTACTTCAATAATTTCTTGCGAATCCAGTCCTACGTGATATCTAAGAATGTGACACCTTGAGTTGCGAAGACCATTTGCTTCCTCGCCGCTGGTGTTGAAAAGAGCACAGGCTAGACGCTGGCATTTATATGAGCAAGTGTATGACGCCCTTTCTGCCGTTGGAAATTCGCAATTTTAACATGTAAAATGAAAAAAAAAAGCGGTTCAACTACTAATAATTGACAGCTTCAGCAGTAGCATAAAAAACAAAAGAAATTTCAGGCAGTATAATTTATAGCTTTATTAGAACACTGCTAGTGTTTCTAATGGGGTGCTGCAGGACTGGGTGACAGCGAAAGACACCCCCCTTTTTAAACCTTTTGGCTGCTTTTCTGGATGTTTCATCGAAGTCTCACCACAATGCTCGTTGTGATGTCGTCTGAATTCCCTGTTCTCCTTGATTGAGAGTCCGGATGTTCCTTTCGAAGTGCCCGGATTATGGAGCTGGCATTCTGCTCAAGGTGTTTGAGGGCCATTGATCATGGGAGCTAAAAACATTTCATACATGAAGTGTTACAGCATACCTTATGCGCTTGCATAACATGACTTCAAGGTGATAGCCAACTTTTTTGTTTCCTATCAGCGGCTTGTATTGATCCCCCAACAAGCTTGCCGCACCTAACAAGGTTTTACTGCTCCTCCGAAGTCTGCACTTCTTTAACAAAGTGATGACATCATGAGGCGTCGTAATGATGTCAAACACTGACGTAATCACGCAATGGTTTTTCTGACGGTCACCTTTATATTTTGCGAGGTATCTAAGGCTTTCAACTTCAAAACACATTTTTGTGAATACCTAATATTCTAAAGGAATCGTGCTTAAAACAAAACACAGTATTTTATTCCTACAAGTTATTTAGCCTAGTGGAGCAATACCGCTGAAACTATCGGTGAACTTAGAGATTCAGCAATCTGTGTCATCTAGAGACCATCTGTCATCTGAATGTTAAGCTGCACACGTCACTGGTAACTGATAATGAATTACTTTTCAATTTGCCAAAAACCAAACTCGCATGCAGCTATAGTTGAGAGCAGCTTCTATGGAGGCATGGTGCGGTGATAAGGAGGCTTGGTGCAACACAGTACGTGGAATGACACCCGAACTTGCATTGCTGCGTTGACATGCGTGCCTTTTTCTCGTGGTCTAGGCATGCTTTGCTTTAAATAAAGATACTTTTTTGTGTAAACTAAATAAATAAATCTAGAAGGTGTTATTGCCAGCTTGTATCACTGGGCTAGATCCGCCTGAAACATAAGGGGGAAGGGGCAGTCAGAAGTTCCAAAGCCCAGCTGCCATAGGAATAGAAGAGATAGTTGCCTGGCAACTTGTTAACACCCCCTCCCCCTGTACGTCGCCATTTTTGAAGACAGGAAGTTATCGCAAAAAGATCATGAGTGACACCATAAGACAGGGCTGGCGCATAGCTGTGGCTTATTTCCGACAATCAACTGCTCTTGGACGCCAGTAGCAGCCCTGAGTTCTTCCATCGCCCTTCTTATTTTGTGCTATGGATATTTCATTTTCAAACGTTGGGACGCGTTACCTAACGATACTTTATACAAATGCTCTTCCTCTCCCTACTCTTCGTGCTAAGGAAGTAAACACCTAGAAGGAACACTTATATTCATTGTGTTATGTCGTGAGTGAACGTGTCGATAGGCTTATATTGCACTTATGTTTCTTTTGTTTCTTCTTTTACAGTGCACTAAAAACAGTACTTGCAGTAACAGCAGCTGCTTCTGTGTTTTCGCGAACTACAGTAACATCGGCAAATGTTGGACTTGGTCATTTGAAGGAGACTACAACGATTCCGTGCTAGATGCTGCGAGACCCATAAAATAAAATAATTTATGTATTCATCTTCATTCATGAGGCCCGACAAAAAGTTAATATGTACCACCGAATAAACGTTGATTACTTGTAAAATAATTAGAATATACACACTGAGATGCTTCAACACGCGAATTTTTTGAGACAAGCACACGTTTCATCGGTCCCGTATAAGCACTGCCTATCCAACTTATCCAGTACGAACATTTCTTTTACCTATATAGAGAGAAAACTGCTTGTGGATGCATAGCAAAGGCTACGAAACAGAAGCCCACACTTTTCTATAACGATTCTTTCTTTAGTTCATGGACGCTACTTTTTGTAGACTACATGACCTAAAAAACGTAAGCAGGTGAAAAGTAGGCATTTGACTTAAGATTGTATGTATGTAAAAAAGCTTATAACCAAAAATAATATTTTTAACAGCTAAGGTGTTTTAGCTCGGTGGAAAGCCGTCAACCAAAAACAGCTCACTGTTGAAGAACAGGCCACTTGAGCAGGCGGTTAAGGAGCACGTTTAACCTGTTTTCAATGCCGGGAAATGTTTTTTTTAATTAGGTGCAGTAACATGTCACTGCTACGGCACGTTGCGGAAGCTAATTGCGGAGGCCACGCATTTGCAAATATGAGACCAACGAGATAACCCTCTTTGCATGAAATACCACAACCACTTGCTTCGGCGTAGATATACCTTGCCAGTCGATGCCTTAACGTCTCTTGACAAAATAATGCTAGCGTGTCTTAAAGTTATCATGTCGCTCAAAGAAAGAGAAAAAGAAACAGTCCGTGTATGCACCAAAATTGGGAAATAGCCGCTTGGTTTGTGTAGGTTTGCTAGTTTCGCAGTTCTTTCTTACACTGTTCTAAAACATTACTAACCGCTAGCGTTCCTTCGCATCAGCGCGTCACCGCACAAAAACAAAGGAGGGTGAACGCGCCCGACGAAACTGTCGAAAACGCCCAAGCAACGTTGGATAGATGGATGGATGGATTGATATGACTGTACCCTTTAGATCGGGCGGTGGCTAACGCTACCGAGCCGTAATATTTAGTGAACCAAAAACTAGATTTACTTTTTCTCTTTAAATAGTGAGCTTGAGGACACGTACTTTGCCGTGAAGAGTTTAATTCTCACTCGTGCTCTGACTTTAGCCACCAACCAGATAACCTCCTTCTAGTTAATTCTACCCGCTTAAAGTCTATTTTGCCCTCCCTGTCCCTAAACCTCAGTGCTTCGAAAAACTCTGCGCCATCATCCTGAACTATAGGGTGAAGCCCTTTACAGAACATTATCAAGTGTTCGGCAGTTTCCTCTTCCTTTCCACTCGCATTGCATATCGTGTATACGTATAAACGACTGCGTGCGTCCCCACGCGGCTACTTCGCAGACGCTTCAGTGCACTCCGTAGGCGTCGCTTGCCGCTCATCACACTTCTCTATTCTAGCCACTGTAATCTTGGCAACAAGAAACACAGACGAGGACTCACCCTGTGCGTATGCAAGTCGGTGCAATCGGCCACGCACCGCATTACCATGCTCTCAACGTTACAAAAATTGTGGCGCTATCTATTGAAGCAATCTGCAAACGCTTCTCTTCGCCTCAGTTCAGTAAATTTGATCAATAGCCATTCTAACTTTCCTTAGAGTAGGTATTAAACTTTCATACAATTTTATTCATTTATAATAAGTGAACATGCTTGTTATTACTTTGTCCTCCAAAAGTTCACGAGTTTAAAAGTTTAAACGTAGCGCTTCTTTAAAGTATTGCGATGACAACAATGAGAACGTTCCAAGATGTCAGCACTTTTGTGCTTATAGCTTTTCTGGCCCAGTTTTCCTCTAGAATCAGTATATCGACTCTGTGCTTTTTTCCTTGATTGATTTGAAATACAACATTCCCGCTTCCATCGAAATTTCAGCCGCCGCCGCCGGGATTCCATCTCGTGACCTGGGGGTCAACAGCCGAGTACCTTAGCCACTAGACTCCCACCTCCAGCGGCGGGGCTTTTTAGGAGTGAAGCTTCTTAAAGTGGCACCCGTTCGTCCCTCGTAGTAGTCGTAGTCGTGGTCGTAGTCGTAGTCGTAGTGTGTAACCAGTTTTACGTTTTGACCTGCAAGGTGGTGCTGGTTGGAGATTTCTCCTGTGCGTTGTTGAACAATAAAAAACTTGCAGCGTGTGCATTAACTAAAAGCCGAATTCTTCTGTCTCTCATTCCCCATTAGGAGCCATTGGCATGTACATTGGACAATATCTGAAAAAAAAGGGTAGTTACGTTATACTTGCTGTGCGTAACCTCCTTGGTTTTAGAAAGGTTTAGCGAGCGTTGGGCCGTAGTGCCATGAATACAGTGAACTAGTATATACCATGAACTCGAGGTTGTTAAAGGTGGGAAGTAGACACGAAGCGCAAGCCGTAAGAAAGTGTGCGTGTGCCACTTCGCGTTTAGTCCTTGGAATGTCCGCTGGATGGCAGTGCTTCAATATTGGGAATATGCGATGAAAAGATGCAAGATGGTGCTACTTGGAGTGTTGAATAGATGGATGAACGAACACACAGACAGATGCATGGACGAACGCACGGATGGCTGCACGGACGGATGGTCGTATGGACGGACGCAGGGGCGGATGCATACACGAATGCAAAAACGGACGCCCAGATAAACGTGCGGACGCACGAACAGACGCATGCACGGACGGGCGGATGGACGCACGGGCGACCACACAGATCGACGCATGGACGGACGGAAGCAAGAATAAATGGATGGACGGATGCTTCGCCCCACTCTCCATTATTCACTTTGTGGATATGCTGCCATTTTTTCGATGAATTAAACAGAAACAACAAGCAGTATTTTATTGCGTGTCTTCATTCATGGAAGGTTCTCTACTTAGCGCATCTATAGATTGATTACAAGTGATTAATTGCATGCGGTTCGTCTGCAGTCTTCGGGATCATTTTGAAATGCCCTACTGCGGTGCATGTGTTCTAGTGCATTCACCTTAATTTCTCGGTAAGTAGGCCACTGTTGTTGATAATGTTGTCATTTGAGATGCTGTCACCCATGGAGCTTTCACAGTGACATAGACTGTTATTTGACTGTGGTGTCCCTTTAATCTTTACTACTCTTCGAACACAGAATAAAAATGGCAGCATATCCACGGAGTGAATGATGGAGAGTGGGGCGAAGCATTCATCAGTCAACGCGTCCGTCTGTGTGACCGTCCATGCGTCTGTTCGTGCACCCGTTCCTGCGTTCGTTCATGCATCCGCCCCTGCATCCGTTCATGCGTTCATCCATGGATCTGTCTGTGTGTCCATTCGTCCATCTATTCAACACTCCAAGTCCCACCATATCGCATCTTTTCATCATATATTCCCCATATAGAAGCACCGTCATTCAGTGGACATTCCAACGACTAAACGAGAGGTGGCACACGCACACTTTCTTACGGCTTGCGCTTCGGGTCTACTTCCCACCTTCAACTACCTTGAGTTCATGGTATATACTAGTTCACTGTATTCATGGCACTGAGGCCCAACGCTCGCTAAACCTTTCTAAAACCAACGAGGTTACGCCCAGCGAGTATAACGTAGCAACCTTTTCCCGTCAGATAGTGTTCAATGTACATGCCAGTGGCTGCTAATGTGAAATGAGAGACAGGAGGGTTCAGCTTTTAATTTCTTACGGCTTGCGCTTCGTATCTGCTTCCCCCCTTTAACCACCTCGAATTCATTCATGGTATATACTAGTTCATTGTATTCATGGCCCTGCGGCTCAACGCCCACTAAACCTTTCTAAAACGAAGGAGGTTACACCCAGCGAGTATAATGTAGCAACCCTTTCTTGTCCGCTAGTGCTCAGTGTACTTGCAAATGGCTGCTAATGGGGATTGCAGCGTGCGCGTTGACTAAAAGCCGAATGCTCCTGTTTCTCATTCCCCATTAGCAGTCATTGGCATGTACATTGAGCACTATTTTTTATTGTTGAACAACGCACAGAAGAAATCTCTCACCGGCACCACCTTGGAGGTCAAATGTTATACCTATTTGGGGTATGTGCCACTGGTGGTTACGTACTATGAGGAACGAACAATGCACGCCATAAGAAGCTTCGCCCCTATAATGACACTGATAGCATTCCCTACACATGTTTCCAGGGCACGCACTCACTGAGTCGTATCGCGCGCACGTAGTGGGCTGGGAATGGCAAAGTCCCTGCTTCTCCCTGTAATGATCAGCGGAGGAGAGCGCAAAGTATTCCCTATATTTCTGCTACTCCGGACTTCCGCCTTATTGTTTCAGGTTCTCTAGGAAGCAGCGCTATGATCACGCTTGTTTTTGAGGATAATGGAGGCTTAAAGCCGAAGATCTCACGTTGCAGGAAGTCTTGACTTCACATATTTGCTCTCGGAAAACCAGGGACAGAAAAAAGTGATAGCGAAAAGCGCGTCATCAATTTCTTTTCATCACTTCTTCACCCATTGTATTTTGGGTCCCACCGTGAAAAATCGGATAGGCACTGCGATAGAATTTAATCCTTACCCATAATTTTTAACCTTGCGCAAACATATGCCATGAATAAATTGAAATGGGCAAAGAATATTCAGGTGTCTCGGGGCGTGAACTATATATGCCTCAATTTTATTCAAACACTGTGACCTGGCAGCAGCAGCTTGAAACGCAGGCACCAGTAGCTACATCTTTGTTTAAAGCTGCGTGCACGGGACGAGGACGAAGAACGAGGAGCACGAAACAGCACCCCCATTGTGTTGTTTCTTGGCTCTCGTTTTGTGCGTTCTGGTTCAATCAAAGCGGAACGCCTACTAACTCGCTGAAGCTTCCATTCTTGAGAGAATGCAGCATATCTCGCTTACCTTTGGAATTGTTATCACGTGAAGCATGAGAAGGAAATGCGACTGAACTGTAATTTTTTATTAAGCGATACATTAGGAAATGACGCTTGGGTTATGTACAACTGCTGCACGCGCAGACATATGTTTATTGTTGCTTAAACATGCTCATAGAAACATGGATATCTGCAGCACCTAATGCGATAAGCTGATATGTAGCGCTTGTGCCAGCGAGGATGGCAGCCCTGGACTCGGCTGAATAAATGAGCTTCAGCTTCACAACAATTGTTGTTAATCCAACGTGATGGGCCTATGATAGAACTACGTATGCACTGTTTATAAGAGTATATAGCCAGCACTGCAGCTACAATTGACGTTTCACGAACGTGACAGTCTACTTGAAAAGCAGTTCTGAGACCTGTCATGGTTCTATGGTAGAATATTTGATCGCCACACAGAATGTTGGGGTATCATTCCTGTTGGGACTATGATAGTAATTGTGAAGCATTTCTTTGCGTAGTGCAAGCACATTGGACCTCAATTCGCGCATCTATCTACATGTCTATTTAGCCTCTTGCGACTTGCTGCTTTCCTGATTACACTCTTAACTTGGCGCCAACCAAAATTAGAACGGGAGGGTAAGATGGTTTAACGAACATGACGCGCATCCAAGACTTGAATAATGTCGCAATCCCATCGCTTACGTCGCCAAACACTTTCCACTAAACTTGTATCTGTAATTAAGTGTAAACCAGGAACGGCTAGAACACGCATGAGCAATTGTAACGCGATAACGTTAAGGAAAAGCTTACATAGGTAGTTTTGGCCCATTGAACGCATACAGTAAATATCATAGTGTTAGCAAGAATCTAACTACAGCATTTTGAATGGAAATTGCGTATTATACCACCACGCAGAGTCTAGGAAGTACATTTCAAATAAATGGCAATGCTTTTTAAACGTCAACTGCGCTTGCAGTGCTGGACTATAGACTTTTATAAACAATACATGCACTATTATCTTACAAACGTCACGTTGGGCTAACGTCAATTGCTGTTTGGCAACATTTGATGAAGTTGATTTATGTACCATGTCCAGGGTTACCATATGCGCGAGAACCAGCGCTTCATATAAGCTTATCGCTTCTGGTGTTGTTAATATTCATGTTCTTGTTGGCATTGTTGCGCAAGTACAAACAACTGGTTATGGAACGGTTCTATATGTCTATGCGTGCAACACTTGTACACATTTAGCGTCGTTTCATGACGTGTGACTCAATAAAAAAGTCACAGGATATCCAGAGAGGGAATGACAATGAGTGATCTGAGGCGCCCGTCTGTCCGGACGCATGGACAGACGGATAAAAGCACGGGCAGACTGATAGACGTATGAATGGACGCACGGACGGAAAGACGGATGGAATGAAGCATGGATGGACGGGCAGATGTACGGACTCACGGACAGACGGATAGACGCATAGTTGGATGGAAGCATGGGTGTACAGACAGACGGACGGACAGATGGGTGGATGGACGGCAGCATGGACGGACACACAAATGGACCGATGGATGGATGAACGCACGGTATAATGGGCAGGTGGACGGACAGGAGCATGAACGAAATGACAGAAGAACGGACGCATGCACGGACTTACAGACGGATGAACGGATGTTCTGACGAATAGACGAATGGGCGAACGCAGCGGACGAATAGATGCACGGACGGATGGATGGATGAACGAAATCTGTGCCCCACTCCTCATCATTCACTCATCGGTATCATGGAGGAAGGAAACAACTTAGGAGAGGCCTTGACGTCACTCATTTTGAAGCCATGGTGAAGCCGGAAGTCGGACATAATGACTGGAAAAATTCTTTTTTCTTGTTTACATCCGAATGTAAAGCCAAAGGCGTAGCTCTCTTTCTGGGTCGGAAAGCCCGTGGGCTGCGAAGCACGAGTCACGATGATCCGAAACCAACGGAACGGGGCTCAACATTCAAGGCCACCGTGATACCGTAGGCGAAATCATTTGCTCCCTCTACTAAACAGCGAGTAATAGCTTGTCTAGAAGGAAGCAAGTACAAGAGAATGCGTGCTAGATGCCCTGACCACGGCGAGTGTGGTGCCAATGTTTTCACGACCATTATATTCACGCACTGTACAGACAATATGTATGATCAGCCATGAGCCGCCTGCTATGGTTGCATTGCGTCGTTCACACAAGAGGACATGGCACCCGATCCCTGTGTCCATGTTCAACGTAAAAGCTCACCGCCGTAAGCGTTGTGTAACCGCAGTGACCTTGTGCACGGTGAAGTGATACTCGAACGCGGTAGCTCTATTACTGAAGTGGTGAGCGTAGCAAGAGAAGACGAAAAAGTGTTTTAATGCGCACAATCAGCTGTTACAGTACATACATCTAACACAAAACTACATACCAGCACATGAGGTCCTCAGCACATTCCTCAGCATGAATTTTTAGTACGTTTTTATGGATATGTGGGGTTTAATATCCGAAAACCACCATTTGATTAAGACAGACGCCGTAGTGGAGGGCTCCGGAAATTTCGACCACCTGGGGTTCTTTAACGCGAGCCCAAATCTGAGCATACGGGCCTACAACATTCCGCATACGGGCCTCCATAAAAAATGCAGCCGCCGCAACGGGGCTTCTATCCCGCGACCTGTGGGTCAGCAGCCGATTACCTTATAGCCACTAGACCACCGCAGTTGGGCTCAGTCTTTTTTCACAAGCACACCCACTGCACAACACTGCACTGACCTGCATTGAGTTCGTCGGTCTTTCGTTTTTTCATGGTGCCCAAACTCAATTTCGCTGAGGACTTTATTTACTTCATCCGCTACACGGCACATGGATATACGAGCTCGTTATATGCCCTGTTGAGGCCCCATGGCAAGCAACATGTTTTGTGAACGTTGCTGCTAGTTCATTAACTGCTGGGAGAGCACTTTTTAGCCAGTAACGCGGCAAAAAGCATGGATATTCTCCGCCACGTGTCAGTACGAGAACTACGGAGGCGCACGTGCTGCCACCTTGCCGCCGCTGTTGCCTCCTAGACCAACTGCACAACATGTAACCATAGCAACGCCACCATTGTGCCCAGCAGATGTAGCCGCCATGACGTCATTTCCTCCACACTTTTCCCGCAGTGCGCTGGCTGGACATGACCTCTCTTCTCATCATCCGTGGTGCATATGCTGTGAAAACCGCTATCGCCATGTAGTTATATTAGTCCCAAGAACATATAAACACAATGCCATTTATTGAGCAACTCATAAATTAGAGGTGGCCACATACTACTGCTACGACTACAGAGGGGGGAACGACCCACAACTTAAGCAGCTTGGATTTAAAAAAATACAACGAAGTCACCTTCCCTCCGCATGCTTTGCATAACATCGATTCCCAAGGTACGTGGGATCAGCCGAATTTTCATTCTATGCAGTCGCTATGTGAAAGCTGCCGATGCCAGTTCCTATAGGGCCGAAACTCGTTACGGCCGAACTAGTTGGCATCAATCACGCCTTACAAAACCTAAACCAAAGGCATGTACAACAGCAACAACAACAACAAAACAAAAACATGAGTAAACAATTGGCTTGTGTAACCAACTATACAACAGAAAAATGCATGATCACCCGCGCCATCTGTCTGTCAGGCGACGCAACTATCCATCTGCCCATGCGTTCATGAGCCCGTCCACCCATTTATCAGTGCGTCCTTTATACTATTCGGCAACTTCAACATAGATATTACAAAACCGAGGGTCTAGGACTTCGCCACTCGTAATCATTTACTTTGTGTTATGCACTGATTTTTATTACACAGTCTAAATAAAATTACAAATGTCTATCCTTTCCATTCCTTGGTTGATATAAATTGTTCATAAGGTTGAAAGCTGGGCTAGTATGCGACTGATCAGTGTACCACAAGGTTATACGGGCTCGTTATATGCAGTGTTATTTGCGTTATCGCACTTTTTTGCAGGGACCACAGTGTCATGTCTCTTTGTACCTGTCGTCCTGTAAAAGAAGTGCGATACCTAACAAAACGGTATAATGATAAATTTTCACTCACTTTCAGTACATTTGTAATGTTTATAAAACTGGATAACCCTCACTCCATCACCAATTTACGCTTAAAGAACATTGCAGTTCATTTGCAAATCAGTTGCGAGATATCGCGTGACTCTGTGGTAGAATACTTCGTTGCCACGCAGAATGCTGGGGTTCGATTCCTCGGGTGGTGGGGTCAACAGCTGTTGTCGGCTTTTATTGCGAGAGCAATTATATGGACACCCTCAGCTGGATTTTGCCACCGGCGTCAACGTCTGCGTCGATATCATGCACCGTATATGCATACGTATTTACATATATGGAAACGCAAGAAAGAAAAAAAAACGGAAAAAAGCACTCCGGTGTGCGAAATCAAACGTGGGACCTCTGCGTCATGAAAGCGAGGCGTCAACCAGTACGTTCTTCACCACTCAAACAGCAAGCTATTTATATGTGCCACTTACCGCTGCTGTGTTTTCGGCATTACCAGAAAGATGGCGCAATGAGCTCACGTCGCCACATTGCGCAGCAGCGCCCGCTCTAATCTCCTACGCGTACATTGCCCGGCTTAGAGAAGTGGAGCGACGCTTCCCTTATCTAAGCCGTGGTGTTGAGGAGTGGAGGATCGTACGTCTTGGGTGGCCTTGGGCTTTACGTGCAACGATTCTGCTGTAGTTACCGGGCGCACAAAGGTCACTGCAATCATTGCAGTCTCGCCCCGCCACGGTGGTCTAGTGGCTAAGGTACTCGACTGCTGACCCGCAGGTCACGGGTTCAAATCCCGGCTGTAGGCCCGTGTTCTCAGATTTGGGTGCACGTTAAAGAACCCCAGGTGGTCAAAATCTCCGGAGCCCTCCACTACGGCGTCTTTCATAATCATATGGTGGTTTTGGGACGTTAAACCCCTCAAATCAATCAATCATTGCAGTCTCCGTTCGCGAAAAGCGCGCGATTTTTAAACCCAGCGAAGTAACAAATGAGACACTTATTCACGTGCATCCGTACAAGTGAGTACGTTTCGTGCGTATTTGTACGCGAAAAACGAGGGGGCACGTTTTGATCTGCTTTCCATTCTGTGCGTGACCTTTCAGTTTGAAATTTGTTGCTATCGCGTTCATTGCTTCGCCTTTCCAGCAAAGCTGTCACTTTTGTTCTTAACCCTCATGCACTTAAAATTACCATTTGTGTTTTCGCCATTCCTGGGTAGATATGGAGTGTCAATCACTTGTGGCAAATACCAGTGGCACATACTCACCCGCGGATTTGTGCCACTGTCTGGCGGAAAGTATTTGACGACTTACGTAAGAAAACTGCGACGTTATTCATGTCATGACTGCGACTCACATTTGTCAAACCGTCTTACCCTCTCATAGAAATTTTAAATGATTCCAAGTTAGGTGGTGTTATCACGAGAGCACCCAAACGTAGGCGGTTAGATATTTATTTATTTATTTATTAGAATACCCTCAGGGCCCGTAGGGCATATATATATATATATATATATATATATATATATATATATATATATATATATATATATATATATAGATAGATAGATAGATAGATAGACGGATAGATAGATGGATAGATAGATAGATAGACAGATAGATAGATAGATAGATGACAAAGGTGCTTGCAGTACCTAAAGAAATGCCCCGAATATAATAGCTACGTTACTCACCTTGAAAACTGGGATTTGCATAAGCTCATCGCAACAAAATAAATCCTGAACAGCTGTTCTCTGAATTCGCATCAGACAGTATCGTGATTATCGGCGATTTTTTTATTTCGCTGAATTGACATTTCATCATCATGAGGCCGCAGGTTGGCTTGTAATACTGAAGTCGTTAAGCTATCGGCGATTTGTGCTCAATCGTACTAAACTCCTGAAGCCAGTATGTGCAAGATGAATTGGGTGATGCTTTATGCCGACTACAGCAGATGCCAGTTTTCAACGAGAACTCCACGGTGTAAAACATGTAGAATAGAAAAAAAGAAAAAAACTACAGATGGCAAGAGAGAAAAAGTAGAATTATAAGGCGAAAGAGAGAAAGGAAGGCACAACGAATAAAGCACAAAAAGAGTTTTAAAAACTGGGAGCAGGACAGTAACAGAAACATAGAACGAAATCAGGAGACAGAATTAGAAAAGGAAAAGAAAAATAGAAAGACAGGAAGAAAAAATAATCTCAGCACATCCACGGAGGGAATGATGATGAATTGGGCGAAGCATTCGTGCGTTCTTCTGTACCTTTGTCCCTTCGTCCGTCCATGCGTCCGATAGCGTTCGAGAATGCAGAAGGCGCGTGGGTAACACC
The DNA here is from genome assembly GCF_013339725.1 of Rhipicephalus microplus. NCBI lineage: Eukaryota > Metazoa > Arthropoda > Arachnida > Ixodida > Ixodidae > Rhipicephalus > Rhipicephalus microplus. The sequence goes on from NC_051165.1 coordinate 139,923,656, forward strand.
GACGGACGTGAGCCAAAGAAACCGAACGCAGGCGTCTTCAACGCACCCACCGCTCTGCTTCGTCCATGCCCCACCAGCGATACGCCACGTACGGCGATTATCTAGAAATCTTAAAGAGGCACTCGTTCTCCGCGTGCCCAGGCACAGTTCAAACAGCACCCAATGGGAGAGTAGCAGTAAAGTGCCATATAAAATATGCTCACCCATCTCCAGCTTGTAACTACTTCTATGTGACAGTGCCGTCTATTAAACAGTTCGGAAGATACTGCCTTCTTTTTTTTCTCGTTTTTTCCTAACAGGAGCTTTGCCCCTGGAAGAAAAAGGCGACGAATGAGGAAGAAAAAGAAACTGTGAGTGAAACATTAGAGAATACGGAAAAATACTCAAGAAAAAGAAAAATACAAACAAAAGAAACGCCAGGCCTGCGTAGAAGGCGCAGCACTGTGATTGCAAAAGCGAGAAGAGTGGCCTTTCAGAGCATTTTCTATACAATCAATGGGTAACTGCTACAAGCATACTTGCTGGGTACCCATTATGACAATAATATTAAAAATTTTTGGATAGTAGGCTGGCATTTGTTATGCTATCTTTTGTTCTTTTTCTGAGAAGCATATATCCGCTAAACACTTTCAAGGAATTTCATACAAATATTCATGCAGTGCCTGACGATGATGAGGAATTATGTCCGAAGTGAGTATGTGCAACATTTTTTGGCTGAAAATCCACGCAGCTCAGGTAATGTTTGCAATATTGTTGACTCTGCTCGTAAGGGGTCGGAGTTTAGCATACAAAGAAGGAAAGACCCTAGAGGAAATATTTGGTGGAATGACAAGGGCTCAAGGGACTACAAACGCCGAAACGCAGCATGGAACCAACTCATGCATAAACAGTCTCCTAGTAACTGGAACAACTACAAGTTTATTGGAACGAGTTTCAAGCTTACTGTCGCGAAAGCAAAAGATAAATATAAGTTGGCTATTTTGGGATACTATCAAAATCAAACAATAAAAGCTCATTGCTCCGGTATTCCAGATCTATGAAACTAATTCCATGTCCCTTAAATGCATAGTCAAAAGTGCATACTACCCCGAAAATAGAGGAATTATTAGGTGCAATTGCCAGCAGTTTGGAGGCTAGGTTTTCGAGCATTCATTCACCTCTTATAAGGCAACACTCTCAAAAATACTGAAGCTATATCATTGTCGGTTTTTTCGTCAGTTGTAGCACGTTTACCAGCGGACACCAGGCCCTGATGGTATCACACTACGAAGATGCTGGAAACCTTCTTGGATGTTGCTCCGAATGTGCTATTGTATACCGTAAATTATTTTATAAAAGATTCTTTGATTCTTCTTGTGTGAAAAGTAGCTAAAGTGATACCCTTGCTTAACAAGGGACTTACTCTAGACAACATCCAATTTTGTAAAATTGATTGGGAGACTATTACATGTTCAGAGAACTAAATTTGTTACTGTTAATAAAGTAATAAGCCCCTGTCAAATTGCTTTTAGAACAGGAATTTCTATCTGGTGGGCTAACGTTGATTTGGAGGGCAGAATCCAGCTATCACGGCAAAAGGAATAATATGCAGCATTAGTTACAGTAGTTATTTCTAAAGCTTACGATAGCTTTGAATACCACATTTTACCACGAAAAATGAGATACATTAGCTTGCGTGACAATTTTATTGCGTGAACGACTGAGTTCTTCCTGGAGAGACAGTTTTACTGTGTACAGGGTGGGATATCAACAGATAAATTCAGACAGACACGACGTGTTCCCAAAGGAGTGTTTTTGTCCCCGCTACTATTTATATCTTGCTTATCTCCATTCCTCGTCATCAAAGAGTGAACACTGATGTTTAGGCGGATGACATAGCATTCTTTGCATCTACGGTTGAAAATCAATCAATTTATACATTTTACAAAGATACTTACCTACCTTGGAAGCTTAGCTAGACAGCTTTTTGTTTGACTCTTATCGTACAGAAATGTGCAGTTCTTGGGTTTTTCCGCAAGACAATGTAAATATATCACTCTCGTTCCACCAAGAAGATATTCCTCAAGTGCAAACACGCAAGTAGCTTGCAATAACTCATGAGAAAAAGCTCCACTGGTGGATGCATGTTGAACATACAGTGACCAAAGCGTCACGTGTGTTAGGCCTACTCAGAAGGATTAGTAACAGTCGATGGGGCATGCAGACAGATGCCTTATTAATGACTCAACGGATGTACATGTGCCCCATACAGGGGTTTGGGTGTGCCTTATTTTCTGGCGTACCAGTATGGAAGATACGTCCATCAGTACAAATTGAGCGCCAAGCACTTCGCTGGTGCCTGGGGTTACCAAAATTTGTAGCAAACTCTGTTCTATATAAGGAATCATGAATTCTTTTTTTACCTGGTAGAGCCAAATTATTAAAAGTTCTAACAATCTTAAGAGTCGATGACTCGCCGATAAAATGAGAAGAATATATATTTATCACTGACCCAGCTCTGCTTTTAATATAACATAGCCTATAGCTTACATACCCTTCAGGTAATCGTTACCCAGAAGCTGTTGGACCCATTGCCGACAAGGCTTCATGATATAGTGCTTATAAGTGGGAGATTCAGTGAAATAGCCGTATCCTATGACGATATATTCCCTAACAATGCGAAATTACTACCTAGTAATTTTCTTAACGGCGTTTTTCAAGAGCACCTATATCAAACTGATTTTATGGTTGTGATAGCAACTGATGCTTTGCAGTGCAAAAAAAGGCCATAATGGGAATTTTTTCCACACAACAAGACTGGTCGTTTTCTTTTAGGCTTCCTGATTGCACCCAAATATTTTTGACCAAGTTCTTAGCTGGTATATTAGCCATACGTGAAATTCTTTTATTCATAACTTCTGTAGCTATAGTTACAGATGAATTGTTGTGTTCAGCACTAACTGCTTCAACAGATTCGGATAATATAATCTTATTGCGATTACTTGTTCCCCACTATTTGCGAGACCTGCGATTATTTCGGGTGCCGGGACACAAAGGAATTTTACTCAATGAAGCTGTGCACTCTCTGGCGAAAGCTTCTCTGACGGTTCATTTCTGTCACTCCTTCCTGTTGCGGCGTTTGTGGCTGAGGCAAGGTTCAGAAAGTATGCATTATCTGTGTAGACTCCAAGTCTCAATTCCTCACCAGACTTTCTGCCCCTACAGAAGCAGGAAATGGTGTTAAGCAAGACGAGCTGAAGTTGTAATAACCAGAAGGCGTTGTAGAATTCCAAAGCTATGTTTTTACACGCACAGAGCGGGTTTGGCAATCTCCCCCCCCCCCCCCCCCCCCCTTTTTTTCTTACTGCAATGAATTCAAAACTCTCGAACACTTCTTTTTGAGCTGCCGATGTTTGCCCGTACACAAAAAGCGCAGCATCGAGATTAATTAGATTGCGGCAATGTGATCTACCGGTTACGTAGCCCGTTCTGTTATCATTAGGGGCCTTCGCACTGGGACACTGGGACAGGAACATCTTCAAAGCTGTTGAAAAGTTTATATGGTACTCGAATAAATTGGGTAGGTGTATCTACTATTAACAGTTCTTTATTCAGCCTTCCTAGTCAAAAGATCTTTGGTCTCTGGCAGATTACAGAAAATAGTGCAACTTAAAATTACAACTATTCAAAATTAACGTTACATTTCAAAATCATCTCAAAATCATTTTAGCTCTTACTGAATATTAAACAGATCCAGTATGCATGATCCACCCGACTGATGGCCGATACCAAAGAGTATCTAGGTGCCAATGATTTATGGAACATCATCATCAACATCATCATCATCATCCTTCCGCAATGAATTGGGGCACTGGACCACCAACTCGTTATGCTATTCTTATTGTGCGTTGACTGGTTGTTCCTTCGCTGTTTTAAAACGATTTATAACTCGTATTAACGCGATTGCTTTCCCGACATCAAGCCTGTCTAAGGCAAGTTTGCCTACAAGTCCCAATAGCCTATGCCGATGACATTGCATTCTTCTGCGTGTTAAACCGAGTGTTCAGGAAGCAGTAAACACTACAATGCGTTTTCGTGAAATATTTGAAGCTAATATCGATTTCGATAAAACCAGAGGATTTTGGCTGGGCACGTGGGCAGTAACTCCCTCCGTGGTTGCAAATAATTGTTGGAATGGAGCTCCACTTCTTTATCCTGGTGTGCCTCCTGATAACCATCGTAATAGTGGCTCTCATTGCACGTCCACCATAACCACCATCCGTCGAACGGTGTGAATTTGGCGAGGTCAGGACCTTTTCATTTTATCGAGAGCTAAAGCATGCAACATCTTTTTTGCATCGAAGCTTGTCTATATTCTACAAGTATTGCATTGCTCTCACGTACAATCCAGACATTTCACCGGATATTTACCTGCTTAATTTGCAATTCTTGATGGGAAGCCATGCGAAGGGACAACCTTCTTTTTCGCTTGAGAAGGAGGGGCTTAGTCTTGTGCATTTTTTGTACAACAACTGCAGATGCAATTTTTTTTTACCTTAATTATGTAGGCAATCCGTTTCGTTTGGCTGTTATCTGAAATCGACTTGTTTACGACCTCCCTTTTCTTTTTGTTACGAAAAGAGTGGCTGAAAACACAGTTGTGGGGTTTCTTGAAAGAATTTGTAGAGGCCATGCAGTTTTTGACAGCCAGATTCACTTTAAAATATTTATACATTGTAGACATAACGACACTCACTGGTGCACTTGTAAGCACCCTTTTCCCTAAACTTTTACCAACGGCAATATTTATCTCAATCTAGTCACGATCTGTTGTACCCTGTGCGTAAAACGTGTATATCACCAACAGCGTTTTACTTTAAGCTACACACCTACACATTACCTGAAAAGACGTGGCCTCATAAAAAAAAGGTAACTACGTGCTCTGTTCTCTCAATTGCAGACTGTGCAACAAGCCTGAAACAAACGAGCACTGTTTTATTCATTGCTGTGATGCGTGTCATTCTGAGACATTTTTGAGAGAACCATAAAAAAAATTTCCTATCACAGCTCACGGTATTAGGATCCTACCCTTCGAAAATACCCTTAAGAATAATGTTCCGCACAATTTCATTAGGTTATTGGGCCTTTAATTATTGTGGAGGAACTGCATGATTTACAGAAATGCTGAGCCACCTAGCTCGACCAGGTCCGTTTTTCGATTGACTGCTTTGTGGGGTTTAACGTCACAAAACCTTCATATGATTATGAAAGACGGCGCGGTGGATGACTCCGGAAATTCCGAACACCTGGGGTTCTTTACCATGTACCCATATGTGAGCACGTGGGCCTACAGCATTTCCACCTGCATCGTAAACGCCACCGCCTCAGCCAAAATTCACACCCGGGACCTGAGGGTCAGCAGCCAAGTACCTTAGCCACTAGAGCACCGCGGTGGGGCAGTCTGTTTTCCGAGAAGAGGCAGCCAATGTGCGCGGTGTTGCAGAGTTTTTTGACCCTGTTCAGGAGAGGCTTGAACTTCTGGACATGTGTGTTTGTTTACCGGACATTTGAAGGTTTGTTGTTCGGTATGAAACTTTGTCTCGTGCATGTGTGCACTTGAGCATATATTTGAAACAATTGATTGTATAGCTAAAGATTACATCACTTGATTGCATATTTCTCATGCAATAAAGAAAAAAATAAGCGGTGAGTCTCAAGGTTAGAATAGTGGGCTGGCACCCAGCGGAGCCGAGTTTGAGTCGCACTGTGTCATTGGCGCTAGGTTTTTCTATTTTGTGCAATCTGGTTATGGACTCCGGAAGCGGCAGCAGCGGCGCTGCACAAGACCCGAGTTGTGATGTCATAATACTTTTCACTGTAAAAAAAACTACAGCTATGCCGCCAGGCGAAGCGAAGCAATGAACGCGATAGCAACAAATGGGAAGGTCACGCGCAGAATTTCAAGCAAACATAACGTGCCCCGCGTCACGCAAAAAAGTCTTGGAAGAGGGCCAGCACCCAGCATGACCAATTAAACTAGCCTATCAATAAATGTTTCTTCTCTCTATCACGCACTAGTGATGCGTGAAACGTATTGACATGTACAGACGAACAAGAATAAGCATCTCAATTGTTACTTCACTGTGTCTGAAAAGTGTGCTCTTTTCGCAAACGGAGACTGTGCAATTATTGCAGTGACCTTTGCGCGCCCGGTAACTGCAACAGAATTGTTCAGAAGTCTTCTGACAAGCATCGATACGCCATCTGCTGGGAGCAGCCTACAGGTGCTAGACGCGTTCAGCCCGGTCCTTGCAAGCCTCCAGTAAAGCCATGGGCGACAATCACAAGTCGTTCCGACAGGCGGTCAGAGAAGCGTCGATTTTTCAGTGAAACGCAAGAGGTCTGAGATCTCGCATATCTGATTTTCGCCAGTTTGTTTATCTGTACCGATTTCCTATTATGATTATATGTGAACCAAAATTATTGAACCCAGTCAGACTATCCGGCTACGAATCATATTTCTCAAGTGACATCGAAAGTAGCAAGGTTGTTGTATTTATTCACCGGGAGCTTACTTACGTCGTCCAGCCAGTGCAACCTCATGATGGCAATTAGTATTTGTGCTTGTCTGTTAAAAAAGGAAAGATGGCATTCGCATTTCTAGGTGTGTATATATCTCCATCAAGTCAATTCAACGCCAACAAACTAGACGGCATATTAAGGGCCCATCCCGATCCGTGGGTTATCACCGGGGATTTAAATGCGCATCATCCCTTCTGGGGAAGGCCAAGCCTTAATTTAACGGGACGACGTCTAGCATCATTGGTTTTCAGCCATGGTCTTGTCCTTCTGAATGACGCCAGTCCTACATTTTTGCAAGGCCCTACATATAGCAGCTGCCGTGATTTATCCTTTCTTTCACGCCGATTCGCTACACGGGTAAAGTGGTTTTTGGACATTGAAACACACGGAAGCGACCACATCCCCACTTACCTGAAGATTAAAAGTATTTTGAACACGTACTCTTCTACCACAACACGAAGAATAGACTGAACTGTGTTCCAAACTCAATTTGAGGAGGCTTGTGAAGAAGGCCTGTCAATGGTCTTCAGAAAGCTATTAAGGAAACTGCACATGCGGCTATGCGCACAGTGATATGCTCTTCGAAGTACTCTGACTTTGACCTCGAGCTGGAGCGGCTTCATGCGATCCGACGTCGTGCCGAAAGACGATGCTGACGCACCAATTTCACAGTCGATCCACGAACGGCCTGGCGCATCCAAAAGAAGATACAACGGCGCCTCGACAAATTATACACCCAACGATGGAGGAAATTTTGTGCGTCGCTAGATCCTCATAAATCACTGTCTCAGATATGGAAAATAGTGCGAGGCCTACGTTCTGTTTGAGAGCAGCGCTTTCCCTCCAAAGCCCTTGCACTTTTTCATCGCCGGCACGAAATTGATGTAGAAGAAGATTTCTGCGCTATGACCATGGGCCAGACAACGCACACAAGCCTACATACAGTGAATCATATCCCTGGATCTACCGTTGACATCACAGGAGCTCGATGCGGCGCTTGTCTATTGTAATAAGTCGTCGTCGACTGGCCCGGATGACATTTCATCCAGGATGCTGTGCAACCTTGGTAAACGGGCACGAAAAGCACTCCTTGACATCTTCAATGATTCCTCGCAAGCTGGCGTAGTTTCGCAAGATTGGAAGATTAGCCGCTTGGTAGCGATTCTTAAGTCTGGCAAATCTCCCCTGGACATTGCCTCTTACCGATCGATCGCACTTTCAAGTTGCGTAGCAGAGGTAATGGAGAGAATGATCTTGGCCAGGTTTGAATGATACCTGGAATACTATGAGATATATCCGAACGCCAAGGCTGGTTTTCGCCGTCACCAATGTTCGATCGACAATTTTATAGATCTCGTCACATATGTCCAGCAACAAAAGGCATGTAATCGACTATCTGCTGACATGTTCCTTGACGTAAAATGAGCATACGACAACGTTCTACATGACGCCTACCTCGAAGTCATTGAGCCAGTGGGCCTAGGCGGGCAACTGTATTGTTGGACACGCAGTTATTTACAAGGGCGGACCTTATTTGTAAACACTGCAGATGGTCCAACCTCCCAACACCCAACGCATCGTGGAGTTCCACAAGGTTCTGTGGAACAAGGTTTTGGGGCTACCGCGATGTTCATCAACAGTTGAGACATGATGGAAGTGGTCAGAGCACACGTGAGGCACCTTACTCGTGCCCTGCCCATCACCTAGCTTTACTGCCAGAAGACCGACCTCGTGCCTCATTTTGCCTGACAGTCTTGTCATATCGCAGGCGCATTTCTACGAGATATACAACATCATCCAGAATTTCGACTCCCCCATGGAATATGACCTATGCACATGTTGAACTCACGGTTCCAGGCATAGGGTCAAAAGCCCGGCTCTCGTCTTCAGCGCTAAAGCAGCTTTGTCTTCTCTTGTTATATGAGAAGTACACTGAGCATACCCATCTTTATACGGACGCTTCAACTAAAGTGGATGGGTCTGCAGGGCCGGTGATCTTTCCTGCAACAGCGACAACGGTGAAGTTTCGTTTATCCCACCAGACATTATCGACAGCTGCGGAACTTGCTGCTCTACGTAGCGCAATTCAAGTAATTAAACAACAAGAAGCCAAGAAACGGAGCGTGTTCACGGACTCTAAGGCAGCACTACAGTGTTTGATATTCGCCTTACGCCGGGGACCTCATGAACAACTAGTGCTCGAAATCAGCGAGCTGCTTCACCACTTCTTCGACAAAGGACACAGAGTCATGTTTCAGTGGCTTCCAAACCACTGCGGCATATTGGACAACGAACATGCCGATGCAGCTGCTCGATCAGCACACGAAGATGGTGAAGAAGAATCCATACCATTTTCAATGACTGATACTGCAATGACAATCCGAAAAATCGCTAATGCACAGTTAAAATCTTTGTGGAACGCCGAGTGCTTACGGCACACGCGACTGCATAGACCGGACATGTCTCGTCGACTCTGGCCTCCGTCTGGACTCTCTCGACTCGAGAAAACAGTGCTTTGCCGACTATGGCTTGGTGTCGCCTTCACCAAAGCTTTCGCCTACCGAATCGGCATGGCAGACAGTGCTGCTTGCGGTCATTGCGGCAGTGATGAAACTATAGAGCACGTTCTCTGTCGCTGCCCTCGTTACAGCGTGCAAAGCCGTCAACTAGCTGCTGCGTTAGCTCGCCTTGACGACAGACCTTTGTCTGAACAATTAGTGCTTGAAAGGCGACATAATTTGTGTGCTCACAGAAAATCAGTGAAAGCCTTACTGAACTTTTTGCGTGGCTGTGGCCTATTGTATAGACCGTAGCACCCCAGCCCCCCCCCTTTTTTTTGCGTGCGTCTATTTCTCTCTTCGCTTGCTTTCCCAACTTTCTTCCCTATTCCCCCTTCCCCTAGTGCAGGATAGCAAACCGGATGCTCCAATTTCTGGTTAACCTTCCTGCCTTTCCCTCATATTATTCTCTCTCTCTTCTGGTGAAAACTTCAAAGCCGGCCAAGACGTACGATTCTCCCCACCGCAAGATAAGGGTGCGCGAGCGAGCGATTACCCCCTCCTCTCCACGGGGCAAATTAAGCGTGGGATATGAAAGCGCGCACCGCTGCATAAACATGATGTGGCGACACACGCTCATTGCAGCGTCTTTCTGGTAATACTGAAACAATGAGTTTCTCCCCGAGATGCCCGTCACCAGCAATAAGTGGCAGATATAAATAGCTTGCCATTTGAACGTTGGCCGACATGCCTCTCCGTGCCTCAGTGGTTAACGCCTCGCACTCACGTTTCAGAGGTTCTATGTTTTATTCTGCACGCCAGAGTCTTTTTCTCGATTATTTTTTCTTGCGTTTTCATATATATGATACGTACACATATAAGATGAGTGACGTCAACGCCCAAGTCGAGGCCGACGCCGGCAGCTAAATCCAGCCCAGAGTGTTGATATAATCACAATCGCAATAGAAGTTAACGATATTACCTGAAAGCTAACCCTCATTGGAAGCTAAGCAGCAGCGTTGCGCGTGGCGATTCACAAGAGGGCACGCGGTGCTTTCGAAATGCTCGGTTCGGACTGTCACGGTGGATGGACGTGGTTTTTGAGCGCTCCCGATCGACTGCGCAGATAAGTTGTGGAGCACGTTTTGAGCTTGTCTTTATAATTATAGGGCAGCAGTTAAAATCTCTGTAGCACTTATTTTATTGTACGGCTTTTTCGGGGGTCAGTCACCAGGTATTTGTTAGTTTGTGCTTGCGTGTGTGTTTGATTTTTTGTTTTTTGTTGTTTTTCTTTTTCTTTCGCCATTCCGTGCGGGAGGTGCAAGTACATTGAACACGCAAATTTTTTGTAGTAGAGCTTAGACTTTCTCTTTTTTCGTAGGGCAGGGCTCGAGTTTTGTAATTATTGAGTGAGACAAGTCATAGGGACAATTGGTGTCGGAAAGACATAGTTAAAAAGACTATGAAGTGTTCAGGATGTGGGGTTGGTTTGAAAGTAGACCCAAGTGTAGAAGCGGAAGGAGAAGAGGCTGATGCAAAGTGTAGGCAATGTGAGGTCGAGAAAAAAAGGGTGAAAATGATGGTTACCCAGAGTGACATGCTGATGAGAATCACCGAGCTCGAGTCTGTGTTGACGACAGAGCAAGAGAAAATGAGGGCTATGGAGGAAAAGCTGAAGTCCGCCGAGGAAGCACTAGCCAAGTTATACAGAGGAGCGGCCTACGGAGAGAACAGTAGGGAACTGGCAACCAGAACTGCGGAGAAAAAAGAGCAAGCAAGTTAAGAAAAAACAGGTTCAGCCGATTCATTTGTTGCAAGGCCCAGCTTCAGCGAAGTAGTGGTGGGGCTGGGAGGGGAAAAAACTGCCGGTGTTACAGGCACAAGTAACCCCCAGGTGCAGGACGCTCCATCTGAAAAGTCACGGCATGTGATAATTGCCGGGGACTCGAGTTTAAATCGATGCACAGAAGCCATCAAAGAGAGGGTAGGAGGTGACAAGAGAGTTGCAGTAGGGGCATTCCCAGGACGCAGGCTGGAAGCAGTCATGAGGCAAGCGAGGGCAAAACTCAAAACTACAGCTCATAGACGAAACCTCGTGATAATTTCAGGCGGTTTAGACGATGTCCTAAATAAAGATACAGCAGGACTAGCAACTACACTGGCGAAAGGCGTCGATGACATTTCGTCATCGTCGATGACAGGCGTCGATGACAGGCGTCGATGGCGAAAGGCGTCGATGACACTTCTCCTCAGGTACAGGTAGCGATATGCACGATACCGGAAGTACCGGTGCGTGATAGCAACCTGAAAAGAACGGTTGTCAACGCAAACCAAGAGATATGGCGGATGAGTCGAGAGAAAGGCATTGAGGTGGTGGAAATAAACAGAGAGGTGCATAGGTGGGGTGGTTTTCAACGAGACAGAATTCACTTCGATGAGCGGCTAGGTCATGAGGTGGGTTGGCGACTTGCAGGACGTGCAGTAGCTTTTTTGGGGGGCAAGCGGGCCCTTCCAGATGCCGGATAGCTAGTAACGATGAAAACAACCAGGGAGATTCTTTGACAGGTAGTATGGCAGGTACGATTTCAAAGTGGCAGCAGTATCTAAGATAGGTAGAGTCCGGGGCAGAAATAGACGTAGCCACGAGCGCAGAGCCAATTCAGACATAGGGTATATTTACATGCAGGGCGGTAGAAACAGGCTGAAGTGGGAAGAGATATGCGAACAGCTATGGGACGAGAGGCTGATGGTATACAGTTTTGTAGAAACAAATATCAGGGACATGAAACAACCTCCTAACAATGCGGAGTACGCGTGGAAATATTGTAATTGAACAGAAGGCAGCAGAAAGGAGGGTGGCACTGGGACATTCATTCATAAAAGTACAGACTGGCAAAGGGTCAAGCAGGAGTGCAAGGAAAATTTATGGCTAGAAGGTAAAGTGGCAGGGCAAATGACACTCCTTGGTTTTGTGTACTTGTGGACGGGAGCAAAGGCCAGAGAGGAAAACCAGTCATTGGTAGAGTTTATATCAAAGGACATTCAGGAGTTAGGAGGAGAGTGCGAGATAATTATACTAGGAGATATGAATGCACACATAGAAGATATAGTGGGTATACCGACCCTACAGGCAAAATGATCTTAGATATGTGTGAAAGGCTTGGTTTGATCATTTGCAACAGTACCGACAAGTGTGAAGGCCAAATAACATGGGAGGTAGGAAGGCTGAAGTCGACGATAGATTACGCACTGATGTCACATAGGATGTATGATAAGCTCAGGGGAATGCACATAGATGAAGGTGGCTGCAGAAGTCTGGGTAGTGATCACAAACGTATCAAGCTAAGTTTTAGAAGAGCAGTGAAAGTGGGAAGGAGACAAGATGAGCAACTACAGGAAAATTTTTATTCAGAAAGGCAAATTGAAAGAGCCTTGAAACAAATTGAGAAAGTAAAATAAAACAGTGGGGACCTACACGAATTTAATTAGACTGTTTGAGCTAGAGCTTGCTAAAGCACGTGACAAGTCACCCCGGAAAAGAAGACACAAACCCAAAAGTTGGTGGGATGAGGAAGTTAAGAAAGCCATAGCAAAACGTCAGGAAGCCTCTAGAGAACACAGATATGGTAAGCAGCGCGGTGAACCGACAGATGATGTTGAAAGAAAATGGAAAATCTTTATAAGCTGTAGAAGGGATTGATTCCTTCTGATCAATGAAAAGATTAGAAGAAAGGGAGCCCAGTGGCTGGCAGAAGTACATAAAAAGGTGAAAAGGCAGCTGCGAAATTTCGAAATCATCTAAACTCCCTAAGAAATGAGACCAGCCTAGAGCAGAGATTTATAACTACAGCTCAAGGTGCTAGGCTAGAAAGGGACAAAGCTATTGAATATATAAGAACAAGGCTGACAGAAAAATTTCAACAAAGAAGTGCTTTATGCACCACAATAGACAAGTATGAATCAAGTGGCGCAATGGCTACATTTTCACGACAAGAGTGGGAAAGGGCTGAAAAAACGGTTCCTAGTAGTACATGAACCGGCCCAGATGGCATTCAAATTATGCTGATAAAGACATTAGGTCCGAGGTCTAAGCAGTCTTTGAGAGAGGCATTGAACGAAATAATAATCGATGGAGAAGTTCCCGATGGATGGAAACTTAGCAGGATGAGCATGATCTATAAAGGAAAGGGGGACAAAGCTGACATAAATAACTACCGTCTTATAACAGTGACATCAGTGGTCTACAGGCTGGCGATGGAGATTATAAAGGAAAGACTGCAGACATGGATAGAGGATGAGGAGGTGCTGGGGAAACTGCAGATTGGGTTTTGAAAACACAGGAGGTTGGAAGACAATCCGTTCTCACTGACGCAGTGCATCGAAATAGCAGAAAAAGAACACAGGCCCCTGTGGCTAGCATTTTTGGATATCAAGGGAGCGTACGATAGCGTGGTTCAAGAGAAATTGTGGGGAATGCTGGACGCACTAGGCATGGAAGATGTAGTCACTAATATTTTAAAGGATATCAGTAAAGGTAACAAGGTAACAATAAAGTGGGAATAACAGGTATCAAAGCCTGAAGAGGTAAAACGTGGGCTTAGGCAGGGGTGTCGTCTGTCACCCTTATTATTCATTATGTACCTACAAGGATTACAGACCATATTAGATGGGAAGTGGACTGGGCTTCAACCTCTCTTTCGTCAAATAAGAAAAACTCATTGAACAGGCACTACCACCATTGATGTACGCAGATGATATAGTGCTAATGGCCGACAACAAGGAAGATCTGCAGAGATTGGTGGACATCTGCGGCAATGAGGGAGATAGGTTAGATTTCAGATTCAGTGAGGAAAAATCAGCAGTCATGATTTTTAATGACAATGAAGGTAGTGAGCTTAGAATACAGGAGGTCACGCTAGAGATAACAGATAAATACAAATACCTGGACGTATGGATAATCATGGGGCCGAGTACCTAAGGGAACACGAAACATACGTGACGACTAAAGGAAACAGGATTGCAGCGGTAATGAAAAACAGGGTACTGTGGAATTACAATAGATATGATTTTCTTAGATAAATATGGAAAGGGGTCATGGCTCCTGGTCGGACGTTCGGGAAAGTGGTCTTGTGCATGAGAACAGAAGTTCAAGCAAGATTAGAAATTAAGCAACGTGGAATAGGTAGGCTTGCCTTAGGAGCTCATGGAAATACACCAAATCAGGGAGTACAAGGTGATATGGGATAGACAACATTTGAGGGAAGGGAAGATAGCAGCAAGATAAAATTTGAGAAGCGATATAGAGAAATGGGGGAGGAGCGTCGGGCTAGGAAGGTATTCAGCTACTTGTACATGCAGAATGTCGATACAAAAATGGCGGAAGCGAACCAGAAAATTGACTGCTAAATACTTGGTAAAAAGCAGGGACCAAACCAAAAAAGAATTATCAGTTAAGAAGAAGGTGAAGGAAGCTGAGACCAATACGTGGAGAATTGGCATGATTAAGAAGTCCGCACTAGAGATCTATCAAACTTTTAAGCAGGAAATTGCCATGAAAAGGATCTATGATAATACTCGGGGTAGTTCTCTACTGTTTGAGGTCAGGACGGGAGTATTGCGAACCAAGACATATCGGGCCAAATACGAAGGGGTAGACACGGTATGCAGTGCGTGTGGAGAGGAAGAAGAAACTGCCGAAAACTTGATAATGTTCTGTAAAGGGCTTCACCCTATTGTTCCGGATGATGGCGCAGAGTTTTTCAAAGCACTGGGGTTTAAGGACAGTGAGGGTAAAATAGACTTTAAGCGGTTAGAATGAGCTGGAAGGAGGTTGTCTGATTGGTGGCTAAAGTCAAGGCACGAGTGAAAATACACCCTTCACTGCAAAGTTCGAATCCTCAACCTCACTATTTAAAGAAAAAAATAAATCTCGTTTTGGTTCATTAAGTATTACGGCTTTGTGGCGCTAGCCACCACCTAATATAAAGGGTACAGCCCATCCATCCGTCCGTCCGTCCGTCCGTCCGTCCGCCCGTCCGCCCGTCCGTCCGTCCGCCCGCCCGCCCGCCCGCCCGCCCGCCGCCCGCCCGCCCGCCCGCCCGTCCGTCCGTCCGTCCGTCCGTCCGTCTGTCCGTCCGTCCGTCCGTCCGTCCGTCCGTCCGTCCGTCCGTCCGTCCGTCCGTCCGTCCGTCCATCCATCCATCCATCCATCCATCCATCCATCCATCCATCCATCCATCCATCCATCCATCCATCCATCCATCCATCCATCCATCCATCCATCCATCCATCCATCCATCCATCCATCCATCCATCCATCCATCCATCCATCCATCCATCCATCCATCCATCCATCCATCCATCCATCCATCCATCCATCCATTCATCCATTCATCCATCCATCCATCCATGCTGCCGACGACGTTCCCGACAATTACGACATCGAGGATGCGGCCGGTGTTGGCCTTCCGCTGTCGGCGCAACCACTCGGCTTTTTCGGCTCGCGTCTCACCAGGGATGCCGACGTGTTGACGACGCTTGCACTCGGCTTTCTTCACTAGCGCCTCGTCGGTGTTACCTAGTCAAGGAATTTCGAAAAATGGCGGCCAAGCCCTACTCACTTGTTATGCCGCAGTGCACATAACTGAATGTTGAAACCAACGAAAGTTTAACCTACTCTGTGCCTACTTCGCCTCCGTATTTCATGAAAAAGGTGACCGTGCTTGCTGTTGGCGTGACCGAGCTTGTCGCGGTCTTGCAGAGCAAAACGAACCCACCAACGCCGCTGGCGTCGGTGGTTTTTCTGCTCTTCGTGCATTACAAGACAGCCACTTTGCAGCAAAGTAAGCAGTACTGTCTTTCCTTACTTCTTGCGTACGAGAATCATCGAAGTATACACTACCGGATAGCGTAGTAACGTTTGCGAGGCGCGACAACAACCGGGTGACACCGCATCCATCCCGCGTTCACCACGTAGTAGATGGCATATTCGGCAGCGCGGGGAGCGTCCAGTGCGAACGACGCTGCGTTTGGAGGCAGGGGAATTTCGGTCGCTGTAGAAAGCGGATGTTTCAGTGTGAACTATGCATAACGCTATCGCGTTAATACCGACCTTGGGGGTCGCATTTTCAATGGCGGTGAGTATGATCGAGGCCCACGGGCTTAGATTTTGGAACACATTAAAGAGCTTGGAGTGATAAAAATTTCCGGTGCACTCCACCGCAGCGTTTCTCATAACGACATAATGATTTTGGGTCGAAAACCTCCGATAATGTCTTATTACAAAAGTGTGTAGTATGTACCTTAATTTTGTTTCAACCCGAAGTTCTGGCTCAATTCGTATGCAACAGAAAATACGTGTGCATCTCATCCTGTATCTTTCCTGATCAATGTATATGTTCAAGTAACGTTTCATACCAGGTGTGCTTCTACATGTGTGACCGCGTTCAGTATAAGGAGGGCTGATATGAACGACTGATATGCATGTAGTAAAATGACAAAGAACGTCGCATTGTCTTTGTTTCCTCTTCCACATTATCGACGAACTAGAACCACTTCGCCACAATTCTATAGATGGATAGTTTAGTCAGATTTCGCTGTGTGTTTTATAAAGCACATAATTATTAGATATTTATACGCCAAGAAATATTGGTGATACCTTCTACCTAATGTGCCAACACACACAGTGCCATTCAAATGCAGTTAGCGACTATTTTCTCTTCTGCACAGAACAATGCGTAGTTGAAAAATACGTATTCCCAACTAAATAAAATGCAATCTATTGTTCAGTACCAACTGCTGTGCAAGTGCTCTCTAGACTCTCAGTTTCACTGTAGCACCTTCTTCAGGGTCCGAACATAAGATAATTGCATTCCGCACGCTGAATATATTCCTTGTTGCAGTCATCGCTTTACTAATGTAAGTGCTGTAGACGGGATTGTTAGCCATATAAGTACACGGCAAAAGTAATGCTATCCTTAATTTTTGTTTTACAGTTTACATTTTTGTGCACATGAATGTTCGTTTGAAATTCATGCAATGTCTATTCCTGCGGGTATATGTTCATGGTATAGGCTGCATTTGACATGAATTAGCATCTTTTTTAATAGAGCTTTTTGGCGTTCGTTACTAGTAGCTGATCGACGGGGCGCTATTATAAAACGCAGAAAGGCAACCAAAATACCGAAATATTAACGAAACAAGAACGCATGTCGGCATTTGTTAAATGAACTCGATGATCAAGTCGGCGATCTTTCTGGCTTCCGTATTGTCATTTCCAGCCACACTGAAACAGCTGGAGGCATCGATGGTATCACAAAAAGCGATCAGTGTTTGCTGCTAGGTTGTGACATTTCCGTCACAAGACGCATCGCGTCATTGTATGAAGGAAAAGGAAGCGTTATGCTAGAGAACTTCAGGTAAGAATACAGACAGTTGCACAGCGAAACAATGAAAGCATTCATCGAAGAAATGTTCTTTTTCGGCAATGCACTTCCTTTTTCAGATTCTGACGAAGTCAGAACGACTACCCTAATACCTCAGAGATCATTGAGTGCCAATTCATGTCTTCCTTTTCGCCGGCAACAGTAGCTCCGGGTCCTTCTGCAGGATTACCACAAATGTTTTTCGTCGCGATCGCGTCTCCGACAATTAGTTCGTGCGAAGTATCGTAATATTGCCGAAGAAAGTCTTCGACCCCTACGTCAGAGTCCCTACCGATTCTCAATGCGAGAGGTAGACGCTATAAAGTAACAAGTCGCTGCAGCGTGACGTGATACTGTCTTGGTGAGGAAGAAGGATGGCACTCAGCGTTTTTGTATTGACTAGTATTCCTCGAAAAAAGATAATGAATAATGACGTATATCCTTTACAATGAATACACGGGGCCATGGTTTCACTGTGGCACGCTAATTGCTTTCTTCGATAGGCATCACGACGACAAGAGTCTCAGGAGCGACCTCAATAAAAAAGTAACCACCACATGTGGTTAAGATCCAAGAAAGCACGAGCACATCGCGTCCAGTATGTGTACCGCAACCAGAAAACTCCTTTGTGTCGATAGCTCATCTTGTCATACCAATGTTGTTCTTGGCTTCAAAAGCCATACTAGCCGCCATCCCACAGGCTGACAACCTTCCCGATGTCAAAGCCATCTTGTCGATGGAACAGGCAGTGTTACAATCAGCCACAACAGTCACTGCGCAGGCAAGACATGAATAACTGTTATCAAAAATGTCGCGATGTTCCAATGGAATGCGAATAGTATTCGCCCTAAATGTGCAGACTTCAGAAAATTTGTGGCTCAGGGCTCCTTTTCAGTGTTATGTATTACAGAGGCCGGGGTGGACACTACTTTTCGGTTATTGAACTGCGTTGTGTATATGTCCTCTAGATCTACAGGACCGAGCAGAGCGATGATATATGTGAGAAAAGATCTGCCATCAGTACAGTTGAATGCTACATCATCGGATTATCCAGAATATGTAGCATGTGAGATTAGATTTGGTCGATTAAATATAACAGTAGTAAGCGTTTATCTCCAGGCTTCCACAATTATCTCGATTTCTGCATTGACAGCACTTTTCCAGACGTACACGAAAGCTGTGATATACTGCAGAGATTTAATGCTCACAATGTCTTGTGGGGAAGTGCCTACTGCGACCGTCGTGGAAAGGACCTACAAAAAGCAATTCAGGATAGTTCATTGTGCTTGCTAAATGATGGTTCAGTGATGTTCCTACGGAGTTTCAATTACTCGAGTTGCCTAGACCTCACGCTCTGCTGACATGATATTGCATCTGGGGCTTCACAGCGAACAGTCATTGAAACAAGGGGCAGTGATCGTACACCTATCCTAATACAGCAACCACGAGATTGGAGTAACTAGAAGAATAGGAATGGGGTGGAGCATATTTGGCAAGCACTCTCAAATCATGACAGGTAGATTGCCACTATCCTTTAAGAGGAAAGCATATAACAGCTCTATCTTGCCGGTACTTAGCTACGGAGCAGAAACCTGGAGACTTACAAAAAGGATTCAGCTTAAGTTGAGGACGACGCCGCGAGCAATGGAAAGAAAAATGGTGGGTGTAACTTTAAGAGGCAAGAACAGAGGAGAGTGGATTAGAGAACTAACGGGGGTGAAGGATATGATAGTTGAAATCAAGAAAAGGAAATGGACATGGGCTGGGCATGTAGCGTGTAGACAGGATAAAAACTGGTCATTAAGGGAACTAATTGAATTCTCAGAGAAGGCAAGCGGGTTTGGGGGAGACAGAAGGTTAGGTGGGCAGATGAGATTAAGAAGTTAGTGGGTATGAATTGGCAGCAGCAAGCACAGGACCGAGCTAACTGGCGGAACATGGGAGAGGCCTTTGTCCTGCAGTGGACGTAATCAGGCTGATGATGACGATGATGATGATGATGATGATGTTGATACAGGATCTAAAACTAGGCTTTTCAAATATAGGTACTCAGCAAAGATAACCAATCGGCAAGCATTTCGTTATCATATATCACACCAAGCTGATACTGTTGCTGACATTGACAGCTTAGTATCACTCATAGAAAACAAATTAAATAAGTGGTCCTAGTTCGTTAAAATTCCTGAAGGTTACGGTGATGTAGACGCTGAATACGAAAGACTTAGGGCCATTCACCGCAGAGCTGAAAGAAAATACAGACGCACGGGCCTACTTGAAGATTATCGCGACTGTCAAAAAACGCATGACCACATGAGACGACAACTCGATAGACTAGGCACAAAGCGCTGGCGGGAATTGTGCACTTCGCTAACGCCACTTACATCTCAGTCAAAATTATGGAATGTTGTACATTCTTTAAGTGGGCCAGTAACACATTAACCATTTAGAGCCTTAGCGTTAGTGAAGAATGTACCGGAAACGACCGTTGCGGACGGATTTCACACGCCTGAATACATTAAGCCTGTTGGGGATATCAAAACATTCATTACTTTTTCTTTCAATAGACATCATGATGACCTAGCTCATCCGTTTTCATTGCAAGAATTAAATAACGCACTTGCAGCGTACCGACAGAGGACAACAGCTGGTCCTGATGGGATAACATATGCAGCATTTAAAAACCTGGGTGTTGTGGCCACATATACTTTGTTGAAGATAATTAATGATGCATGGACAACAGAGTGCCTTCCACCCGCCTGGAAAGTTGCAAGAGTGGCCCAATTCTAGAAACCGGAAAAACACCTTTTTCCATACAATCTTTCCGCCCTCTCAGCTTGACTAGTTGCCTCTTTAAACTTATGGAAATGATGGAAAATGAAATTTATGGAAAAGACTTCAGTGGGGGGTGGAATGTACGAACGTGCTTCCAGAAAATACGGCAGGCTTTCGTAAACGCCACTGCACTATGGATGTCATTCTAGACATTGCAACTTATGTAGATCATGAGACAAGCTGTCGAGGAATTGTCGTTGCAGTATTTCTAGATATAAAGCGAGCATTTGACACAAACAGTGACGCTCATCTACTACATGGTTTAATTCAGTTGAGAATAGCTGGCAGAACTCTAAGATGGATTGCAGAATTCTTAAAAGACAGGAAAATCTTCATTGACACAGTTGACGGTAAAAGTATAGAGCATGAATTTAGCCAAGGAGTTTCACAGTGTAGCGTACTAAGCCCATTTTTATTTAATTGCATTATGTCTGAAATACCCAAAATCTTTCCTATAAGTTTGAAATATTCTATATATGCAGGTTATCTGTGCATTTGGGCATTAGACACGAGCATTCAAGCTGTTCAGCAAAAACTTTCAGATGGGCTGACAATAATCAATGATTTGTGAAGAGCAGAGGCATGCCCTGCCGCGGTGGTCTAGTGGCTAAAGTACTCGGCTGCTGACCTGCAGGGCGCGGGTTTGAATCCCGGCTGCGGCGGCTGCATTTTCGATGGAGGCGGAAATGTTGTAGGCCCGTGTGCTCAGATTTGGTTGCACGTTAAAGAACCCCAGGTGGTCTAAATTTCCGGAGGCCTCCACTACGGCGTCTCTCATAATCATATAGTGGTTTTGGGACGTTAAACCCCACATATCTATCAATCAATTAAGAGCAGAGGCATGCATATTTCTGATGAGAAAACATCTGTACTTCTATTCACAAAGAAATACCTTAAAAAATTAAAACTTCAGATAGACTCTCAGCGCTTACAACTTGTGCGACAGGACACATTTCAGAGGTTATTTTAGACAAATGTCTGTCTTGGCCTCCACAGAAAAAATCATTAGAGGACATAGTCAACTCCCTAATCAATATATTACGTTGACTGACTGGAGTGAGATAGGGTAGTTCATGTTCTTCTTTATTGTGTGTACATTCAGCAATCATTCGACAAAGAATAGCTTACTCTGCCCCGGTTTTACATTGAATACCACGTAACTTAGAGGAGAGGATTCAAAGATTTTTGACCAGAAGCGTTCGTATATGTCTTGGTGTACCGCCAGCGTGTCTGCCAGTGCTTTGATAATTGCGGAGTTTCGTCAACCGACTTTCCATGCTATGAGCTTTACGGAAACTTGCCGGCATTATCTTTGGTTGGCAATTCAACACGCTAATCATCCCCTATACCGAGCTATTCAGGAGAGATCAGCTGAAAGAATACATAAAACTATAGTAGAATGCAACAGTTTACTGCCTACGCACGAATACTTGCCTCCATGTGCATCCCATCCACCATGGCGACTCTCTATCCTTGATATTTCAACTTCGATTCCGGAATTAAAGTGTAAAATTGATATGCCCATAATTGTAATAAAGGCATTACTTTAACACGCCCTTATACTATATAAGAAGACAATATTCACGTATACATCAACGAATTATGTCGTAATCAAAGTTCTACGTCAGCATTATTTGTACCTGCATACGAAGCGAAAAAAGCTTTTAAACTCAGTCATTTCACAACATCCACAATGACAGAAATCAATGCAATATTTTGTGCTTTGCGCTTCATATGTTTACAGCCAGGTAAGCTTCAAGGGGTAGTTATCAGTGACTCACAGTCCTCATTAGATTCTTTAAAAGGAATCAGCTTGAGCAACAAAGTTAGTGAGCTCGCAAATGAAATACAGAGGACGTAATGCTATAGAAAAAGATTTACACCACACCATAATGTTCCAGTGGGTGCCAAGCCACTGTGGAATCACAGGAAACGACATAGCTGATCACATTGCATATGCAGCAAATCAAGAAAATAATATATCACGGCTACCTCTATCGATGAGTGGTGCATGGTGTCTAATAAATAAGCTGAGCTGTCGACTGTTTATGAAAACCTGGTACGAAAATGGTGCGCAAAACTCACTGTTGTATAACATTGATCCCGGTATAGAATTTAATATTTCGTTGAGGGTTAGCCGATCGGTAGAAACAGTCAGTCATAGGCTTTGACTTGGTACAGCCTACACAAAGGCCTTCCTGTATAGAATAAGGAAAGTTGGCAGTCCTACCTGCTGATGTGGAGAAGCTCAAGAAGACGTGGAGCACAATCTTCTGCATTGTAAAAATCATGACGTATCTCGAAAGAACCTTTTTCAAAAACTCAATTTTTCGGATAAGCGACCTCGATCAATTGCAAAACTCTTGAGTCCATAGCCAAAAGGAAAGCTACAAGCCACTGCAGCGCGAGCAGTCGTTCACTTTCTGGAGGAATCAGAAATAGCTCAAAAGTACTAAACAAAAACGAATGTACTGCACTGTTAACCGGTATGTTTCAAAACAGTATTTTTGTATTTCACTACGATACTTGTGGGAAAACCTTTTTGAAAACAGTTCAGTAATTAAGCGACAAGGTCACCTTAGACATTTTATTGAACTTTCATGTTTTGTGTGA
Source organism: Rhipicephalus microplus (assembly GCF_013339725.1). NCBI lineage: Eukaryota > Metazoa > Arthropoda > Arachnida > Ixodida > Ixodidae > Rhipicephalus > Rhipicephalus microplus. The sequence continues at coordinate 139,946,583 of NC_051165.1, forward strand.
ACACTTAAATTGGTGTGGTTACTTGTATTCTGACAAACTTATTGTGGTGCGGACACATTTATATGTAGTGTGGACACATATCAGTGTGGTATGGACACTCAGTGTTGAGAAACGTGAACTCATTGTGTAAGTGTTGTGCTGTGTACATGTGCTATAGAGCCAGCCTTGTGCTTGCTACAAGATGTGCGATGTCGACGGCATGAGAAGAGGAGTAGCTGGTGCCACGCATTGGCAGTAAACTCTCCTTACAAACATTTAAAAAAACGAGCTATAGGCCATATGCGGTCCACGAGACAGACAACAAAAACATCAACTTCATAACGCCGCACGGGCTATTTGGCTTCAAGATCATGCTATTGGACTCTGCGTGCTGGCGCTTGCAAAAATCTAGCGTGTTAGGGACAGAGTGCTGGTCGGAGTAAACTGATGCACTTGTGTTCATGGATGACGCAGTCTTCATTGCTCTGAAGATTGATGAACGCCTCCAAGGCCTTGGAACAGTAATGCATGCAAACAGGTAATCAGGCGTGTAAATTGAACAACAATAAAAATAGGCAGATATCACGTACATTGGGAATCCATGATATGCGAAGCACGATTGCGGAAGGTTGAAATCTCACTTCGAAATCAGCAAAACATTACGAGGTGGATGTAAATTATGCCGTACGTGACTTCCATGTTGTGACTATTATGTTTGAATGTGTCATTTACCTTCGTCGTGTTTTCCCGCCCCGAGATACCAAATTTGGTATATGTGGAGCTAACAAAATGGTCGCGAGTGCTCTATTAGTGTAGCTTGCAGTTATGTTTTGCATGAGACGCACGCCATGATTAACAAGTTTGGACTTGTCATATACGTTAATCGTCTATTCACGTCCCGTGATACCAAATTTGTTATATATTGAGCCTACGAAATGGCCGTGAGCGCGCTATGAGCGTAGCTTGTGGTCATGTTTTACATGACACGCATATCATGATTATCATAGTTGGACGTTTCATTTACCTTTATCGACCATTAACGTCACGTAATACTAAATTATTTTTGAACTAGCGAAGCAGCCGCGAGCCCACTATGAGCATAGCAAATAGTCATGGCTTACATGACACGCATATCACTATTACCAAGATGGGAGATCTAATTTAACTTCGTCATCTATTCACGTCACGCAACCCCCAATTTGGTATATTGCGGAGGCAGCAAAGCGGCCACAAGCATGCTAAGAGCGAATCATGTAGTCATGTTTTACATGACACGCATATATGATTATCATGTTTTGACGCGCCATTTACCTTTGCCATCTATTCACGTAATACCAAATTTGGTGTAAGTGATGCTAGCAAAACGACTGCGAGCACATCATGAGCGTTGCAGGTTATCGTGGTGCTACATGAAACGCATCTCAAGACTATCATGCTTGCGCCTGACACATACCTTCATCATTCATTCACGTCCCATAATACGAAATTTGGTTTATGTCATGGTAAAGAAACGGCCATTAGTTCTGTTACATGTGATGCATCTCATGATTATCACGTTTGCAACAGTCACATACATTCATTATTCGTTCACGTCCCGTAATATCAAATTTTGCATATGTGATGCTAGCGAAACGACCATGAGCGCATCATGAGTGTGGCATGTAGTCATGTTGTTACATGACACGCATGTAATGATTTCAATGTTGGGGTCTGTCGCTTGTGTTCGCCATGAAGTCATATCATACCATACCATTTTTGCAATATGTCATGTGAACGAAACCACCCCAAAAGCCGCAAGACCATGAAATGTAAATCACGAAATACATGTCACTATTTCTATGTTATAACTTGTCACTTATGCTCGTCATACAGTCATGTAATGCCATAACGATTTTATAATCGATACCAGTATCGAAACGGCCAGGAGAGCTAGAAGTCGTAGGCGGCCAGACAGACAGACAGACAGACAGACACACAGACAGACAGACAGACAACAGACAGATAGATAGATAGATAGATAGATAAATAGATAGGTAGATAGATAGATAGATGGATGGATAGATAGATAGATAGATAGATAGATAGATAGATAGATATGGTTAAAGTCTCCAAAGCTCGCTAAGAAAGGGTTCACATTTAAAAAGAGCCTATTCGCATATGAAGAGTTCATCTTAAGGTGCCTAATTAACCACTCTGGAGTGCTCCACGACCTGTGTAAAATTAGCGTCATAGCTACATTTCCGCCAGGCATCGACAAAAACGCCATGCGTAGATTTTGCGGCATGTGTTCTTATTACAAGCGGCTTGTACACAACTTTTCTTGCATTTCAGAGACAATTATTACACTGACTAAAGTTGATTAATACGTGAGGTGTAGCGTACCAAAAGCACCGTATGATTATGAAAGGCGCCGTATTGGAGGATTCCGGACATTTCGACAAACTGGGGTTCTCTAACGTGCATCCAAATTTGAGCACACAGGCCTACAGCCTTTTCACCTCCATCGAATATGCAGCTGCCGCAGCCGGGATTCGATCCCGCGAACTGAGGGTCAGCAGCCGAGTACCTTAGCCACTTGACCACCGTGGTGGGGCACACTGACCAAGAGTGACGTCGACATTAAGTGGGAGATTCAGTATAAAGAAACATTCCGAACGCTACAAGGACGCTCGCAGTCACTACCGATTCTCGCATACTTCAACGGCAATGGAGATACAGATATATATATATATATATATATATATGGACGAACGCTGTGTCCAACTTCGTGGTACGGGAGCAATGAACGGATGGTTGAGAAGGGCTCATCACTTACGCTATTCGCTCACTGTGAAAGGGCAAATCAAAAGATTCAACGGCACAAAAGGAGTGCCTTGCCATTATTTTGGCTGCACCTAGGCTTTGATCCTTTCTACACGGCAGGTCTTTCAAGGTCATGAGCAAATAGCATGTTTTGTGTTGGCTGGCAAGCTCGAAGGACCCTTTATGACACCTCGCATGGTGGAGCCTCACTTCAAGAATTTCACAGAGTCGTTTACAATACCGACCAAAAGCACTCTGACGCCAACTGCATGCCCCGCGCACCGGTTGATCTGCAGCCGTATGACGATCTAACCTTAGGGTCGGCATGAGAGGCTGGAGCCTTTGTTGCCCAATTGACCAATGTCGCTGCTTTTAACGCTGCTGTTGGATGCGATGTTTACTCTTAGCAGCAATTATCTTCACTCAGTCTTATTTTTTATTATGTATACTCTTACCCACTCCCTCCTGTAACGCTTTCGGACCCTGAAGGTATTGAAATAATTGAAAAAATAAACCTATAGACCCACATTCTACTAGACTGCGAAAACAAAATTTCCGACCCAGTTTTTGATATTGCGTGCCTATTGAGCAACCGCACACCCCTCAAGTCTTTTTGTTCCGCCCCAGCACATACTGTTTTGAGTTTTTCGGTCGAGAGCACAGAAAGGACGCAATACTCGGCACCAATTCATTAAGGCACTGTAAAATGTGCGAATAATGAGCGTTAGGCAGTTGGCTGGTACGCTCTTCTAGAAGCCATTGGACCAAGGAACCCTTTGCCTCAGCGTTCAACCTTCCGTGAATTGTATCAAGCGTGCTCCCCCTAAGTGGCCTCTTTTATACCGAGTATTTTTTTTGTTTTAAAACTCACCTTTTAACTGCCCATTGTGTTTTTTCAGAGCAGAAGACAGCCACAGAATATCATTGAAATTCATCTCAAGCATGAGACAGGGAAAGGGAAAAGTGAAACTCGCTTCAATCGATGCGGATAGTACGCCCAGCACGTATGACACTCGTTATACCTAATGCTGAGATAAAGTGAACAAATAGTAGCACTCCTTCGTACTGCCGAAGTTTAAAGTGAGCTGGTATCCTCGTTAAAAAGCTTCAGCACACTCTCTTTACAACGAAGATACATATTCTTATCAAGCGCGAGGTCATCTGCACGGCACCTTTGGTTACTTACACTTGGTCACCAACTTCCCTGTAGGTATTTCGTTTCGCTCTTAACGAATTGTCCATTGCAAAGAAACGTTCGTGTTCACCTTTGCTTTCAACTACTCATTTTCGGAGTTTTCTTGATTACTGCGAATGCCATACGTGAAGGTATTCCACTTTATTGAACTTTATTTTTACTGCAGTTCACCCAATTTTTAAATAGCAGAAACTATGAGTGTTCAGACCTCCCTTCGTTAACTGGATATTGCCTTAGCCTAGCCTATATTTGTTCACGTGATAACTATACTCGGCCTACGTCATTTATTTGCAAATACCAGAAATGCATATAGCACAGATTTATGAGGGTAAAGCACATTGCGTGTACATACAAATATACTGTCTCCAGCTCAATTAAACTGCTAATGTGACCGACTTATAGCTTTTCTCAGCCAAGTTATTAAATTTACACGAACACCTTCTCTTTTATTATCAAAAAATATCTACAGTGGACTTGCTTGTCAAGGAATGTGCAGAACGTCTCCCCACTGCTTTGGGCAGGTGAGTTTTTATGAAAGCAACATCGCAATAAACTAATAGCATCATCTTATTGTGGCATCTGAACTATACGGAATGGACGATTTTCATCGAATAATGCGGTATTTCATTCCACTCGGAAAGGACTCTTAATATTATATATTGATTTGTCATAAACTTTATATAAATATAGCGTTAATAGAATTGTTCACACTTGCCCCAAGTTTTCCTATATTCCATGCAAAAGTTTACATATAAACTACACGCACCTCGGTACCGCCTGTACTGTGGATTTGCTGACGATGTGTCAGCATCGAAGAGGAATGCATGGTGCTGCAATAAGAGCTGGCAAGTTGTTAATATAGACTGAAATAATACTGAAAAAAACGACAAATCGAGAAAGAGTTTCGTACTAAGAAGAAATGTTGAAAATAAAGAAACTGTAAGACATTCTCGGTTATCCTATAGTGAAGCAGTTGTAATGAATATCAGGCCGACCTGTTGTACTTGCCTCTTCCACTTATGAAAGAATGCACTGAAAACAATTGGCCCCGTATCTGCATGTAGTCTGCAATTGTCATCGAAAGACGATAGTCTTGCGTGTGGACAGAGTGAACAAAACATTTCTCTGATATTCTGCTCAAGAAACTCGGTGAATGGTATTCTGGAGGCGCTGCGTTAGAGTGTCTCGAGCATGCAGCGGAGGCGAACGGGCGCATCAAGTCGCGTCACACGTGAGACATGAGCGCCATCTGCAGTTTTCTTGGAAAATAATACGCGTGGCTCCGAGACTGGTGTGCGCGCCCATCTCTGAGGTAATAAGAAGTAGATGGCAAGGCGACGGGAAGGTGGCACCACCATCTCGTCTTAGGAAAGCGTTCCAAACACTTGCCGTTTCGTGCAAGCGCTGCATGGTCAGCGCAGAGTGATAAGCGCTGCAGTCCTTAAAATTACTTTTCTATGCATTTTATAGTAAAAGGTGCACATGCAAAATTTACACGTGTTATTGTGGTGCCCTAGACATGTGCAATAATTGATTTTTAGTTGACAATTGCACAGGTATAAACGCTAAACTTTGAGCAACATTGGTGGTCGCTGCGAATGGAGTCGGCCGGCTCTAATACCTGAAGACATTAGGAGAGGACAAACAGACAAACGTACAGACAGACAGACAGACAGACCAAAATTTTCTCGTCGAAGGTCCCCAAAAATCGTCTTTAATAAACATACGAGAGCCAACGTAACAAATAGGCACTGCCGTCTTCATTGGGAGATATTGTCGTTGGTTGTAGGAGTGGCCACATACACGGCGGAGTCGTTGACTAAGGAACATACCAAGTCCATCCATCTTTCGCGAGCACAATGAATAACAGCAGCTGTGATATTTTAGGCCAACAGTTTCTGCAATTCATAATTCTTTTAGTAGGTCCATGTTACTGGGAAAAAAAGACTGCTTTTTATTTCTAGTTGTTTTTTTCAAAGGCTAGTTGTATATAATGTAGTCAATTTTGTTCGCTCTTGGTTTTTATTACTCAAATCCACTTCAATGTTGAAAATTCCATATAAAAGCGATAGTGCTAAATTGCTTGTTTCACAGATATTCTGGTGTTGGTGTCAACGTAGGTGTCGTTTATTGCGAGCAAAAAATCATCTATCGTGACCACTACATTAAGCATTTTTGCAGGACCAAATATTCAACAAAAAGCGCAAATAAAATAAATTCAATATTTTTGGGTCTGAAAAGGATTCAGACACGGGTCGTGTGCTTGGCAAGCGGATGTTCTAACACACAACCACGTCTCTTTTTCTTTCTCTATTGCCTTTGTACCTACAGCATTCATACACAAATATACATCAAACAATAGACAAACGCGATCAAAAGAGATGAGGTAAAAGCACCAAAGTTCATAACCTTTTTAAAATACCTTCATTTGTAGAAGGTTTTGTACTTGATAAGGCCATTCGGGCACGTCTTGTTGAAGTATTTGTGATTCTGGGAATGAACTGGTACATTGAAAAAAGTATTGCCTAACTGAACGTGCATTAACATCGGCACGACGCTGCGCAATTGTAGATTGCCATATATTGTGCAGGCCCAGTAACATAGCTCGGTCGAAAGGCATTTCAATTTCTTTCTTCATTTGTAACTGGGAGAAATTTGATGTCGTAGGTATCAAAAGGCAGATCTGTTTTCTAAGTCCTCCGCACAACATCCAAAAAAAGAACACATCCCAGCAGCCAAGAAAAACCTATTTAATTGTTTCCGGCTTCTTGCAGAGAAAGGAATCATCACCCCAAGGATCGAATAAGCCTTTTTCTTGCATCCATGTTGATTTGATTGATTTGTGGGGTTTAACGTCCCAAACCACCATATGATTATGAGAGACGCCGTAGTGGAGGACTCCGGAAATTTCGACCACCTGGGGTTCTTTAACGTGCACACAAATCTGAGCACACGGGCCTACAACATTTCCGCCTCCATCGGAAATGCAGCCGCCGCAGCCGGGAATCGAACCCGCGACCTGCGGGTCAGCAGCCGAGTACCTTAGCCACTAGACCACCGCGGCGGGGCTCTTGCATCCATGTTTTCATAGGCAATGTTCCAGTGTACAATTTAAAGAAACAGGTTTTTGCTCCTGGTGTTACCTCCATTTTTTTACATGGCTTAAGATATTCTGGCCTGGGCTAACACGCTATTTTTGTGTAAAGAGGAACAGAGAGAACTGTTTCAACTATAGTTTTATATGACTTTTTACGCGAGACTGTACTGAGATACTTCAATAAAAACGTCTGTTTTGAAGACATGAATCAAGTACTTATATGTAGAACTTCTAATGCTTGCTTTTATGTGGCCAGATGCCAAAACAAATTCTGGCAACAGTCTCCAGAGGCTGAGCGGTATAACAGTACGTATGAAGAGGCCTGAATATATTTGTAAAAACATGAACCAAATAATTATCTAACGAAGATACAAATAACACAGACTAAGTCCACTAAAGCGAACCTGTCTTGAAAGGTTACTTTTGCTTGTTCGCTACCAAGAAGAACCCCTTAAAAAACAGCGAAGACTCGGTGAAGCTTCTGTACATTACAAAGCGAACAATGCAATATTTGATTAGACGTACTAGAGCTTACTGATCAAAATTATGTTAGAAAGGTAGCTCTGGCAAAAATTAATAAACGGGAACCCTTCATTGGACGAGCTTTTTCTCGAAGCTCAGCGGCCCGACGCCGCCAGTGCGGTTCGCTGGCACAATAATATTCCAATCGAACGCTTAGGTAAAGCACTGATGTAGTAGTCCATGAAATACTGGCCACGGAGTTTGGAGTCAGAAGCCATTCGCCGTGCCAGTAACCCACGCACTTGCTCCAGTTTACCAAACTACCACATGCATTACAATAAAGGTTCACAATTGATATGGTTTCAGCGATACTATCATAATCTTTACGAAACACAGCTATATCATCTGCGTATGCCAGTACCCTCACTTCAGCTTCTTGTAGTTTGTACCCTTTTATGTTACTGCTTTTCGAGAGTTTTCAGCAAAATTCCTCTAATAAATTGAAAATATAAAAAAAGACAAAGGACAGCCTTCTCTCACAGAACGTTTGACATTAATTCGCTTCCCAAAAACTTTGTTATAGATGAGCTGAGTTTTACATCCAGCGTATGCCATTTCAACTGCATTTCGAATCACGCAGCCAACATTGACATAGTTTAACAACAGGAAAAAAAAAACTTCATGCTGTAGTCGGTGAAACGCTTTTCATATAATTTGCCTGTAACATCGTGATGTGATCGCTTTGGCATCATAGAACTCCAGTATTTTTTGTACCTGTATATATAGTTGATATAGTGCACCCTTTATTTTCAAATGTCTGGTAGTCACCTAGAATGTTACTAATAACTGTCTACAGTCTCCTTGCCAAAACTCTTATCGAAATCTGTAGTCGATCTCTCACAGACTAATTATTCAGAACGACTTCACCTCACATAATTTAACTGCGTCTTCAATTTTTGGAATTAATATAGCATGAGTTATTTGAAAAAAGGCGGCAGAACCTGTACGTCTAAAGCTTCTTGAAAAGCCGCTGCTAGAATGGGTGTTACTTCGTGTTTGATTTCCGTGTTTGATTTTCGTGTTTGATTTGGGAATCGGAATGACCTTGCCGACCTTCCCGTCTCGTGGCACCACTCCAGATGACAGTGATTGCTGAAAAGTTGGAAAGAGTGTAACAGCAGAAAAATGTTTTGTGTTTATCAGGACTTTAAAATTGATGCAGTCGATTCGATCTGAGGACGTCACTTTTAATGACTAGATCACTTTAATGATACCGTGAGGTTCGAAGATGACGGTAGGCATAACAGGGAAATCATGAGTGGAAGCACAAGGAAGTATATCTACGGGTTCATTGGAAAAGAGAGAACAAAATCTAGAATTTAATGTTTCTGTGACATAGGACTCAGGGATTGTAACATTTTGTGGATCGCATAACGAGATAGGTGTCACATGAGTTTGACCAATGGCCTTCCAGAACTGTTTGGGGTTAATGTGTACCTTGTCTGGGAGGGTAGATGAGAAGAACGTTCGCTTAGCATTTGAAATCATGGATGCGTAAAGCTTTTCAGTATTACGATATTTACCCCATGTTTGCTTAGAATTCGATGCCCTAGCCGAGCGGAAATGTGTTTTCTTTTTGTTGTTAAGGCATTTTAATGCGTTGTTGTACCACGCAGAAGTAAGACGTTCTGAAATGGTGATGGTAGGAATACAGGTGTTTATTATTTGTTGCATTTTCTCTTTGAAAAGCTCCCAGTTTTCGTCAACAGACCATTTCCGAAAATCTTTGAGAAACGAATCGTAAAGGGAGGAAAGTTCGTTATTCATACTTTCATATTCGGCTTTTTCGTATAGTGTTATTCTTATGTTAAATTGGTGGGGGGGGGGTCCACAAGTTCTATTGTTAACGAGCATGAATGACTGAGTGACCGCTTAAGCTGATTAGATCAGAAACCGACGAAATTTTATCAGGTTCGCACGTTAGGGGTAAATCTATAGGGCTTGTTGAATTATGGGATGTTCGTGTAGGGAATGTTATCATTTGGGATAAATTGAACGTTAGACAAACATCTACAAAGTCACTTTCAATATTATTTTTTCAAGTTAATGCCAATTTAGCCCAAGTTATTCAAGGGAAATTGAAGTCTCCGAGTAGCAGGAAAGGGGAACCGGCCGATTCTGAAGTTGCCAGTTGGAGAGCATCATAAAAGTTTCCAATAAATGAGGGATCGGAATCAGGGGGGCGTAGCCATCGCCAATTGTAATGGGTGGAGCGGCAGCTTTGCAGCGGATGAAGATAATTTCGAGGTAAGAAGGAATGTTTACTGTGCAGCCTGGTAAGCTATGGTGAGCGGCGGTTAAAAACCCCCTCCCCCCTTGTTTGTTTTGGTGATCACAGCCGAAAATATCAAAATCAGCGAAAATAGAAAGCAACTCTGAGTCAAAGATACATGAATTCAGCCATGTTTCGGTTAGTACTACTAATTTACACTCGGTAGCCTGGATGAGACTGTGCAGGGAATTGCGTTTAGGCAATAGGCTTCTAATGTTAGTATAAATACCTGAAGGAAAGTTTTCCGATTGAACATACGCTTTAGTGGGTAGCTATGGTGCACGTGAGAGTACCGTTTGTGTAGTTGGGTCAAAAATGCAACTCATTTCATCAATGGTTAATTTGCGGTATGCGAGCTTATAAGGTCGGAACTGGGCTTCTACCAGTCCCTCCACACATACATACACAGCACACCATAAAGCCTCTCCCTAGAAACACTCACGTTGCATATCGATCGGTCCACCGCAAGGCCTGTGCAAAAGCTCTTCACAAATACTACTCTTCCGAGGAAGATGCTGTTTGGGTGAACGCAGCTTGCACGGGCGATGACGCGGCAGTTGCAGTTGCTCATCTCACACTTCTGCCCATCGCAATTCTCAACCTAGCTCCCGCATCCAGCCCGAAATCCTCGGAAGAAGCGGTGATCGCACTTGCCCTCACTTCCACTGATGCCCGATACGTCCTTTCCGATTCAAAAATCGCAATGCTAAGTTTTGCGCGAGGTCGAGTACATGAGACCGCTTTCTGCATATATAGCTCGCCCACCAAACATGCGGCCCGCCTTGTGGAGCTGATCTGGGTGTCTGCTCACTCTGAAAATCTCGGCAACGAAGCTACCAAAGACCACGCCCGAGGTCTCATCAACCTGGCGGTGGCAGACTCCGACTCGGGCTCTTACAGGGAGCGCATGCATTCCTTCAGCGAGATGACTGAAGCATACCGCGCAAAACGCCAGCTATACCCTCCACCCCACCAATCCCTGGACAATTTTCACCAGATATTATGGCGTCTCCTCTAGACCCACACACTTCTCTCCCCCTAATTTCTTTCCCGCACCTATCCAGGAGCATACTCCCCGTCCTGTGTTCAATGCACTCATCCCCACGTTTTCCTTACCCACATAATCCTTGAATGCCCGACAGACCCTTCCCCGTGGGGCCCACAGCCACTGACCATATGGGAGCAATTGGAGACCCTGCTGCGGTCGACTAATCCGGCCAAGCAAAAACCGCCAATGACCAGGCCGCCTACGTCATGCAACTATATGAACTCATGAACGCATAGCGCCGTGGGGGCCGTGCGGGGACCCAGGGCCATACGTGCCCGAATGCCTTGGTCAAATAAAGTTATTACCACCACCACCACCACTACCATTGAAAATTAGGTAGATCCCACGTAGCATGGTTATCGATATGACGGAAAGCGTGTGTTGGGAAGGTTACTGGTGTAGTTTTTATACTGGATGAACCGCAGCATGTATTATACAAAGCAGCATGGGTATTACCAACACCTCAAGTGGTAAGCTAATCTGTAGCGCTTGTGGTTGAGAAGATGGTAGCACTGGCTCATACGTGTGCCTACATTTCGTACGTCCTTTGTGTTCGATCAGCGCGCCAAGCGTCGTGCTGTGAACGTGATTCGTTCGGGCTCCTTTTGTTTTTTGTGCTTTTCGTGCGTACTTAGATTTTGAGCTGCGAGCGGCACGATTATATCAGCTTGCCGGTCTTCGCGTCAGATCTTAATTCGTGTCTGTGGAATTTATTGCTTCGCACTTACGGCGTAACTGTGTGTGAGTGTTTTTTTTAACTGAATAGTTTCATTTCACGAAGCTTTCACCTATGAATGCCACCACAGCATGTGACTGAACAGTAAGTGATTATTTTTTCTTTCAGAAGGTTTGCCTTACAACTAATTGCCCATCGAATACAAGTACAAGAGAAGCTTAGGTTATTGATTCACGCTTAATAGATACGGCGATGAAAGCGCAAACCCACAGTAATGTCTGCATTTTCCTAAATGTGCAGGAGTGTCGGCTTACCGTAAGTGAACGAAGCAAGGGTGCTTGTCCTAAACACTGCAGATGTGTCGTCAGAGCGTACAGCGGTGAGAGAAACGGAACGTGCCTGTACGAATAATGTGAACAAACGAATAAAATGGACTGAAAAAAAAACTGTTGTCAACTTTGTATTCAAGTATTGTAGCTGAAGCTTGTCAAAGCCATTCCGGGGTGTGTTACTCCAGAAAAAAATCATGCACTTGAATAAACAATTGCTGATTGTTCAATACCACTGCGGTAAAGGAAACCAAGCACGAAATATTACAGCCTTACAATATGAAAACACTCAAAAACAAGTGAAGTTTCACGTTCAGTTCCACATTATTTAGAGATGAGTGTAGAACTAAAGGAGAATGCCGATTGAAAATTGTGCCTGAACTAGAATTATACATGCATGGGAAGCAGCAATATTGCTCTTGGAAGGTTTCTTAGAGCAAAACGAATGTGAAAAATATCAAGAGCCATTGGTAGTCATCGACTCAGAACAAAGATGTTGATCCACGAAAAACATTACCTTGTGTTCTGTAGATGAGTGCTTCTTCATTTTTTTACTGTTTCAGTGCGTTTCTTGCAGGACTTAGCCGAGGTGGAGAGAGAGAGAGAGAGAGAGAGAAAGAGAACACAACTTTATTGTCGTCAGACTTAAGGAGGTAGGTAATCCGTCAAACCGACTCTGGTGGCACCTCCCCTGCTCTTTGTACGACCTGGAGCTGAACGGCCCGGCTGGTGGAGGTCAGAACTGTCTCTCTTCCCTCTGTCGAGGGAGTGACAAGAAGATCAAGAGAGGGGGATCTTCCATGCAGGTCCAGAGAACGTGATTAAGTGTGGCTATTCATCCACAATGCCAGCAATGTGGATCACTCGTGTTGGGGTATATACGCGCATAAATGTATGGGCACGGGAATGATTGTGTTTGCAAGCGGCGCATAACCTCCTGGCGCTTAGTTTTTGTCGCATTATTTTTTTACGAGAATTGAAGAAGGATCTGTATACAGGCGAGTTCGTATACATGTTATAATATGTGCGAAGTATGTGGAGCAAAAGGCAACATAGGAAAAGGAAGACACGTCGATGACAGAGACTGGCACTATCTTCAAGCTACTGAAATTTAAGGCGGAGTCACCCTAAGGGTCCAACGCGTGAAAGAAGTGCGTAGCAGGCATTCTTCATTAATTTTTCTGATTGTTTTTTCCTTTTCTCCTCTTTTTTTAAAGTTCTTTTCTGAAGACTACTCTCTTTCTTGTCTTCATTTAAATTATTTTTTTCCTTAATACTTCATTCTTTTTTCTCTTTCTATTTCTCGCATTCTTCCTGTTTCAATTTTTATACGTGGTTTGTGTTATCGCGCGCCCATAGCAGTAACGTCCGCATTTAATATCACCACCAAGGCGCTCAAAGAACAAGAAGAAAAAGACTTCTCTTCACTGCTAGAACCTGGTCATTACGCTCCTTTGGTTACGCTTCATGTGCCTCATGTGTGATAATACGAAGGCTTTGCTTTCGTATTATCATCGTCAAGCCAATCGAAGAACAATAGCAAAAATACTTCTCTTTAGCGCGAGCGCGGCGCCATTGCAATGTGTGAACACACTTACAAAGTTATAAAAGCAGTAGGTGGTTTCCAAACAGTGTATTGTAAGAAGTATGGTTGCCTTCTTTTGATGAGTACGTGCGGAATATTGGAAGGAAATAAAAATCCGCTTGCACGCAAGATTCTATAGCGTAGAAGATTGAAAAGATTGGTCAAAAGGGCATTAGCACGCCGTCTATTGTAACTTTTTCTCTGTTCCAGATGTTGCATAGCACTGCTTTATTACTCCTCTGCACCAAATGTGTTCTTTTTTTATATATTATAGTGTATTGATCACAATACACTATTTAGGTGGGAGGCGAAATTTCGTCACAATGCGCCCTTCATAGCAAGCCTATATAAGAGGCAGGCTTTACGCCTCCCCCCTCTTGTGTGACTAGAAGCGTCAGGGACCACTTGTGCCTCCCCTCGTGTGCTCGCCATTGGGGATCACTAAATAAAGATTTGAAAGTAGCGCGTGCGTGTTCGTGTATGTTTCATTGCTGTGTGATCGTCTCCAGTGCACTTTCACTTTTCATAAAAAAGCGCTTGTCGAATATTTCAGCTCACACATACTTTTTCTCTAAGTGCATATTCCAGTATAACACATTGATTACAATTATTGGTAAACACTCAGGTCAAAAGCGCTGAGTCATGCTGAAGGCTATATGTCAAAATATTGTCGACTGTAGAACTATCATATTTTATTAGGCCCATAATTTACTCTGAGTTCAAAAAAAAGAGCGATTACTTTCTCGCCTTCACTATACACCTTTATACAAATGTCATCACTTCCTCGATAGTTTATTTTTTTTTATAGAAAACACGGGAAGAATATCAACACTGCACCTTGAGCTTTTCAGTTAAAGTGCGCTGTTCGACTACATGCTGTTATCTCCGCGTGTGCAGCCCAAAAGACACAAAATAAACAGAAATCAGTTGACTTAGCACACCAGCAATGCAAGGCAGAACGGGTGCGCAACTGGATGGGAAAGAAAGTTGGAGAATTCACTAAGCGGGTCCTTTATGTAAGAATTAACTATTCACGCACGTGAATAGTTCAAGGACATCATACTTTGTGCAGAACATATAAAAAAATGCTGGATAATTCACTCCGTACTTTATACTTCAGAGGTTGATTAGTGGCGCAATAAATGTAATACTCTTTACTTACACACGCAATCTGCCCTTCAATAATAGTAAGAAAATTAGGCCACTTTCAGTTTCATCAACGTTTACATCTAACCATTTGAAGCAATATAGCCATTCTTGCCTTCTTCTTTGACTTAATAACGCAATGAATATGTACATGCTGCAACAAACATCCAATAGAAGTTAAAGCGGTGAACTGCTGTACCACTTAAAGTAGTAAAATAACGCTTTTTCTTGCCTAAAGTAGATAATGAGTATTACGTGCTGTGCAACATCGCATATTTACAATAAACATAGCGGTAAACAAAATCACCAGGTCTTCTTTTATTGCGCTGCCACTCTTTGTCCCTCTTGTTTGCTTGTGCATCTATGCTAAATGAAGCGGAGTACGCCGCTTACTGTACCTAAGCGCTTTACGGTTTATAGCTGCGGCTATACCTACTGCACACGGAAAGCCTCACTGAGCAAAAAGGGGGTAGACACATGTTGTTCGTTAAGCAAACCTCGAAAGTACTACTAAGCATACATGTCCCCTCGTGGCATATCAAGCAGGCTACGAATAATCAGTCCGCTGCGAGTGCAGCGTGCCATTTCGGCGTTAAGCGCTATGCGTATGATGGACATGCATAAAATAAAAAAAGAAAGGAATCCTGAAGCGCAACTAATTTCAAGCGCTTTGCGAATTCAGGTAATATGCGCGGGGGAGCATACCGGTATCCTTAGTCTCAGCGTAGTGTCACAATTATCACCTAAACTTGCTTCTATAAGGGCAATCTAAAACCAAAATATGAAACTTTTCATTACATTTTTCTTGTTTACATTCTGCTTTCGTGTGCAGTACTGAGGAATTGAAATGGTACAGTAAGAGGACGTGGCTGTCAGTATATGCTGCGCAATTAGTGAGTACTTGCGTAAACAAAGTGTTCCTGCAAAGATCGAGGGGGAAAACATCTACGGAGCAGGATCGCTTCTCCCGGTCGCCAACGAGTCGGCCTTTAGTTTGCCATGTGCGCACTTTGAGCATCGTGCTACTAGGCTAGCACGCATTCGCATGCTGACAGAAACGATTCAGCCATGTAAACTGCTGCTAATGCGGTAGTGAGCAGACGACGCTCTCGTTCTGCGCTTATAAGTGATGCAGCGCGCATGCTCTTCAAGTAAGAAACATGATTAGAATAGAGGTACCGTCTTACATGCGTTCGTAGAAATGATAAACGTAAACACCTGGAGAAAAGCGTGGCGAGTTTTGTCATGTCATGGTTTGTGTCACACACAAAAAAAAGCTGTCACAGACCTGTCTTCGTGCGAAAGAACAATCAAAGTCTTACAGATTTTGTTGTTTCGTCCAGGGCAGCCAATGCTGCCGCCACACTGCGTGGCCCACTTTCATAGAGGCTGTCAGCCACGTACTAACCCTTCAGCTTCTGCCATTCTTTCTTAACTGCAGCCCGAAGGTTGTGCGAAAGACACTAACTCTATTATTAACATTGGTAATTTGTCGCACGACGACAGGCCTGTGACTTTTTTTATGCCATAACAGAAAGCCAGAAATAAACTCGTTACGCTTTCTTGCAGATATTCATGTTTATAATTTCTACGAACGCTCGTAAGGCGCAACTGCTACCTGAATCGTGTTTCTTACTTCTAGAGTCTACGTGTCGAATAACCGAAAGGCGCAAAAAGAGAGCATTATCTGCTCGCGCGGCCATCTAAATATAGTGTACACTCGCAAACCATTTTCGTCGTAGTGTGAAAGTGTGCTATAGCATAGCAGCACCATGCTGAAAGTGTGCACTTGGCTTACAACAGGCCGACTTGTTGGCGACCGGAAGCAACAATTATGCCCTGCAGATGTTCCTCCCCTCACTATATACATCAATGCAACACCTTGGTTCCATGAGCACCTCCGAGCTTCGCTGTCTGCAGGGTTCCGTAGCACTAAAGCGCTTTTCTAAAAGCATGCCCGCTACAGGTGTCCACGCTTTCCGAATGTCCTGCTTTAATTCGTGAGTAGTACAACACACGCCTTAGAGTAAACAGTAATATTCTAACACCTTCTCGCGCGCAAAACCAAAGGATATTCGTGAAATAACGTATTGGTATCAGTGTGCAAACAAGGTACGTGTACACTTACAGAAAGAAACATCAAGGCAAAATAAAATTTTTGGTTCTCACGTCAAGTTTTTGCAACGCCCGCCTTTTCCTTCACCTCTTCGTAGTGAAAATAAAACTAGGATAGCAGTGGCGAACTCAGAACATTGCACTGGCACGCAATATCAAATTTTTATAGACCACTTTTACGCACACCCCAAATATCCTATTGCAAATTCGTGGCATGCAAAGGGTGGCACACTGTCAATTTTTGTGAAAGGTAACACGGCAGCGCGTGGCCTGCACTCTGTGGCGGCTGCTGGCAGCACGTTCAAGTGGGAGCGAGAGTAACCACCGTCTCGTTTCGCGTCATCTCGCGACGAGCAAAACAATTATTCGTGTCTGATATGGAACCAGCAGCAAGATTGCTGCCCTCTCCCCTTCATGGCGACTACGCGAAAGCCAGTAATCGCCTTGAAGGAGGAGGGCTTGCAATCTTGCCGTTTCATATCTGCAACAAATTGTTGTTTTGCTGACCGTGATATGATGCGAAAAAAGACTGTGGTTGCTCTCACTTTCCGCAGTTGCCGGAGCGCGCAGGCCCCGCGTCGCCGTGTTTACTTTCATAAAAATTCACACTTTATATACCTTTTGCAGTAATTCAAGCCCACAAAAATTGAATAATCTTGACGGTGACTTCTGCACTACCACACGAGTCTACACAGCACGCAATTAAGCACAGAAACCCGAGAAGAAACAGCACCTGCAAAGCAGATAACATCACTGATTGATTGATTGATATGTGGGGTTTAACATCCCAAAACCACTATTTGATTATGAGAGACGCCGTAGTGGAGGGCTCCGGAAATTTAGACCACCTGGGGGTTCTTTAACGTGCACCCAAATCTGAGCACACAGGCCTACAACATTTCGGTCTGCATCGGAAATGCAGCCGCCGCAGCCGGGATTCGAACCCGCGACCTGCGGGTCAGCAGCCGAGTACCTTAGCCACTAGACCACCGCGGCGGGGCGCAGATAACAGCACTGCAATAGTAACCAAGACAGCAGACAAAGCAGACTGCATGTCAGCAAGCTGTGACTGCATGTCACAGCGTTCGTGAGCGACGGGGACTGCGTGTTACTGGCACATCGGTGCGCAATCCTTGCAGTGCACTTGGGAGTGTTACCGCGCTCTTGTGGGACGCAAACGGCATTTTCGTAGACAAGCACCGTTTGAGAGAACTCAGCTGATGGGTGTCTCTTGCACTGTCAGTCCCCAGTCATGACAGGGTGAACTTTTGCACTCACTGGAACGACAAACAATTGAAAGACGATGCCTCTAACTTGAAAACACTACCCAACTTAGTAGACCCTCCTTGACACAATGACTGGTTCCATCGCAACAAAAAAAAACGCAGTGTTTTGAGGGGTGGATTTGACTTTTTTATACTGTCGGCTCGTTCATGAGAAGGTGTCGTCAGAGCTCGGGAAGGTCTCAAGTTTCACGAATTCGGGCGAAACTCGGCTTATTCAGCAGAGCGCCCCTGAGCGTCCGTTTTATCGGCGCGTTTCGAATGAGCGAAAAGCACTTTTGTCAACGTATTACCACACTGCCAGGAGGTGACTTTACCCTAAGTGTCGGTCTTACTAGTAGCATCTATTTATTGACCCATTCCATGTTTGTGGAAACAGGTAGGCCGATGTCGCAGTCATGGTTAAAATTATAGCGACGTCTGCACGTAACTTCCGCCACAAGCGCTGAGGGCTGCGATGTGCGCCAACAAAACAATGCTGTGAGACGCCATAAGCGTTGTGGAATTCATAAGCACTGAGGGCGACGATGTGTGCCAAAAAACAAATCTAAGTTGTGAGACGCGACTCACATCCATCCGTGACGCAGCTTGTCAGCATACCGTTTTTTTTCTTGTTGCTTCACTGAGAACACTCCATGTGCCTTTGAAAACACAGCAGAAACTGCGGTAGGCAGAGTGTCTTTTGCCTACCAAGACAGCGCCACCACATTTTTGTGACGTAAGTAATGTGGAATTTGAATATGCCGAAAACGGCTTTGCGATGCTTGATTGCTTGGCGTGGCTATAGTGGCTATGACGTGACTGTGGGTGCTTTTAGGAGCTAAACTCCCTAGAGTGGCACCTGTTTGTCCCACGTAGCCGTTATAGTCTGTAACAAGTATAACATTTTGACCTGCAAGGTGGTGCCGGTGAGAGATTCCTTTTGTGCGTTGTTGAACAATAAAAAATAATGCTCAATGTACATGCCGATGGCTGCTAATGGGTAATGAGAGACAGGAGCATTCGGCTTTTAGTTTACGTGCACACTGCGATCCCCATTAGCAGCCATTGGCATGTACATTAGGCACTATCTGGCAAGAAAGGGTTGCTACGTTATACTCGCTGGGTGTAACCTCCTTAGTTTTAGAAAGATTTAGCGAGCGTTGAGCCGCAGTGCCATAAATACAATGGACTAGTATCGAGCATTTTCTTGCTTTCCGTTGTTGTTTTGCGGCAATTTCGTTTCCGTGCGTGATGCTGGAGTGATGCGACAATGCCGAATAAGTGTTGTGTACCCGGATGCACCGGCAACTACAAAACAGGAAAGAAGATACAAGTGTTTTCCTTCCCTAAAGACGCCGACGCTCTCAAACAATGGCTACGCGCCATTCCTAGGAAGGACTTCGTGCCGACTTCGTGCACTAAGGTAAGAATTTGAGATGCTCCTGTTCTTAGCTTGTCGTTGCTTGTTCGGGTAGAAATCACCTATGATGGGAAATACTTGAGCGTGTGGCCGCCGGGCCTCGCGAAGCGCTGACGCCAGCAGTTGAGAATCGCCCAGAAAGGCACGTTCGCAGCAAGGATGGTCAGCTGCGCTTTGTTCACTAACAGTGCCGTGGTGTCGTCCATTCTTGCAAGCTCTCGGTGGAAGCGCTTCGTGGAGTGCGGTGACATCACGCTCCCGTGTTTCCTTTCATGTTGCTTGTACCGGTTAGCGCAGCGCTTTTATTTAGATGCTTGCGAAACGTAGGTAGACTTTGTTTTAGCTACACGGACTGTAAACACGGTCATGCAAACGGGAGCGCATTTTTTTCTTTTGAGAAGTGGCGTCTCAGACGTTCTTGAAACGTTTGTGCAGGTGTGCGCGGATCATTTCGACGCTTCATGTATCGAGAAGACGACATCGTACACGGATCCAAGGACAGGAAGAGTTATTGAAGTTGCACTCCCAGTACCACGGTTGCGTCCTGGATCTGTCCCAACAGTATTTCCCGGCTGTCCGTCCTACCTATCAGTACGAGACCAGAGCACGAGAGAAACCCCTGACGCCAAGAGGAGCCGACAAGAAGCCTCCCAACTCGCCCGTGCTGTAGAAGAGTTGCTGGCGTCATCTGCAGCGGAGCAAGAACGAGACCGGTTTTCGTCCCTCGAAGAACTAAGGGCTCGCCTGCAAGGGGTGTCAGTGTCTCCGAAGTGGACTGTGATTCATAAAGAAGAGTGCTCCATGTTTTTGAACATTATCGACTATCGTGAACCTTGTTTGAATGCGTCATTGACCGTGCTTGCAAACCTTGAAGTCTTTGCCTGCTATCAAGGTTCACCAATCAAGAACCTTGGTAGCGCTGTTGTACCAGACTCAGTTCAAAAAGTAAGTTCCTTGTTGGAAATTTTGAACAACCTGTCGATGCTGTCTGAGGAGCGCTGCACTTATCGCCACCTGGCTCAAGCAATACATTCCCTTCTGGACAAATATGAAGCCAGCATTGATGAAGGCAAGAAAGAGACGGTGAACTTTATGAAGGAGCAGCTACTACTCCTTTCTGCAAAGCGCATTCAGTATAGTGCACAGGTGATGGTCTTTGCATGCATCTTGCGTACAATATCACCACATGCCTACAAGTTCCTGAGAAGCACAGGTGCACTAACTTTGCCCCACCCAAGCACTATTAGAAATGTGTGCTCGTCTATTCAAATGTGCCCACAAGTTGATTCTTCTGACGACACTTTCCTTCAGTATGTGTCTCAGAAATTCAAACATCTGCAGGCACATGAACACACTGTGACGCTGATGCTTGACTAGATTCATATCAAACCTTGTTTAGATTACAAAGGTGGGAACATATGTGGTGCAGCAGTTAACTTCAACGAAGCGGCCACATCGGTGCACGTGTTTGTGATACAAAGTTTACTGAGCGCATTCAAGGAGGTGGCGCACATTCTTCCGGTAAAAACCTTACAGGGTGAAGATCTTCATTGCATGCTGAAGAAGGTGATCTTGGGCTTAGAAGAAATTGGATACAGGGTCATAGCCGTTGTCTGTGACAATAATTCTCTGAACAGGAAGGCAATGAAGATGTTTCTGCCAGAACCAAAGCTTAGCCCTGTTTACCCGCATCCGGCAGACCCAGATCGGCCGTTATTTTACGTGGTGGATGCTGTACATCTATTTAAATGCATAAGAAATAACTGGCTCAACCAGAAAAATGCTGGAACTTGCTTTTTCTACCCCCGCTTCGAGCTTTCGAACAATGAAGTTCATCCCGAATGCAAGATGACTGCTTCATTTAAGCATTTGAGAGATTTGCATAAAGAGGAGTCACCCCTGCTTCTGAAGTCTGGGTATGGCTTGACGTCAAAAGCTCTAAATCCAAGCAGCTTTGAACGACAGGACGTCAAACTCGTACTGCAGGTTTTTAATCTGCACGTAGCCGAAGCCCTGGCCGCTCGCAAGGGTCATACTGATTTTCAACATGCTACAGCAACCGCCGAGTTCATCAAAATAATTCTTCGTTGGTGGAGCATTGTCAATGTAAAGACACCTAGTAAGGGCTTCCATCACCGTAATGTTTACGAAGAGCCCATGTCAAACCACACAGATGACCCAAAGGCAATCTTTCTAAGCGCTTTTATCACATGGCTCGATGTGTGGGAATTTTATAGGCACGACACCGGAGTACTTACCCAGGAGACATTGAGTGCCTTGAGGCTCTCTTCTCAATCCCTTTTGGCATTGGTGAAGTACTGCGTTAGTGAGCTTCACTTTAAGTATATTCTGCTAGGGAAAGTCCAGACGGATCCCCTCGAGAGTCGCTTTGGACAGTACAGGCAGATGGCTGGTGGGCAGTATCACATATCTGTTCGCCAGCTTTGCGAAACCGAGGGAAGGATTCGCCTTCAAAATGCCCTTCCAAGGATGAGCAACGATGATCTCAGAGGCATCGAAGAGACGGACAGTGTCAGGGATGCGGGCACTTCTTTTAGTGTTCATGTTAGCGATGCTGACCTTGATGAGCTCAGAGCACAAGTGCCGGTGATTGGTTATGTTGGTGGGTATTGTGCACACGCTGCAATGAAAGTTCTCAAGTGTGAAAGCTGCCAGAGGCAGTTGGTCGTTACCCGAAATACGGCCGAAACAGGAGAGGACACCCATTCTTTAATCGCACAACTGGATCGGGGTGGCCTCAAATTTCCTTCTGCTCTTGTAATCACAGTAGTTATGTACACGGAGGTTGTAGTTAGAAAGCTCATGACGGAAAGTACCTCTACCCAGTTTCTCCATGGGCCGAAGCAAAAGAATGTCGTTCGGCAACTTACACTGGACTCTCTGCCAAGGCTTGAGGACATAGATACGTGTGAAAACGGGCACACCTACGAGCTCCTCATCACATTGGTTGCAAACTGTGCAGCAAATATAATGCTCAACAACTTGTGCAAGCAAAGGAACGATCTTTTACGCATTGAAAAAGATCAGAAGGCGAAAAATAGAAAGGCCCGAATTTTTCTTGGAAAGTAATTTTCCAAGCGTCGCGTCTTTCTCTTCTCATTTATTCTTGTGAAACTGCACAGAGTGTATTTGATTGCATGTCATGACTTGATTTTCTTGGTATACTTCTGCCTTATGTAAAATGAGCCTTGTTTCCAGTTTTGTATCTCTTTACAAGTTGTTAGCTTTTAAAAGTGCTGTACTTTTTTTTTAACTCGAACTGCCTCGGTGCCTACTGTAGCAGTTGTACAGTCCGTTTTGGTGCCTAAGCTGTGTACACTTTCCTTGTGCAGTCTGTGTACAGACATGTTGTGCACTGTGATTTGTTTTTTCTTAGATTTTTGTTTGATTTTTCCCTAGGACATGCACCTACCTGTGGCAGTACAATTACTTTTCTTTCTGTCATTTATCACGCTGTGGACCACAATTTAGTCACCAGTGTTCTTATGTATTGTATTTTTTGGCAAGTGTTTGAACCTGATACCTTGTGTTGCTACTGCTACTATGATAAACGAATGGTATGTTTTCATCTAACCTACAATTTAAATGAAAGTGTGCTTTTTCTGTTCCAAAGCTCGGGGATGTTTTTGCTGTTACAATCTGTTTTGTTTTCTGAGTTTTATGTGGCAAGATATTGTGTTTTTTACTTTTGGCATATTTTCAGCATTAAGGGCAACATCTTGTGTTGCCTGTCATCTGCCTGGACCGAGAACAATGCGCACTGTGATATTTGTACAGACGGCGTCTGGCTGTGATAAATAAATATGCATTATTCCATTCACGATATTCATTATTTCTTGATACCTTGATAAGTTCCCCCGCCGCGGTGGCTCAGTGGCTAAGGCGTAGCGCTGCTGAGCACTAGGGCGCGGTTTCGATACCCGGCTGCGGCGGCCGCATTTCTGATGGAGGCGAAAAGCAAAAGCGCCCGTGTGTACGAGATTTCGGCACACAATAAAGATTCCCAGGTAGTCAAACTTGATCCTGAGCCCTCCCCTACGGCGCGCTTCATCGCCTGCGTTATGTCGGCGCGTTAAACCATACAATCAATCGATACCTTGATAAATCGTGCGGACATGGTGTCAAGGAACCTCGCCCGAGTCGGTAGGCGTGAAGGGCGCTCGCGGCAAGCGCTCGCGGCTGGCGCAGCCACCCAGCGAAGGGCGGCCGGCCGGCCGGCGCGATGTGACGTCGTCGACGTCAGGTCACGTGACGCGCAGGCCTGAAAAGCTTCCGGGGGTGACGGACGAACGCAGGCACACACGCACGAACAGACGCACGCACGGATGGGCGGATGGACGCATGAACGGTCACACAGACGGACGCATGGACGGACGAATGCTTCGCCCCACTCTCTATCATTCACTCCGTGGATATGCTACCACTTTTTCCTCAAAGTACGCTTCCCGAGCGAAAGTTGACAGCCAGCTAACGCGAAAGACAAGACGGGTGCAGTGTTTCCCACTCGCCAAGAAGTGGTGTTCATTAACTTTAACGTACCATGTGTAAGCTACATCAGCTCAAGTCCGGCGTCCGTTCTGGGGCGCTCTGCTTGCTCTCTTATTGCTTTCTGTAACTTTGTTTTCACCATACAGCCGCCGCAAGCATCTACAATCCTTATGGTTTGTTTAATCATTATTCATAAACTTCAGTAGTTGTGATACAGGTGTATAAGCAGCGTCAGCGTGGATGCATCCAATTTAAACCATGGTATAGTTTCCAAACAATATTCGCAGCTTTTACGACCTATTGCTGGCGCGACTATACATTTAACATGGCGGTCATCGAGATCATTTATCCACAGGAAACGTTACTAGGAAATAGACGTTTGGCGAAGACTGCAACTCTTCACGCTCGGTAGCCTTTATATTTATGTTTTTGAGAGTGTAGAGGAGTGCTAACATACTATATTAAGTAAATAAATGCCGGGAGCATATTGGACACATAAATATGTGCAATATTGTATCCTATAGAGTAGACAAACTAAGCGCGACAACTACATATCTGCAAGTTGGTGTACTCGTGAAGAAAATGGGTGCTGCATACATTCACGGGCCTTGGTTACTTGCTTGCTATTTTTAACCTTCTTAACCCCTGATGGCTTTTTGGGTGCTAATTCGAAAGTGACACTTAATTTCCTCCCGGAGATTTGAGGTTCGCCGCGAAATCTATAGGCCTCTTCTTTTTCTTTCTACTTTTCCTTCAACTTGGGAAACTCAAAGAGCTACGGTAATTCAAGACCGTTCACAACGCTCAACTACTTTAGTAAAGAGAAGTTTCACTTTCGTGTCATACGTATTACTATGACGTAGGGAGCAACCATGTTATTTCTGCAATGTGATGCTATGAGCGATGTAGACGGTTGGGGTAAAATCGTGACATCGTGGTCTATTAAGGCATTGAAAAAATTTCACTTTTGCTAGTCGAAACACGCTCAATTATACCGATGGTAACAGTGGTGCTTCAAAGAGCTAGTTACAGAGGCCACCGTCATAATGCATTCGTTTAGCTTACCACTTCCAGGCAGCCCAAAACACCCCGCCGACGAAGTGCGCTTTTAGAGGAAAGTGTGCAATACAAAAGCCACGTACGTTTTTTACCATATTTACAGAGGGGGGGCATGATACAGTCGCACAAATGGCTGGAGGCCACTTCAGCCCGGATTAGAAGACAGCACAAATTTATTTTAGGTGAAGCATATATGCGTATATAGTGCGTCTGAAAATACAGAAGATCGTATCACAAGAGCTGTCGAGGACAGAACATCTGGCAGGACTAAAAAATTTTAACTCAAGAATACCAGTCCTCATAGGAGTGATGGTAACCTTTGGAAAAATTTCTAGTATGCATTGGTATTTCGTGGCTGACATATTTCTTGTGTGTATTGTCTACAATTTGCAGTAAATAAATAACAAAAGTCACAGCTTTGCCGCAAGGTGAAGCAATGACCCTGATAGCAACAATTTGGACGGTCACGCGCAGAATGGAGAGCAGATCGAAACGTATCGAAACGTACCCTGCGTTTCTCCCATACAAACGACGCACAAAACGAACTCACATGTTCAGATGCACGTGAAAAAAATTGCCCGCAGCTTCCCTCGGGGGAACACTGAGGAGGATGCGGAGCATATAATTGGTTAACGGGGTGTCAAAGTGCGACTTACTTGGGTCGATGGCTAAATTGGTTAACGTGGTTGTGAAATGGGGTGTTAAATTGCGACTTACTTGGGTCGATGGCTAAATTGGTTAACGTGGTTGTAGGAGGGGGTGTTAAATGAGTGAACACGTACACGCGTATGCGAAAGGGCGGCGCTGGTCGAAGGGACGTCGATCATTGTGTTTGTGGATTCGTTGGCATTCATTTCACGGCGACTTCGGACGTCGACGCGCCGTACAAACCAACGGACGAGCGGCAACTGAGCGAGCGAGCGCCGACCTTGAGTATATATACAGCGCGACGGCGCATGCGCTGTCAGCTGTCGAATGTTCTCGAAGGAGAAGCGCGCACGGCACAGATGGTGGGCGACGGCGCGACGGCGCATGCGCGCGCGTCAGCTGTCGAATGTTCGAGAAGCGGTGCGGACGGCGCGGACGGCGCACTACAAGGCGCGAGTATAAGATGCTTCCGCATTTAAAAGCGTCTCAGTTCTTACCTCGCTGTGTCTGAAAAGCGTGTGCTTTTGACACACGGAGACTGCAATGACAGCAGTGGCTTTTGTGTACCAGGTAACTGGAACAGAATTGTTCCAAGTGAAGCTAGAAGCCAGCCATAACGTAGGAACCTCCCCGCCTCCCGACCGCGAGATCAGGGCGCGAGAGAGAGCGTCGCTCTCGTCCTCTAAGTGGGGTGAAGTACTCGTGGGAGATTAGAGCGCACGCCGCCGCGTGATGTGGCGACGCGCACTCATTGCGCCATCTTGTTGGTAATGCTGAAAACACAATAATTCTTTCCGAGATGTCCATGAGCAGCGGTAGGCGGTAGATACAATAGCTGGCCGTTGGAAGTTTTTATGGACGTGCTTCTCGGTGGCTCCGTGGTTAATGCCTCGCGATTAAAAGGACCCAAGTTCGATTCCGCACGTAGGGGTGTTTTTAAAGACGATAGTCTTTCTTGGGGACCTTCGACACCAAATGTTTGGTCTGCCTGTTTTTTTTTCATTTGTCCATTTGTCCGCGGTAACGATTCCTCTAGCGGCACCAAACGATACCTCAAATGGCCAAGCCCTTCCGCAGCGCCCGCCAATATTTCTGAAGTTTCAGTGTTCCTGCCTGTTCGATTGTCAAAAAAAAAAACCAATTCTTGCGCATATCTGAGGGCACCATAACGACACTTCGATGTTTTGTATATGTGACTTTTTACTAGAGAAAGCACACAAAAGTAACTCTAAGGACCGTAGCGTTTATCTGACTGCGCTGATAGTGCGACGCGATGCTGAATAAGAGAGGGTTGCCAACGCTTTGCTCAGACGACATGGTGGTAGCACCTGCCTGTCGCTTTGCGTTCTACACCTTATCGCCTCCGAACCAGGCACGCATCTTTCTTCGAGGGCGCACACGCCTTCCTTCGTTTTCGAAGATAACTGCCAGATAGTGCTCGTTCGCCTTCGCTGCATGGATTGAGACTCTCTAACGCAGTGCTTCCAGAATACAATCCACTGATTTTCTCGTGCACAACATCAATAAACGTTTTTTTCACTCTCTCCACGTGCAAGAAACGTCTTTCGACGACATTTGCTGTGAAACGTGCATAAACGGCGCAAATTTTGCTGTTGTTTTCATTATTGCATTTTCTTAGACCCATTGCATATTGGGCCCAGCATTTTGTCTCGTCTACTGTACCCTTCTCCCTTCTTCGGTTGCAGTTCAATGCCGTGGTTCTTTCATTCAATTCAACTTAATTTTATCGACTACATCACAGAGCAGAGGGCATAGGAAGCAAAAGCTCGACAGAGTTTGACTAAATTTCCCAGCCGTTTGAATCCAGCGTCACGCAGTCACTGTACACAGATATTGCCTAATAAAAAGAATAGAAGAAATGTAACATCCCACGTACAGTGGCAATAGATGGCATACCAAGCCCGAATGAAAAAGGTGGATATGTCACTGTAAAGGGAAAATATATTCGAACAACAATTTACGTCAGAGTGAAAGCTCAATGTAAGACAACATCGAAAACGACAACGTAATCAACAACAGTGCCCTACTTACCTGAAAAAAAAAATGAATCCACAAGTACATGAGCGTCGCTGTAGGACACTTTCAAAATGATCCCGATGAAATAAGAAGGACCGCCTACAACTAATTACTAGTATTTGATCTAACTGCACTATATAAACAACCTTCCGTACACCAAGAGCTGCGATAAAATGCTGCTTGTTTGTTTCTGTTTGATTCATGGAAAAAATGTACCACCAGACATTATTATTGGGAATTGCACGAGTGATTCAAAAATAAATTTACGCGTGGTTACATGGGACAGGTGGTGCCATCTTGCTGTGTGCAGTTGAAACAAACAACGTCTGCAATCTCGAAACCTTTTGCGGGAAATTGATCAATGACCGTTGTTGCTGCTGTGGCTCCCGCTGCTTTCGGTCTGCTGCTTCTAACGCAGTAAATCCGGGCAACGTTGTGCACGGCAACAGTGATGTGAATCGGTCTCGTCCGTCTGCTTCCCAAGGTGGGTCATTTGAAGTGCCCTAACTCGATGCGGACCACTAAACGTGAATTTTATTTCAAAACAAGCCCTTCTTTGGCACAAAATAGCACCACGAGGTTTATTGACCGTTTTTTTTTTTCAAAAATCAACGTGGACCTAATGGTTGCCCTTAGTGTCCCTGTGAAGCAGGTAAACTATGCCTTATATGATATCCATATGATGACTATCACGTTTGGACGTGTGTGTTTTGAATAGGAGCTACTTCTGCTAGCTCCGGAGTATTTCAGTTGTAATTTAAGTCTGT
This sequence comes from Rhipicephalus microplus, assembly GCF_013339725.1. NCBI lineage: Eukaryota > Metazoa > Arthropoda > Arachnida > Ixodida > Ixodidae > Rhipicephalus > Rhipicephalus microplus. Next base: position 139,975,054 of record NC_051165.1, read on the forward strand.
TGATCAGTTTTCGCTGCTCCCTTGGAGGGGATGGATGTAGACCACCCCGGGCGCCTGCCGGCACCAGCGGCGTCAGCGGCCGCCGCCTCCAGGAAGCGGATGGGACAAGCGAGTGACAGCGACAGTGAAGATACTCATGCTTACTATCTCAGTAGTGAAGACTTTTCAGATGACGGTTTCCAACCTGTGCTGAGCCGCAAAGCGAAGAGGAGGAACATGAGGACATCCTCATCCTCAACTATTCAAACTGTAAGTGAAGCGCCAAAATCCAACACTTATACCATCCTGTTTCTGCCTGCACTTCCTACCGTCAGCATGAAACGCCTAAACAGACAGTCTGTGTCGAGGTCTCTGGAAACGCTCGTGCCAAATGAGATCACGGACATAAGAGTGAACGCCAGAAAGAATATACTGGCTGTTGACGTTTTGCACGCAAGTGCGTTGGGCGTTCTGCGCAGTGTAACTGACTTGGACGGCAACCAGGTGCGCTTTCATGTTCCCCTGGGATGTGATGTAGTAACCGGCGTGATCTACGACATAGATGTGGCTATTTCCAATAATGACTTACCATTTCTTGTCAAGTCAACAACTGATACTCCAATTGTTGATGTCACCCGGCTAGGCAAGTCTCGCTGTGTGAAGATTGCGTTTAAGAGCACGTCACTCCCCTCTCATGTGAAGGTGGGGTACTTCAGACATGTTGTGCGGCGTTTCACTCCAAAGCCTCTCCAGTGCCGTAAATGCATGAAACTTGGACATGTGAGCAGCGTCTGTGAAAATTCGGTGCACCGCTGCGCGGAGCCCCATGAAGCGGATAAGTGCGTCGCAACTGTCAAGAAATGCTCTAACTGCAATGGATCTCATGAAGCCACATCGAAGGACGGCCGGCGGATTCAGAAGGAAATTGCCATCTTGAAGGAGATGGTGCGCGATCACTCATCTCATAGAGAAGCCGCAGCTAAAGTCAGAAGGCGTCATTCACGTCGACGTCGGTCTTCAAGGACGCCCGCTACCTCCTCGACACGTTTGCCAGATCCCTCATCAGTACCACCTTTTTTGCCTCCCAGACCACATGCCGTGGGAAAGGCTGTAAAGGACATAGCCAGTCAGCATACCCTAACTGCGACAGAGTGGCCTGCACTTCAAAGGGAAGCAGCATCAAGCGAACCGAAGGAGTTTCATGACGGACAGTCCGCGATCCCGGTTCGAGATCTTTCCAACCAAGACAGGCAAGTGACTGCAATCGTGCAATCATTAATTGCCACGATTCGCACGCTACTGAGCAGCATACAATCTCCGTCTGCTAACAGTGCACTGCAAATACTGGATGCACTGAATCCAGTTCTTGCTAACTTCGTATAAGCACAATGGCTAAAAAAATCTCATCTTCCGCACTGAAGTTCAAAGTGCGTCGATTTTTCAGTGGAATGCCAGAGGCATGAAGTCTTGTATCTCGGACTTTCGCCAATTTGTCCGGGCCAATCAATTCCTTATACTTGTCATACGTGAACCAAACGTATCAACGCCCTATAGATTGTCCGGTTATGAAGCTTTTTGTTCAGCCGCTTGCGAAGAACGAAGCAAAGTAATTGTTTACATTCGCACAGACTTGACTTATCTTTCGCACCCAATAAGTTCAATTGACGACAATCAGTACGTGTGTCTTCGTGTAAAGAAGAATGCAGTTTCGTTCACGCTTATTGGTGGATATGTATCTCCGTCATCGCGATTTGACTGCGACAGATTAAAAGACATCCTAATGAGGACCGATGGGCCTTGGATTCACCGGTGACTACAACGCCCATCACATGCTTTGGGGGAGATGCGAAACATTGTTACATTCGCTTCCGATCACGACCTTCCATCAGGAACGATGGTACCTTACGTATCTGCGGGGTCTCACGTATGGCAGTTGCCTTGACCTGACATTGGTGTCACGGTGCTTCTCTCACAAAGTTAAATGGTTTTGCGATATTGAGACTCATGGGAGTGATCACATACCCACCTACGTGACGATCGATGGTATCATAAAAATTTCTCTTCTGGTGTTGTAATTGGCACTGACTGGTCGATGTTTACATAGCGTGTCGAGGACGCTTGCCAAGAAGGCCTCGCCTGCAGCCTGGAAAATATCATAGCGGAAGCTATGCAAGCGTCCAAATGTAAATTACCATTTTCGTCTAAAATAACACAGTTTGACATCAAACTGGAAAGATTACGAGCTATACGAAGGCGTGCTGAACGACGATACAGACGCACAAGATCAATTTACGATCTGAGGGAAGCAAGGCGGCTCCAGAAAAAGATTCAACGACGCATTTACAAGCTGGAGAGCAAACGCTGGAAAACATTCTGCGAGTCTCTAGACTCTCATAAACCGCTGTCATATATCTGGAGAACAGTTTGTGGTCTTCGCTCCACTCCGAAAGAACGGCACCGTTTTAAAGCTTTGGCACTCCATCATGGAAAAACAGAACTCGAGGTGGCTGAAGAATTTTGCACGAGAGTTGCCGGGAATATTATGAACGAGAGCATCGACGCCTTGATCGTTCCTGAGACGCGGTTACCAGAAACAGACATTCCATTCACCATGGAAGAACTGGAAGGTGCTTTAGTCGCTTCTAAGCGCATGTCATCGCCAGGTCCTGATGGTATTACTTATAGTGCGTTGGGACACCTTGTACAAAAAGCCAGAAAAGAACTTTTAACTTGCTTCAACAACTCCTGGCTCAGCGGCAGTGTTCCCCGAGAATGGAAAATAAGTCGAATAATACCACTTTTGAAATCGGGAAAATCACCATTGGACTTGACAGCGTTGCCCTCGCAAGCTGCCGTATTGCCCTCGCAAGCTGCCTCGGAAACGTGATGAAAAGAATGGTTCTATTTCGTCTCGAGTGATACTTGGAACGATACACCAAATACCCTTCTTGCAAGGCAGGCTTTCATCGGGGCCGCTGCTCCATCGACTGAGTGCCTGACTTATCGACATTTGTTCAACAAGAAAAAAGTCGCAAGCGCACATCAGTGGCACTCTTTCTTGACGTGAAGGGTGCATATGATAATGTAGCTCACGATGCCATCCTCACTTCTCTCGCAGCAATGGGCATTGGTGGACGAATGTTTCATTGGATAAAAGATTATATAACTGGCAGGGGTTTCTTTGTGCAAACATATGAGGGTACAAGTGCTGAACATTACACCTACTGCGGAGTACCTCAGGGAGGTGTTTTAAGCCCCACATTGTTCAATGTTGCCCTCATTGGTCTTGTGAAGGTTCTGCCAAAGTCAGTGTGCCTATCCCTATACGCCGATGATATTTGCCTCTGGAGTGCTGCAGTTACTCGCCCTCAGGTGCGTGCACGAACACAGTGGGCAGCAACCCTCACAACAGCCTACCTTCGGAAACAAGGCCTAACTATATCAACTGTGAAGTGCGCGTTGATGGCGTTTACACGCAAACCAATGACGCCATACCCTGTTTACATCAATGGACAAAGTGTCAAATATGCACGGACGCATTGTTTCCTGGGCCTAATAATCGACAGAAGTCTTTCGTGGAGCCCACATTGTGCGTACTTGAAGAAGAGACTGCTATCTATTGTGCATATAATGAAATTCATGTGCGGGAAAGCATGGGTAACTTCTGTGGCCTCCATGCTACAGCTGTACAGGGCCCTATTTCTGGGTCGATTGCGCTACAGCTTGCTGGTACTGACTAACACTTGCAAATCCAATACTCACTCATTGGAGAGTTTGCAGGGTCAGGCACTGCGTATCTGTCTAGGACTGCCCCGATGCGCTTCTACTTATGCCACAATCATGCTTGCCAAAGACCATCCGGTCAGGACATATAGAGTTGTGGATTGCCTCAGAGCGCACATTCGACATGCTAGCCGTGTCCCCGACCACCACTTGGCCCTTCTACCCTCCAGAAGACCACGTGCTACGTTTTCAAACGTGATAGCCAAGCACCTAAACAGCATTCAATCAGGATATACGCCAGGTGCGAGAATGACATGTCCTTTGTGATGCCTCGACCAGCCGCAAGTACGTCTAGAAATTCCGGGAATCAAAAAGAAAAGCAATCACTCAAGAGTAGCATTGAAGCAAGCAACACTGCTATTATTACATGAGTTGTACTTAGACCGAACGCCGCTATAAACTGATGAGTCCGTCTCGTCCAGCAGCTCATCAGGTGCCGCTGTATTTTCGGCTGCAGCAATGACAATCAAGTTTAAGTTGTCCCATATGACTACATCTACGGCATCAGAGCTTGCTTCTATAAGGGCTGCTTTACAATATCTCGTTCAAGAACCTCCAGGAAAATGGGTCATATTCTGTGTTTCGAAGGCAGCGCTTCAGAGTTTGTAGACTGCCATGCGTAGGAGGAGTCATGACCAATTGGTACAAGAAATAAGACATTGCCATCATGAAGGTCTAGCACGTGGGCATGATATTATATATCAATGGCTGCCTAGACATATCGGTATTACCGGAAATCAATTAGCCGATGATGCAGCCCGCTCAGCCCATGAAGGAACCCGTGTAGTCCCGACTCCTCTATTAAGGAATGATGCAGCAAGACAACTTTACCTGCTGACTCGAGATCTCACACGCACGTTCTGGTCGTCTACCAGCTTCCAAAGGTGTCAATTTTATGAACTGGATCCTTCGGTCAAGCTAAAGCTACCATCACAACTTTCCCGCTCTGATGCGACACTGTTATGCCGCCTTTCGTTGGGTGTTGCATTTGCAAAGGTGTACTCCTTTCGCATTGGTATGGCAGACACTCCTACATGCGACTACTGCAGAGCTGAAGAGACCATCGAACACGTCCTATGCAGCTGCGCTTGCTACGACACACAGCGAAGCCAGCTCCGGATGGTTTTGAATCAACTTGATTCCGGACCATTTTGTGTGCAGAAGATACTAGGACCTTGGGCATCTGCCTCAGTTGCGCAGAAAGCAACTAAAGCACTGCTAATTTACCTAAAGTCAACAAACCTGAGCGACCGCATGTAGACTGTGTGTGCTCCCCGAGTGTGCTCGTGATTGTGTGTACCTTCTCGTCGCTCTGCAACCTCTTTTCTCCCCTTTATTCCTTCCCCAGTGCAGGGTAGCAAACCGGATGTGCGTCTGGTTAACCTCCCTGCTTTTCCTTGCATCTTTATCTCTCTCTCTCTCTCTCTCTATCTCTTTGACGTACCATTCACCTTCGTAATGTATTCACGTCACCTGATACCATTTAGTAAATGTGGAGCTAGCGAAACGACCACGGGCCTGCTATGAGCGTAGCTTGTAGTCAAGTTTTACATGACACGCATGTCATGATTATTATGTTTGAACGTGCCATTTGCATTGGTCACTCATTCACGTCACTTGATACCAAATTCGGCATATAGGTAACTAGTGAAACGAACGGGAGCACGCTATGAGCGTAGCACGTAGTCATGTTTTACATGACACGCTTAATTGATTATCATGTTGGAACGAGTGATTTACCTTTATCGTCTATTCACGTCATGCAATAGCGAATTTGGTATATGTGGAGCTAGCGAAATGGCGGCGAGTGCACGTAGCGTAGATCCGCAAGCACTCTGAGTGCAGTGACGCTACGCTGGAAAACCTCCAGCAGGGTAGTCTGACGCTAGGTGAGACCAGCGTCTGTCGGCGAGGCCCGGTGGCAACCGGTGTGACATGCTGTATTTCGCCCCGATGACGTTACCCAGACAGCAGCACGTCTGCCTAGCTTCGTGACGGAGGGACACCAGACGCGCTCAAACGCGCATGCATCAAAGTAACGCAGTGCGGCGCGCGCCTGCGAGCATATGCCAGGCAGATCGGTGCCTGGAGTGGCACTGTCAGCGTGACTCTATAAAACGAACGCTGGTGCGATCGTGCGCCGGGTCACGTCGAAGTGTGTTGGCGACTTCAATGTGGCACGTAGCCATGTTGTTACACAACACGCATGTCATAATTATTATGTTTGGACGTGTAATTTACATATATCATCTGTTCGCGGGACGCAATACCGAATTTGATACATGTGAAGCTAGCGAAACGGCCACGAGCGCATCATGAGCATAGCATGTAGTCATTTTGTTACATGACACGCATCTCACGATTATCATGTTTGCACCAGTCACAGACCTTCGTCATGCAATCACGTCCCGTAACACCAAATGCGGTATATGTGAAGCCAGCGAAACGACTGCGAGCGTACCATGAGCGTGGCGTGTAGTCATGTTTCATGACTTACATGACATGCGTATCACAATTTCTACGTTAGGGTTGGTCAATAGTGTGCAGAAAACGAAAGTAATGTACAACAACCGCGGAAGAGAGCAGCGCTCAGAGATAGTTAATAGTGCACTTCAAGCTGTTAAACATTATGTCTATTTAGGTCAGGTAATAACCGAGAAGCCGAACCATGAGATTGAAGTAACTAGAAGAATAAGAATGGGGTGCAGCCCGTTTGGCAAGCACTCTCAAATAATGACAGGTAGATTGCCACTATCTTTCAAGAGGAAGGTATATAACAGCTGCATCTTACCGGTACCTAGCAATGAAGCAGAAACCTGGAGACTTACAAAGAGGGTTAAGCTTAAATGGAGGACGACGCAGTGAGCAATGGAAAGAAAAATGGTAGCTGTAACCTTAAGAGGCAAGAAGAGAGCAGACTGGATTAGGGAAAAAACGGGGTTAAGGATATCATAGTTGAAATCAAGAAGATGAAATGCACATGGGCCGGGCATGTGGCGCGTAGACAGGATAACCGGTGGTCATTAAGGGTAACTAACTGGATTCCCACAGAAGGCGCGCGAGTTCGAAGAAGACAGAAGGTTAGGTGGGCAGATGAGATTACGAGGTCTGCGGGTATAAATTGGCAGCAGCAAGCAAAGGACCGAGTTGACTGGCGGAACACGGGAGAGGCCTTTGTCCTTCAGTGGACGTAGTCAGGCTGATTATGATGATGACTAGTTAGCGTTCGCCATGCAGTCATGTCGTACCATGCCAATTTTGCAACATATCATGAACGAAACATCCGCAAGAGGAGCAAGACCATGAAATATAACTAATGACATTCATGACATACATGTCATGATGGTCATAATATGACTAGTCAATTGTGCTCACCATACAGTTATGTTATGCCATACGAAATATGTTATCGATACCATTACCGAAACGGCCAGGAGAGCTAAAAGTCCCTAAACGGCCAGGAGAGCTGAAAGGCAGAAGTTTTAAAAAGTAAAAGATAGATAGATAGATAGATAGATAGATAGATAGATAGATAGATAGATAGATAGATACGCTCAAAATTGCCGAAGTTCGCTAAGAAACGCTTCACATTAAAAAAAAACATTCAATACATGCAGAGGGTCATCAGCATTTGAAACAAAATAAGCACTCGGAATACTTGATGAAGGCCACTCCACATTTCAAATAGCGTATAAAGGTGTTGATTATTTTTCACGTTCTGGGCTGGGACAAGGAAACGAAGAAGAAGAAGAGCGCGAGCGAGGGACGCGGGGACGCTCAAGTGACAGCAGAGCGCTTCCGAACGCAGTTAAATAAACAAGTATTTTTGCCTTATACCTAAAAGACGGAGTTGAGTCTGATCGCAGTGTCTGGAACGCCATCGTCTAAACATTGGTGCCGAAGAACCGGGATTGAAAACCAGGACCCTACGGACGGCTACCAGTCAACTGCAGCGGCATGGAGCGACTGAAGTCGAAGCGGATGTCGCGGCGAGCACAGAACACGAGGATTATAAACTAGGCAAGTGATCTCCTCGCTAACAACTCTGCCTCCTATGACCAGCTCAACTCCATATATGAGAGGCTGAAGGCTAATAACGAAGAGCTTAAAAACTTGAACAACGAGATTGAGCCGCATATACCTGACGAGGAGTTCGAGGTCGAGTATAACGCTGTCTTACAATACGAGGACGTTGCTACGCGCATTCTCGCTGAGATTCTGAGCAAGAAAGATCGCATGCTAAGGGCATCAACCGGAATTCAAGAAACAGTTTCCCAGACAGTCGTAGCACCATCAGATGGAACTGGAGTTAAATTGCCTAAACTGACAATAGCTCCTTTTTTGGAGACCTATGCAAGTGGCCCGAATTTTGGGAACAATTTTACCAAATTGTTCTTAGTAACATTCGCATCACTGCCACGGAGAAGTTTCATTACCTGCGACTGTATCTTAAAGGAGACGCTGCATCAGTAATTGCGGGCCTTCCGACGACAGAAAGTTACTACAGTGACGCCATCAAATGCTACAGAAGCGATTTGGGGACAAGACGCGCCTGGAGCAAGAATATTTTGCCAAGCTACGGATGTTAAGCCCTGTCCGTTCATCGACTGACGCCAAAGCGCTACGCAGCTCGTACGACCAAGTTCTCGTGAATATCCGAGGCTTAGAGACTTTGGGTGTGCACAAGTCGTCATTTTCGTCAATGCTATGCGACATCTTACTGCGTGCTCTTCCACGGGATATAGTCGTGCAGTATCATCGATCATGTGCCGTCCAGTTGGCATATGACTCGAGAGCTGAAGCTACATCCGTGGGACTGGACCGTGTGCTCAACTTCCTGTGTATTGAGCTGGAAAGCCTGGAAAAGAGTGATTTTAAGGATGCCAAAGAACGAGAACATGGAAAACTCCTCGTGGCCAGTCAGTCGACGTACTCTCAACGTGGGAAACCGACGTCATCTGTGCTTCACAGCAACTCGGTACGAGAAAAAAAGGACAACTGCGTATTCTGCTCGTCCAGCCATCATGGATCGGAAGCCTGCACAGCTGACTTGTCACTGACGCAGAAGAAGCAACTGCTTTCCAACGACAAAAGGTGTTTCCGCTGCACCACCAAAGGACATCGGGCACGGGTCTGCAAAAAAAGGATTTCCTGCTCCAAATGCCAAGCTCGACACGCTACAAGCATGTGCGATCCCGATAGGTGTTCGCGGAAGTCAGACTATGCTAACAAGAACCACGAAAAAACTACGACAGTCTGTGCATCACTTGGAAGAAGACCCGTCAAGGAAGACTCTACCACTTCCGTTTTTCTTCAGACTTTCAGAGCATGGGCCATGAATGATGACACCTGCCGCTACATACGAGGCGTTTTCGATGGTGGCAGTCAGAGGACTTTCGTAAAGGAAGATCTGTCCAAGCACCTCAAGCCGAAAAGCGTGGGAGCAACTCGAATAGCCTAATATACTTTCGCAAATACATCGGACCAAGAGGCTAAGAGGCGTCGCATAGTAGAACTACGACTGCGAAGCCAGTTTTCCGACACGGAAATAGTCTTAACTGCCATAGAGATCCCAAGCTTCTGCCAAGACATCGCAGAGACTGCAATGGACGTAGCCTTCGTTGCGTCTTTCAAGAAGCTAGGAAACGATGTTGGCGATGAGCTCCAACATCCATCTATCATAACTAAGAGTGGCATCAGCGTACTTATCGGGTCCGATCAGATGTGGAAAGTGTTGACCGGCGAAGTTTCACGGTGCGAAGGCAACGAATCATTGATCGCACTGAACTCCAAGCTTGGATGGACCTTCCAGGGAAGCACATCGCACTTGGTGTCCCACCCAACTACTTCACAAATGATGGTGTGCGTGCTAAAAGCCCAAGCTACCGATTCCGACGAGATATTGCGCTCCTTTTGGGAACTTGAAAACATAGGAATTACGGACGCGATAAACAAGTCACCTGAAATGAGCGACACCATGATGCATTTTGAGCAAACGATTAGCTTCGAAAACGGAAGATATGAAGTGACCCTCCCTTGGAAGGATAATTTCGAGCTTGCAAGCAACAGGGAAGTAGCCGTTACTCGACTGGACAGGCTTGTCAACCGTCTGAACTCCAGAAAAGGACTGCTCGAAACGTATGACCGTACCATAAGGGAGTACTTGAGGGCAGGACATGCCGAAGTAGTCAGTGACGTACCTGCAGAGGTGACGAAATTATATTACATGCCGCACAAGGAAGTCATGCGTGAACAAGCACTGACGACGAAAATGAGAGTGGTGTTTGACGCTTCGTCACATGCCAAAGGATGCAAGTCACTTAATGACTGCCTTCAAAAGGGTGACAACTTATACCAAGACCTCGTGCAAATTTTGCTACGCTTCAGAACGCACCCGGTGGCAGTTATCGCGGACATAGAAAAGGCATTCCTTCAAATTGCGATTCGGGAGGACGACAGAGACGCTTTCCGCTTTCTCTGGTTTGCAGAAGGAGATTTATCCAAGGGCAAGCTGCAAGAGTGGAGGATGACACGAGTGCCTTTTGGAGCCACATGTAGCCCATTTTTGCTCACAGCTACTATTCTCTACCACGTAAAAAGAGCACCGGCTGTCATGGCACAAACTGCGCAAACTATTGCCGAGTCGTTTTACGTGGATAACTTAGTCACTGGTGCCGACACAGAAGAGGAAGCCGCTAAACTATGCCGAGCAGCGCGCTCAATAATGAAATCGGCCGGCATGACATTGCGAAAATGGACAACAAATTCAGCAAATTTGATGCGCACGCTTGAAAATCAAGTGGAATCTACTAGTAATGAGATGGTCGTTCTTCACGAGACGTCGGTCAAGGTTCTGGGTTTGGTTTGGAATCCTGCAAAGGATGAATTCAACTTTTCGGTTGAAAACCTACTCCGGTTTTTGACAGCACAGACGGGTACAAAACGATTTGTCTTGCAGTCAGCATCAAGAATATTTGACCCGTTGGGATTTGTAGGACCATATACCATTGCCATACGAATATTGTTTCAGAGACTGTGGATACGAGGAATCGGCTGGGATGAAGTCCTACCCAATGACCTGCAAAAAGAATGGAATGATTGGGTCATCCAGCTGCCGCAACTGCAAGACGTCGTCGTTCCTCGCTATCTGGGCGGCGGAGCAAGGAAGACCAATGTGTTTCAAGTACATGTTTTCTGCGATGCCAGTCCAGCGGCATACGGAACAGCGATATACGTCGTATCAAGTCCTGAGAAGCCGATACTGTTGATTGCGAAGTCCCGTGTAGCACCCATTAAGGAGATAACGCTGCCGCGATTAGAGCTGCTGGCTGCCTTAATCGGTTCAAAAATGTTGGCATACGTGAAAAGGGCTTTGAGGAATGTTCAAGTTGACTACACGATGTGGACAGATTCCGCCATTGTGTTGTCATGGATAAAAGGAGACGTCAGAAAGTGGAAACAGTTCATAGCCAACAGAGTCAATGAAATTGGGGGCACTACAGATCCATCAAAGTGGAAATACTGTCCTGGAACGGACAACCCGGCTGACCTACTCACACGTGGCGCGACGCTTGAAAGACTGATGTGCAGCTCGAAATGGTGGCATGGTCCCGAGTGGCTAACTAAACCGATGTCTAAATGGCCCCTACAGTTCTGTGAACTAGACATAGCGGAAGCCACCCAAGGTGAAGTTACAACAGTCCACGTCGCACTAATGACTGCTTCTCAGTTCCGATAATTGATATTCAACGGTACAGCAGGCTTCAACAGCTACTCAGAGTCACTGCGTGGATTTTCAGATTTACTGACCGATGCAGAAAAAGAAGTAATCATACAGGACATCTCGTAGCAACAGAAATCCTGAATGCTGAACAGTATTGGATAAAATGTACACAAGAGCAAGGCTTTCTTGAAGAACTCACCACTTTGACCAACGGCCAACCAGTCGAGTCTACATCTCGAATCGCTGAACTACGCCCTTACATAGACAAAGACGGAATTCTTCGGGTTGGAGGCCGTTTATCCCTCATGCATTCCACACAAGATGTCAAGCACCCAATCATAATGCCGTCAAGTCACCACTTTTCGACACTTTTGGCAAACAGAGCCCATCTTCAAGTCTTACATGGAGGAGTTAGAGATACACTTACGCAGCTTCGGGAACGCTACTGGATTTGTCGAGCTCGCTCTTTGGTAAAAAGAGTGCTGCATGGCTGCAATATATGCAAGCGTTTCAGTGCGGGCCCAGGAACTGCTGAGACTGCTCCGTTAACAAGTCATCGAGTGACACCAACGAACCCGTTCGAAGTTGTAGGAGTCGACTTCGCGGGCCCTCTGTATGCACGCACGGAGAAAGAGGACACGAAGTGCTACGTTGCACTTTTTACGTGCGCCGTATCTAGAGCCGTGCATTTCGAGCTTGTCTCGGAAATGACATCCGAGGCTTTCCTGCTGTGCCTACGGCGATTTGCAGCTCGGAGAGGATTACCTACGGTGATCTATTCTGACAACGCACGAAGCTTTCACAAGACATCGGCAGACATAAAGCGGCTAAACCGAATGTTCTCTGAAGAGGACGTCACTAGTCAGCTCAGCACCAACGGCATTTCGTGGAAGTTTATAGCACCAAATGCTCCTTGGTGGGGTGGATGGTGGGAGCGCCTTGTACGATCAGTGAAGCTTCCGCTGCGAAAAATTATCGGCAAAGCTCGTCTGAACTACGAAGAAATATCGACAGTGCTGGCGGAGGTAGAAGCAGTCGTAAACTCTAGGCCTCTGACTTTCATCGAGACAGATGCAGGAGAACCTTGCACTTTGACGCCAGCCGAACTTCTCCTTGGACGAAGATTGACTTCCATACCGTATGCGACCGCTGACAAAGTCAACAGTAATTCCAAACGATCAGACGCCATACGCAGACACAACTACAGGAAGCTGCTGGCTGAAAGTTTTTGGAAGCGTTGGCAAAAAGAATACCTGTTGCAATTACGATCTGCACACTTTGCCGACACGAAATCGAATACAGCATTGAAGCAAGGGGACATCGTTCTCGTGCATGCGGACAACACTCCACGCCAGCTATGGAAGCTTGCAAGGGTCACGGAAGTGTACCGCAGTGCAGACGGTGTCATTCGTTCTTGCAAGATCAAGTTGTAAGGTGGTCACCTTGCGATCAGGCCGATACAAAGACTGTACCCACTTGAACTATGTGTTTAACTTTGCGCGGCCGGGAATGTTGATTATTTTTCACGTTCTGGGCTGGGACAAGGAAACGAAGAAGAAGAAGAGCGCGAGCGAGGGACGCGGGGACGCTCAAGTGACAGCAGAGCGCTTCCGAACGCAGTTAAATAAACAAGTATTTTTGCCTTGTTCCTAAAAGATGGAGTTGAGTCTGATCGCAGTGTCTGGAACGCCATCGTCTAAACAGAGGATTCATCAGAAAAACGCTAGAAGCTCAGACCTACAACATACATCAATGTCAACATCACTTCGCGCTAAAACAATTAAAACAGAGGGTAAAGAAATTCTTTACATTTGGGCACCGTAATTCGGGCGGGAGGGCTTCACATTAATTTTTTCCATTTGCCTCAAAGGGTATACAGGAACGTGTTCAGCTAGTTCTGCCATTTTGTTAAGCATCAATTTATTTGTTTTAGTTCGTGTTTATATAGGAGCACTAGGCGTAATATATAGAGACTGAATAGTTTTGCAATAGCATTGGTCTTGACGAGCTGCGCATGCATTATTTTTTGGTAAAGTGTAAATGAGGTGTTAAGCTTTTTTTTTGTATGATAAAAACCTATATTGATTGATGTGTGGGGTTTAACGTCCCAAAACCACCATATGATTATGAGAGACGCCGTAGTGGAGGGCTCCGGAGATTTCGACCACCTGGGGTTCTTTAACGTGCACCCAAATCTGAGCACACGGGCCTACAACATTTCCGCCTCCATCGGAAATGCAGCCGCCGCTGCCGGGATTCAATCCCGCGACCTGTGGGTCAGCAGCCGAGTACCTTAGACACTAGACCACCGCGGTGGGGCATAAAAACTAATATTAAATTTTTGAACGTGGTAGTACTCCATACAAGCTGGCAATAATTACCCTGTGACATAAACATAATTTGAAAAGCAGAAGTTTGATTTTTGTAGGAAGGACAATATTACTACGGTATAAAAGACCAAGAAAGCGTGAGGCAGTAAGCATATGTGATTAACATGAGCGTCCCACAGTTACTTTTCAATAAACCAAACACCAAGGGCTTTGAAAGCTGGCACATTTTTTTTATGTTTTCGAATCCATAGCATAAAAATTGAAAGCATGGCACGGCTTTACCCTTTGGACGAAAAATTATCGCCTTTGTTTTAGTTGCAATTATTTGCACAGCTTTTAAGGTTGAACAATCTCTCGAGGATGCGTAGCAATTCGTTAGCATTCCCCAGTAATTTGTTTGCATTTTCGCCATTAAAGAAAACAAACACTCGCGTCATCGGCATATATAACAAAAAATGCTTCGGAGTAAATGTGGACAATATCATGACATATCGATTAAGACAAAATGGTCTAGGATACTTCCTTGTGGTGCACCTGACGTAACGCACAGTTTTTGAGAGGTGTACCCGTTGACATTAACATACTGACGTCTATGAGACAATAAAGATTTGATCAGTTCGAGAGCACTTCCTTTATACCCATAGTTTTTAAGCTTGGGAGAAGTATCTCATGATTAGGGCTGTCGAAATTTAATAAAGTTAAGGCTGTCGTTAAGGCTGTCGAAAGTTAAAGCGGTCGAAAGGGCTAATATTAGCTGCTTTTCCTCGAAATGATTAGGAATAAATTTTTTTCGGCAAGAGTTGCCGTTTCAGTTGACCAGTTTTTTTCTTGAACCGTGCTAGAATGGCGTTATTAATTTATGTCGTTCGGTGAAACGAGAAAGACGAGTTAAAAAGACTTTTTCTCAGCCCTTCAAAATAGAGGAAGGAGAGATATCGGCCTATAATTGGCAACGCTTTTGATATTTCCCTTTTGAAAAATATGACTAACGTTTGTATTTGCATCCAAGTTAGTATTTACTTCCAAGTAATCGACAGGAGAAAGATAGACACTGCCATGGTTACTCAATGAAACAAATTGTAACGACTCGGACTGCCGCCAGGCTGCGACTTAACTATATATAGAGAAGACCTGTTCAAGGAATATGCCAGTGATGTACCAGACACTTCAGCCCCGTCTGCAGTCATTGTATCAGGCATTTTATGTGTACCTTCAGGATTGAGAAGAGTAGATAGCTGCCTCCAGAGAACATCACTACGACTAATACTACGTTAGAAAATATCAGCGTAATATTGCTTCATAGCCGTTCTGATGTCCTTGTTTAGTTTTTTTCTTTACGTTTTATATCGCGCTAAGTTAATAAGTCTGTGGTGTTAACAAAACGTTTGTAAAGTTTATTCTTAACTTTAATGGGATAAGCAATGAATGGCTAATGCACGGCTTCCTAATCTTCCTGCACCGTAAACCTTTTTTCTTCGAGAAGTGCTGGGAAAATAAAGATTTATATTGTCGTATGAATGCCCACTACGCAGTATCTGGTTCAGTTGCACGATATACATCATCTCATGACAAGTTTCTTATACCAGCACAAACGTTTCAAGGTTATTATACTCCTGTCACACGAGATATTTCAA
Source organism: Rhipicephalus microplus (assembly GCF_013339725.1). NCBI lineage: Eukaryota > Metazoa > Arthropoda > Arachnida > Ixodida > Ixodidae > Rhipicephalus > Rhipicephalus microplus. Next base: position 139,990,503 of record NC_051165.1, read on the forward strand.
TGTCATTTTAGTCTATTGACATTTGACACATAGAATGACATTAGGAGACGTGTGCTGCTACACGGAAAGATATAATGTCGTCTGTAAATGATGGCAATCGCGATGTCGCTAAGACGGGACAGAACATATACAGTCGCAGCGTGTTAAGAAATATATTGTGCATACTAAATGTTGTAAAAAATGTTTCCACAAGGATAAAATAGAGAATGAAAGCTTAATATGCAGTTTTTTAAATATCCAAAGAAAAGCTCATAGCTCATACGAAGTCGAGGCGAGACTGGAGCCACTATCGCTCTTTGGGTCACGTGGTAAACGTTCAATATGGCTGACTTGGCGGAGTGCGAGGAGCTGCTGCAAATTCTCGCGCAGATTGGATAATAAGCGTAACCTTCGCGTTGCATCGGCACGTCTCAGCTCTCCTAAGCGGTGCTCCCATAATCTTATCAGAGTGAAAGTTTCAACTTCTGTCTAACGCGTCCTTTCTTTCGACCTAGGCTGCGTGCCACTATCCACCTACGTTGACGACATGGGAGACATGGGTTCTGCGAGTCAGCTGTCAGCTACCTGACAGCTCCGAAGCTAGCGTAAACACCGAGCACATGGCTGACATGGCCAACATGGCCAGCGACGCTTTTAAGAATGCCGCTGTGAACAAGAATATTTTTTTCCAACAACTCAGTTCAATTGTATGCAAATAAACTGAACAATACTTCAAAATAAAACCGTAATATTACTTGATATGATTTATTAACCATTTCATACATAATCTGTTTACAGCCCTCTTCTGGCGAGAGGGTATCTTCGCAACGAAAACTCATTCGAATGAGTTCGACTAGCTCATTCGTTTTCTGAAGTCATTTTCTTTTAATGAAATTAGGTGTCCCTGTGTGACAGCCATCTAATATCTATAAATGTAACTGTCATGGGGTAAATGACATTATAGCTGGTGACAATCTAAGAATAAAAATCAAAATACAATAAAAACAAGCATTGCTCGGAGACTGGGGGTTTCCAGTCGTCTGTGCGAGAGAGTCTTGCTACTTGGCTTTCATTGTAACCATGAACACTTTTTTGGCTTCTAACGCAAATAATACGCCAAATAATAATTGATACTTCGACGTCCTTACATCAAAAACTGTGTTTGGCAGATGGCTATGTCAAAATCTTTCCAGAAATTGCGAAGGAAGTCAATATTTATTTACCCATAACCAGTGGCAACAACTTGTGTATTCATAAGAAAACCACCAATGTAATATGCGCTAACGGTATTTGGCGTCACACAAATGAACAAATGTGACTTGATGGAAAATTTTTCGGGGTTGCAAAGGTACGGATGTGGGTTGAGCGTATATTTATTATTAGGTTGTAAACGACTATAGATGACGCGCCAGCACCCAGGGCGTTAGGGAGCCTTCGAGCGCGCGCCGGGGGAGGTGGGGCGTCGCAGATAAGAAGGCACGCCCAACGCGCTCATGAGGGCTTTTACGAGGCGTCGGTTTTCGACGGCTTACGCACTCCCTCTCTCCCGGCTTCTTGCCTTTCGACATTGTCGGGAAAACGACCACTGCGTGTGCGGTGACTGAAGTTACCGCGCCGAAGTGTAGTCCGTTTGTCGGGTCTTTTTGACTTCTATGTCGTGAGGCAGGCTGCGTCTGCTCGGCGCCTGGCGCCGAGTGGTGGCACCCTTGTTAGGGTAAGATCACAGAACGCATATACACAACCATTTAGAGAAGGGAAACTGTATCTTTGACAGTGTTACAAAAAGAAGGGTAGCGGCGGCGTTGTGAACTAACTTATCTGACATAGAGACGGCGCTGGTAGGCCTATCATTATCATTACGCTAGGGCATGGCGGCTGATTTGGTAGCGGGTGCAGGGGGTCACGTTGCGCGCCCGCAGGTTTATGGGCGTTTATTCGCTGCTATTGCGGAGTGGTATTCGCGCGCACGGCTTCCTAACGTTACTATAAACATTTCCGCCATGCCGCCAGGTGACCGAGAGGCCTCAACTGGCAAAAAAACATGCCAAGCAAGCAAGCTTACAGTGTTTATTGACAATCGAAAATACAGCAGTGTTCATGTAAACATGAAACACTATCTCTCACAGAGTTGAACAACACATAAAAAAACAGTTGTAGCCATCTGTTTAATGAAAATACCCTCTGAAATTGTGCACCTTTGTCAGTCAGACAACAGTACTTACGCTGGACGCCCCTTGCACAGTACTTGGTACTGTGCTGCCTATTGTCTTTCCCACCACAGATGCTAACAAAAAGTGCATTCCTCGATATTTCGTTTAAATCTGTGTTCTTACCTGCGCGTCCGATCTTTTTACGACTAACTAGACCAACTTACAGTTGTGGTTAGCAAGTGCATCCTGGGAAAACCCCCTTTACAGGATCGTGTTGAAAAAAAAACTTGGTTTACGTTTCAAAAGAGATAGAACGGTTGCAGTGACAGGCACTTTAATTGAGTAACAGTGGGCGCATAATGAAAGCCCGAGTCAAACATTTCAGCAAGTCAACATTCATGTCAAAGTTGTCAAAGATGACAAGAGAATTAGCTACCCTTGCCCTTGCTCGCCTACTGTAGATCAGCTGACACGCAAGACAGAGGATGCCTGTTGGTGCTCCCAAAAGCAGAAATTATGCGCCAGTAGATAGCACTTACAATACTGTGCACATGACATATACGCTTACAATAGGGACATATGAAACACCAGTAACACTAGACAGCTGAGAAGTGCTGGAAGTCAAGGTAGCTATGTTAAAAAAAGAGACAGTGATAATCATTGCAATCGCATCTGCATATTGAAACTCTCTACGATGTTTGTTCACAAAGTAAGGGCGATTTCCTAATATTTAAGTATTTGCACGTCAGACTGAAGAGCTATGTGCACAGCACAATCTGCTCCTTCTCAGTGAAAGTACTGAAGTGATTGTTCGGGCTCAGTAGTCATCTGCTTGATGGGAAACGCAGACAACAATGTTGGCGAATATTGTTGTTCCCACCTGTTGTGGGGCGCACACTGTATTTACATTTTGCATGCAAAGGAATCACTAGCTTTTCCAATTTATGAGGAGTTGTTCACATTTCATGGACCAACTGTGAAGTAAAACAAGTGTGGGAAAGTGGTGCTGAGACTTCCGAAATGGCTGTACAAATGTGTGGAGCACCATGCCAAAAAGAGTGGAGCACCATGCCAAGCATCCAGACTAACCAAACTGTTCAAGTAGACAGGATATTGCGATAGATTGTGGACTATCAGTTACTGGTCTGTAACCATTTACTGTAACTTATCAACATGTACAAACACTGGCCAACTTTGATTATGCCTAGTGAGTGCACTCAGTCATTGTTCTGTTTAAAATAAACATACCTTTAGAAATGCCGTACCATGCCTGGGATATTCACATAGAACAAATAATATTACAGTAAAAGGTCGTTTTTTGAACTCGGTTAAGTAAAGCACACAGCCCTGTGTATTTACATTGAGGGAAACCCCTCGACAATTGCAACACATTGGTATGCACAACAGCTAATTGAAATTGGAAGTCCATTGTTTTCGTTGCTGCATGCTCGCACAAGTCTGTCCAGAGTGATCACAACATTTTGCAAAAACAAACCAAACTAAATTTACTAGAGGAGGAAAACAACTGAACAGCAGCATTTCTTAGCAGATGAGATTTCGGATGCTGAAGTGGAACCCTTGGACAAGCTACGAAAGATGGTTCACAGAGTCACAGTGGAAGAAATGCAAGCAATTGCAAATTACTGATTACTCCTCATATTGATTGCGTTAACTCTGTCATGTAAACTAACATGTTTCAAAGCACAAATATCGACATACGTTTCAACAATAAAGCTCACTGCTCGCGTGCATGTCGGTGCTTATTTTTGGCGTATCATCAGCCTGATTACACCCACTGAACCCAGTAAGTTACACTTAATGGCCAGCGGTTATTCTGCCTGCGTACTACGTGTCCAGCCCATATCCATTTGTTGTTCTTGATTTCAACAACGATATCTTTAACACCGATTTGTTTCCTGACCCACTCTGCTCTCTTCCCGTGTCTTGAGGTTACATCTATAATTTTCCTTTCCATCGCTCGCAGCGTAATCCTAAATTTAAGCTGAACCCTCTTTGTAAGCCTCCAGGTTTATGCTCCGTAGGTAAGTACGGGCAGGACGCAGCTCTTATAAACTTTCTTCTTGAGCGCTAGTTACAGATTATCATTCATGATTTGAGAATTCTTGCAGAATCTGATCCACCCATTCTAATTCTTCCTTATTTTTCTAGGTATTTTACTCTCATGGTTCGACCTCTACAATACACGTCTTGGTTAATGAAGGCACAAATTCTTGCACAGTTCTTTTAGAACTTTGATAGTGTCACTCCCAACATGCACACGGTATCAGTAACTGTTTCAACACTACTATAGCTGTACCTACCACTGCCTTGCAACAGTCTTTACATTCACAGCAATCTATACACAATGTGAAAAAGAAGTACTGCTAAATATGCACTACTACAAGCCCAGTTGTTACCTAGTTATATGTGGTACTCTAGGTAAAGTTACACACGTAGCTTAAAGTACAGTGTATGCACCCCGTGACATGCATTGTCCAAAAATTTTGAAGCCTGCACAATTTCTGTAAACTGAGTAAATCATAAAGAAAAAACAACAATCTGTGCACCTAATTTTGTACAGCTTGAACATACAGTACGTTATCACTGCTTTTCAGTATATTGCTTCCATTTGTCCGCCTGCCATATTAGTGGCGCATGGGGTTGTCGCTATGGTAACTGTAGAGCTTCTTACTACTGGGTGTGGGTAGCTTGGAAATCAATGGTCCATCTTTAGTCCAGTTTTCTGAGAAGGAATAATTCGGCTGCTACCACGTACCTCGGAATCAACGTAAGAAAGGTGATCGTGTTGCAGTTTTTTTTATTGAGCGACACGTCATGAAATGACGCTAAAATACTGTAAAAGTGTCGCACACACAGACATATGTTGAAGAGTTGGAGATGTTGATATAACTAGTTTTTTGTAGTTGCGCAACGATGCCAACTGGAACACGCGTACTATATACCAGATGCTGATATGAAGCGCTGATGCTCGCAAAGATGATCGCCCTGGGCACTGCTACATAAATGAACTTCAGTGCATGGCAATTAACTACATCTGACGTTAGCCCAACGTGAGACTGTATCAAAATAGTACATATGTAATGTTTATAAGATTGGGTAGGCAGCAATGAAACCACTGTTAACGTTTTATGAAGATTAATGTCTATTTGAAAAGTAGTTACGAGACCTCGCTTAACTCTGTGGTAAAATGCTTCATTGGCACCCAGAAGGCTTGGGTTAGATTACCGCTGGGACTCGTCGGGTCGACGCTACCGCCGTCGGGTATTTCTTAATACTCGCGCGTTAAAATTGTCCATGTGTTCTCGTCGTTCAGAAGCAGATACCGCAGTGTCAATGACCTTTTGCACATACCCACATACCAGCAGCACATACCTACCCATGGGTATGTGCCACTGTCTGATACGAAGTGTTTGACGACGTACGCGACGGGATTCTGATATTATTCATGTCTAGCCAAGCGCGTTGAATTCGTCACACCTTCTTACCCTCGCATGCTAATTTTGGTTCACGCCAAGTAAGTGGGGTGACCACGAGAGTGCCGAAACGTAAGCGGATAGATAGATAGATAGATAGCTAGATAGACAGATAGATAGATAGATAGATAGATAGATAGATAGATAGATAGATACATAGATAGATACGCTCAAAGTCACTGAAGTTCTCTAAGAAATGTTTCGCATTTAATTCGCGTTAAAAAAACATACTCATGAGCAGGGTAAAACAGAAATTGTTGAACAAGTTATGTTCAGTAAATAAAGTGTCTTCAACCATACCTTGTGAGGATTTTCGCCCATGAGCTTACTTTCAGTGATGACACATTCTACGTTGACTTGAGTGTTGGTTCAGAGTGATGAAGCATTCAAGTGTACACTGAAATGAGCAGTTCCTTGGAGGCTGCGGTTGGGTTGTGAGAAAGAAAAACAGCCCTGGTTTCTCTCGTAGATAGGTGAACAGATTGGTGATGCATGACTAAGTAGAATGCATATGGGAACACTGCATATAAAAAAGGTAGTGTGAACAGAACATTGCTGTTTTGGCGAATTGTATTGTGGTAGCATTTTAATGAATTTCTTTTAGTGACCGTTTTTCAGAGGACAAAGCTAGGTAATTCCCCAACTGGATGGACTATATGGTTCATGCAAATGTAATACGCTTCACTGCAAGCTTACAAAAATGTACAAATGCATATATGTAATAAAGGTTCACTTGGCTCTACTATGTATTGAATTTATGAGCATATATTTCAGCAGACTCATTTTGAGGCAGAAACAGGTCGAACTTATGCTGTGATCTGTGTTACAAATTCCCAGCAGCAAAAACATTTTCAGCGAATGTGACAACAAAGTAAACAATCTCAAACATTCCCAAGGTGTACATTTCATTAGCTCTACAAGTCGAAAAGCTTTATGAAATGACAAAAGCTGTTGCGCATGCTAAAGAAAAGGGCCATGTTCGGATGCAAAGCAGCGCATTTTCGCTCACCGGCGCGCACGCCCAAATTGTGTAAGATTATCCTGTTTTCGTAGGCAGTCTCCAAGCGATTTGCCTGCGTTGAATTTTCACGCTGGAGGCTTCGCAGCCGGACGTCGGTGAAGCACAGCAGCTGACATGGTTTACAGCCTCTAGACACGTTCGCTTCGTCGTAGCGGCCCGTAAAGTCTAACACACAAGCTCGCATTATTATATCAAAGCTGAATTAAAACAGAGTTCGCAATGCTGATCGACAAAATGTACCGCGGCTAACTGCGGACAATTGTACTCTTACTTTATTATTATTACTTTATTTTGGGCATAACACATACAGGGTTTGCCCGCGAGGTAAGGCAAAAGAAGGACTTAAGCCCCCTGACTAGGCCGTACCTCGCTGCGGCAGCAGAGACAGCGGATTCGAAAGTTGCGATTTCACTAGAACACAATAAGTCAACATGAACACAATCACTAGTACAATAGGAACATGATCACTAATTACAGTAAGAACATAATGACAGTAATGATATAGTAACTGCAAGAACATAATCACTAAGCAACAAGAACATAACAATTCAGTGACCAGTAATGCCTACTTACAGTAACACTTAGTACAAACGCTAATGCAGTAACCAAAGATATTAACATTTACACAACACATCCAATTCCGAAGAAACATGTTCATTATTGACTGTTTAAATTCAAGAATTATTTTACAACTTCTGGCTATTTTAACATTAGGATACATATTACATAAGACATAGTTTCATACTCAACGGTTTGCATACCATAGTTTGTCCTGGCCTTCTTCATTACTATTGGTGTGCGGCGTAACTGTACCCTGTGTCTCGACTGAGGTACCGCTTTGAAAATGTCTCAATGTTGCTGGAAACTTCTTTAAACAAACGAATGCAAATCTTCGATCTGTAAGGGTTTCTAATGTCAAGGATATTGTAGCGCATCATTAATTTAGAAGACCCTATGTATTGATTTGAAAAGTTAAGCAAACGAAGAGCTCGACGCTGTAGTACTGCTAGTTTATATATCGGTTTTGTTTTCTTTTCCCCATACTAATAAGCCATAGCTAAGATGCGAATGTACAAGTGATAAGTACAGTTGTCTAATGAACTTGACAGGCAGATAGCATCGGATTCGTCGTTGTAGACAAACAAAGCGTGCTACCTTGGTGGCGGACCTTATTTATGTGCTCTGACCAGCTTAAATTTTTATGAAATATAACACCTAGAAAAGAATGGCTTGTCACATGCTCTAGTTGCGATCCACAGTGTCACAGTTCTACATCTTAGCTTTATTCTTAGAACAAAAAACCGTAAACTTTGTTTTCTTCGCGTTTAGGTTGAGCTGATTTACGTATAGCCATTGGTGAAGTTCTTTTAACCAAGAATTTGCAGTAACTTCTAGTTCCTGAAGCTGAGCACAAAAAAAAAAACGCATTAGTGTCTTCCACGTACATGATCATTTAATCTGTGAGTGGGATTTTTACTATATCCTTTATATACGCGATAAACAATAATGGCCCTAAAATTGAATCTTGTGGTACCCCATATTCAATCGAGTTTTTGTCTGAACTGTAATCCTGCAGGGAAGTATACTGCAATCGAGAATCAAGGTAACTATTCATAAGTTTTAAGGCTGCGCCGCGAATGCCATATACGTGGAGCTTGTTAAGCAATATTTCATGTTTTATAGAATCGAAGGCTTTTCGAAAGTCTAAAAAAATACCAATGGTAAGTTTTTTTATTCAATATTACTTATGATTGTATCTATGATTCTTAATAATGCTATTTCGGCTGACTTATTTTTTTGAAAGCCATATTGTTTATCCAAAATAATACCTTTATCCAGTAGAAACCTATTAAGGCGCTTATATCTAATACGCTCAGCTGTTTTTGAAAATAATGGAAGCACCGAAATCGGTCTGTAGTTGTTTACGTCATTGTGAAGCCCCCCCTTAAAGATTACTGCAACACGAGCTAGCTTCATGTTTTAGGAAAAATACCAGTGGAGAGTATACTGTTGCAAATATGTTCCAATGGACCGCATATTATGTGAGCAACTGCTTTAATGGGTTGAGCTTTGATGCCATCTTCTTCAGCGGCTGACTTGTTACTCAATAAGTTAATAATGGAAAAAATGTCACTTTCAGATGTAGGCGTAAGAAATATTGTCTCGCTAACAAGATTACCAATGTAACTTTCATAATTTCGATTTTGGGAAAAACCAAATATAGAGGTTGGAGCACCAGCATTGATAAAATGATTATTCAAGAGATGAGCTGCATCATTACCGCAGTACTTAACAGCATTTACAACAATCTCTGACAGCACATTTTGCGAACAGGAACCTATGAGCTCGCGGTATATGTTCCACATTCTACGACCATCACTCATGGAAGTTTCAAATTTACGCGTATAGTATTCAGATTTTGCTTTCTTCAGATCACTGTTGAGTTTGTTCCGGACTCGTTTGAATTCTTTTAATATTTGGGGGTCTCTTGTCTTTAAGAACTGACGGAATAATTTGTCTCTGTGTTGAATCCGTTTATATAGTTCATGATTTACCCATTCCTTTCTAGCTCTTTTAGGCCGGACCACAGGGAAGAAAGGAAATGCTACATTGTATATTTCTTTCACTTTGGACACAAATAGATCATACGATGCTGAGGGATTTCCTTCAGCATAAACATCAGACCAATCTGTATTGGAAAGTAACGTTTGAAATAGCTGTTTACTTCGACTATTTATTACACGCTTGAAGTTGTGATTTGTATCAATGCGCATAGAGAATGGTAACGCAGCAAATATCGGCAAATGATCACTTATGCCAGAGCTTAGCACTCCAGAACATGTTTCGTTTTTTGTGAAAGAAGCAAAACATAAGTCAATCAATGTTTTTGAACTCAAGGTTATCCGCGTGGGAAGTTCTTAAGGTTGTCACATTTATTTGTTAACATAGTTTCAATAAATTCGATACTTTCACTATTTTTTGAAAGTAAGTCAACATTTAAATCACCAACAATAATCGAATGAAATTTCTTCGTGTTAGCAAGTTCAAGCACTGAGTCCATATAATGAAGTAATCTTCTTAGCGCACCTTACGGTGGGCGGTAGACAGCAACAATCAGAATGTTTCTAGAAACTACAGCAACACATTCAAAATCATCGGTCACACACGTAAAATCAGGCAAGATTTTGCAACCAAGGCACTCGCGAGCATACAGACGCCACCTCCTCGTTTTCTGGAACGATAAACTGAAATGTGCTTATAACCCGAGAAATGTATGACGTCATGCTCAGCCGCGTACCACGTCTCTGAAAAAGCTAGGAAGTCAAAACAACAATTTAGTTGCGATAGGTATGTCTCCATGTCAACTTGCTTACTTCTTAAACTTTGCGTATTCACGTGGAACAGTGTAAGCCCTTTGTCACAAAAACAGCTATTCTTTGCTACCAAGTTGTTAAAAGATGCAGCACTGTGATAGGATTCCATATTTGTGGAAGTTGGGGGCGTTTTATTATCTTAAACAATTTTTTTCTAAGTCACTTTCCGTGGCCAGCCATATTGCGCGAGCATTTGGCTGCTTGCGCACAAAGATAGTTCCCTGTGAACTCCAAACGAATTAATAGTTCAATTCCCCTGCCCTGTTTTTCGCAAGCCATAGTAACCGCTGGTTTGTAGGAGTCAGGTTATAAAAGAATTTATTACCCTGTGTTTCGCTCCCGAGATTCTTAGGGGCGAAGCTCCTTAGGGCGTGGGCTGTGCGTCCCCTCTAGCCTGTATGTAGCCACCTCTAGTTTAGTTCTTGCTGTGTTCACTAGATGGCGGTACCGTCCCCTGTATCTAGCCACCTCTAGTTTAGTTCTTGCAGTGTTCACTAGATGGCGGTACCGTCCCCTGTATCTAGCCACCTCTAGTTTAGTTTCTTGCAGTGTTCACTAGATGGCGGTACCGTCTCCTGTATGTAGCCACCTCTCGTTTAGTTCTTGTAGTGTTTACTAGATGGTGGTACTTGTAGCTGATGATGAAAAGTTGCAAGATGTTATAAACTAGAAAGTGGTACTTGTAGTTGATGAAAGACGCGAGATCTTATAAAATAGGAATGATGTCACATATGGCGCGTGTCATTGGTTGAAGGCAACCGTTCGATTTAGTGCGGCGACGTACGCTAGGGGGAGCGATGTAATAAAATCGAGTGGGCAAAATGTACAGAGGATTCATGGTTTACCAGGTTTGCCTCCGGAGCTTCGCCCACTCATCATCATTCACTTCGTGGATATGGCGGAATTTTTCTTCTTTTCGAACCACGCAGTTTTTAATGTTCTTGTGGCAAAGCGCACAAGAACGACAGGGTCCCTACCCTCTTTCGCACGCAGACGGTGCATTCCGTCCATATCTTTTTCAGATAGTGACGGCTGGTCAAGCCTGCGGCAATCTTACTTATTTCTGTTAGCAGATTCTCTCCTTCTCGTTGAGTCAGACTATGAATTTTCATGTTCTCTCTGCGGCTGTACTGTTCTAGAGTGTCCATTTGTTTTTTTTAATTTGAAAGCACTCTCACGTCTTGCGACTGTTCAACAGCATCTATTCGGCGGCGTAATTCACCGATACCTTGTTCTTGCCGATTTACACTATCTTTAAAGTGATCGTAGGTATCAGACAAATGTTGCACTGACCTTTCGATTCTCTGCACAGTTTTTTGCAAGTGCATCAGTTTATCTAACTTTGCTTCTAGCGCTTGCATTTGCGACAGTTTTTTGTTTATTTCAGCAAGCTCAGTTTGAAGGTTCACATATTGGCCTGCTGTGTCAGTGTTTCCGTGAGCAATCTTATATGTAGGGCATCTAAGTGACTTTTTAGTCGCATCTTTCATCATCTTAAACGACATAGCTGTGATGCCGCTACATTTCCCGATGTGGAAGTCACCACTGCAGTCAAACATCGCATGATGACACCATCATCACTAAACGCTGTTTTACAAAAGGAACAAGCCTTTGCAGTCATTTTTGCTCGAGGGAAATGATACACATGTGAAGATAATTTAAACAGTTTTCAGGACAGCAGCAGCAGCGGAAGTGGTGAGTAATAAATAAGAATGCAAAATAATATTGCAGACACTTTCCACTAACCTGCAAGAAAATCAGGCGTCCGTTAAGACGGGATCCACCTACGCTAACCGCTACCGCTGCTGCCCGAGTGAGTCCGTTGGCCAGATGTCGATCCTTTTGTAGGCTCCGTCAGTGGTAAGGTCACGTGTCTTGGTAAGGGTCACGTTCCTCGGCGATCCGTAGTGGCAGCAGTTTGTTGCGATGCAATTTGATCCGGTAGCGCAAAAACGTCCAGCGATAATCGTCTGCAAGAATATCAGGCGTGCGTTTAGACGGCGTCCATCTGCGCCAACTGCTACCGCTGCTGCCGGTTAATTTGAACCACTTCTGTCGGTTAATTTGAACGCAATCGATGCCAATGGGTTGTTGTTTTTAGAGCGTCAAGATAATATCACTACTTTAACTAAAACAATCACCGCTCTTCTATAAATATTAAAAGTAGAACTAAATATTTTATTCAATTTTTCAAGAAAAAATGCGCAGTAACTGCTCTTTTAACAGTTTTTATACATCCTGAAATAAAAATTGAGCCGCGTGGAGCGCCCCCAACAAAAAAAATGCACACTAACTTATACAACCGTTAAAGAGCAGTTAGTAGTTCCACTATACGCACATGTGAAGAAACTCGCCGCGGTCGATTTTTTCGCCCTTTACGGTCATCGTGGGAACTTGAGAGTTTCTGGGGCCTGGTAGGACCGTCTGCATAATATGTACGGGTTGTTATGATGCCCGTGAAATGCGCAATAAATGCTTTATTGGACAATTGCACAAGTATGAACGCTGAATTTTTAGCAACATTGGAGGGTGCTGCGGATGAGGTCGGCTGTTTCAAGTACCCAATTCAGGTAAAAGTGGACAAACAAGCAAATGTACAGACAGAGAGACAAAAATTTTTGCGTCGAAGTTCCCCAAGAAAGACTATTGTAGGCGCGCGCAATGAACGAATAGACCGCTGAGAAGGAACCACAAAGAGAAGCGTGCCGAGTGCAAACCACTTAGTGTGCAAACACGCTCCAAAAGGATGAAACGCCCGGGAAACGCAGGCAGTGCGAAAAGCGTTGTCAAGGTCACTAGCCATCCTCCTCCTCTCCTGGCTCAGTCTTTCCCGTGTTTTGCTAGCGACGGTTCACATTGCGTCGCGCTCGGAGTGCTCGACCACAGCCACCTGGATTCGGCGATCTAGGAATTACGACGTGGTGCTTGTGTGTACGCTTGAATGAGCGTGGGCTGCTGCTTTTACGTTTCGCTGCACCCATGAAGTCTGAAGCAACTCTCGACACGGCACCACGCTGCGCTGTATATCTCTGCTTCAACATAGTCAAGACCAACACACGACAGCAACAGTTGGCAAGGCCAACATGGCGGCCGAGAAGACAGCAGGCCTATCGGATATATACTTCAGTCCGACTCAGGGTAGAAATAAGCGCTGGATTTTTTCGCAAGTAGGTTATCATCGTTTATTCTACTCTATTTGTCACGTGTGCAATACGAACGCGCTTGCCGGCAACGTGCTCGGTCGTGTTGTTTATTGCACGCATAAAATGCACTGCGAGGTCAACTTTGGCGTCTGCAGTTCGCCTGTGCTTTGCGACCACCTTGAAATAGACTGCCATTGCCGTCGGCCTCCCATAGGATCGCTCATCGAGTGCTCGCCTGTCTTCGCCGCCGCAATGAGCTTCGGGCTGACGATACTGGGCTGTGACCTCGTCGCTGTGTTGGGAGTCGTCGAAAACACGTTGCGGGCTCTCGTAACGAGCTTGGTTGTGTATGTCGCGAGCTGTCAGTGCTCCAGCACGGGCTGGCGAGACTTTCGCTAGCGTCGGAACTCACTGAAAATTGGTCGCCATTACAGTTGGCTTTCCCTCAAGTCGGTCGCAAGCAGCTCGTTGCCGTGCGTTGGCCGCGGCGGCGGACACGCGTTTGCGCGCTGCGCTCGCTCGAGTTGTGGAAAAGGGCCGCATTACCGTCGATTTCTTCGGCGCTAGCTCCAAGCTAGTTCGGCGCTGTTCGTGGCGGCGGCCAAGCGAACGCTCGCTCTCCTGTTCGAAGTTCGCTGGCCGCAGACACTCCGCGTTCAGTGCCGTGTTTGGTCTCGCATTCGCTTGCTCGAGCTGAACGACGTCGCTCGCTTACGACTCGCCGACTTGTTGGCGGCACGATGGTTTTCGGAGTTGTTGCGCCACGGGGATCGATACGAGTCTTTGACGATGTGTGACATCATGGTGAGATTATTAGCATGCCATATCTCACGTATGCTTTTATTGCACCTTGCACGTATTTCTCACATGCATTCGTATTCATCCTATGTCACGTGTGGCTCAATATTTTACATACTTATTGTGCAGCCATGGGCACACACTGTGCTGAAGACTGCGTGGGCTGGCGTCTACGATGCCTGTAATCCATCTCTTTCGTAAGAGCAGCTTCAGAAGGACTGTGCGAGATGTGAAGGTAAAGTTGTTTGTGCGTGATATTTTAACGCTTGTTTTTATATGAATGTGCACGTACTTGTCATATGCGTGCATCTTCAGCTTCTGTCACTTGTGTCTAACTATTTTTTTAATTATTGTACGTGCAGCCGTGGGAACACAACAGGCAGTAGGCTGCGTGCGCTGGCGTATGCCATGACGGTCATCTATCGCTTCCTTCGGAGGAGCTCCCCAAGGAGTGAACAATATTTCACAACGAGACAGGACTTCTACACTTCACCGTAAATTCAATTAAAAGAATGGAGAAACTTCATGTGTATGTAAAAAAATAAAATGTTTCGATGTCTCACTTTTGTCTTCCATTGTTGCCGTGACTGCGAATGCGCAGTTGTACATAGGTGGCTAACTACTTTTTTGCGGGTTGTCTTCTGCGCAATTTGTTGCTCACTGCGCAGGAAAACAGGCGAAAAAAGTATTAGGCTGGGCGAAAATAAACAAAAAACAATTTGTGAACTGGGGACGAAAAGTCCATCCGATAGAAGTATTGAGTGGATCAACCGTTCGTCCGGCAGGGTGCAACTGTTAGGACTAATGGTTGGCCGGTGAGGTGTAAATGTGGGGATTAATAGTTGCTCTATAGGGTGCAAATGTGAGGTCTCAATGTTAGTCCTCTGAGGTGAATTGTGGGACTAACAGTTACTCACTAAGGTGTAAAAGTGAGGAGTAAATGCTAGCCCCTTGAGTTTGTCTGTGTGGACTAACTGTTAGACCCGGTGCCGTTAGTCCTTAAATTGATTAACAGTTGTGGCAGCCCCATTAGTCCCCAAAAGGACAAACCACACACCCTTTTAACACCCTTTTGCCTTAGACTGTATGAACGCCGATCCTTTTGTGCGAGAGTCACCGAGTCAGTCGCGGGAGACGCCGGAGGCCACCCGAGCTTCCGCGCTACAGAACTCATTGCCGCAGCTGCACATTCTCCATACAACTACACAAGAGATCCAGCAGCTACCACCCCTTCCACATGACGGATATAAAGTGGTATTCCGCTACCAGGGAGGCATTGACCTTTCGACTCTGCAGCCACGCTACCTCCTCGCCGCTCTCAAGCAGGCCGCTGAGCTGACCGACCCATCTACACAGACCCTTGGAATTCAACCCGTCAAGAACACTTGCACAGTGTTTGCAGTGATTCAAGAAAACGCGCTCAAGCTTCTGCAGCTCCACGAAATAACATACGAACAGCATGAGTATGCCGTGACGGCATACATCGCACTGTCCTGTGGCTGGATCCGGGGAGTATTACAAACGCCTACTGGAAAGAATCGCCACAAAAACTACAGGTGACTTGATCGGCTGCAACCCTCAAGAACCATACTTGGCGCTCGACGAATGGGACTCGCACGTTCAATCTTCATTACCTTTCGTCAGTCCTCTGGAGAATCGTTTATGGTAGAGGACTGCATTTGTGCACGCCCTACACACCAAGGATCGAGACGTGTAGTAACTGCCGGACATAGGCCGCTGCACAGATGCAACCTACGTCCCGAAAATGCCCCAGTTGTGGCCAGTTTTATCAGAAGGCAGCGAAACCTAAATGTACTCCAGTGTGTATCATCTGCGAAGGGACACATCTGTCGGGAACGCGGGAGTGCAAGCACCGGCCCCTAACTAATGTAACCAGGTGCACATTAGAGCGTGAACCACGATCCCAGCAACGAGTACAACACACAATACCAAATTCAAGCGCCCAACGCACAGAGCAGCTGCGAACGTACGAGACGGACACTCCAAAAGCTTCAACTGACACACACCCCCAAGGGGAACAGTATACCAGTGACCAACACACCACCTGCTTTGGACCCCGTGACCAGGAGCTCCATGCCCTGCGTGCGAAGGTAAGCCGCCTTACAACACTCATAGTTATCCCAAAACCTTGCTCCCTCCTCATCACAGTTGCCCTACACCCACCCACCCAGACCCAGCCCACCGCGGAGTTATCAATCAGCTCAGCCACACATACCTCACCCCCCTCATAAAAACAAGCACCTGTTCGGACTCAGACGACGATTATCAGGCTGACCTCAGAAACTTGGAGGCCGAATTCGATGCCAAATTAGTAGCTCTGGAGGCACGCCTCGAAGACAAATTCTCAACGCAAGCCGAGCAGCTATCTAATCGTTTCGAGCAACAGATGAATGCACTATTCGCATGCCAACCCAAACCCTAGAAAGTAAGTCCGCGCAAATTGAGACCCACCTGCCGAGGATCCAGACCAATGGCAGCTCAACACATGAGGGGTCTTCTACCTCTATCACATACACACACCCGCCCCCTACCTGCCTTACATCCGCTACAGCCACAGCAGCCAATCCTTGCTTTACCCACGCTTCAATACGGCGCGTCGCGTTAGTTCTAACCATCTTTCACTACTCCGGTGGAACTGCCGCGGTTTTTGGGGTAAGTGCGCACCACTTCAGCTTCTAGTATCTAGCCTTCCTGCCATACCCAAACTTCTTTTGTTACAGGACACACAACTACAAGCTAAATTCCCAGTTAAGGCTGGTACACACCGGCGACTAGCAGCGGTCGCGCGACCATTTGCGACTGGTCGCAACGGTCGCGAACGGTGGCAAACGGTCGCAAAGCGACTGCTTTGGCTAGTCGCTTCCTGACCGATTTTTCAGTTCGTGCGACTCAGTCGCAAAGCTGCTGGAACCAATCAGCGATGCTCAATTTTGTTTTTCATTGCGCTGGATTCTTGCGCCAGATACAAACGAGTGCGTTCGTCTGGGTTTGTGGCACCATGGCACCACGGAATACCTGGCTTCGAGATTTGCGGGGCACAGCAGTTCGACCAAAGTGTCCAATTTACGTGGCGGTATTCGCAAGAAGGTAACACCGTCAAAGTAAAGAGAAAATAAATTGTGCACTATCTTTCCCGTATTCAGAACCGTTTTATTGTCTTCAACTTCATTTGTCACCGCCTTCAATGCAGCGCACTTGGAACGCGTTTGTGCTTCATGCCTTGCCAACGACTTTAAGACACCACGTTCGAGACGCGTTTGTGCTGTATTGTAGGCTGTGGCAAGTCAATTTAAATTCAAAGACTGTTTCTGAATACGTACGACTCTCGGAAACACTCTTAGTCGTCTCAGCGCAGCTCGGGAGGCAGGCGGCTTGCATGGCCGGCGAACTCCCCGCGATCGAAATGACGGTCACACCCACTACCGGCTTTTTTTCTTTGGAGGCATGTGTGATGCCAGCGCTGACACTAGGGCACAGCGCACCAGCACCATGACAATATCTAGTTTTTCGCTTGAATTGAACTTGACCCTGTTGGGAACGCTGTGCGAGAACGTACGAAAACAATAAATGCGACGCGCCCGGTTCGCTCCGCTCACTCAGCTGGCGTTGATCAGCTGATTAGTGCTGGTCTCTAGAGTTCTCGCTGATAATGAGATCGCACGTGACTCTCCGCTTTCGTGACTTCTGCTCGCTCGCATGCAGCCCCTGCCGGTGTGAATATCAGTCGCTTTTTGGTCGCCAGTCACAAATGCTCGCGCGACCGTGCTAGTCGCTGGTGTGCACCAGCCTTTACAATGCAGTACACTCAGGCACCACCGACACTCCCCAAGTGTCCACACTCACTAACCGCACCATTACTTACCAGGAACACACAATTACCTACCCCCACCCCGTGCGTCCTCATAGAGATCATCCCACAAAACTCGGCACGCATCAAATATTTATAGCCAATATTTACCACACCCCACGCCAGGCCATAGCCACTCTCGATGCTCTACTGCAGCGAATTCACCGCATCGCGGGCCAAAACACCCTACTCATATGCGGTGACTGTTAAAAATTAAGGAGAAAGAATGGGAACCAGAGAACAAAAGGTGAAGAACAAAGAAGGGGACCTGGACCCGTTCGTCGGGCTGCGTTGAAGGTCACGGGAGCAGCTGAGCGAGCCAGCGCCCGTGGCTCGTGCCCGCCGCCCCTTCTGTCTTCTTTATTTACAACAATGACCTTAACTCTCAACATATTGACTGGGGTTATCAATACACCACAGCAAGGGGTCACAGGCTTTGGACTACTATCCAAGACCTGTGCCCTCACTACACGTAACAACTTTCACACAACACTCAAATCAAAAATAGCGTAACCATGGACACTAGCCCAGACCTCAGACTAAGCCACTCACTCAAAGATATCTCGTGGTCTCATGAGAACACACACTTGGAAGCGACATTAAACTGTCGCCATACAAATACCTTACACAACCGACTGGTCTCGACTACTCACCCACAATTATTCAATTGGATGCTACACGATCCGCTCATCGGGAGCTCCCCAATACCGCAATACAAGACATTGATCATTGGGTCACATTTCTCCTGAATGACATTACCGCGCACACAACCACGCATTACCACACCACTCGACACCCCCTACGTAAGACACACGCCAAGCCCACCTCTGGGGGGCGCACCACAGCATTCAGGAAAGATAAAAATGGCAGGAAACATGACACAACGCTAAACGCCAACTGGCCATGCCACAGACACAAACTGCCGTACGCCGAGGATCTGTGCCGTTCCAACTGGAGCCAGGTGCGCAACAGCATAGCTGGCAACCTTGCTAGAAAACATGCATGGCACCTCCTACAGCACCTTATCAATCCCACACACTCACGCCACAACGTCAAAACGTCCAATTACATGCCTACTTCACAACTCGACGCTTTTCCCTGACAGTCTCCTGGACCAACTCCGCACAACGCACAAAGTAACCGGCACCTCCTCCCCTCTGCCACCCTACACAGCAGCCCCGAATGAGACTCTGGACAAGTAAATTTCGGAGCAAGAATTTTGTATGGCCCTCCGAAATATCCACACAAACTCTGTACCGGGGACAAAAAGATGATTACTAACTCTGTGTTCCGAAACCTAGATGACACAATTGATTGCCCAGATTACCGAACAATTTAATAAATGCTGGAAAGAGGGCCCCTGCCACAATCCTGGCGCCATGCAAAGAATATCTTTGTCCCTCAAGCTAACAAACCCCTCACAATATTAACCCTCCGGCTTATTGCACTCACATCATGTCTCTGAAAACTTCTCGAACACGTTGCACTAAACAGACTAACTAAACACATGCACGACCACAATCTCTACCCCACACACTATAATGAGTTTCCGACCATGACTCTCCGCCCAAGCTGCCATGCTTCAACTGAAGCATGACATCCTTGGTTCTACAATCCGCGCTCATACTAAGCCCGTCTTGGCCTGGACTAACCAAGGCCTTTGTTTGCGTAGAACACTGAGCGATCATGGCGGCTCCCCCCCCCGATGTGGGCGTTCGCATGTACGACATACATACAATCCTTACTCTCGGGACGCACGGCCAAGGTTCATATAGGCCCCCATGCGTCCCTTCAAACACCCTTGGCGAAGTAGGCACTCCGTAATGTTCAGTCATTTCACCTTTTCACTTCAATGCCACACTCATTCCCTTAGCGTGCTCTTGACAATATCCTTCACCTTTACGACACCATTTATGCGGACGACATCACTCTGCGGACTACCCCGGCAGTGAGGAGACATAGAGGAAACATTACGAACCACTGCCGACATCACGCAGCAGCACGCACAAAGTATTCATCTATCCTGCTCCGGAAGAAATCTGAGCTTCTTCTCATACGCCCTTGACCACGTACTCTTCCCAGTGCCCTTATCACCATTACTCCGACCAGCCGTGCTATCCCGGAAGTCGACACACTACGGGTTTTGGTCCTTCATATCCAAAACAATGGCCGTAACACTTTCAGCATCCGGAAACTGAAGGAGGTGACGGAGGCACCCTCGCACCTCGTCCGCTGAGTTTCTGGCAAACATCATCGTATGAAAGAACACGATTTATTTCAATTCATTCATGCCTTTACACTGAGCTACTTCTTTTTGCACAGTCGCTTATCTCCGACTTCGACCAAAAAGAAATAGCCACCCTAGATGCCATGCTTCGAAAGGCTTAAAACGTGGCTTTACATCTCCCTTCTAACACTAAAACTACTAAACTTTTAACTTGGGTTTCATAACGCCACAACGCTACAACTACAACGCTACAATCGGGTTTCATAACGCTGATAGAGGCTTACAGACAAGCCCAATACACTCGTCTAGCTAAGACGTTTACTGGATGCTACATAATTGACAACCTCCACATTCACATACAGCAGTCGACTCCTCACTCCTGCCAGTCTCTCCACACATACACACAGAGCTTAACATAAAGCCTCCTCCCTAAACACCCACGTTGCGTACCATTCGGCCCTCCGCAAGGCCCGTCCATAAGCTCTGCAAAAGTACTACAGATTCAAGGAGGATGCCGTATGGGTGGATGCAGCTCACACGGGTGATGATGCGGCAGTTGCAGTCGTTCATCGCACACCCAAGCCCCGTCTCAAACTCTGTCGTCACCCGAGCAGAAAAAAACATAAATAAAAGTGGTGACTAGCCCACTCCTACGTGCAGCCCATCGCAACTCCCCGCATAACTCCGGCATCCAACCCAGAATCCTAAGAAGAAGCGGCGATCGCACTTGCTCTCACTTGCACTGATGCCCGGTAGTCCTTTCCGACTCAAAAACGCAATTCTAAATTTATCGCGAGGCCGAGTTCATAAGACTGCTTTCGGCATACTCAGCGCGCCCCCACAAACATCCGGCCCGCCATGCGGAGCTACTGTGGGTGCCTGCTCTCTCTGGAAATCCCAGCAACGAAGCCGCCAATGGCCACGTATGAAGTCTCATCAACCACGGGCGGCGGCGCACTCTGAGCCGGGCTTTTCCAGAGGGCGCATGCATCCGATCAGCGAGATGACTGAAGCATACCGTGCAGAACGCCAGCTATACCCTCCACCCCACTGATCTCTGGACAATTTTCACCTGATATTATGCATCACCTCCAGACCTGCACACTTCCCTCCCCCTATTTTAAATGCGAAGCATTTCTTGGAGAACTTCGGCGACATTAAGTATATCTATCTATCTATCTATCTATCTATCTATCTATCTATCTATCTATCTATCTATCTATCTATCTATCTATCTATCTATCTATCTATCTATCTATCTATCTATCTATCTATCTATCTATCTAGCCGCTTACGACATTTAGCTGTCCTGGCCGTTTGGATAATAGTATCGATACCAAACTTGGTATGACATATCATGACTGTATGACGAACATAACTAACTAGTCATAACATGAAATTATGATATGAATGTCATAAATGTCATGATTTATATTTAATGGTCCTGAAGCTCTTGCGGTGATTTCGTTCGCATGCATGTTGCAAAAGTCGTATGGTTAGGCATGATTGCATGACAAACACAACCGACAGACCCTAACATGAAAATCATGACATGCGTGTCATGTAACAACATGATTTCATGTCACACTCATGATGTGCTCGCGGCCGTTTTGCTAGCTTAGCATATACCGAATTTGATATGACGGGACGTGACTGGATGACGAAGGTATGTGACTGGTGCAAAAATGATAATCATGAGATGCGTGTCATGTAAAACCATGACTACATCCTACGTTCATAATGCGGTGGCGGCTGTTTCACTAGCTTCACATTTTCCGAATTCAGTATTACGTTACGCGAACGGATGACATAGGTAAATGACACGTCCAAACTTGATGATCATACATGCGTGTCATGTAACAACATGACTTTGTCCCACACTGGTGATGCGTTAGCTTAACCGATTCGCTAGCTTGACATATGCCAAATTCGGTATTACATCACACGAATGAATGATGAAATTTGTGACTGGTGCAAACATGATAATCATGAGATAGGTGTCATGTAAGTACATACATGCCACACTTAAGGCGCATACACTTCGACGTGACCCTGTGCGCGTGCGCGCGGGCGTTCGTTTCTTTGCGTCACAGCCGGCATACCACGCCAGGTGCCGATATCTTCCTAGTAACGATCAGTGGATACGGCCGCTGACCGCGATTGTGGATCTGCCTGCCATTGTACTCGCAGGCTCCACGCTGCGTTGCTTGACGCATGCGCATTTGAGTGCACACAACGTCCCTCCGTCACGAAGAAGGGCAGACGTGGTGCCGTCCTACAATGACGTCATCGCGTGCGAAATGCAGCATGTCGCATATTATGCCGGTTGCGCGGGCTGCGCCGACGGACGCTAGACGCACAGTCGCGTTTCCCAGCCTGTGCGCGCGTATAAGTGGCGTCGGGAGTATATTGGGCCCTCTCATGACGCGCTCACTGCGTTTCGCTATCTCCACATATACCAAATTCGGTATCACGGAAGTGAATAGACGACGAAAGTAAATTACACGTCCAACTTGATAATTAAAATATGCGTTTTATGTAAGACATGACTACATGTTACGCTCATAGCGTTCTCGCAGCTGTTTGACTAGTTCCACATATACCAAAATTGCTATTACGTGACCTGAATGAACGACCAATGTAGATAACAAGCCCAAACATTACAATCATGATATATATGCCATTTAAAACATCATTACATAGCGCGCTCGCAGCCGTTTCACTAGCTTCATATATCAAAGTTGGTATGAGGTCACGTGTAAAGGTGACAAAGGTAAATGAAACGTCCGATGAAACGTCCAAACATGATAATCATGACTGTAAGTCATGCACGGTATAACATACCTTTGTCTGGCAACGTTGTGCTGATTTTGAAGTGACCTGTCAACCTTCCTCATTCGTGCTTCGCAGTTCATCGATTTTCCACTGTACGTGGATCTGCGAATTTCCAATCCCGAATCTACCCAGAATGATACTTCCATTCTGTGCTCAAGGCGCTCACCCCCACGCTTCCCCTCACCCACATCCTCTTCGTATGCCTGGCGGACGCTCCTCCTCGAGGCCCACAGCCACTGACCACATGGGAAGAATGGGAGACCCCGCTGCCCTCGACGAACCCGGCTAAGCAGAAGACTGCCACTTACCGGGCCCGCCCACATCATGCAACTGCATAAAACTCATGAACGCATGGAGCAGTGGGGGTCGTGCAGAAATTCTGGGACATACGTGACTGAATCCCTTGGTCAAATAAAGCTTTTACACCACCTACCACCAAGACCGACGCGCTATCTAAGCGGCAACAGCCAGCGTTGCTGCCAAGGCACAACTTGTCCACCAAAACTCCGTCAAGACACCAGTGGAGAAAACAGGCACAAAGCGTTCGTGACACGCATCAGACGCGGCCTCATACACAGGTACTGACGGATGACTTCAAGGTGTTTATCGCCAAAACGCTGGCATCAACCATAAAGCTTCCTACTATACACTAGACGGAACTCTGGCGCTAGTGTCTATGGAAGCTGCAACGCACGGCGCTGCAGTGCGCATGAGAACGATAGGTAGTAAAACATTTGTCTAATCTTTGTACTTCTGGCCTGCGTTTGGCTCCGTATATGTTCGTGTTGTTTGGAGCTGTTTTCTCACGAAACGAAAATCAACAAATGTTCAGCGTGTTTCGCATCATGACCTTATTCTTTTAGACTTACCTTTCCGAATCGGGTCACGAAGTTCGAATGGGTTAAATCTTTCTTTCAAAACTAAACCGAACACAGCAATAAACGAAGCCGAAAGTACGATTCGTTCCCGCAAGTACGAAGACTAGGCAAAAGTGTGTACTACCCGTGATTCCCATGGTCGCTGAACCATCACAGCGACAGAGTCCTCTCTAGTTAACTTTAGGAAATCTAGGGCATCAACATGGCAAGCGTTCACAGAGCGAGAATTGCGGGCCGAATTGCTGGACAGTACCAGCATTGCGGAGTCTAAAACCCAGGGTGACCTCACATGCACCAACCTGGTGAAGAATGTTTTCAAAATGTTGATGGTGTGCCTTGAGAGAGGGGCCAAGTACGCACAGATAAGGCAGATCCCTCTACGCGGCAAGACAATTTCAGTCAACGCCTACATCGCACCACCAGATTGAGCCATCCAAGGTATTATCTAGTGAGCATGTAATGGAGAATGACCTCAGTAGATGCTGCAGAAACTACGGTGATCTAAACTGCTGCTCCCCATTGTGCAGGCTCGGGACATGGGCCGTACATTGAAATCAGTGCTAATCCACTTTATAACCGACGCTCTTCCAGATTAAGTCCAGTTTTTCGGTCAGTATTTTGAGTCTACTCCTTCAGGCCCAACGTGGAGGCTTGTACGAATTGTCGATGAATGGGGCGTCGAAGAGACCTCAGCCCAAAACCAATGCGCTCCCACTGCTTCGACTGCAGACAACAACACCTGGCCGGCCAGTGGTGCTTCCCCACTTGCATTACCTGCGGCGGAGCTCACAAGACTGGTGACAAACTTTGCCGTCGTCGATACCAACGTGGCAAGACCCAGTCGGGAAGATACCCTCAACACATCAGCCCAAGAGACGCTGCACATTCACTTTTACCAGACTTCATTTCCTCCATTGAATTCCACAACCGATGGACAAATCGAAAGTAGGAGTCTGAAACAAAAAACACCCCAAGTGACGCCAACGGTGAACAAAGATCCACAAAAGGTGAGCTGTGTAAGTGGTGTCTCCCGTGGCTCCTGTAGTCATTCAGATCTCTACTATATATCCACTATAGACCGTCTCACCAGAGAAATCAGGACCTGAAACGTCGAACGTTTATATGCACACACATAAACCAAATTTGCCCGACCCTCTAAGTGCCATTACCAATAGAAAGTCGTGACTCATTTCCCGCAGATGCAGGCGATCATTCAGACTCAAATTAATGCCTAGCTGATAAACATCCACCCAAGAAAAAGTGTCCTCTAGAAATCACGCTCGATGGGTGCGACCCATCAGCTCGAGCTCTTGAAGAGCATAAATGTAATGTAGAACAAAAAGTGGATCTCGGATTCACACAAGTCGCGGAACAATTTACTCGTCTGGAACAGGTGATTACAGACCTAACGACTAAACTTCACGCCCTCAAGCCCCCTCCATTACCTTCTCCCGCCTAATGATGGCTTTTCGCCCTTCCGATAAGCTCTCATTCTGTCAACCATTCAAAATTTGGCATTGGAATTGTAGAGGCCTACAACGCAAAAAGGATAACTTATTACTCCACGTGCAGCAGGCGATGACAGTGCCAGATGTCATCGTCATACAAGAACCAAAGAAGCAATCCAATTTAAGAGGCTATCGCGCTATACAGCCACAAACTTCTTCCAACCTATGGGTCACCACATTACACATGTTACCCATGACATTTCCGATACATATTCCGACTGCATCTTTCTTGAGCTCCGGCCACGCAACTCTCGATCTTCCACTTTGTATTTAATATCTACAGCCACCCCGGGAAAAAGCAGCTAACCTGTTGCATGCGCTCGCACGAGCCCTCATTCTTTTTAGACACCATGCCTATAACATAGTAGGAGTTTTATTGCCTCACGTGTTCAATGGGATATAGGGCCTCTTCTGGTAAAGGACGACAACTCTTCAACTTCATAACACAACACCGGCTGTCCCTTGCGACGGATACCACGCAAGCTACCCACTTAAGATGGTGTGTTAGCAGGGACACGTGCCCAGATTTAACGCTTGTCAATGATGATGATATATAATGTTTCTTGGCGCAAGGGACACTTTATGGCCAAAGAGCGCCAGTACAAAGATTTGGGCTATGGGTATGATGAGTGGCTGTAAAAGGGCCTAATATTCCTCACTCTAAAGGTGGGTAAACATATAAGGAATAAATATGAGAGCGACATGAAATGTGTAGAGTGAAACTAGTGGTCAATGGTTCTGATTATAAATCTATAAAGAGATTATAGAACACGAATGTCTCTCCAGCGTCCTTGTCTCCAAGGGCCGCGAAGCATGTGCTTTCTAATGTATGTACGGCAGCAACCTCTTGTAAGAGGTTGTTCTACAGATTACCAGGGTAGACCACGTGGAAGTTGTGAACATCTTTAAAAATGCAAATAATGAATAATGTTTGAAAAGTGAATCTCTACTGAGGAAACATACCCGGGTGAAGAGGCATCGGTTCTCGGTAGGATGTTGTAAAATGCTTTTTTCGAATAGGAGCTAATTCACTGCACTGTACGAAAATATGTAGGACACTAAGGGTTCGCCGCATTTCTCACACATTGGTAAATCACCACCGGTCAGAAGGTGTGAGTGTGTACTATATGTGTGTCCGATACGTAACCGACAGAGTGCTACTTCTGTACGGTGTGTTTGTGATGTTGGTGGCCAGTCACCAAGGTAAGGCTTGAATAAATGTAATTATTATGCACTTGTCCGTCCCATGTACGCTGCCAATAATCTCTCAGCTTTTTCTCAAAAAGGGTTTCAAGTCCATTACGGGGACAGCTACACATGACTGCGGAGTGTTCGCAGGGACTGATGTTGCGAGCTTATCCACTAACGCGTTCCCCTCAATTTCACGGTGTCCTGGTACCCAACATACAACTACATGCTGTTTCGATGCGGAAATGGCACAAAGAAGAGAGTATAGCGAAACAAAGACGAAATTTTTGTACTTTTTTATGGCTTTTAAAGCTTTTACAACACTTAATGAATCTGTGTATATGACTGCATTACTTATTTCTGTTTGTTTAATGTGTTTTGCTGCCGACAGCATTGCGTAAGCTTCAGCTGTAAAAATGCTTGTGTGAGGGTGGAGAAAACCGACACTCAAAAAAGATGGGCCCACCACTGCGTAGGATACTCCCGCGTGAGTTTTTGATGCATCAGTGAAAAATTCAGGATAGGTATCTTTGTGTGCCAATTCGCAAAAGTATATCTGAATGTGTAGGGGTGAGGTATGCTTTGTCACAATTAATTGAGATGTGTCACAATTTGTAACCTGCCAGTGCCATGGTGGGGCGCATGTAGTAGAAGCCATTACGCGGTGTTCGAGTATTGGGACGCCCGTGTTCACAGCTAGTGCTCGAACACGCAGTGAGAAGGGCTGTTTTCAGGTGGGTTGGTTTTGAAAGAGCTGGGAGCTAGATGTTTAGTTTACAGCAGGGTATGTAGGGTGGTTGGTCTTTGCGGTTATCTTCAAAAAATATTATGAAGTCTTGATAGTCTTGGTTGCGACAGCGTTTAATTGAGGAAAGGCCTCGCAAACGAACGGGCAGAGCCAGTACACAGACGATGACAATGATGATGACCCAGAGTGGCAATGAGGACAAAAAGTCAAGCGGATGATAATGATTGTGATCATGCAGGGATGAGGACGATGTAAGTAACAATTGCCCACACTAATTCCCCCCACTTGGAAGCGGACACTCTGGCCGCCGTAAGTCAAAGTGACGGGGAACGTCGCGTGAAAGGTTTCATGCTACAAACGTGGAAAATCTCTGTGCTGCGGTAGCGGCGGTCAGTTGGGGCGACGAGTGGTGTCACATGATAATTAACTGGCGAAGTCTGTTCTAAAACAATGTATGGGCTGATGAAGCGTGATTGAAATTTGTCACAGAGACAAGGAGTGCGAATAGGTGTCAAAAGCAGCACCTCGTCACTAGGTTGGAAAGACACAACGCGGTGGGATTCGTCACAGATGATCTTCCGCTCGTGCTGTCTCGCTTCAGTATTGATGCGAGCCTGATGGCGAGACTGGGCCAGGCGTGAAATGTATTCTTCGCTAGAAAACTGACATGGATTCCCATGGCTGCTGAAGAAGGAGACGTCGAGAAAGGTAGTCGGGTTGCGTCCGTACACGAGGTAAAACGGTGAGTAGCAAGTTGTTCGCTTAACGGCGGTGTTGTAAGCGAAGGTAAGAAACGGTAAAAGAGTATCCCAGTTTTTGTGGTCGGGATGGACGTAAACGGCTATTATGTCAGCAAGGGTTCGGTGAAATCTTTCTGTGAGACCATTTATCTGAGGGTGGTAGCTTGAAGCTGTCTTGTGAGTAGTTCCAGAAGCGCGCAGTACTTCATTTACCTTTTGTGACTGGAACACTTGGCCGCGATCACTAAGCAGTACCCGTGTAGCCCCATGACGCAGGATTATGGCGTGAAGAATAAAGTCTGCAACTTCTACAGCTGAGCCTGTAATAACAGAGGAAGTCTCAGCGTAGCGTGTCAGGTGGTGAACGGCGGTCACTAGCCATCGTTTGCCAGCAGATGTGACGGGGAAAGGCCCGTAAAGGTCAACCCCTACAACCTCGAAAGGCATTGAAGGGCACGGAAGTGGCTGTAGAGGTCCAGCAGGTGCAGACGTGGGGAGTTTACGACGCTGGCATGGGTAGCAGGAACCGACGTACCCAGCTACACTAGAAGAAAGGCCAGGCCAGTAATAACGACATCCAATCCGGTCAAGAGTTTTTTTTTAAACCAAGATGATCAGCAGTCAAGTCGTCGTGGAAGGCTTCGAGCACCTGAAGTCGAAGAGAGCGTGACAGTACAGGAACCCAGCGCTGACCGTCAGGGTGGTAGACTTGGTGGTAGAGAACCCCATTGTCCAGCTTAAAGTGCAGGAGTTGACGACGGAGTCGAGCGTTCGGTGGATGAGAAACTCCCGAAAGGTGGTCCATCATGCGTCTGCAGTATGAATCGGACCGCTGGTGGGAGATAAATGTTGGTTCATCGTCCGAAAAGGGTTGCGTTATTGATGCAAACCTATGAACTTTGGTAGATGTGGCGGTTTAGTTCTCACCAACGCTCATATAGGTAGTTGGAAGCGGGCAACGAGATAAGGCATCGGCGTCTTGATGTTTTCTGCCTGACTTGTAAGTAATGTCAAAGTCATACTCCTCCAAGCGTAGTATCCACCTACCCAAGCGTCCGGACAAGTTCTTCAGTGTAGAAAACGAGCATAAAGCATGGTGGTCCGTAACGATTGTGAAGTGACGGCCGTGGAGATAAGGACGGAACTTCTGGACCGACCAAACCACAGCCAAACACTCTTGCTCAGTTATAGTGTATTTCTTTTCGGCAGGGGTGAGTACGCGACTGGCATATGCAACAACTTTCTCTAGGGAACCCTTGTCGCGTTGTAGAAGAACGGCTCCTATACCAAGGTCGCTAGCGTCAGTATGAAGGATAGTCGGTGCGGCTTCGTCAAAGTGGCAGAGCCGAGGTTCAGACGTGAGTGCCCGCTTCAACAGCTCGAATGCCGTTTGACATTCTTGAGACCACAGAAAGGGGACGTTCGAAGGAGCAGCAATAGAAGCGAAGTTCTGGATAAACCGGCGAAAATAGGAAGCGAGGCCAAGGAAACTGCGAAGCTCCTTTGGTTTTTCGGTGCGCGGAAAGTGAAGGACTGCAGAAATCTTGTCAAGGTCTGGTCGGATGCCATCTTTGCTAACGACATGTCCTAAGACCTTGATAGATTTGCTAGCGAAAGAGCATCTTATACTCGCGCCTTGTAGTGCGCCGTCCGCGCCGTCCGCACCGCTTCTCGAACATTCGACAGCTGACGCGCGCGCATGCGCCGTCGCGCCGTCGCCCACCATCTGTGCCGCGCGCGCTTCTCCTTCGAGAACATTCGACAGCTGACAGCGCATGCGCCGTCGCGCTGTATATATACTCAAGGTCGGCGCTCGCTCGCTCAGTTGCCGCTCGTCGGTTGGTGTGTACGGCGTGTCGACGTCCAAGGTCGCGGTGAAATGAATTCCAACGAATCCACAAACACAATGATCGACGTCCCTTCGACCAGCGCCGCCCTTTCGCATACGTGTGTACGTGTTCACTCATTTAACACCCCCTCCTACAACCACGTTAACCAATTTACCCATCGACCCAAGTAAGTCGCAATTTAATACCCCATTTCACAACCACGTTAACCAATTTAGCCATCGACCCAAGTAAGTCGCACTTTAACACCCCGTTAACAAATTATATGCTCCGCATCCTCCTCAGTGTTCCCCCGAGGGAAGCTGCGGGCATTTTTTTTAGTGTTCATTTAAAGCCCGGCGCCGGCAAGGCATGTCAGAACTTGATGCAGTCGTTCTAGGTGCTCAGGAAACGTTGACGAAAAGATAATAATGTCATCCTGGTAGCAAAGGCAACTTTTCCATTTCAGGCCGCCCAGCACGGTATCTATCATGCGCTCAAAAGTCGCGGGTGCGTTTCAGAGCCCGAAAGGCATCACGTTGAATTCATATAGCCCGTCGGGGGTCGCAAACACCGTTTTCTCCTTATCGTCTTCATGCATGGGGATCTGCCAGTACCCAGAATGCAAGTCGATGCTTGAAAAAAATTCCGCGCCTTGTAGGGAATCAAGGGCGTCGTCAATGCGTGGCACAGGGTACACGTCCTTGCGTGTGATCTTATTGAGCGCCCGGTAGTCCACGCAAAAACACACAGAGCCATCCTTTTTGCGGACCAAAACAATAGGAGACGACCAAGGACTGGATAAGGGCGGATGATTTCCCGTTTAAGCATGTTCGCAACGTTTTCTTCAATAGTTTTTCTTTCAGCTAGAGACACGCAGTAGGGTCGGCGGTGTACGATAGATGTGCCAACAGTTTGAATTCGATGTGCTGTAGTATTAGTGCGGCCCAGCTTAGACGAGCAAAAATCGAAAGAATTTGCATGTTTCTGTAACAATGCGAGCAGCTTCTGCCTCTGTGAATATGTCTATTCGCTGCTGATAGCGGTGGTAAAGGCGGAGGAAGAAACATGCTCACAGAGGGAAGGTTCTTTGGATGCGATGGCCTGAAGTGGCGTGAAAAATACACGCTCGAAGTCGGCAACACGGGCCACAGTAGTGCCCTGTGGCAGTAAGATCTTCTCCGGTGTAGAGTTGACAGCGGTGACAAGGGCAGAACCGTTGCAAAAACGAGCGACACCGGACGAAAGAACTATACGTTTATGAACGCAAAGTGGTGACAATGAGACCAATACATCACCGTGATAGATGTAATTGGACGTAATGCTGACAATTTGCTCTTGTAGTGGAGGCAGTTCGATGTCTTTCGCAGCTACCAGACGAAGTGGCTTGTGATTGTCGTCGTCAAGCATGTAGTCGGTGTCAGCGAGGTGAACGACGCATTGTCCACAACAAATTGCCGCGGAAGCAGATGATACAAAATCCTACGCTAAAATTAGTTGGTGAGAGCAGCGGGACAAGACAGCAAACTAGACATGATGGCGGATGCCGTCGATGAACACACGCACCGTACAAAACGCGGAAGGGTGAATGACGTTCCCCTGGGCAGCAACTAACGTGGGGCCATCGTAAGGCGTCATTACTTTCCTTAAATGTTCACACAAATCAGCACGCATCACAGAGAATGTCGCACCTGTGTCCACCAAAGCATTGACTCGCACTCCTTCCACTTCCACAGAAAGCGTGTTACAGGGGCCTGATGGAGGGATTTCAGTTCTAATTCCGAATGCAGTTGTTTCTCCACAAACTGCATCACTTAGTTTCCCGAATGAATATCACATGAGAATGAGGCGGGCCGAAGTGGAGAAGTGTAACGGCGGAAGGTCGAAGGCAAGCGGCGTCTCGTGTTTCGGCTGTTTCGTGGTGCAGTCGATGCCGGAGGAGATGGAGACCGGTGCGGGAGAGACGAATCACGCCGACCTTGATAAGACGCCCCAGTGTACGAATCTCGTTCGCGCACGTCGTTCTGACGCTCATCTTGCTGGCGTTTTTGGCAGAAACGAGATATGTGGCCGCGATAGCCACAGTAGTAGCATACAGGGTGAGACGAGCGCCACTGTTGGGAATAGAAGGCATTCGGTGCACCTGAAGATAGTGCGGTCAGGTGGGCCAGAAGGTCAGAGAGCACGGAATGGTAGTTTACCGGGGGAGTGTCAGCAACTGATGTGTAGGATGGACGCAGCAATGTCGCGTGGGCGTCGCTGGGAGGCACGGCCATAACTTCAGGGTACGTGGGTATGAGGCGGGAAGCAGGTGGCCATACGGGCGCAACGCCGGTCAGTGATGTAAGTTCCTCCCTGACGATGTCACGCAAGGGCACTGCCGAAGACTGTGTAAGACGCGGTGTAAGAGGTGTGAAGCCCATAGACCACAATTCTTCACGTATAATGTGCCGGATGAGGTCACGCAGGTGGCCATGAGACGTAGAGTGGTGGTCGTCAATGTCCGTTTGGAGACGAACAGAGTCCAGCGTATCAAGGCGCTGGCATGTCGTCACGACATCAGCGACGGTAGCTGGGTTTTGGACAGCAAGTGCATTAAAAGCAACAGGCGCAATGTCTTTCAATATGTGGCGCACTTTGTCCGATTCCGGCATGGATTGATTAACACGCCGGCACAGTGCGAGGACATCTTCGATGTATGAAGTGTAGGATTCACCGGGATGTTGTCGGCGAGTATCAAGTGTCCTCTTCGCGATGGCGGATCGAATGTCTGGGGTGCCAAGAACGTGTCGCAGCTGCTGCTGGAAGGTAGCCCAGTCGGGTAGGTCAAAAACGTGGTTAAAGTACCATGTCCTTGCGACTCCAGTCCGATAAAAAGGAACGTAACGCAGTTTGGCGGCCTCGTCCCACCGATTAGCGACACTTACGTGGTCGTAGTCGTAGAGCCAGTCTTCTACGTCTTCTCCACGAAGACTAGCGAAAAGCGGGGGTTCCCACTGATGTCCGTGTATGTAAATAGGAGGGGCAGCTTGTGTCAGTGCGTGGTTGATGGCATCAGCTCCGGTAGGCTCGGTCTGGGACATGCTGCCTGACAGTGGGCGCGATCGGCGGCCTGAACGAAGCTCCAGCGGGTAGAGTGGGCTGCGGGAGGTAAGAGGACCGAAAATCCACCTCCACCACGTATGAAGTCTTGGTAGTCTTGGTTGTGACAGCGTTTAATTGAGGAAAGACCTCAAAAACGAACGGGCAGAGCCAGTACACAGACGATGACAATGATGATGACCCAGAGTGGCAATGAGGACAAAGAGACAAGCGGATGATGGTGATTGTGATCATGCAGCGAAGAAGACGATGTAAGTAACATATGCACACAATATTTAAAAGACAGGTACAATCTTTGTATATGTAGTGACCATTCATCTGAGTCTGCGTAGAGGCTTTCCACAGGGCTTGTACGAAAAGCTCCCGTAGAAAAGCGAATGTCTAGATGGTGGACAGCGTCCAGCATTTTCAATGTCATTGGTGGTACGGACTGGTGCACTATCGCGCCATACTCTAGCCGCGCGCAGAAAAGGCTTTTGTAGAGACTCATCAGATATTTTTTGTCACTGCCCCAACTTGTGCGGGACAGCACGTTTAGGAAGTTCATTGTTTTCATGCATTTTTCCTAAGTGTATACTTAAGGTGTGGTATAAACGTGAGCTTCATGTCTAGAATTAGGCCTAAAAATTTTGTTTACTCTTGGCAGCTACGCACTCACCCTGCCACTCCATATGGGGATCAGGGTAGAAGCCTCTATTCCTAGAAAACAGAACACAGGAGCTCTTTAGTGGATTCAGACTGAAACCGTTCTCATCTGCCCATTTACAGACCTTGTTAACACAGAGCTGAACCTCTCGCTCGTATTTGAGAGATTACAGGAT
The DNA here is from genome assembly GCF_013339725.1 of Rhipicephalus microplus. NCBI lineage: Eukaryota > Metazoa > Arthropoda > Arachnida > Ixodida > Ixodidae > Rhipicephalus > Rhipicephalus microplus. Next base: position 140,024,203 of record NC_051165.1, read on the forward strand.
TTAAAATCTATTTGTATATCATTAACGTATGCTGAGTAAAAGATGTTACGTGGGATGCACGATCGCAGCGAATTCATTTTGACTACAAAGAGAGTACAACTGAGGGCACAACCGTGCGGTATTTCCGTTTGTACAAAAAGTCGGGACAACGCTTCCCTCCCTCTACCGTTACCGCTAACCGAACAACTCACTCCCTCTAGTGTCTACTAGAGGGAATTAGTGTGTCTGTCGGCCTCTTATCGTATTCACTCTGTTCCAGACCTTAACGTTATCAGTATAGGAATTATTGCCTGACAAAACTTCTGCCAGCTTTCTCTCCTAGCCTTTCGGCGCGTCCTTCGCCCTTTAGACTTTACTTGTTTGAAATTGATCAGATTCTCTGCAGTTGGGTAGTCACGCAATAGACACTACGCTTTATTATGCTTTTTGCGAGCATTCCTGCAGCCATCTTTTCACCATGGGACACGACGTCTGCAGGGACCACAACTTGTCTTGGGGATACATTTTGAAGCAGCGTCAATAATAAAAGCAGTGACATACAAAGTGGCAGAGTCGATTCCTAGAGAGGAAATCTCGGCCCACGATATAGTACTAAGACCCTGGTACTTGTCCCAATATGCTCTGTCTACCTTCCAAGTTGGCGCCTGAGCTGAGGTAGAAATTCATTTTCTTTTGGCGCCTTCAATAATATGGGAAAGTGATCACTCCCATAGGGTTTTTTTAATAATATCGCAATTAAAATCAGGTAAAAGCGCAGGAGAAACAATGCTAAGATAAATGCACGAATACGTTTTGTTTGCCAGGCTAAAAAAGGTTGGTTCTTTCTTATTTAAAATGCATGCATCTGTGGAAAGAAAAAAGTTCTCTATAAAGCGGCCTCGCGCATCACTCCTCGAGTCACCCCACAAAAGGTTGTGGGCAATAAAATCGCCGAGGACGATATAAGGTTCAGGTAGTTGATCCTTAAAAGACTGAAATTCTTGTTTCTTCAGCTGATAATGAGGAGAAATGTACACTGAGCAAATGGTAACAAGTTTCCCTAACACAACAGCACGAATGGCCACTGCTTCGAGAGCCGTTTGTATCTGTAAATCTTGACACGCTATGCGTTTGTCTATTATAGTAACAACGCCACCTGATGATGCGATTGCATCATGTCGATCTTTGCGGAAGATGATGTGCTCTCTAAGGAAATTCGTATGTTTTGGTTTCAAGTGTGTAGCTTGGTCACACAGCACTTTTGGCGAGTGTTTGTGTAAAATTTCTTGGACATCGTCGAGGTTCTTAAGCAGTTCCCTGACGTTCCATTGTATAAGTTGTGTTTTCTTATGGGGTGTAAAGAAGTGCTGTGTTTACGGATTGGGGTGACTTACTTTACAGAGCCTTCAGGGGGCCCTTTAATTGGTGTTTTTTCTTTCTTGGAGTGGTCAAGGGGCTCTCGCCGCTCCTTCGGCGCAGTCGGTGCCGGTGGGTCAGTGGTGTCCATTGCCTCTGGAGAGGCGCCAGACGGTCGTGAACGTGGGGTAGGCTTTGCCTTGGCGGACAAAGCCTATGCCCCCACTTAGCCAGAGGTCAAGGGGACCCCTATAGTTTGTGTGTTGCCCTGGCTGCTGCCAGGGTTCACAGGGGTCTTTGGTAAGGCCGTGTTCAAAGAAGGTGGAGCAGCCCGGGCTGCTTCTCCAATGGGGTCTGCTGGTGGTTGCCTCGGCACGCCAGGCGTCGTCCGGGGCTTCGCTGAAAACTGTAGTGGTGCTGACCCCCCTTGCACCACTTCGGCGAACGACATCTGTAGAAAAGTGTGCGATGCGCACTCTCGGGCTTCCCTGAAACTGACATTTTCTTGGAGTTTAATTGTGAGAATTTCTTTTTCTCTTTTCCAGGCTTGGCATGAGCGAGAATAATCGGAATGGTCACCATCACAATTCACGCAATGGGCCTCAGCCTCAGACTTACAGTCATCAGCAGAGTGTCCTGTGGTGGCATACCTTGCGCACATGAGCTGTCCTCGACAGCTTTGGGAAGCATGGCCAAAACGTTCGCACTTAAAACAACGTCTGGGGTTTGGTAAATATGGTCGAACACGGAGCCTGTAGCGACAGTTTCTGGGAGTGTGTTTGTTCCAAACGTCAGTACAATGAGTTTGTTTTGTGAGGAGTTCTGCATTATTTCGCCTGATTTTATTGCGCTGCACATGTACGACGTTCTCGTCTTTCCAGCCGTTCAAAAGTTCTTCGTCGGTAAGGTCTACAAGAGCTTCATCTGATACTACACCTTTCACTGTGTTCAATGTCCGGTGAGCGGTAACGGTGAGAGATTTGTTTCCAAATGCAACAAAGTTGCTTAATTTCTGATACTGGAATTTGTCATTTACTTCTTAGCAGGTCCCCACTGGCCATCTTGGCTTTATAGCCAGTGCCGACGGTATCAGTGAGGCATCTGGAAACTAGAAATGGTGATATGTTGTTGCTTTTTTTCCTACATGTGGTTTCACAATGTATGACATGATATTTTGGGAACAAGTCTTGATTCTTCATTACACACTGTGATGTTGATGATGAGCGGTGTCTTGTAGCGCAAGGACCAAGTGAAAACTGTGAGGCTGCTTCGGTGCGCCCCCTTTTCTGGGGGCGATCACTTAGGAAGGGGTTTGGTGATCCCACAAAAGAAAGTATTTGTTCGGCAACGGCGCCTACCACCCACCATGGAGCCCAACTAGTAGACGTGGCAGAGCATGTGGACACGTCTGCGCAACGCCAGCAGTACGCCATCACTATAACCTAATATGTTTCATTCTAGGTTGGGTAAGCACACAAGTTTAACCCTTGCGGCCAGGAAATTTGGAAGTAGATAGAAAAGAGAAGATGACAGGACAGATAAAAAGTGGAAGATACAGATGAAGATGTAGGAAGAGAGAGATAGGAAAAGGCGACTGCCGATTCTCCCCTGGGTGGGTCAGCCCAGGGGTGCCGTCTACGTGAAGCAGGGGCCAAAAGGATTTGTTGCCACCGCTTGGGGGCCTTCCAGGTTCAATCACCCAGCATTGGCTCAACACCCAGGATCCTCTTTTTCCCGGACATGGCGAAGCCACGCACGGCTAGGCGTGAGAGGGGGTCGAACCCCCCCCCCCCCCCGTTAGATCGGGTCCATAGTGTCGCTACACACCAAACGCCTGCTTGCGCAGACGCCCCTGCGGGGTCAACGCTTGTCAAGAAGCTCACTCAGATAGAATGGGAGAACAGTGGAAACTAGCATACTCATAACACGGATATTTCACCTAATGAGAAGCGCCGACAGGACATAGTGCAAACCGTAATTTAAACCTACTTTCCGCAGCATGCGACCGAGTCCATGTTGGAATATGGGGGTCGTCCCAGCCAAGATTCAGATCATACCCTAACGGAGGCCGAGGTTTGCGCTGTATTACATCAGCTGTGCACCACGTCAGCTCCACGACCTAATCGCATCACAATTAAATCGTTACGCAACCGGGACGCAGGCTCAGTTAACGTTCTCAGTGAGTATTTCAACCAGCAATGGGAACAAACACACTGCCTCGCCAGTGGAAACATGCCAAGGTAACCTTCATCACAAAGCCAGGCAAACCACTCGACCTAGATAACTCGCGCCCTATATTCCTCACTTCTTGTGCAGGCAAACTTATGGAGCACGTCATCCTCAATCACCTTAACACATTTATGGAGACAAATCACCTCTTTTCTCTTACAAAGTTTGTATTCAGAGCAGGGCTCTCCACCCAAGATGTGATGCCTTAGCTCAAATAGGAGGTACTAAATCGCGACTTCCCCAATATTACAAAAGCAATATTGGCACTTGAATAAAGCATTCGATATGCCCGGCATGCGGCTATTCTAAAGAACCTCAGTGTGCTCAACGTGGGTTTCCATACTTACAAATATGTTGCGGCTTATATAACGAACAGAACCGTCGATACGCACCTAGGATCGGTTAAATTTCTACCTTTTACCATCGGAAGTAGGGGCACTCCGCAAATGCCCTTCCTTTCTCCTTTCCTCTTATATATAACTCTGCTCTCCCTCGCGCGAAAATTCGGTACCATACCGGCCCTACAACACTCACTGTACGCCGATGACATCCAACTTTGAACCACCACGGGCAACTGTGGCACAATCGAATGCACCCTCCAGAGAGCAGCACTAACAGTACAAGAATACGCATGGAGCATTGGCCTCAGGTGCTCACCTCCGAAATCTTTCTCATTCTTTCCAGGGACACTCTCCCTCCAAAAGTATCCGTATATTTAGATGATCAACGCATCCCTTATGTAACAATATCAAAGTTCTAGGCCTCCACCTTTCCATTAGCGGCTTCATATCCACAGCCATAGGCACTGTACGGCGCTCAGTGTAGTGCATATCTGCCCTCATAAAGATCATTTTTAATCGCCAAAGAGGCATGCTTGAAGTGGACACACGTACGCTGCCTGGTCCAAGCATTCTTCCTGTGTAAATTACTTATTCCCTCTCTTATCTTTCTTTTATTCTCGAAAGAGAGATCAGATAGACCTCCTAATTCGTACAGCATATAAAACTGCTCTGTACTTGCCTAAGAGTACCGGTACGAGCACTCTTCTCCAGTTGGGGGTGCATAACACAATCATAAACTAATCTAAGCACACCTCATCAGCCACTATGCCCGACTTTCACAATCCAAAACAAGAAGGTTGCTCCTTCGGCGCCTCAAAATCCACGTCAAAGGATGCACCACCTCCATATAATCTCCCCCAGAACACATTAGCGACAATCTCTTGATATCGCCATTGCCTAAAAATGCCCACCCCACACATAATCACGGCCGGCGAATAGCAAGAGCTAGATCGTTTCATAAGCACTACACCTCTTCGACTCCGGTCGCTTATGTCGATGCCGCAGAATACTCCCATTGCCTTGCCTTTGCGGTGGCCGTATTAGACAACGCCCAGAAATTCCTTTGTAGCGCTGCCTTCGGCTGGGTGGCTCAATCAGTCGAGGCGAAAGAAGCAGCAATTGCGTTAGCAATTGCTCACATCCAGGCGGAGTATGTCTTGTGAGACTCAAAAACGGCCATTCGTAATTTTGCTATGCGTCGAATTTATGCACCTGCACACCGTATCCTACGATTCCTTCCTTCATCTCAACGAATCACCATTTTGTAGGTTCCCGCGCATTGTGGCCATCCTGGGAATACAGCCGTTCACGAGCAAGCCAGAGCACTCGTCAACCAGGCAGTGGACGGTGCCTTCTTTTCGCAGTGTGCGAGGGGGCCTATTCGCCTACCATGAGATTACTTTACATTACCGCAATTCCCGAATGAAACACGCTTATTCCCGAATGAAACACGAATGAAACCAGCCCATAAATCACTGTTCCAGACTGAGCAAATCGTTTGGCGCCTACTCCAAACGGCCCCCTTGATTTCCCCCTTCATACATTCTGAAATACACCCTCATGACACCTTACCTCATTGTCGCCTCTGCTCGAGTCCCCGAGCTGACTTTCATCATACATATAGAAATTGTCCAAACAAGCCGAATCCCCCCTTTGCGGGGGCTGAGCGACAGGAGCGATGGGAGGCTGCTCTGAGCAGCTTACGACTGCACGACCAACTCCGGATCGTACGCTGGGCAATAGGGGTCGCCGAAGTCGCCAAAACTCACGGACTTTCGGCCACCTAGAGCGGCCTGAGGGCTCATCGTCTTCTTCCCCTGTCCTTTTTCATTCGTTCCTCCTTCTCATCGTCTTCTTCATCACTGACACCATCTCCCTCCTTCACCTGACCCATTTTTGCGTCATTAAACTTGTTTCCTCCTCCTCCTCCTCCGTCTGCTCTCTCACTTCAATGCGGCCTCCAGGTGCCTCGAGGGCAAAGCTCCACTCGTGTAACACCATGTACTCACATATCATGATGGGTTAGAGCGTTGAACTCCCTTCCTCCTGACATTAAACTCAACATAGCAGAAGCTGCGACAGAAACAGCATTATCCTAACTTCTTAACTGCATGCCCAACCGTGTCCCCGAATATAACAATTTCGTCAGTATGCTCCGCCTGTGTCCAGCATATCAACTTGTGCACATACTTTTTTTGACTATTCCTCCCGGACTCCTACCTTCGAAGCACAGACCTCAACGCTCCGCTCAAAGCTGTTCAGAGAGCCAGACCGTATCCGAATGACTCTATCGACCGCCCCGATCTGGTTGGAGCCATTCAATTGACTGACGGGGCCTTAGGCACCACTTTCTTTTTCCTCAGGACCTAATAAGTGCATACTCACTTTAATTGCGAATCTAGCGCTAACGTTAGAAGCTTGGCTATAATTAGACACGTTGAGCATGGGTTCTAGATATTTTTCAAGTCTGCTTCATGACAACCAAACGAATACTTGAGCAAAGGGAAATGAGACATTCTAGCCATCACCTCATAACTAACCTAGTGCATTCTACCTCGCCTAACGTGCTTTAACCTCTTTGGTGCCAGCATGGCTGTTCAACAGGGGCTATGCGCAGGTTTCCGGTTCACACGTCTGCAACGCGCTCGCTCTATATTACGACGATGACACGCAATACTGGTCAACATACGTTCAGTTAGGTGCAACATTGATGGAATTTCACGAATTCTTCAGCAAATTGATCACTTCATGTTGTCTTTCTGAGGTTTCAGGCTGGCGTTTTTGAAGAGAACAATAAAGGTACGACGGAGCAACTGCACAGTTACGCGGAATATAGGGACAGAAAACCCGGAACATCGAAACAGAAAAAAAGGAGGCAAGGTAGTAGAAGTACATGCTGCCAAATAATAGGGCGTGTCCAATGGATGGCTTATCTTTTCACAGCAATTCTCACTGTGAATTGTGCGGCTCTATATGTTAGTCGCCCCCCCCCCCCTGGCGTAAATCGACTAGACGCTACTTTTTACGGATTCTTACATTTGCGCCTTTTCCACGGGGTGTCTCAATACGTATATAGGTGTTACAACCCATCAAGATGTCTCACAGACGTTGTGACTTTTTTGCCTAAACCTCTTCCGCCAAAACTGTTGGTGGCCCATGTACAACGACTACGCAGCACTCATGATTATAAAATATGTGGTTAGGCGAATGCAAAATCTACATAATCATACGTAATTTACAAATAAAGAAACCATTGATGACATCGAGCCACCGCTGTCTCTTTCACGAATGGTCCCTTCAATATTGTGGCACTATTGTGCTGAAGTGTTCGAGAGCATAACACATTTCGAAATACAACGTGAATATGATTCCCGATTCTTCTCGTATATGACGTGAGTTCATGATGGCAGTATTGATTTCATCTTCGTAAAATAGTACACCCCTAATCTGAATGCGGAGAGTGCTACAAGAGAGAAAGAGAGAGAGAGAGAAGAAATGTAGGAAAGGTAGGGAGGTTAACTATACTATGCGTCCAGTTTGCTACTCTACACATGGGGAGGAGGACGAGGGAGGTAAAAGAGAGAGAAAGGATAGACACATGTCAATAGACACACAATGCCGAGTTTCACATGCGGTCCCTCAATGAAGTTGTGACAAGTATCTCAGGAGGGCTCGTGTGGCTTTCTGTGCTGATGTGCTGCGCGACCAGGCTCCTAAGATCTTTGCTTCATTAAAATGGCCGGCCATCGAGTCTATTCAAGGCAGACTGGAGAGTCCGGCGATCTTCATCAAATTAGACACAGTGGCAAAAGAGAGTCAATAGTCTCTATACAGTTGCAGCTTTCACACATATGAATCCGCCATGCCAATGCAGATGGCTGAATGACTTAGTTTACGCTACCCCAGTCCACAGCCGGCACGCATTGTAGCGTCACGTCGAGAAATCTGGATGACAGTTGTTTCTGAAGTAATGACTTCAGATTCTGAGGGTCGTTGACTGGAGTTAGGTGGACAATTACAGTGCGCAAGTGTGGCATTATGCGCGATGTGACGAAGTTCTCTAGCTGCGTCTAAGTCTTGACAAGGGTATTAACAGTGTGGGCGCTCCATCGTGGCACATCGGCAGCGTCGTCGGCGAGGGGGTTACACTGATGCCACAGTGGCCCGGCAACCATTGTAAAACAATGTCGTGTCCTTGATCAGCAGCGCAATGACTAATTTCATTATACGATACACCATCTGGTGGTAGTTTCCACGTCGTAGATCGTCGCACGCATTGAAGGGCTGCCTTGGAGTCACAGAAAATGGCCCATCTACTAGGGGATTCTTGCGTAACAAACTCCACGGCAGCTCAAAGAGCAGCGAGCTCGGATCCCGTAGATGTCTTGACGTGTGATGTCTTGAATTTGACGGTGATTAATCGAGATGGTATGACAAAGGCACCTGTCGAACTTCCCGAGACCGAACCATCCGTGTAAACATGAATTCGGTTAGCATATGACAAATGCAAAAGGTCCAGTGAGATTCTGCTTGAGGGCTGCAGATGACAGGCTTGCCTTTTTTAGATATCCCGGGTACTTCAAGGTGCACAGTCAGTCTTTTCATGCACCACGTCTGGAGATAGTGGTATGGTTGCGGGGCGAGACATCTCCACGAGATGGAATTCTGGTTAGCCGCAACAAATTTGGAAAACGCTGCTCTTTGTCTTTCTAGTGGCAAGTAACAAGGTGGTGGTTAGGCACTCTGGACATGTGACGGATATGTGTCCGGAGTGTGTCCAACAGTTATATATGTCGTGATCGGATGGTCTTTAGCATACCAATTGTTGCTAACGAATTAGATTCTATGAAATTCGCTGCAGCCATAAACGGGTGCCACCGGACGCTCGTTACTCAACAATATGCCAGATAAGCCTTCGTCTTCTATGCGTACTGGCTGCCCGCGAATGAGACCCTTTGGTAGTGACGTTTTCATGCGCTTGCATTGCATAATCCAATTGCAGAGGTTAAACACTTCGTATGATGTTTCCAAGACTGAGTGTACAAGGTGGGGCGCTGTCCACACGGTGCCCCAGCAAATCTTTAGCCAAAGTTGAAAAATATGTCCGCACACGCAATGACGGCGCAATAAAGTAAAAGCTCCTGTAATTGCATGTAATGAGTAATGCTATCTTCGTGTTCTTAATAATTGCTTGAATAGGCCCGTTTACTTAACTTTTGAAGTATTAAGGAGGTTGAAAATTTCAATGAAAATGTCGTAGATCGGTTTGCGAAACCTCCTATTAGACGTTTTCTATTATAAAAATTACCACGTCACAAGCCCGCTCACTCGCCAGTGCGAATAATTACAGTGCTGTCTTACTTTCCGCGTACGATCCATCATAGCATTCGCCCGATTAAGCTGTCTCGACAGGGCTGTGACGATGGTGGCGACTTTCCAATGAACACTTTTTGCTATTCAACACAAATGTAAAAGCCACTGTTACTGCTCATCGCTGTCGTGAACCGGTGCGAGCAAGACGTATTCTTACGCGTGCCACTAGGGAGCTCCAGAATCCTGGCGTGCCTGAGCGTGCCGGTGGGCTTGTAAGGTGGTATATTTCTTTGTTTCATGGGCCCTTATGGTTATGAGCAAGACACTAATGAATAACAGATATAAGTTCGAACCATATAATTTAGAGGCACCTAAATAATGTTATTCAATACACAAAACAGTCTGATTCACTACGGGCAGCGGTTATTAACATGCATTGTTCACGTCACACCTGCAATCCCTAGAAATGATTACCCCCTCGCAACACGTTTGGATGTCACTCAAGAATTCCCTCAGAGAAGGTGAAGATACAACGAGCGCTTACTTGGTTTCGGAGAACGATGTCATTAATCGTTAAGACCAAGGTTTGTATTGCAAACAGCATGTGGATTAACTTTATGCTGAACTGTACACTTCGTGGGGTAAAACACATGGAACATTTTACTATGGTATACAACAGACAGTGCCAGCATCAATGCATGAATACCTGCGTCTACAATAGATCAGCCATGAGCGCCCGTGAAAATAAGTGCAAACCCGTGCCTCAGTACCACTATGATGCATGTACTTTCAGTTCTCTTAAGGTGAATAATATATCGCTGCAGATGAAGTTATACCGTATTCATGAAAAGCAACCCGAAATCCCTTAAAATATATTTTTAGTCTTAATAGTGTGGTATTTCAGCAAGCTTTACTGATATCACAAACAAATGTACATTGCTGAATCATCATGATAAATATTTGTTGATATGTGGGGTTTAATGTCACGGCTTAAAGTTACTCATGAAATTGTATTAGTCACGCACAAAGATCGCAATAAGCGTGTTTCTAGCAGGAAACATGCGAAAAGTTTTTACAAACTTTTTTTTTCATGCATGCCAGGTGTTTATGCACTACAACACTCATAGCTTTTGTTATTTGCCCTTTCTTTTCATTTAATGTTGGGGTCACGCCTTTCTAAAAAAATAAAATGGGATCGAGTGAGGCAATGACATCGGCACCAGACCGAGAGAATCCGACAAATCTCGAAAGCTCTGTTGAGATATACCGCTTCCGTCTAGGCTGGAAGATTTATTGGCACATTTACTTCAGGAACAAGCAGTTTTGTATGCATTACCACAAAAAAATCACAACATATTTACGGGGTGATTGATGATTAGTAGGGCGAAGCGTTCATCAGTCCGTTGGTGCTTCTGTCCGTCCGCGCAACCATCCGCGCGTTCATCCACGCGTCCGTCCGTGTCTTCGCGCATCCGACCGTGAGTCCGTGCATTTATCTGTCTGTCTGTCTGTCTGTCTGTCTGTCTGTCTGTCTGCTGTCTGTCTGTCTGTCTGTCTGTCTGTCTGTGGTCTGTCTGTCTCTGTCTGTCTGTCTGTCTGTCTGTCTGTCTGCTGTCTGTCTGTCTGTCTGTCTGTCTGTCTGTCTGTCTGTCTGTTCCTGCATCCATCCATCCGTACGTCCGCGCATCTATCCATCCGTTCATTCGTCTGCTAGTCTCTCTGTCCATCCGTCTGCGCATCCATCTAGCGAACACTCCAAGTACCGCCATCTCCCATCTCGTATTTCCTGTGGCACATACCCACTCTAGAGCGGGTATGTGCTGCCGGTGGCTACGTACTACTACATAAATACACACATCGGATGGACAGACCCACGCCTTAAGGCGTGGGTCTGTCTAACCAGATAAGTTCTAACCAGTTAAGAACTAACCAGATAAGTTACTCGATATGCAAACAATAAATAATCGCGTTACCACCCTACGTCACCTATATACAAGATAAAGAACGAGTTACTGTTACCGAAGTAATTATAGCTCACGTCTTCTGCTATTATGCTCCCAGATCAGAAGTTTGAATCAGCGCCCCCTCACTGCGGGGGCCACAATAATATTTTAATAAACGTCATACATATATTTCACATGTCATAAAGTATTCATAAAACATTTTTCTGAAGCTAAACGTAAACACAGGTGTTCGTCTCATAGACATGAAGAAAGGTTTATTGTACCTGCTCCTAGAACTGTTTATGGTGAACAATCATTGTCCAGGCTACCTTACCTGTAACTATCTTAAACCACGGAGGTTTTAACCTTTATTCTAATCAAAATTGTTACATCAGACTTCGTCCAGGTCACTTATTTTCCTCAATACATTTCCCGGAAGTTTGATCATTCTTTCTTATTCATTTTCATTTTCATGTTTATGCAACGTCCATATTATACACATGTATTCACTCGCTCTGTTTCATAACTCTTGTATAACGCACTTGATGAAATGTTATACTTGTAAAGTTTATTTTGTATTATACGAGTGTGAATGTCCGCCATGTATTATTGATGTTTTGCGAACGTTTGACGGTGTCGGAACCTCGTCAATTCCTCTAGCTTTTAGTCCCGCGAACTCTTAATTGAAAAAAAAGAAATGAAATTTCTGACCAAAGCAACTTGCCACTTTAGGGGAATTACTGATGTAACTAGAAAACTTTGCAAAAGATGCCGGACGTATAACACAGCTGCTTAATGTGAACCTGAGAGTTGCATGTGATGGCTTATAACGTCGTGGCACATGTCAATTCCATTTGTCATTGTCACAGAAAGAATATTTCACCATGAACCCTTTCTGAAAAGATATCATCACTGATTAAAACAACTACAGTAATTCTGGTAGCTTGCATCTGCTAGCCGACCATAAGCGCAGGCGCTGTACTAATAGAGAAATGCCTAGACTATTTAGCCCGCGGAAAAAGATATTCGCAGTGTAAATAACTTTTGCCCTTTTACTCTACACAAGACCCGCGAAAATCGCAACTGTGCATGCAACGGCGTTCAAGGTGAGCCTGGCCTTCCCAGGCATAGCTCCCTGACCTGTACTATCAGCAGAAGCTATTTCACTTTGGAAACAGAACTGATGAACAGCTCCATCATGTTGCAGGAACGTCTCGCTGACAACTTCAACTTGCAGAATTTAAGCACCAGCTACTACACCAGTGTTACTTCAAACACATTACCGCCAACACTGTAAACAAGACGGGCGGCCTTTCACTCGTCACAATTATTACTAAGTACCAGGTTTCTCGCAGCATAGCTTGCCACATGATATATAGGGTGACCATTTGCCGCTTAGACAGTGTACGGTTCTTTAGCGATCGACACTGCTAGTGAATCAGATAAAAAGCGTCCGTAGTCTTCCTCGTCATATTTCGTCTCATGCAGCATTTTTTTTATACAGACAGAAAAGATTGCTCCACCAAGTCATCTGCGTTGCCACCCTTGGACTATTTAAGGGGCGGAGTTGAGGCAGGAAGTTTCGAAAGCCAGGCAAATGCAGTGGCGGTGGGTTTTCTTTTTTGTCGTATATATATTCAGGCAGTTCGTAGAAACCCAGCGCAAGCACCGATTGACGCAGTACAGTGGAGGTGAACGAGCACATCGAGGTACGTCACGCGTGAAACATGAGCGCTATCTGGCAGTTATCTCAAAAAATGAAGCGCGTGGCTTGTGCGCCCGTCTCGGAGGCGATAAGGTGTACAAAAAAAGCGACAAGGAGGTGCCACCAACGTGTCGTCTTAGCCAAGGAGGCATAGGCCCGTGTACACAAACCAACATCGGCCTTACCTAACGTTTTCCTCAACTTTCCGTACTCTCTACATGCGTTATAGAGGCACGAAAAGTGGTAACAGGGCGAAAGATAAGGACAAGACTGCATGGTTTATGAATGCTGCTCCGATTTGTTCATCAATCCCAATAAAAGTTTGAAACCGATGAGGAAAACTCGAGGAAAGGTTGAAGTTCATTTGTGAAGACGGGCCATAGAGTTTCATAGCATAATACCCAGAGAGAAATATGGCACCACAATCGTGTACCCCCAAGGCATCAGAATAATGAAAATTACAGGCATCGGATTGGACTAAATCAACTAGTGAACTCTCTGCGAATCTTGTTCTACTGTTTCAGTTTCGTTCTTCGCGTAACGTGGTTATAATGAAGGGCGGAAAAGGTAATTCCTACAATCTTCATGCGAAATCTAGAACGCAATGACTGAACGATGCATACCCTGATGGTTGAATTCGGCCAGGTTTCCCTTCTGCCGCCTCATCACACAAACGTTTTGGAATAAAGATTGCGTACAAATGATTGAAGCAAGTTTCAATTAAATTTAAGTTCATATCACTTTGCTTAAACACTCGGGAAAGAAGCGTCGCGAATCCAAGAAGGTAATCGATCCGAAGCGGATCCGAAGCCCGTACTTCCCATAATTCCCATGGAGGTACAAGCACCGCTGAAAAAGCCCGAGTAGACACTAGCGCCAGATTTCTCTCTAGGTATTATTGTATGAAACTCTACGCCAAGGAGGTTATACTAAATCATCTGGAGTGGCGGAAGGGTGCCGTGGCTGAAGCCGCCGCGCCACCATATTGCTGAGGGCAGAAAGCAGATGGGCGCATTGTAACGTACGTCACTTTCGCGTTTTTTTCGTGCTAGTAATATTGCATGTGGTGCCTCTAATTGAGCACAATGGTTCTGAACACGTCTGCGATCACTTCTCGAGACGATGATGGTGGACTCTTGGAGAGCACTTGGCTGCGCGAATCGTGTGAACCGGACACCGGGCACATCTTTCTATGTGTAAGTAGGCATGCTTCGCTCGCCACTTTTCGTCACATGTTTTCGTGACTTCAACTGCATTCGCAAGTAGATTGATTTCGTTTTCGCGTCTGGGGGCACAGAGACACTTTGAATAATTTTTCTAGGTTTCAGAATTAAAAGGCATTATGTTGCGTGACACGTGAGAGTGCGCTCTGAGGCGAGAAGGTTAAGCGCCAGAAAGGAATAACAAATTATGTTCAGTACACATGTTGAGGCAGGCTGCTTCGATGAGACAGGGTAAACAACGAGACGATGGGCTTGTAATATTACTACCGTGTTTGCATCCTTTTCATGCGCACTTGCAAACCCCTACGTGTGTGTGCCTAATAAGAGTAAGCGCTTCGTTTTTGAAAGTGAGTTCATGTAGCACATGCCCATCATGTGGACACACAGCGACACTCGCACACATGCTCTGGGAGTGTGGAACAACTCCTCCCGACTCTACTTCAAGCAAGTGGGAGAGGTCCCTCAGGAGCTCACTTCTCGCCGACCAGCAATGGGCCGTCCAGCAGGCCCACGAAGCGGCCGCCAGGTACTCCCTGTCGGTCCCTACGTGGGAGACGCCGCTACGCGCTAAGCGCGTCCTGCAGGACTGAAATAAAGTTTTTTCATTCCATTCATGTAGCACCAGCTTTTCATTTCTTAGATTTTGAGTTTCTTATATTCGCGTGAGCACTACGCTTCAATGCCAAAATTTCTGATGTTGCGATAGGCCTTTTTATGTAAAAGAAAAAGAAAAAAACTCCTCTAAAGAGTCAGCAAAATAAACACTTTCGCCTAAAGCACCTCTCATTGATGGAGCTGTCAAAATTCCGCTACAACCAAACTTCACCCACAAAAGAATGGTACCAGCAAAAAACAAAAAAAGAAAAACTGAATTATTCATGGAAAAGGTACTAATAATACATGAAAAAGAAAGGTAAGACGTTGTAGCAGTACCAATGGGCACAATATGTATATATTGAGGCTTCTCGGAATTTAATTGACCAGATAAATAAGCTAAACATATCATCAGATGAAGGATTGTAAGTTTTCCAAGCATCGTTTTCTACGGATATCCAAAAGCTTCTCAAATGAGTACGTGAAAAAGCGAATACCTCCTCCTCACCCTCGCCATGAAAATGAGTTTGCACACATGCTGCACTGTTTTACGCCAAGGGCCTATGATTGAGTGCGAGTGAAAGTTTTATTTTTGCTGCTTCTGCTTTGAGAAAACTGCATAAGCCTATATATAGCGCATTGATATCTCTCAGTAAATTTTTTTTCACAGTGCAAGCTGTCATTAGATCAGAACACGGGTCATGCGCAGTGCCGTAGTTGCACACCCCCACCCATAACGAGTATCGAACCAAAAAAAAAAACTCGGTAATTAAAAAACACCAGTGACACAGTGGGACTCCAACTCGGGTCCACTGCGTGCCTGCTCAGCTACCACTGAGCTAAGCTATAGTGCTTTGCACTGAGTAAATAAAAAACACCAACGACACAAATAGATTAAAACACGGCTTCGCGGCGTGCCAGCCCAGTATTTTGCCACCGAGTCACACCAATGCTTGGAACTCGTTTCTAAACTGGCCTTAGGCAGGCTTGACGTCGGAAAGTAATTGCGTTAATATGAGAAATAAAGCGTTTCACAACATCAAAGGAACAGCCAGGCATCACACAATGCGAATTGCGCAACGACTGGGTCATCCAGTGCTCCAACTCATTAGAATACTTGTTCTTGATCACCTGTAAACTATCTCGGATATCCACTTCACGCATAATTCTTCATCGTCGTAGCAAGTGCATAAAAAATGGCAGATCCCACGTACAGTGGGAATCGATGATATGCGAAGCACTTATGAGAAATGTTAAATATGTCGCTTTAAAATTACCACAACGTTACAAAATAGAGATAAATTATGCCACATGACTTCCGTGTCATGATTATCTTGTTTGTATATGTCGTTTACCTTTGCGATCTATTCACGTCTAGTGATTAAAAATTAGTATATGTGGAGCCACTTAAACGACTGCGAGCACTCTATGAGCGTGGTGTGTTGTCATATTCTTACATGAAACGCGTTTCCTGATTATCATGCTTGCACCAGTCATATATTTCGTCATCCATTGACGTCAAGTAACACCAAATTCGGTATATGTTGTGTAAGCAAAACGGCCTCGAGCTCATCACGAAGAGTACAATACACTTAATTGGAGCGTTGACGTGCGCGCACGCTGGGCACAGTGACGCTACGTTAGCAAATCGCGAGCACTCTATAGTCTGATGCCAGGTGCCCATCGCCGCGTGCCGATGGTAACTGGCGCGAAATGCAACATTTCGCGCCGATGCGTTACCCAGACAGAACTGCGTATCCCTCTTTTCGTGACGCAGGAACGCCACGCGCTGAAACGCGCATGCGTCAAAGCAACGCATCGCGGCGCGTACCTCAGAGTATATGTCAAGACCGGCGCCTGGCGTGGCAACACTGGCGAGACGCGACGAAATCAACACCAGTGAGCACGCGCACCGCATCACGTCAAAATGTATTGGCATCTTGACTGTGGTATGTAGTCATGTTCTCACATGACACGCTTTTCATGGTTATTATGTTTCCATCAGTCACATACCTTCGTCATTCATTGGCGTCACCTAATACCGATTTGACATATGTGAAGCTAGCGAAACGGCTGCGAGCGGATCATGAGCGTGGCATGTATTCATGTGGTTACATGACACGCATGTCATGATTATCATGTGCGGCCGTATCATTATCTATATCGTCCATTCACGTAACGTAATACCAAGTTTCGTACATGTGAAGCTAGCGAAACGGCCGCGAGCGCGTCATAAGCGTAGCGTAGTCATGTTGTTACATGACAGGCATCTCATGATTATCATGTTTGCACTAGTCACATAGCGTCGTCATTTATTCATGGACTGTAATACCAAATTTGGTATATGTGGCACTATCGAAGCGGCCGCGAGTGCATCATGAGCGCGGCATGCAGTCATGTTCTTACACTACACGCATGTCATGATTTTCATGTTAGGGTCGGTCACTTGTGTTCAACATGCATTCATGTCATACCACACCAGTTTTGCAACATGCCATGTGAACTAATTGACCGCAAAAGCTGCAGGGACATGAAATGTCAATCATGACATTCCTGACATACATTTTTTTGATTTCCATGTTATGACTAGTCAAATACGTTCTTGATACAGTCATGTTATGCCATACCAAGTTTGATATTGATACCATTATCGAAACGGCCAGGAGAGCTAAAAGTCGTAGGCGGCTAGATAGATAGATAGATAGATAGATAGATAAATAGATAAATAACTGGATAGATAAATAGATAAATAGATAGATAGATAAATAGAGAAATACATAAATAGATAAATAGATAAATAGATAGATAGATAGATAGATAAATAGATAGATAGAAGAATAGATAGATAGATAAATAGACAGACAGATATATAGATATATAGATAGATAACTAGATAAATAGATAGATAAATAGATAAATAGATAAATAGATCAATAGATACATAGCTAAATAGATAGATAGATAGATAGATAGATAGATAGATAGATAGATAGATAGATAGATAGATAGATAGATACCCTCAAAGTCGCTGAAGTTTGCTAAGAAATGATTCGCATTTAAAACATAGCACAATTCTTTCAACAAGTGTGTAGCAGACACCACGCTTCTCCAAAGAGTGACGAAGGATAGCATAGTGAATGCTGGCCTACTACACAAAATTTATGATCATTTATGGCGAGTTGGGTATACAACAATGTGGTTGTAGCATTCTAATGAGTGTTGAAAGAAAGGTCTGAAATGCCGCTCATCTAGATTTCGCTGTTGTGCTGCGCGTTGCGCCCAGGCCTGGCGTTTATTTAACACGCCTAAAATGCTAAGTGTCAGAAAAATTCAGGCAGATGCGCAATAAAGTCTTTCCCACGTTATCTCGCGGCTTAACAATAAAATACAAGTGCTTTAGTACCTATAACCAAACGCACGGCCCCCAGCGCCCGGAGCATTATGGCGCTACACGGCATTCGCCACCTCCTTCTGCCCTCAGCAATATGGCTGCCGCTGCTTCAGTACAATAGATAGGCTGGTATGCAGAACCACCACTACAGAAAGTTTTGTACAACGTCCTTAGACTTAGCAAAACATTGGAAACACTTTACTCTTCGTGCAAGCGTTGCATTGACAGCGCAGTGTGATAAACGCTACGGTCGTTAGAATTACTTATGTATGCTTTTTCTAGTATAAAGAGACACATGCAGAATATTGACGTGTTGTTACTATGCCTCGTATATGCGCAATAATGTCTTTTTTATTAACAGTCGCATAAGTATGAACACTGAAACTTGAGCAATATGGGTGGGCTTTGCGGATAGAGTTTGATTTTGGCCGTTTCAGGTATCGTTTCGGTGAATAAACAAACAAGTCCACCGACAGACAGACAGACAAACAGACAAAAATATTTGCGTCAAAGGTTTCCCAAACGAACTCTAGTCTTTAAAAAGCAGCAGACGTCAGGAAAACTCTGCGAAGTGCGTCGATCTCTGTCCGTGCCACAAAAGACCCTCTTCGGCAAGCAAAAAGCGCCGCTCTCATCGCACCTCCCCATTTTTAAGAGTCTTATGCGTTCGCTTCATGTACTTCACAAGTGAAGGTAATCCTCACTAGAGTAAGATTTATTTATAGATATGTGGGGTTTAACGTCCCAAAACCACCATATGGTTATGAGAGAGGCCGTGGGGGGGGCTCCGGAAATTTCGACGACTGGTGTTCTTTAACCTGCAACCCAATCCGAGCACACGGGCCTAAAATATTTCCGCCTCCATCGGAAATGCAGCCGCCGCAGCCAGGATACAAACCCGCGACCTGCGGGTCAGCAACCGAGTACCTTCGCCACTAGACCACCGTGGCGGGGCTCTCTAGAGTAAGATATTACTTGATTCTGTAAAGTATTTTTCTTAGACAAAATATTATCTGTGTGTACTACCAGCCCTATCCCATCGCTGCGGGCAAAACAAAAGGTCAGCAGAATATGCGTCGTTATATTTGGTTAAGCAAGTGTCTCGACGTGTTGATAGCTACATGCTGTCTTTGCCGTTACTAGATAGGCCAGTTACAATGCAAAACGAAATGTTTTTCAGTGATGGCGCATATGTGTCATTACTTTACTCTGCCACTTCAATCATTTCGCCAACATGTGGGGCTGTATAAGCTGAACTTATTTTGGATTACTTAAGAGCGCTTTTCCTCACATTTTATCGCTATCGTTCAGGCGTTTCAGTTCAGTGATTACAGAAAAACAATGCCATATGATGGTACCAGCACTTCCACGTTAAATGTCGAAGTTTAGAAAAAGGCGGAACCATTGCTGTCACTGAGCGGAAATACGCGATCTTTGAAGAGCGACTTAATCTATTGCGTTGAAGTTTTTAGCTGATGAAGCAACTCGCAGCGTACCACGACAATATTTGTTGTGGTGGATGTTTGACTGATTGTTTTCTTCAGGCGTAAGCAGTTTGTTCTAACATTCTTTAAAAATGACACGCACCTTTCGTGGAACTTTCTTTTTGACGTTGATACATAATTCAAGCTGGAAGTTGGAAGCTGGCTCATCAAAAGAAGAAAACTAAACAGGAGATATCTTCTAGTTGAACTTTACCCTATCCATACTGAAGTGTCTACTCATAGAAGGTCATTGTATTCTTCGGATATAAAAGAGTGGACACTTAATTAATTCCTCAGTTTTATGTACTGAACGTCTACATCAGAACGTGCTGAACTACCTACAATGAACGCTGTGATATTTCTTATTTTAACCGCATCGGCGCTACTTATGTGAGTATAGCCCCTTTCCTGCTCTTTGTGGTGAACGAAACACCGGTAGTGACAGCTGGCTCGCGTTGCACTCGTGAACTATTTTTTGTGAACGCAATAAAGATCCTTCACTCGTGCCTGCTTGTTTTCCAGCTCAATTTTTGACCGTTTTTTACCATTTCATATGAATATATCTGAAAAACTACTTTTAAACATTTGCAGAGACATCGGTTACATGGTCGCATTCGTGAGGAATGATGTTATAAATAGCTTGGTTCACAATATCCCGCTATAATAAACCTTCTGAAGTATTCGCAACATCTAACCAAACTGCGGAGACAAATTACACGCGGATATGTTGCCTTGAGCAATTAGACAAAGAACGCAATATTTTCGGGTCGTGAATAATTTTTCTCTGTTAGCCTTCTGTTTGAGGTAAATACGTGCCTCTTGAGAATGCTACATTGGAAGTTGTGCAAAGCAATTTTGCTTACGTGCATAGGCGCATAAAAAATGCAGCAAATCCTACGTGCTTTCATTATGTGAAACATAGGAAGAGAATGTCACTATGTTGTAATTTTTATTGCTATATCAATTATATACACAGTCTCAGCTGGTTTTTGCCGTCACCGCCACCACCAGCGTCATTCACACACACACGCACACACACAACGATATATATATATTATATATATATATATATATATATATATATATATATATATAATATATATATATATATTTATGCCTTGAAAAAGACAGGGTTCCTGTCGAAACGTCGGCACAATAAACAGTTGTTATGTGAAAGCGCATCTACTTTCATATTTATAACCTTGCGGCAACCGAAGTTATTCTTCTGCATATAAGCCTTATATATATATATAATAAATATATATATATATATATTATATATATATATATATATATTATATATATATATATATATATATATATATGCAAGAAAGAGACGACGAAACTTTCACGGAAGCGTTTTTAGATTTGTGGGGTTTAACGTCCCAAAACCACCATATGATTATCAGAGACGCCGTAGTGGAGGGCTCCGGAAATTTCGACCACCTGGGGTTCTTTAACGTGCACCCATATCTGAGTACACGGGCCTACAACATTTCCGCCTCCATCGGAAATGCAGCCGCCGCAGCCGGGATTTGAACCCGCGACTTGCGGGTCAGCAGCCGAGTACCTTAGCCACTAGACCACCGCGGCGGGGCTTTCCGGAAGCGTCTCTTTACTTAACGTTTTCAGCTGGTGGACTCTGACGAAGGCAGGTCCTAGAGCTGAAAACGTTAAGTAAGGACGCTTCCGTGAAAGTTTCGTCGTCTCTTCTTACATACAATATGTCGGGTCTAGCTTGAATGACGTTAGAAAAATCTGATATATATATATATATATATATATATATATATATAATATATATATATATATATATATATATACAAAATGTGGGAAGGATGCGCCAACGCCTTTCTGCGAAGCTAGCAATGCCTTTCCAGCCGTGGTCGTCTGCGAGCACGTTTGTCTCGTGAGCAAACAAGGGGGGTGGAGGGCTCATGGTTGCTGCGGATCAATGCGCGCCTTTCGCCTCCACGGGAGACGGTAGCTTCTGTGGGCTGTGCTACACACACACAAAAAAAAACCTGCCAAAAGTGGACCTGCAGCAGCCGTGTTCTCGTAAGGCGTGTTTACACTAGAGAGAAACGACACCGATTTCGGTCTGCCGACTCTCTTTAGGAATCTCTTTTGTCTTGCCGTAGTCATATTCACGGTACAACGACACAAACAATCCAGTGATGGTCTCTGGAATGCTCCGTCAGTGCCTTGTCGTGCTCACAGACTTTCGTTCGCCAATTCTGTAGTCACAATGGAGCCATACGTAGCGACACAACCTGAACTTGCACACCTGCATATCCTTTTCAGCCATGCTTCCTACTGTGCCATTGTTCCTCTGCAGCTACGCCACACAGCCCCCGCCATAATCTACGGCTTTGAGCGACGGGAATCGGGATTCACAAAAGGAAAGCGAAGAAAGGAATTCCATGGAGTTCGCAAGATGCCTATTCAAACGCTGTGGAAGCCTCTGAGAGGGAAATTGTCATCTTCACAAGATTTCCCCGTCGTGGTCATTTGAGTCCAACACATGGGGATATTTTCGCTAAGCCGCAGATATCTCGACGACACGCCGATGACAGGTCTGCCGATGAGTTTTGTTAGTGTTTTTGGTCTGTCATGACGTCATACTACGACGACATGCTGCCTTTGAGGCATCGTCATCGTCGGCCTAGTGTTACCTTGAGGTCAAGCGACTCGTCAGCAGATAGTCCGCGTCTGCCTCGCTTCTTCATCAGGGTTATTAGTGTCGTGTCACTCTTGTGTAAAAGTGCCTCTACACCAGTGTTCTGTAGAGTTATGTTAGATCAGTTCCAAGCCTTGCTTCGTAAAACATTCGAATGTGTTGCTGTCACATTCTTTGCTTCGCCCTTCTGGCAAAACTGTGACTTTTTTGTTATTTCTACGTCTTGTATGCTGTGTTGTATTCGGCGGTGTCATCGTGCTCGTTTCAGCTTTTTATGCTTTCTTTTGGCGTTTTTTGACATTTTACTAGATTTATTTACAGTGTGCGAAGTTTTACCGTCGTTTTTTTATGAAGCTGCCTTTTTGTGTAACACTGCACTGAAGTGCACTGCAGTGCACTTTACCGAGAAAGTAGCTATGTTCTGACTGATCTTGTGAACACGTACCAACGAAGGCTGACGTCATGTGCCTTAAGGCAAAACAAAAAACGTAGAAGCAGCTCGCGATAGAATTGAACAATCCACACACGGCACGTCTATGAACGGCCGACCAAACGACTAGAAAAGTGTCTGCGCCCCTTCAAGAACATTTACTCTTGTGGTAAAAAGTGTTTTTGCAACAATAGCAGGTATTCGCTCGACTACATACGCGTAATATTGTCGCCTACGAGACATTGACAAGGCCGTCGCTCCCAAGCTGAAACGTGCAAACTTTATAATAGCTCGGTGGGATGAGCAGCTAGCTCCATGAGACGGGGCAAAAAGAACCAACGACGATGGATTGATATTTTCTAGCAGAAACAGCACCGTTAGCAGATTCTTCACTGCACGTTTTTATGAAGCGATGTGGTAAAAAAATTCATGCTCGTCGTAGGTCTCAACCAGGTTCCATCGATACTTTAGGAATCAACACGGCGGTGACGTGTATGCGTATGCTGTGTCGCGAGGCCCGGCGGCCACACGCTCAAGTATTTCCCATCATAGGTGATTTCTACCCGAACAAGCAACGACAAGCTAAGAACAGGAGCATCTCAAATTCTTACCTTAGTGCACGAAGTCGGCACGAAGTCCTTCCTAGGAATGGCGCGTAGCCATTGTTTGAGAGCGTCGGCGTCTTTAGGGAAGGAAAACACTTGTATCTTCTTTCCTGTTTTGTAGTTGCCGGTGCATCCGGGTACACAACACTTATTCGGCATTGTCGCATCACTCCAGCATCACGCACGGAAACGAAATTGCCGCAAAACAACAACGGAAAGCAACAAACGCGAAACACCGTCAACACCACGCCGCCGAACCGTCACCACCGCCGCCCGCGCTGCGCTCGCTGCCGCTGCGGCTTCCCCGAGAGTCGGCCGGCCGGAAATGACGTCAGATGCTGGGCGCAGGCCTGAAAAGATTTTCCGGGGGTGACGCTTTAACCCGGCAGGGCCCAACGCGTTGAGCAGCAGGGCCTTGCGACGCTTGGGTTTGCTGGCGTCCTCCCCGACCGCGTCTGCGTAGGCCTGAAATACCAATTTCAAGTCCGCCCACGGAAGTGGCGGGTCTCCGGGCGAATGAAGAAATAGAGGAGGTGGAATAGGAGACGCCAATTTAAGCAAGAAGATTGGAGAGGTGCAGACGAAAAGAAAATGACGCCAGTACACTGTTTGAAGAAGCCGACAGAGGCGGCGTAGCTGAATGAAGAAATGAAGCGACGCAGCATGCAGCTACCACCTTGCTGGGAACAAAGAGCGTCTAGGGTTAGCAGGGTAGGTCCGTTAGAAGCACGAAAAAGACGAACACGGAAAACGAAATGGGTTCTTACAGGTCCTCGTCGCCATTGCTGTGTTGGGGGCTGGCTGGTCCCGATGAAGCAGAAGAAGAAGACGGCCGACGGAGACGTACGCGGCCGGCGGGGACGCCGGCCAGCCCGAACACGCGGGTTGGCGCTAAGCGCCGAAGAGCAGAACAATAACCGCACTCCACGGTTAACCAACACACACTGGTTTTATTTTACAGACGCCTTGAAATCCTGCATGCCAGAGCGGCGCCCCCTGGCATCCTCACATGTCATTCCGAACCCGAAAACCCAGAACACAACAAAGAACATCCTCAATGTACTCGGTGTATGATTCGCCCACCAGCTGAATGCGTTCGGCAAGCTTCTTTGTTGCTGCTTCAGCGCGAACACTGGGGGAACCAAAAATCTGACGGAGCTGCCGTGCGAACGTGTCCCAGTCAGGAAGATCTTGGAGGTGGTTCCAAAACCAGGTTTTGGCAACATCAGTTAGGTAGAAAGGGACCGTAAGCAACTTGTGTAGAGTATCCCACCTGTTCAACTCGCTGACGAGGTCGTAGGTGTGTAGCCATTCTTCAACGTCATCCCCTTTGAGACCCGAGAATACTGGCGGATGTTTTCTTTATGTTTATCGTTCTTATCTGGAACTCAGTAAAGAGGGGGAGGTGGTGTTGTGTGTTCTAGTTATTGTCCCGCTTAAGTTCCAGTAAAATTTCAAGACATTGCGCTTGTATATGTTTTGCTTGTGTCTTGTTCCACATAGCATGGGCTGCAGTGAAATGTGCATTGCATAGCATAAATATGGCACTCTTCGGGCGAACACGCCCTGGTCACATACCCAAATGGCTCATGAAATTGCTGATACCCAGACTGTATCTGCGAAGCTACCTTACAGCAGTTGACACTTATGAACTGTTAAGAGGGATTTTTTTAGCTGTCAACGTACATTAAAAGTATATATGTTCAACAAGCTGTAGAAATAATAAACAATGGAAGCAGGGAATACCTATTAGCGAAAAACCGAACTTGCAGGACTCTCTTGTAATATCGCCTTCTCTGTGAACCTTTTCATGCTGTCATTATTTCATACGCACAATACAGCACACCATTACCCTCCCCTGTGCTTGCCTCAGTTTGCGCTGCCACTTGATAATGATGCTCACCGAATGACTCTTCCGTCTCCTGCTGCTCACCAGTTTATTGCTGTCTGCGGGGCGGGCGCTTAGGCAAAAAAAAGATTTTTAAATGGGCTGGCGCAATAATTAAAGAAACTGTGCCACACCTTTCCCTTGCTATACGTACTATGCCATGTGCTTATGAAAGACCGGCAATTCAGCATATAATATATATATATATATATATATATATATATATATATACATTATGAGGAAGAGTTTTATTCGAGGTGCGCTCGAGCTGGCACACACTGATGATGATATCTACACATGAAGGGAAATTATACAAATGATGATGACACGTTCAATTGATAAAGAAGAGTCGGTGACTGCGCTCACACTAATTCCCCGTCACGCTGGAAGCGGCAGCCAAGAAACGTGCACAATTTCTGTCCCACGGCAACGGTAGTCGGAGGGAGCATTAAGTGGTGAGATACGGTAATTACCGGGGGACGTTTGTTCGATAACTGTATAAGGCTCTATAAAACGACTGAGGAATTTTTCACATAAGCCGGGCACACGCACGGGAGTCCACTGAAGAACTTCGTCTCCTGGGGAAAAGGTGACAGCACATTGAGTTGAGTCGTAGCGAGACTAGCGAGCTTCCTGAGAGATGCCGGTGTTGATTCGGGCCAGATGACGGCAATGCTCGAGGCGAGACAAAAATTGTGCGGATAAAGGACCTGCTGAGGTACCAGGAGCAGAAAGAAAGGAGACGTCCAGAGCTACACTTGGAGAGCGGCCGTGAACCAGAAAATAGGGAGAAAAGCCGGTGGTGCGTTGCGTAGCTATATTGGAGGCGAACGTTATGAATGGCAAAATGGCGTCCCAGTTAGTGTAGTCAGGGCAATCATGTCCGAGAGGGTACGATGAAAGCGTTCTGTCAAGCCATTTGTTTGGGGATAATAAGTACAAGTTGTTTTGTGGATGGTGTTGGCGGCGCGTAGAACCTCAGCAACAATCGAGGAAAGAAAGACCTTGCCGTGGTCACTGAGCAGAACACGTGGAGCTCCATGGCGTAAAATGTGTTACGCAGAAAAAAATCAGCTACTTCAGTGGCTGTACCTGCGTGCAGTGAGGTGGTTTCCGTGTAGCGAGTGAGGTGGTCAACAGCCGTTACAATCCAACGATTTCCATTGGAGGTCACGGGAAGGGGGTCATACGAGTCTATCCCGCCGACTTCGAATGGCAGAGCGGGACAAGGAAGAGGTTGGAGAAAGCCAGAAGGAGCAGTAGTGGGTCGTTTCCGCCGTTGACATAAAACACACGAAGAAACATATTTGGCAATCGCAGATGAGAGGTCTGGCCAGGTGAACCGACTGCGTATTTTGTCGTACGTTTTGTCATAGCTGAGATGCCCAGGAGCAGGATCATCGTGGAATATCTCAACAACCTGACGTTGTAGACAACGTGATATAACGGGAACCCATTTGTTTCCTTCAACGTGGTAAATATAGCGATGTAAAACACCATCGTGAAACTCGAATTGTTTCAGTTGTCGGCGAAGTTGGGCGTTCGGAGGAGTGGATGTACCTTCTAAGCACGCTATTACGGAGCGGCAGTAAGGGTCAACGCGTTGATTCGACACAAGGGTAGAAGGGCGGGCGGATCTTAGCCAACTGAGACCTGCAATGGGTAATGCTGTGGTGGAAATCGGTGACGGTGGGCTATTACGGTTGGGTAGAGGGCTGCGAGAGAGAGCATCAGCATCTTGGTGCTTCTTACCAGACCTGTAGACGACATCAAAGTTGTGCTCTTGTATACGAAGCACCCAGCGGCCAAGACGACCCAATAAGTTCTTTAGCGACGAAAGCCAGCACAATGCGTTGTGGTCGGTGACGACTGTGAAGTGGTGGCCGTGGAGGTATAGACGAAATTTTTGTATCACTCATACAACAGCAAGGCACTCTTGTTCGGTTATTGTGTAATTTTTCTCGGCAGCAGTCAAAGCACGACTGGCGTAAGCGATGACACGTTCGCGAGCGGTGTTGTCACGCTGCAGTTGAACAAAACCGAGACCATTGACCACTGGCGTCAGTGTGAAGAATTGTGGGCGCACCTGAATCAAAATGACATAGCACCCGGTCGGATGTCAGGGCTTGCTTCAACGCCAGGAAAGCCTTTTCACAGTCTTCGGACCAGAGAATGCCGTGTTACTTGCGAGCATTTGATGGAGCGGAGATTCAAGCCTTGCGAAATTGCGTATAAAGCGCCGAAAGTAGGATGCCAAGCCGAGGAAACTTCGCAGGTCTTTTTGACGCAACGGACGGGGAAACTCGAGGACAGCGACAAGCTTTTAAGGATCCGGTCGAATACCATCTTTGCTGACTAAGTGTCCTAGAACCTTGATCGTCTTGCTTGCGAAGGTGCAATTTTTGTATTCAGCTGTAAACCAGCTTTTGCAAGGCAACCTAAGACTTCTCGAGACGTTGTAGATATTGCAAAAAGTAGTCGAAAACACTATGATGTCATCTAGGTAGCATAAGGAAGCATTCCACTTCAGGCCACGCAGTGCGCTGTCAATCACACGTTCGAAGGTAGCAAGCGCGTTACACAGTACGAAAGGCATTACGTTATATTCATATAGCCCATCTGGGGTGGTAAAAGCCGTCTTCTCTTTGTCAGACTCGGAAACTGGTATTTGCGAGTAGCACAAGTCGCAGGTCAAAGCTCCAAAGCTCGAAAAATACTCTCCGCCATGCAACGAATCTAGTGCGTCATCATTTCGTGGGAGAGGGTAAACATCTTAGCGCGTTATTTTGTTCAGTGCCCGGTAATCAACGCAAAAACGTACCGTTCCGTCTTTATTTTGCACCAACACAACTGTCGAAGACCATGTACTTGAGGAAGGACGTATAATATTCCGTCGAAACATGTCTGATACGTTTTACTCGCTTATCTTTCTTTCTGCGAGAGATACGCGGTATGAGCGCCGGTGAATTATTCGGGAGCCGTCAGTCTGAATTCGGTGAGTCGCAGAAGGTGTCATACCAAGGACAGCGGAATGAACGTCAAACAAAGGGCGATGTCTGTTCAATAAATTCATCAATTCTTGATTCTGGGCTGCTGTCAGATCAGGGCTTATTGTCAGTGATAGAGGAGTGGGAGAGTTGAGTGGTGGCGTGCTTGGCTCTGGTAGGTCTTCTTGACTTGGAAGGGCAATCAATTGCAACGGGATGCGGGTCAATAGCGCATGCGACTGTTGATCCACAGGGCAACAATAAGGGTTCAGGGGTGTGATTTAACGCAGTAATAAAAGCAGACCCTTCAGAAAAACGAACAAGGCCTTGAATAATCAGAATGCCTCAATGTACCGTGTGACCATAAGGTAGTAGAAGCACGTCGTGATCCACAATGTTTCTGCAATCAACGCAAATTACTTCTTCTCGGAATGGCCAAAGAACATAATCTGAAGTGGTGACGAGACGAATGCGCTGTTCGGGTTCCGATACCGAAGAATCGGTGGGATTGAGGTGGATGAGGCGCTGACGACAAGATATGGAAGCGCGTGCAGACGACAGAAAATCCCACCCCAAAATGAGTTCGTGGGTGCACTCACGCAGAACTGCAACAGCATTATGATGACGAATACCGTCTATGAAAACGCGAACTGTGCACTGAGCGAGTGGACGACAAATGGCGTTCATCGCAGCACGGATAGACGGGCCCGAGTAAGGTGTTGTTACTTTGCGGAGACGGGAGCAAAGGTCAGAGCGAATAATAGAAATAGCAGCGCCAGTATCCAGTAGAGCTTCGACGCGTATACCTTCGACTGACACTGTTAACAAGTGCGATGGTCTGTCTAGAAGAATTGCTGGCTGTCCGGTGGATTCACTTTCCCCTCCTAAAACTGTATTGGAAAGTTTTCCGAGTTGGAATTCAGAACATTAGAGGCGGTTCGCAGAGGCGACGCGGAACGGCGATTGGGAGATAGTGAGTGGCGGCGAGACTCACGTGAGTTCACAGGCAGGCCCAACGCCGACTAAATTTCAAGGCCGAAAGGCTGCCGCAGTGACGTCAAAGGGGGGGGGGGGGCATTTGCCAAACTGAGCATGCTCAGTAAGACTTTTTTCCACATCTTTTACTCGGCCCAATCGAGCCGCAGCAGCTGCGAGAGCGCGAGCGTTGGTTCTCCTAAAACGTGAACGAAACACAGGCTTTCCACCGCGTTCGCGGCGTAACTGGGCCCCCACCCTCTGACGTCACTGCGGCAGCCTTTCGGCCTTGAAATCTAGTAGGCATTGGCCGACCACTACTGTAAGGTGGAGAGGGTGAACGCTGAAAAGAAGACTGGTAAGGCGTGCGCTGGTAGTTCGTGAGTGGACTGAAGCGTCCGCGTTCCTCTGGAGCGTAGTCACGTTGCTCGTCCTGTTGACGCCTTCGGAAAAAGCAAGATATATGACCCCTATAGCCGCAATAATAACAGATTGGGCGTTGAGGACGCGGCATGGCGTAATACGGCTGTGGGAGCATCGATGGTGACACTGATGCCACAAATACATGGCCACCTGTTGTTGCCGCTGGGATAGTGGTGGGGGCTGAGAGCGCCGCGACATCTGCGTACGTTGGTACTTGACGATGTCCGGATTCGGCGGAAAAAGGTGGATGTGACGCAGATGAAATTTCTTGCCTAATGATGTCCCGCAAGTTGGTTGGAGCTGAGGCTAAAGTAAACGGTGGGGTGCAGGAAGAGCAGCGTCCATGAAGATCCTCACGAACGATGTCGCGGACCAGGGCACGGATGTCGAGGGCCGCAGGAAGACGAATGTCCGAGGCATTATGTCAAAGACGAAGAGACTGAAGTTCTTCTAGTCTCTGGCAAATGGTGATGACATCTTGAGTCGTGGTAGGGTTTTGCGACGCAAGGGCGTTGAATGCGATGGTATTAATGCCTTTGATATAATGGAGTATTTGTTCGCTTTGAGGCATAGCTGAATTTACACGCTTGCACAAGGCAAGAATGCTGTGTTGGGGGCTGGCTGGCCCCGACGAAGCAGAAGAAGACGGCCGACGGAGACATACGCGGCCGGCGGGGACGCCGACCAGCCCGAACACGCGGGTTGGCGCTAAGCGCCGAAGAGCAGAACAATAACCGTGCTCCACGGTTACCCTCTACACAGTGGTTTTATTTTACAGTCGCCTTGAAATCCTGCATGCCAGAGCGGCGCCCCCTGGCATCCTCACATGTCATTCCGAAACCGAAAACCCAGAACACAACAATCATTCCCTCCTCGAAAAAAGTTCACCTATACACTGTTTATATTTATGCATGATCGATACCAACATATTTTACAAGGTATGTAAATTAGAACACATGAAAATTCAGAGCACGGCACACCGAACTCACACACTATGAGTCCTGAAAATGCACTGAAGAAATGTATAATGGAAGTCCTGAAAATGCACTAAAAATTGTATACAACTGAGTACAATATAGATTTGGATGCATTGGACCTTTGCACAGAACCATAATGTTCACGAACAGTAATGAACAATAGTTCTACGTCACGTAGTCTTCGAACCGACGCGGCTTCTGCCGCTTCCGCTTAGGGCGGGCCCTTTTGGGTGTAGAATCAGGTGTCTCTGCACCTTGGTCACTTGTGCTCTGATGTGACAAATCAAGAGCAGTAGAAGATTGTGAACGCTCTGCACGAGCGTTAAAATTCGCGGCCTCAGCAGAGCTCGCAGCATGAGCTTCGTAAAAGTTTTGCGGACTGGAGTCCGGTTCAACGGTCCCAGCCGTATTTCAAGGTTCGAAGTGAAACGTATGACTTGGTGTACTTGAACCAGCGACACCGACTGGTAACTCCTCCCCTCCTTGAAGAAATGCCTGTACATGGAGGCCACATGTAATAATCTGATGGATAGTTGAAAGGCGTGAACGGAACGTGACGGGAAAGACTTTTAGGTGTTTAAGACGAATCTGTATGAAAAATAACAAGGCGCGAAGCATTGCAGATGTTACCATCACTTAAGCGAAAAGAAGTGGGGCTAACCTGGCCCAAGACTTTGTAAGGACCCCGATACTTGGGGTGCTTGCCTGGCACACGAACCTTGACTAGATCGCCAGCGCGAACTTTGGACTGCTTTGCACCTCGACGGGTGTCGACATACTTTTTCATTGCTTGTTGATGAGAAAAAACTCTGGTACGGATTCAATCAGGAAAAGACACTGCTATGTTACGAGGCAAAGAGACTATGTCGAGAGCAACTCGCGGTTGCCTACCGTGGAGAAGTTGAGCAGGAGACACTCCAGCGGTGCCTTGTGGTGTGAACCTGTACGAAGCTGAACATTCAGTCAAGACTTGCTTGAGGGGACGGTGTTCTATTTGGGCGATCTGGATATGTTCCTTCAGAAGGCGATTAAAGCGCTCGATTTGCCCATTTAATTGGGGATAGAAAACTGATAACCGCAAGTGCTGAATTCCTCGTTGTGAAAGAAAAGCCTCGAAATGTTGGGACTGAAACTGTGGACCATTGTACGTAACTATGGCATCAGGTAAACCTTCCCGGCTGAAGATTGAAGACAGAAACTCAGTGATGACCTCAGAAGTAACCGTATGTGTGAAACAAAGTTCTGGCCATTTGGAATGGTAGTTAATGAGAGAAACAATGAACCGGGCATTTTGCGGAACATTATGCAAAGGACCGATGATGTCCATGCCAAGTTTCTGCAAAGGCTGATCAGGCCACTGGACTGGCTGCAACGGAGAAAATGCAGGTTTGGCAGACTTGTCAGCTGTCTGACATATATGGCAGTTGTAAACTGCATGCTCGACCTGCTTGTCTAAGGCTGGCCACCAGTACCTGTCTCGGAGACACTGTTTCGTGCGTACAATGCCTAGATGGGCCTCATGGGCAAGCTGTAATAGCTTGTTACGGAAAGAAGCAGGTGGAATCACGCGTTCATCGCGGAAAAGCAAGTCCTCGACACAAGAAAGTTCCTGTCGGACTGCGAAGTAAGGCAAGAATTTAGAAGCAAGATAACATTTGGAATACCATTCTTCACGTAAATATTTGAGAACTTGAGAAAAAGTGGAATCTGCAGCTGTAGCTGCCTGAAGCTCAGCTTAACTAATGCAGGAAGTAACTAATGAAACAACTTCCTCATCCCGCTCTTCAGAAACCGGTATCTGAAGAGGAAGGCGCGACAGTGCATCAGCAACCACGTTATAAGAACCTTTACAATATTGAACACTGAAATTATAATACATGAGTTTGGCACACCAACGGGAAATGCGAATGGGGCGGCGGCCTTCGGATCCTCTAGAAAGAAGAGCAACTAGTGCTTGGTGATCTGTACGTAATGTGAAGTGCCGGCCTCCCAAGTAAACATGCCATTTCTCACAGGCAAAAAGACACGCGAGAGCTTCACGCTCTCCTACTGAATATCTGCGTTCAGCAGGGGTCAATGTACGAGATGCAAAAGCGATAGTGATCAGCTGATCACCTCTGAGTTGTTGAAACACTGCTCCCAGTAAAACATCGGACGCATCCGTCGTGACGACGATGGGAAGCTTCTCATTGAAAATACTAACAGCTGGCTTTGATGCCAGTATTGACTTAACTCGATTGAAGCTCTGCTCAGCTTCAGCTGACCAGTTAAAAGGCTGTGCTTGACGAAGTAGAGTACGCAGTGTTTCAACAAGATCAGCAAAGTGAGGAACAAACTTAGCATAATAACCAACGAGACCTAAAAAAGATTGCAACGTTTTGGCATCAGTAGGCCCTGGGGCATTGACAATGGCCTGAACTTTAGATTCAACAAATGTCAAGCCGCAGGAACTGACATTATGTCCTAGAAATTGTAACTCATTCACAGAAAAAATGCACTTGTTATGAAGTTTCATACCACATTCACTGATGCGGTTGAGAACAGTATGCAAGTTAGCATCGTGCTCTTCGCGAGCACGTCTCCACACCAAAACGTCATCCAAGTAACAAAGGGCGCTATTACAACCCTTAAGAATAATTGACATCATTTTCTGAAACACTGCAGGGGCAGATGCAAGCCCGAAACACACGCGGCAAAACCGAAACAAGCCTTCGTGCGATACAAATGTGGTTAAGTCTCTACTGCACTCAGAAAGTTCAACTTGGTGATAAGCGGACGCGAGGTCCAGCTTGGAGAAACATACCGCTCCGGAGAGCTGATGAAGCAGTTCTTCAATGTGAGGAAGTGGAAAACAATCTACGATGATCGCCTTGTTCGGTTCTCGTAAGTCGACGCATAGTCGAAGGGATCCATCTTTTTTCTTGACGACGACCAATGGATAAACCCAGTTGGAAGCAGAGACAGGCTCGATAATTCCGCTGGCTCGAAGGCGAGACAATTCCGCAGAG
Organism: Rhipicephalus microplus; assembly: GCF_013339725.1. Taxonomy (NCBI): domain Eukaryota; kingdom Metazoa; phylum Arthropoda; class Arachnida; order Ixodida; family Ixodidae; genus Rhipicephalus; species Rhipicephalus microplus. Next base: position 140,057,734 of record NC_051165.1, read on the forward strand.
ACTTGCTCACGCAGAAGAAGAGGAATGCGGCGCAGCTTGGCACGCACAGGGCACACGCCTGGTCCACGCATCACTTTATGCACAAAACCGCGCACACAACCCAGTTCACGGGTGAACAGGTGGTGGAATTCAGAAGGCGCGTTGGCCGGAAGATCATCTTGGACGTCGACTTGAGCCCACGTCATAGACGCACCGACGATGTTGATGGACAAAGCCCTGATGGCATCACGTCCCCAAAGCAAGCTGCCATTGGCAGTTACATAAAAAGTAATGGAAGCAGTGCGACTGCGATAGGAAACCTGAGTGGTAAATTTACCTAAATTATCAATCGTTTCCTTGGAATATGTTTGTAGAACGACGTGTGAAGGCAAAAGCCGAATGTTGGAAAAATGACTATGAAAGTCAGCGGCACTGATTAAAGAGACCGAGGCACCAGTGTCCACGAGAAATGTCAAGGGCACAAGGCCAACTGAAGCTACGATGCTGGGCTCGGACGTAGTGTGGAGACCATCCACATTTAAAACAGTGACCGTATTGGTCTGTGCAGTGCTCGAAGGAGCGGACGAAGAAACTGGTTCAGGATGATTTGCTGTACGGGAATTGCATACGGACTGAAAATGTCTGATTTTTCCGCACGCAAGACAAGTGCGGTTTCTCGCGGGACACTGCGCGAAATTGGCTAAATGCCGAGCCTATCCGCAACGAAAGCAATTCGCGGTTGCACTTGGAGAAGAAAATTGCAAACGCCCCGCCGCGGTGGTCTAGTGGCTAAGGTACTCGGCTGCTGACCCGCAGGTCGCGGGTTCGATTCCCGGCTGCGGCGGCTGCATTTCCGATGGAGGCGGAAATGTTGTAGGCCCGTGTACTCAGATTTGGGTGCACGTTAAAGAACCCCAGGTGGTCAAAATTTCCGGAGCCCTCCACTACGGCGTCTCTCATAATCAGAAGTGGTTTTGGGACGTTAAACCCCACAAATCAATCAAGAAAATTGCAAACGCGAGTTAGGAGCTCGGTGCTGTTCCTGAAAACCAGAATGTGGCGGAAAGGGGTCACCATATTGCCGGCTTCCTCGCCTCCGCGACGCAGAGTGGCCGCCATGTTGGCCGCCACGGAAGGACTGTACAGGCGGGCGTCCATGTTGGCCGCCGTGCCGACACGAAGATGAAGGGCCGCCATGTTGACGCGTCCCGTGAAACAAAGAGCCGCCGCCTTGGCCCCCCGCAGCAGAAAGTTGCTGCACTGAATGCGGAGCGAATTGCTCCAACTGGGAGCGAATAAGCTCGTCCTCTCGCGCAATGGAGAGGGCTTCGGATAAAGAAATCGAGGAGCCCTTTTGAAGCATGTGGCAGCGGACGTTTTGCGAGGCTACCCCGGTGAAAAGCTGATGGCGGATCATATCGTCCTCTAGCGCACCGAAGCCGCACGACGCGGCGAGTGTTCGAAGAGAAGTAATGAACTCGGCGACTGGCTCGCCAGGCAATTGTCGCCTTTCTTGGAATTTTACGCGTGCGAGATAATCGCACGAGACATCTTTAAAATGCTCATGGAAAAAAGCAACAGCATTGTTGAAGGCATCACCCGATGCTGGCGTCCACGACGCGTTGGTGGCGTCCAAAGTATAGAAGAGCTTTAACCGTCACCCCCGCAAGCTTTTCAGGCCTGCGCGTCACGTGACGTGACGTCGACGACGTCACATCGCGCCGGCCGGCCGGCCGCCCTTCGCTGGGTGGCTGCGCCAGCCGCGAGCGCTTGCCGCGAGCGCCCTTCACGCCTACCGACTCGGGCGAGGTGCCTTGACACCATGTCCGCACGATTTATCAAGGTATTGATTGATTGTATGGTTTAACGCGCCGACGCAACGCAGGCGATGAAGCGCGCCGTAGGGGAGGGCTCAGGATCAAGTTTGACTACCTGGGAATCTTTATTGTGTGCCGAAATCTCGTACACACGGGCGGTTTTGCTTTTCGCCTCCATCAGAAATGCGGCCGCCGCAGCCGGGTATCGAAACCGCGCCCTAGTGCTCAGCAGCGCTACGCCTTAGCCACTGAGCCACCGCGGTTGGGGAACTTATCAAGGTATCAAGAAATAATGAATATCGTGAATGGAATAATGCATATTTATTTATCACAGCCAGACGCCGTCTGTACAAATATCACAGTGCGCATTGTTCTCGGTCCAGGCAGACGACAGGCAACACAAGATGTTGCCCTTAATGCTGAAAATATGCAAAAAGTACAAAACACAATATCTTGCCACATAAAACTCAAAACAAAACAGATTGTAACAGCAAAAACATCCCCGAGCTTTGGAACAGAAAAAGCACACTTTCATTTAAATTGTAGGTTAGAGGAAAACATACCATTCGTTTATCATAGTAGCAGTAGCAACACAAGGTATCAGGTTCAAACACTTGCCAAAAAATACAATACATAAGAACACTGGTGACTAAATTGTGGTCCACAGCATGATAAATGACAGAAAGAAAAGTAATTGTACTGCCACAGGTAGGTGCATGTCCTAGGGAAAAAATCAAACAAAAATCTAAGAAAAAACAAATCACAGTGCACAACATGTCTGTAAACAGAGTGCACAAGGAAAGTGTACACAGCTTAGGTACCAAAACGGACTGTACAACTGCTGCAGTAGGCACCGAGGCAGTTCGAGTTAAAAAAAAGAAAAAAGTACAGCACTTTTAAAAGCTAACAACTTGTAAAGAGATACAAAACTGGAAACAAGGCTCATTTTACATAAGGCAGAAGTATACCAAGGAAATCAAGTCATTACATGCAATCAAATACACTCTGTGCAGTTTCACAAGAATAAATGTGAAGAGAAAGACGCGACGCTTGGAAAATTACTTTCCAAGAAAAATTCGGGCCTTTCTATTTTTCGCCTTCTGATCTTTTTCAATGCGTAAAAGATCGTTCCTTTGCTTGCACAAGTTGTTGAGCATTATATTTGCTGCACAGTTTGCAACCAATGTGATGAGGAGCTCGTAGGTGTGCCCGTTTTCACACGTATCTATGTCCTCAAGCCTTGGCAGAGAGTCCAGTGTAAGTTGCCGAACGACATTCTTTTGGTTCGGCCCATGGAGAAACTGGGTAGAGGTACTTTCCGTCATGCGCTTTCTAACTACAACCTCCGTGTACATAACTACTGTGATTACTGGAGCAGAAGGAAATTTGAGGCCACCCCGATCCAGTTGTGCGATTAAAGAATGGGTGTCCTCTCCTGTTTCGGCCGTATTTCGGGTAACGACCAACTGCCTCTGGCAGCTTTCACACTTGAGAACTTTCATTGCAGCGTGTGCACAATACCCACCAACATAACCAATCACCGGCATTTGTGCTCTGAGCTCATCAAGGTCAGCATCGCTAACATGAACACTAAAAGAAGTACCCGCATCCCTGACACTGTCCGTCTCTTCGATGCCTCTGAGATCATCGTTGCTCATCCTTGGAAGGGCATTTTGAAGGCGAATCCTTCCCTCGGTTTCTCAAAGCTGGCGAACAGATATGTGATACTGCCCACCAGCCATCTGCCTGTACTGTCCAAAGCGACTCTCGAGGGGATCCGTCTGGACTTTCCCTAGCAGAATATACTTAAAGTGAAGCTCACTAACGCAGTACTTCACCAATGCCAAAAGGGATTGAGCAGAGAGCCTCAAGGCACTCAATGTCTCCTGGGTAAGTACTCCGGTGTCGTGCCTATAAAATTCCCACACATCGAGCCATGTGATAAAAGCACTTAGAAAGCTTGCCTTTGGGTCATCTGTGTGGTTTGACATGGGCTCTTCGTAAACATTACGGTGATGGAAGCCCTTACTAGGTGTCTTTACATTGACAATGCTCCACCAACGAAGAATTATTTTGATGAACTCGGCGGTTGCTGTAGCATGTTGAAAATCAGTATGACCCTTGCGAGCGGCCAGGGCTTCGGCTACGTGCGGATTAAAAACCTGCAGTACGAGTTTGACGTCCTGTCGTTCAAAGCTGCTTGGATTTAGAGCTTTTGACGTCAAGTCATACCCAGACTTCAGAAGCAGGGGTGACTCCTCTTTATGCAAATCTCTCAAATGCTTAAGTGAAGCAGTCATCTTGCATTCGGGATGAACTTCATTGTTCGAAAGCTCGAAGCGTGGGTAGAAAAAGCAAGTTCCAGCATTTTTCTGGTTGAGCCAGTTATTTCTTATGCATTTAAATAGATGCACAGCATCCACCACGTAAAATAACGGCCGATCTGGGTCTGCCGGATGCGGGTAAACAGGGCTAAGCTTTGGTTCTGGCAGAAACATCTTCATTGCCTTCCTGTTCAGCAAGTTATTGTCACAGACAACGGCTATGACCCTGTATCCGATTTCTTCTAAGCCCAAGATCACCTTCTTCAGCATGCAATGAAGATCTTCACCCTGTAAGGCTTTTACCGGAAGAATGTGCGCCACCTCCTTGAATGCGCTCAGCAAACTTTGTATCATAAACACGTGCACCGATGTGGCCGCTTCGTTGGAGTTAACTGCTGCACCACATATGTTCCCACCTTTGTAATCTAAACAAGGTTTGATATAAATCTCGTCAAGCATCAGCGTCACAGTGTGTTCATGTGCCTGCAGATGTTTGAATCTCTGAGACACATACTGAAGGAAAGTGTCGTCAGAAGAATCAACTTGTGGGCACATTTGAATAGACGAGCACACATTTCTAATAGTGCTTGGGTGAAGCAAAGTTAGTGCACCTGTGCTTCTCAGGAACTTGTAGGCATGTGGTGATATTGTACGCAAGATGCATGCAAAGACCATCAGCTGTGCGCTATACTGAATGCGCTTTGCAGAAAGGAGTAGTAGCTGCTCCTTCATAAAGTTCACCATCTCTTTCTTGCCTTCATCAATGCTGGCTTCCAATTTGTCCAGAAGGGAATGTATTGCTTGAGCCAGGTGGCGTTAAGTGCAGCGCTCCTCAGACAGCATCGACAGGTTGTTCAAAATTTCCAACAAGGAACTTACTTTTTGAACTGAGTCTGGTACAACAGCGCTACCAAGGTTCTTGATTGGTGAACCTTGATAGCAGGCAAAGACTTCAAGGTTTGCAAACACGGTCAATGACGCATTCAAACAAGGTTCACGATAGTCGATAATGTTCAAAAACATGGAGCACTCTTCTTTATGAATCACAGTCCACTTCGGAGACACTGACACCCCTTGCAGGCGAGCCCTTAGTTCTTCGAGGGACGAAAACCGGTCTCGTTCTTGCTCCGCTTCATATTGCGCCAGCGACTCTTCTACAGCACGGGCGAGTTGGGAGGCTTCTTGTCGGCTCCTCTTGGCGTCAGGGGTTTCTCTCGTGCTCTGGTCTCGTACTGATAGGTAGGACGGACAGCCGGGAAATACCGTTGGGACAGATCCAGGACGCAACCGTGGTACTGGGAGTGCAATTTCAATAACTCTCCCTGTCCTTGGATCCGTGTACGATGTCGTCTTCTCGATGCATGAAGCGTCGAAATGATCCGCGCACACCTGCACAAACGTTCCAAGAACGTCTGAGACGCCACTTCTCAAAAGAAAAAAATGCGCTCCCGTTTGCATGACCGCGTTTACAGTCCGTGTAGCTAAAACAAAGTCTACCTACGTTTCGCAAGCATCTAAATAAAAGCGCTGCGCTAAGCGGTACAAGCAACATGAAAGGAAACACGGGAGCGTGATGTCACCGCACTCCACGAAGCGCTTCCACCGAGAGCTTGCAAGAATGGACGACACCACGGCACTGTTAGTGAACAAAGCGCAGCTGACCATCCTTGCTGCGAACGTGCCTTTCTGGGCGATTCTCATCAACTGCTGGCGTCAGCGCTACGCGAGGCCCGGCGGCCACACGCTCAAGTATTTCCCATCATAGGTGATTTCTACCCGAACAAGCAACGACAAGCTAAGAACAGGAGCATCTCAAATTCTTACCTTAGTGCACGAAGTCGGCACGAAGTCCTTCCTAGGAATGGCGCGTAGCCATTGTTTGAGAGCGTCGGCGTCTTTAGGGAAGGAAAACACTTGTATCTTCTTTCCTGTTTTGTAGTTGCCGGTGCATCCGGGTACACAACACTTATTCGGCATTGTCGCATCACTCCAGCATCACGCACGGAAACGAAATTGCCGCAAAACAACAACGGAAAGCAACAAACGCGAAACACCGTCAACACCACGCCGCCGAACCGTCACCACCGCCGCCCGCGCTGCGCTCGCTGCCGCTGCGGCTTCCCCGAGAGTCGGCCGGCCGGAAATGACGTCAGATGCTGGGCGCAGGCCTGAAAAGATTTTCCGGGGGTGACGCTTTAACCCGGCAGGGCCCAACGCGTTGAGCAGCAGGGCCTTGCGACGCTTGGGTTTGCTGGCGTCCTCCCCGACCGCGTCTGCGTAGGCCTGAAATACCAATTTCAAGTCCGCCCACGGAAGTGGCGGGTCTCCGGGCGAATGAAGAAATAGAGGAGGTGGAATAGGAGACGCCAATTTAAGCAAGAAGATTGGAGAGGTGCAGACGAAAAGAAAATGACGCCAGTACACTGTTTGAAGAAGCCGACAGAGGCGGCGTAGCTGAATGAAGAAATGAAGCGACGCAGCATGCAGCTACCACCTTGCTGGGAACAAAGAGCGTCTAGGGTTAGCAGGGTAGGTCCGTTAGAAGCACGAAAAAGACGAACACGGAAAACGAAATGGGTTCTTACAGGTCCTCGTCGCCATTGCTGTGTTGGGGGCTGGCTGGTCCCGATGAAGCAGAAGAAGAAGACGGCCGACGGAGACGTACGCGGCCGGCGGGGACGCCGGCCAGCCCGAACACGCGGGTTGGCGCTAAGCGCCGAAGAGCAGAACAATAACCGCACTCCACGGTTAACCAACACACACTGGTTTTATTTTACAGACGCCTTGAAATCCTGCATGCCAGAGCGGCGCCCCCTGGCATCCTCACATGTCATTCCGAACCCGAAAACCCAGAACACAACAAAGAACATCCTCAATGTACTCGGTGTATGATTCGCCCACCAGCTGAATGCGTTCGGCAAGCTTCTTTGTTGCTGCTTCAGCGCGAACACTGGGGGAACCAAAAATCTGACGGAGCTGCCGTGCGAACGTGTCCCAGTCAGGAAGATCTTGGAGGTGGTTCCAAAACCAGGTTTTGGCAACATCAGTTAGGTAGAAAGGGACCGTAAGCAACTTGTGTAGAGTATCCCACCTGTTCAACTCGCTGACGAGGTCGTAGGTGTGTAGCCATTCTTCAACGTCATCCCCTTTGAGACCCGAGAATACTGGCGGATCACGCTGGTGGCAGCGGATAGCCAGGGTCGACGGCGGAGGCTGAACTGGGCTGGTGGTGTTGGATGGACCAGGATTGTTTTGCACTGCCATGGCAGGTGGTAATAGACGACGACCCGAGTGGAGCTCCAGTGGTAACGTGCGAGAGGACTTGGGGATCGAGAAGCACCGTCCACCACTTATGAGAAAGAGCTTTATTCGAGGCGAGCTCGAGCTGGCACACACTGATGATATCTACAGATGAGGGGAAATTATACAAATGATGTTAACACGTACAATTGATAAAGAAGAGGTGGTGACTACGCTCACAATATATATAATGTGATGATCAGACTGAAACACTTTTGCACAGGTCGTAAACAGCAACGCTGAAATCATTTCAAGATTCATGTAAGGTTACGTCATGGCATAATAAGTTTTATGTATAGCATGCTAGCGAAACTGTCATCAGCGCACCAACGAACGTCGAATGTAAGTCATGCAGTACACGACAGGCAAATCATTATTCTCATGTCACCAGCTGTCATTCGTGTCCGTCTTGCGGTCACGCTTCGCATATACCAATTTTGGTGTATATCAAGCAAGCAAAACAGCCATGAGCGGCAGCGAGGCAAAACGATCGCTTTCAAACTTCGCATTTTCACAGCGGCAAAGGTTGCGAAATTTTGACGCACTCCAGCAAGCTGGCCAGGGGCGCATCGTCATTCCAGCTGTCACGTCAAGATGCGCAAACGCGGCGTACGACGACGCCGACACTCTGGAGCCACCTCATCACTGCGCCGCTGTTTGCCTTGTGACGCAAAGTACATTGAAGCTACAAGTGCCTGCAACGCCAAATCACGTAAACAGGAATGTTCAAGCACTTGTTGCGATCGCGACGCCTCCACCTTAGAGCTTTCGCTCCGCTAGTTCTAAACGTTCCGCTTTACCCACAACACCAGTGGCTGGCAATGGCGCGTGCCGCGTCTGATACGAATTACTAAACATGAAGATGGTGTGCAGTTGTTCAGCTTGACGGGAATTGTCACGACAAAGAGAAGTTGTGGAGTTGCCAGGAGGCGCAAATAAAAGTTTGTGATGTTCATTTATCAGCTCGCTAAAGCTGCTATTCACTGAAAGGGCAGGATATTGCAACGCTGCTTTGTGTATTCAGATGAATTGAGGCACTGCTTATGTAGCTGCTGGCGGATTTCTTTCGAGAGTGCGTAATGGAGTAATCCAAATGACGGAATGACGGCAGTTTCTTCGCTTAACTGTGGATCACGAGGCAAGAGCGGAAAGGCAAATCGAACGAAGATGTTTACTTTGATGTTTACGTTGTCTTAACGTCTGCGTGGAAATGTGTTCGTAGGTGCAACTTCCCTTTCTTTTCGCGCGTGAAACTTCATCTAGTTTTGGCGAAACGTATTTGGTAAGCGGTAATTCTTGTTAGTTTGCGTGTTCGTTGGTCGGAATGTGCTCGACATTTATGACTCCGACCACGTTGTTGGGTCGCGTGGCAGCTTCACAGTGAGCCGTGTGCCCTCTTACCCCTGGTTCACACTGAAGCATCCGCTTTTTCGGCCGAAGTTCCCCTGCCACCGAAACGTCGTTCGCACTGGACGTGCCCCATGCCACTGAATATGTCATCATCCACGGGGCCAACGCGAGATAGATGCGCTGTCACCTGGTCGTTGTCATGACTCGCAAACGCCACTACACTACCGGTGGTCTAGACTTTGACGATTCTCGTACGCCAGAAGCAACAAGAAGCAGTACTGCTTACTTTGCTGCAAGTCGTTGTCTTGCAATGCACTTAGAACAGATGCAACCGCCGATGCCAGAGGCGTTGGTGGGTTTGTCTTGCTCTGCAACACTACGACAAGCTCGGTCAAGCCAAAGCCAAGCTTGGTCACCTCGTTCACGACATAGGAACGTGCAGTAAGTCCAGAGTCGGTTAAACTCCCGTTGGTTACAACAATCAGTTACGTGCACAGCGACATAACAAGTGAGCATGGCTTGGCCGCCATTTTTCAAAATTCTCCAACTAGGCCTCCTATTGGTCCACGGCGACTGATTCGTTGGCAGACGCCGCAAAAATCGGTCCCAGAGCACTCGGCGCGGAGATGGCTTTTTCGTTGGATCTCGCAGCCGTCGAATCGGATTCGGCGCACTTTCAGCGGCCGGAATGCTCAGTGTGAACGTGTTTTTATAGTATTGCTTAGTAAGATATTGATGGTCGCTCAGCGGGTGTGAATCTTCGCACCGTTAAACCACAGTCTCCTAGCGATCGCATGCTAAAACACCCACATGTATTTGTCGGAGAATACGTCCTTGGAGCTATCGGTGTTTTTTTAACTTCTGGGATATTCGCGCTGTTTATTCTGGTAAGTAACACGAATCCACAGTGCTATCAATACCGGGATCCTCGCCCCAGGAATCTGTCCTAGATGAAAGCGCGTTTACGGCCTCACTACCCAGGTTTGGCTCTGTGCGTGTCTGTAGTAGTTTCTTGTTTTTTTTTTTCAATGAAGTTCTTATTTCATCTTCACGCCACCCTTAGCTTGCCCTGTGACGTAGAGAAATGGAAGGAAATATTTGGACTGTTAGAAAGGCAATGGCTGGCGCTACGGCCTTGCTGGTGCCATATGAGATTTAGAATAGCGTTCCATATGACTTTTAGAATAGCGTTCCATATGAGGTTTAGAATAACATTCCATATTTGGCACTCAGTTGAGTTATCCGCAGAAGCCACTGCTATGTGAGGTTATACTGCTATGTATTTCACTGTTGACTCATGATATTTCATAAGTCAATGACGCAATCTGTGAGTGCAATGAGGAAAACACGGCTGCTACGAATGAAAAAAGTACCTGAGAAGCCTGCGGCAAGTGACCACGCTTCCAGCAACCCCATCCTGTGTCCTGACGCTGTTTTCCACTTAAGGTGAGAATATCATTTTTCAGTGTCCTTGTTCAAATTTTGCCTGACAACAGACATGTTGTCAAGGAATAAGAGTTACCACTAGGGATAAGGCATTGCTATACCAATCAATGTTCAATTATTTCTTCTATTGAGAAAGTGCTAGCTGAGCATATAACCCTTATACGTAATCACCTGCTCCTTTTCGCACCGGTAAACTATTTTTCGGCAGGCAAAGTGACATACAGGTATTGAGGATTGCACTGGCTGACGGTTGAAGTATTTAAGCCTATTGACTGCAGCTGTGCCAGACATGGAATATCAGAAACGCCTGTGCTGCTTTTCGATTTAGAAAGTACACTTGCCTCCCAGAGTTTGTGATTCTCAAATAAAATCGTTATTTGTTCGTGATCTTCCAGTGCTGTATTCCATCATGATTTCTGTAAGCTATAGCTTCCAGACAGGAGAATTTTGTATTGTTCCATTGGTGAGATACTTTCCATCTCTTCAACTGTGCTATCAATTTTCATTTATGAGTATACATCTTCTGCAGTTTTGTGTATTGCACTTAGCCATTTTGATTGTTAACGTGAGGTATTTTTTCATGAACGTTACTCGTGTGTGGCTTGTCACAAGCACACAAACATGGCCTAATTTATGATCTATGCTTTTCTAATGTGGACAATTCCTCATTTTTTCCTTTTTTTGTGCTAGCAAATTAAGGCTATGGTCACAGATGTCACAGATCCTTCTTGTCAGGACCTTAGGCAATTAAAAATGTTCTTGGCCGCAATAGCAGAGAGCCACAGCTCGAAATCACAAGATGACTTGCCCTCATACTTCTTCAATCATGGCGTGGTAAGATTCGCTCGTGTTTTTTTTTTCTTTCAAATCATGCGTGTCTGCTCTGTAATGTTCGGAGTTTTATTTTGTAAGTTTTGATTTATTTTTATTGAGCAGAGCTCTGTAGCATTTAATAATTGAAAAAGTGAAAGGTCATTTATGAGACCAGCCTATACTGTCAAAACTAGTGATAAGGCATTGCTATACCAAAAACTGTTTAGAGATTTCTTCTAAGTGAAGACGAATATAAAATGAACTCAGAAGCTTGAACAGTTGTGAAGCTTGATTTCATTCATCATATCGTTCAGCAGAATTGATTTGAAGCTATCCTTAGGCCTGTTTTTGTTATCAGAAGGCCACAAAGTTTCATAGAATTTCATTTCTTACAGCTTGCCTTTAAAGCAGAAATAAGGGTTGGGGACACAGTGGAGGCTACGGAGGCCAATCTGAGCAAAATGCAGGAGATTATGGACCGGGGAACTCTTATGTGACGCGAACAATTTGTTCTACCCAAGACGGCTGATCCTGCAGTTTTTACTACAATAGGGCGACTCTTTCAAATTTCTTGAATAGAAAAGGACTGGCATAAAATATGAAGGCTGTAGTTTTGCACACAAAATAGAGAAAAAAGTATGAAAAGCTATATTTTAAACCAGAGTTTTGTAATAAGGTTTACCTGTAAGATGTGTTAGGCATCATACTCGAAAGCACATACTAGTGTAAGACACACATTTTTCTGTTCTGGGAAAGTGTTTGAAGTACGAAGTGCACAAAGATAAATATTTTGTGTGGTAACTGAGAATCTCTCTAGACATGAAAGACTGACTGATGTTCAGGTCCATCAACCAGAAAAGCATAATGCTTTTTAAAGGAATAAAGCGGCCATTACATTTACACTAAGTAAATGTTGATGTCCCATGCTCACAATATTCTTGTGCTCACAAGCACCTTTCGCTGCTTTGACAAAAACTAAACCAAGGAATCATAGTAAAATTAATCCGTTTTGTAAAAACAATATCCCCATGGACACCACAATTTAAAGTCATTGCTTAGTTAACATTTCCTGCTTCTATTTTCTTTAAAGGCATTAGAACATGGCAACAAGTCTTCACGAAGCATTTTGAAAGAGAATGGCAACTTCAAAATCTCCTGCAAGAAAAACATTGTGGCATTACCACCTGCATCGTCACCTGAGAAGAAAGTAATCCTCCTGTTGACTGTGTATTTTATTTTAAACCTGGCATACCTCTATACTTTTCGACAGTCTTTGGGATTTGTGCAAATAAATGTTGTAAAGGGTGAGCCATTTGACAATCGACCATTTTATTTTGTTTAGGTTAGTCTCTGTGCAAATGCCTAAAAAAGTCAGGTATAATAATAAATTACTGAAAGTTCAGCTGTAACACAGATGTTGTACCTTCTTTTACAATTTTTTCATCACCAAGGCAAAGTGCTGGTCCTAGGTTTTAAGGCTCGTTTTTTATTAATATATCACTTATATTTTTCAATGCTGCATTTGGTTATTCAAAGTTTTTTCATTTGTTTTGCAGTTTATTATATACTTTGCCGTTTCCTTGTTGACCATTTAAAATCTGCAACATTGTTCCACATATATTAGTGCCATTATGCTTGAATAACATATAGACTAGCTTTCATGGTAGTGTTTGGCATGAGTTAACTTGAACTACACAACTGTGGGTCGTGTAACCCGCCAGTAGTGAAAGGCCTTTTCAAGGGCCAATAAAGTGTTTTGGTTACTTTAAGGTTTGCATAATATGTTCAACTGTGACCTTCCAACGGTATTGTTTTTGGTGTTCATGTTTTTGATTTGTTATTTACCACATGCTTCTGACAAGTTTTCATGAGAAATGGAGTCATTCCTTATATTGGCTTGCACTTTTTTCTTCTATTAACTCGTTCACTGCTTTTTTATCTCGTCTTAATTCGATGCTGTCAAGCCTGTTACACCTTTTTCTTACGATATTTAGAGTACTGAATTGTTTTTAAACTGAGATGTGTGAACTCGGTAAATGGCAGATGGGTACTTGTGCAGTTGAGTTACTTCATTTCTGTGATAAGCCTGCATTTTTATAACAATAATAAATGTTCTTTTTCTCTGTAGCAGATGTGCAAGCTTATTTGCATGTGCTGCACCTATGTGTCGGGACATTTTTATTACCAACATTTTATTATAGGGGCCTATGTGTAATTGCCACTTAACACCTAGTCTTTTTTGTTTTTGGTATATGTTCCCTGTTCACTAGTCATTTTTATGAGCTTTAAAACGAAAAATGCCTTCAGTGCAGACAATGCTCTCACTCAATAAACTTTGTTTTCAAAAGCCGGGTGATGAAATTTCTCTTATTCATTCACTTCGTTTCTTTCATATGCAGAAAAATAGTAGAACAGGATCCGGCAGGCAAAGCCAAGGTTTCCACTCTACCATTCAAGGTAATTGAAACCTACTTTTGTATAAAACTGTGCTCTATTAGGGGACTGTTGAGAACTGTCTGGGACCACGCTGCTGCTAAAATTTCTACCTTCCGACTATTCATATCACCGAAGGCTACATGCCAAGCCAGCTTGGAATATGACCTGTGTTTTACTGACAGGGGAAAGCGAAAATATTGCAGAAGTGTGAACCATAGACAGCTTCCTAACTCTCTATTAGAACACTGCTTTATATAAAAAGGAGGTCTGAAGGTACCTGGAACGGCATACCGGATACATCCCTCACCATATTATGTGGATCATCGTTCCAGTAACTAAAACAGCATTTTATTTGGAACAGTGTTCCATATATTATTATTCGGATCACCGTTCCAGTAACTGAAACAGCACTTTTATTTGGAAGAGGGTTCCATTTATTCTTATGCAAATCACCTTTCCAGTAAGTGAAATACCACTTTTATTTGGAACAGGGCTACATATATTATGCGGATCATCGTTCCAGTAACTAAAACGGCATTTTTATTTGGAATAGGGTTTCATCTGTTCTTTTGTGGTAGATCGATCCACAAAATTATTTCGTAAATATAAGTGGTGCATTGTTCCATCTATTTTTTAAAGTATGTGGGACGGAGTTCCAAATACATAACTGGAACTTTTTTGCAAAAATTTCCAGCTACTAAGTGGATCCAGATTAAGAGTGTACAAGGTAGGTTATTGAAACACGTTAAGGGCAGATCTCCGACTACGGTCGACTTAAGTCATAAGGATAAGTTTTAGTTAGGTTGGTGAATACAGGGTTTAGTGTTCTTGCCACTATCAACAGGTCAATCGCTGCTGGCTGGCAGCCGTTTGTTTGTGTCTTCTTAGACACTGCAAGAACGAAGTCTTGTTTTCAAGGAATATTGGCGTATTTCATGTGTGTGCATCAAAGCAGATTTTGACTGTTTTATAGGTTATTTACCGTCAGCTGAACACTTTCCAGCGTGAGGCAGTAATATCCATCACCGTCGTACTGTCTGGTTATTCCTCCATTTTTCTACAGTATTTTCTTCATGTTTGTTTTTAAGCGTTGCTGTTTTGCTTTATGTATTGTGTACCTGCTGTAAATTCCAAAAGGGCAGAAGTCACCGTTAAATGACTAAAGCATTTAGCGTCAGTTCCCTCAAGGTACACCTGAAATAAAGGTGAAATCAATAGACTACTGGGTAAGGTAGTGCAAGGTGGTGACTTTTAATCCTCGGGGCGTAGGTTTTTGTTAAGTTTAACACATTAAAATAAAAATTTATTTTTGTACATACGATGACATCTGGGGTTTTCTGTCCCTGAACTACGGTCTCAGTATAAGTTCTGTTGCAGTGAAGGGCTCGAGAAAAGCCGGGTTCTGAGGCTGGCACTGAACTTTCGACCTTCCGGTCAGCATGCTTTCTGTATTACTTTCGTTACTGGAGCATACTGCAGGCAGGCGCCACTACTTTGATGCTATAGAGAGGTTCTGCGCAGGGGTGCTCAGCACGTAATAAAATGCCGCTCCAACCCAGTGCCCTACACGACACTGGGACCAATATCATGCAGGGCTCTGGACTCTGGTACTCAGCTGCAAATCGTTTTCTAAGTAAGTGAACAACGCGACAGATAGTGGTCTAAAAACAAATTATCTGAAAAAACACTCCATGCAGTTTTGTGCAATGCGCCACCTGAATTTCAATGCGCGGGATGGGACTGCTGAGTGCCACAGTGCCTCCAAACGCTTCGTGTGGCACTGTCATGCATACTACTGTACTTACGATGTCTTCCAGTGCCAGAAAGTGCACGGAAAATTGTGTAAAGTGCGTTACAGTACCATCCTGCACCATGGAAGGAACTCGCACATACTGTACATCATTTGCAGTGCCTCCAAGTACGTTCAGACACTGCGAGATAAATAAAAAAGCTGTCTGTTTGTACTGATTGCTCTCGCGTTGTAGACTTATTGATGGTATGTCCACACTTGCTTTATGTAGAAACACAACTTATGCTCGGCCAGAACTACCCAAACCGAAAGGCAGAATGGAGCCTTGTGGTCAAACGGTGAGTACGCTTTACTTTTCATAGAACGCTATCATACAAAGTAAAAGTTCTCTGCATAAATTGCCTTAAATAGAACGTATAAGGAGAAAAAACCAATCTTCTTGCATGCTTGTGGTGCAAATGCTTTAACAGAAATGCGTATTTAAAATGCGAAGCATTTCTTAGCGAACTAAGGTGACTTCGAGCACGTGTCTGTCTGTCTGTCTGTCTGTCTGTCTGTCTGTCTGTCTGTCTGTCTGTCCGTCTGTCCATCCGTCCCTTCGTCCATCCTTCCTTCTATTTACTTTTAGCTTTCTCGGCCGTTTCGATAAAGGTAACGATACCAAAATCGATATGGCAAAACATGACTGTATGTAGAGCATAAGTGAATAGCCATAACAAAAAAATCATGACGTGTCATGGTTCACATTTCGTAGTTTGCCGCTCTTGTACTGGTTTCGTTCACGTGACATGTTGCAAAACTCGTATGGTAGGACCCGACTATATAGTGAACACAACTGACGGACCCTAACATGAAAATCATGTCATGCATGTCATGTATGTCATTACTTCACGCCATGCTCATAGTGCGCTCGCCATAGCTTCACTAGCTCGGCATGTTTCACATATGGCATATAACATATCATCGCAATTTGATATAATGAGACGTGAACGAACGACGAAGGTATATGAGTGGTGCAAACATGATAATCATGCGATGCGTGTCATGTAACAACACGAATACATGCCACGCAGGACGCTCATGAAGCGCTCGCGGCCGTTTCGCTAGCTTCACATATAAAAGATTGGGCATTACGGGAAGTGACTGGATGCCGAAGGTATATGAGTAGTGCAAGCATGATAATCATGAGACGCTTGCCATGCAACAACATGACTACATGCAACTCTCACAATACGCAAAACCGATTGTGGTATTCCAAACGTGAATGAACAACGAAGGTAAATGGCATGTGCCAAGAGGATAATGATGATATCCGTGTCAAGTAAAACATGACTACATGCAACGCTCACAACCCGCTAGCGGTTGTTTCGCCAGCCCAATATGTACCAAACTTGGTACCACGTGACACGAATAGACAACTAAGGTAAATCACACATCTAAACACGATAGTCATAGCATGCTTGTCATGTAAAACATGAATGTGTGCTACACTCGTAGCACGCTCCCGACCATTTTGCAATAGCTCCACATGTACCAAATATAGTATCACGGGACGTGAATATAAGACGAAGGTAAATGACACGTCAGAAGATGAAAATCGTGATATAAGTCATCTACGGCATAATTTACGTTCGCTTCGTAACGTTGTGCTGTTTTTGAAGTTACATATCGACCTTCCTTATTTGTGCTTTGAATATCATCGATTCGCACTGTATGTGGGAACTGCCAATTTCTTTCTTCTTTTGCTCAGTACAAAATCTTCAAACGTTATCTGCTACTCTTTTTGGTGAGTCCTGACAAGTCACATGAACCTAAATGTCTCATTAAAGATGGACGTTAACTCTATTTTCAGAACCATTATGCCATCTTTGAAGAGCCGTGAAAGCCTAAAAAATTTACACGAAAATCAACACTTAGCAAAAAAGTGTTATATATGCGGCACGTCAGGAACCGAAAATGTAACAATCTGTTTTCGATGAGCAGCAGTTATTGCTCGGGGTGGTGTCCACCTCTTGGTGACTGTCCACATCCCACTGCCCATGTACTAACTACGCCTCTATGCTCGCGTGAGCAAGAGGAGGTGGCAGAGCGCTGCCTCCACTGAACTCTCTCCCTGGATTTCGTGCCGACCTGTTGTGCCCTCGCAATCTCCGACGTCAGCGTAGCTCTGGCCGACTGGGCTGTCCCTTCCCCATCTCCTAACGCCGATCTTCAACGACAGCGTAGCTCTGGCCTACTGGGCTTGCCTACGCTATCTCCTAACGCCGACAAGAGCACTCACCAGTGGTGCCCCATCCTCGGACTCCTGCAACCATGACCATCTTTCCTGTCTTCTCCTTACTTCCGTCGTTCACTGTCTCTCCTTTTCATTCCTTTTCCTCACTTCTGAACCCCCATTCCTCGTGAGCTACTGTTGAGGTGTCCTCCCCCCAGGGACAGTTACGCTGCTCACTTTTCACCTAAAATCATTCCCCCCCACTGCCTCCACTTCGTTTCTCCTCTCCCGTTTATTTCTCCCTCCCAGCTATGCGCTCGTATTTATAGCTACGCGCTTGCTCTGTAGCACAATCCTAGAAGCACTTTGTGTTCACATTGCGGCACACATACTGATATACACACAAATAGTAAGGGTGGGGGGCAGGATCAACGCTACGGTACATTACACAGCTGCGTACACAAATGATACATACACGGAATCATGTGAATGGAATCAAGTCTTTATCAGACTTTGCAGCAGCAGTTACGGCTCTACGTATCGGCATCTATTCTAAAGGTTTTCAACGCTTCCGCAGGCTTTTGGACGATTCCGAAGAAATCAAGTGTGCTGTTGGACGACGGTTTCCACGGAATCGGTGGTCCTGTGCTACCGACCATTTTAGCTTTTCGACGCCTGCTTCACCACTTGACTGAGCCATCTGTGTTCATGCATTCTACACGAATATCAGCGTCGGCTATCCTTGGTGGATAAGGGATCATCTGCGTGGATCTACTGCGCTGATCACCTGCTCGTGTTCCGGCATAAAGCGGAGGCCCGTCTCACCCAGCGTCACTTTGCAGCAGCAGTTACGGCTCTGCGTATCGGCATCAATTCTAAAGGTTTTTCAACGCTTCCGCAGGTCAGTGGCCTTCTTGTTGTTTTGGGCATCGTGCGTTGCCGTGACTGCTGCTGTGAGTGATTTAGTTCTGCAATTACTACCGCACTGTAAAACCTTGCTCATTGTTTTGATTGCCTACAAACATGCCCTCAAATGTCGAGTTGGCGAAGCGCATCGAACAGCTTGAGGCCTGGACTGAGAATAAACTGGGAGAAATAGCCTCTAAACTAATTGAAGAATGCAAACCCAAACTTCTGGCACTAATACCAGAGACGTCAAAGTTGAAGGCTGAAGTACAGAGCCTCGTGTCAGGCGTCAGTGGTCTCAATGCGCTTGTTGAGGAGCTACGCTCCGAGAACGCCATGTTAGTTGCCTCTAATAAGTCTCTAAAGAAACAAAATGAAACTTTAACCAACCGTGTGTCGGAACTGGAACAATACTCGAGACTTAACAACGCAAAACTAAAGGGAATTCTGTGCTCTCAAGGGGAAGATTGCACAGCCATAGCAAAAGCTGTGGCTACTAAAATCAACTGCACTATTCTTGGTTCTGACATTGACGTCATTCATCGCGTCCCCCCACTAAGGATGACTAAAAAAAAACATTATCGCGCGCTTCTGTTCTCGCGATAAGAAGCAAGAATTTTTATGCAAGACTCGCAAGGCCAAACTGCACACGAATGATCTCGGATTCCCAGGCCCTCATCATTATCCTCTGTATGTAAATGACCATCTCACCGTAGAAAACAAAAGGTTGTTCGCGAAAGCCCTTTCCCTAAAGAGAGATAGAAGGGTTGGGCGTTCCTTTGGACGGATAATTGCCATATTAAGGCGAGGCAATCAAACGAAAGTAGGGTGTATCGGATTCGCACTGAAGCTGACCTTTCTATCTTTAGATTGATCTGGTCACTTATCTATCTAGGAAACACTGCGCGTCATCATGTCGTCTTATTTTAGCATCAATAACTTGGATTCCTTCTTGAATACCTCTGCCATATCAGGAATTCACATTAACGCGCGTAGTCTAAGAAAAAATCATGATGAAATAAACGCTCTTTTACATTCTTTCAAAAGTTCCTTTTCCCTCGTCTGCATCTCGGAAACATGGCTTACACTAGAGGATCAAAACTTGTTTGGCTTACAAGGTTACTTGTCAGAATACTGCAATCGCACATCAAGTAGCCATGGTGGCGCAGCCATCTTTATTTCACCTACTTTGCCCTATAAACGCAGATCTGACCTTCATATTGTCGTCGATAGCTGCGAATCTGTTTGGATAGAACTAGACAAGCCTTCATCCACTGGTAAACTTATCATTGGAACTATCTATCGGTCGCCTTCATCGTCAATTTCTGAGTTCTTGCCAAGTCTCTATGCTGTCCTTGAAACATTATCATGTGAACGCAAAAATGTTGTTATTGTGGGTGACCTAAACATTGATTTACTTGAAGATACTTCCAATCGCATTGAATATGCAGATTATTACCAAGGTTTTGGTGACGAGTCCTTAATCACACTTCCAACTAGATGCATTCCTGGCCGCAGTAGCACACTCATTGACCATGTTCTGTCTAACTTTCTTTCAACTGAACACCGTGTTGTTCTTAAAGTAAATATTACTGACCATTACCCTGTTTTCTTTTCATGTAAAAACTTCAAGCATAATCGCGATTTAAGATTTTCTAAATCAATTCTATACAAAGAAGAAGATGTGAACCGCGCAACAAATGTCGACTGGTGTTTCATTGAAACATGCACTGATGCCAACTTAGCTTTTGATTTTCTTTCGTCTCGGATATGCAAATGCATTTATGATAGCATCACGGTAGTAAAATGTAAAAGAATATACTCAGCACCCCATAATCCCTGGATAACGAACAGTCTATTGACATGCATGCGTAAAAAATAAAACCTCTACAACAAAGTCAAACGCCGTCCTTTCAATATGAATCTAAAACATCGTTACACCCTCTATTCTAATACTCTCAATAGACTCTTAAAAGCAGCTAGAAAAAGTTATTACGAAGAAAAAATAGCTCGTGCTGGCAACAACTCTAAAGAACAATGGAAAATTATTAACTCCTTCCTAAACAAGAACACGTCCGAATTAACTATCACTGAGCTTCAAATTGCTGACCGTGTCTTAGATCAGCCAATTGACATTGCGAATGAATTTATCTCATTTTACTGTAAACAAGCTTCTAGTACACCCCCATCGTCCAATAAATCTCAGGTCCGCTCTTCACAATCTTTCTGCCTCTTCCCAACAGACCCTAACGAAATTATCAGCATTATTCATAATCTTAAAGTAACTTCTCCTGGACAGGACGGAATTCACTCGTCCTACATTAAGCTAATTACCAACCATATTGCCATCCCTCTATCCCGCATTATCAATCTAATATTCAAGACAGGTACATTCCCATCACAACTAAAACAGGCAAAAATAATACCAGTGTTCAAAAAAGGCGAGAGAACTTTCATATCTAATTATCGCCCCATAGCTATCCTATCATCTTTTAGTAAAATAATAGAAAAGTGTATTGAGAAACGTATAACTAATTACTTGTCTAAGTTTTCCATTTTAACTCCTAGTCAGTTTGGTTTTCTGCCTGCTTTCTCGACTAATGTTGCATTGTTAACTTTCACTGATAAGATTAAAAAGCTATTGATTCTGGTAAAATTAGCTGGAGCATTGTTCATTGACCTAACCAAAGCTTTCGACTCACTTAATCACAGCATCCTGGAAACCAAACTCACGGCCATTGGTATTGTTGGACCTGCCCTTACACTCATTAAAAGTTACCTCTGTAATAGACAGCAGGCTGTTTATGTTCGCTCTACTTTATCAGATTTTCTTACCGCTAATCAGGGTGTTCCTCAAGGGTCCATTCTTGGCCCGCTTTTATTTTTAATTTACATGAATGACCATCCCATTTCAGTTAGTCTCTGCTTTTTCTTTATGCCGATGACACTACAATACTAGCCACTGGTAAATCAATTGACTCTCTAACGCTAAAATTACAAAAATATCTAAATCACATTTTAAGCTGTTGTCTCACGAATTCCCTCAGTATTAACCCTAAGAAAACTAAGTTCATAATATTCCACTCAGCTAACAAAGTTCTTCTCTCCCAAATTTCTATTAAACTAAATGGCTCACTCATTAACCCTGACAATGAATGCTCTTTCTTAGGAATCATTCTCGACAGCAACCTAAAATACTCTAATCATGTTATTCATTTGCGCAAAAAAACTAGCATTTGGTGTCAGGATTCTAATCATAGCACGTTACTACTTTAACAATTCAACTCTAATCAAGTTATATTATGCTTTTATTCACAGCCATATTAATTATTGCAGCACCACTTGGAGAAATACGTACCTCACCCACTTATCTCCCATTCAGCACATTCAAAACCAAGCCATCAGACTCATGACTTTCAGTTCATATCGTTCTAGTGCATCATCATTACTTCGTTACTTCGAAATACTTTCTACTGTTAGTTTATTTAAATATCACCTCATTATCATGCTGTTCAAGTCATTGTACCATCTTGTCCCATCAAGCGTCTTTTATCCTAATGCTTTGTCTAACTTAAACCGTACTAGATTCGCTTCACATGGAAATTTTCTACTACCTACTATCCGCACTAATTTTGGTCGCCACACTGCATATTTCTCAGCATTATCATTATGGAATTCATTGCCATCTCACATCAAGCAATGCTCGACTATTGGCACAATTAAAACACAATTGTATTCGTACTAGATAAACTACTAGATGTTTTTATCTTGTTATAATATTTATTCCACTCTTCTTTTTACTTGTTTCTTAGTTAGTGTTGCTTTTACCACTTTACTCATCTCTCTGTTTTCACTGTTACTGCTAATTGAGTAAATTTTGTAATCCCATTTTGAACAGGAGGTCCCCCTGCAGCCTTGTGCTTTCGGACCTCCTCCTGTATATATACTTTGTATACTGTTCCTTTTTCTGTACTAATAACTGAAATAAACTGAAACTGAAGGAATAAAAATGCCTCCCGCGTATTTCCACGGGGGCAACTCGCGTAAATGTGTCGCACAAAGGGAGTGGGGTATTGCATGAAAGTTGTGTAATTGGTATAGCTTGGGAACGAATAATTGGTATTTCGTCATTATTATCCCGAATTATTCATTGAAGAATAACGGGTGTATTACAAAATCTTGACTGAATTACTAACGCGCGATCTATTGTGTACTTATATGGTGTGGGAAGTGAATCATGCGGAGCGCGAGCAGTCGTTTTTAAACGCGAAGCATTTCTTAGCGAACTTCGGCTACTTTGAGCGTATCTATCTATCTATCTATATATCTATATATCTATTTATCTATCTATCTATCTATCTATTTATCTATCTATCCGCCTACGACCTTTTCATCTCCTGGCCATTTAGATATTGGTATTGATCCGAACTTGGTACCGCAAAACATGAAAGCATGAATAACGTATTTGACTAGTCATAACATGACAATCATGACATGTATGTCATGAATGTCATGATTTACTTTCATGGTCCTGCAGACCTTGCGGTGGTTCCGTTCACATGGCTTGTTGCAAAACTGGTGTGGTATGACATGATTGCATAGCGAACACAAGCGACAGACCCTAACATGAAAATTATGACATGCGTGTCATATAACAACATGACTACATGCCACGCTCATGATGCGCTCACGGCCGTTTCGCTAGCGTCACATATACTAAATTTGTTAGTACGCTAAGTGAATGAATGAAGAAGGTATGTAACTGGAGCAAACATGATAATCATTACATGCGCGTCATGTAAGAACATGGCCACATGCCACGCTCGATCAGGATGCGCTGGCCTCCATCTAGCTAGCTTCACTTATACCATATTTGGTATTACAGGACTTGAATGGATTTAGCCATCGACCCAAGTAAGTCGAACTTTAACACCCCGTTAACCAATTATATGCTCCGCATCCTCCTCAGTGTTCCGCCGAGGGAAGCTGCGGGCAATTTTTTTTCTTCTTTGGACAGACTGTGCACCAAAAAGTCCTGTCGCAGACGCCAAAATATTTGTTACTAGTCCTGAAATTATGGTGGCAATTATCAGAACGATGCCAAGTAGGTCAAATATTAGTTGCCCTAATCCACAGCAGCTACCAGTTCCTCCCAACCAAACCCGACTGCCGTGGCTTTGCGTTTCAAAGAAACGTTTGCTCGCGTAAAGTTTCGAGTGTCGGTTTTGACGGAGTTTCACTTCAAACCGTTCTTTAAGCAAGTGCCCCGACGCCCATTTCAGAGGGGCCAACAGCGTGCGCATCACTACTCCTTCGCATGCCATCGTGGTTCTCTTCGGGAAGATAGATATGTGGGGTTTAACGTCCCAAAACCACCATATGATTATGAGAGACGCCGTAGTGGAGGGCTCCGGATATTTCGACCACCTGGGGTTCTTTAACGTGCACCCAAATCTGAGCACATGGGCCTACAACATTTCCGCCTCCATCGGAAATGCAGCTGCCGCCGCGGGGATTTGAACCCGCGACCTGCGGGTCAGCAGCCGAGTACCTTAGCCACTTAACCACCGCGGCGGGGCCTCTTCGGGAAGATGATCCACAATTTTTATACTGTATGAAAATGGTGTGTGCTGAGCTGCTTGCTTCTTGAGAGAGAGAGAAAGAACACAAGAAGAAAGACAGGGAGGTTAACGAGGGCTACCATGCACTGGGGAAGGGGAGAGGGGGAAGGAAAGTTATAGAGAAGGAGAGAAAAGGTCACTGACTGGGCTGACACGTAACAGTTTCACCATCACCAACAATAAAACAGGCCGGCGTCTTTTAGAAAATGCAATAGTGCTTTCGTTGCCTTTCGGAAATTGGATGGGCAGTGCCATGGTCCCAATACTTCCTTGACAGTGAAATCACTTCTGTCCAGTTGATTTAAAACAACGCTCAGTTCAAGCCTCTTATTTGTGTATGCCGGGCAGTAACATAAGATGTATTCAATAGTCTCATCGACGGCGCAGTCGTTGCACTCCACACTGTCGGTCATCTTTATCCTAAATGGGTAGGCATTGGTGAAGGCTGCGTCAAGACGTTGACAGCACAACACTGTACTTTCCTCCGTAGAAAAACCAGAATGTAACCGCAGTCATAGAGATAGATCGAGAGAATATAGTCGATGATGTGCGAACTGTAATGACTGCCACTTCTGGAGTGTCATGCTCTACGCCAGCTTACTTAGGTATCAAGCTCAGTCAATCCTAGATAAAGGTACAGACACAGAGTTTGTTTATACGTGTGCATTTCTGGCTGCTTCATCGGCGAGGTCATTGCTGGAGATAGCACAATGACTTTGTATCCACTGGAACACAACGTTGTGTCCTTGTTCGGTCGCGCAGTGCAGCATTTCTCTGACCTCTCATACCAGTTCGTACAACCCGCGATGAAGTGCCGACGAAAGACATTGTAGAGCCGCCTTGCAGTCACAAAATACTTCCTATCGATTAGCCGGTTGTCGCTTGATATAATCCATGGCACCTCGTAGGGCAACGATTTCCGAAACAGTCGATGTGCTCACGTGACAAAGTTTGTAAGTGATGTTGAAGTGTCGCGATAGAATGACGGTGGCACCGGTGGAGCTAGTCTGGGTGATAGATTCATCCGTGTATACGTGGATTCTGGAAGCGTAGAAAGTGTGTAAACAGTCCAGAGTCGCTTGCTTCAAGGCCAAGACATAAAGGACTTTTCTATTTCTTATTCCTGGGACAGAATGGTGCACGTCGGGTTGTTGTAGGCTCAACAAATTGGACGGTAAACTCGCCAAGGGTATAAAACCGGATATTATCAAAGTGCGGTTGGAGCTTCCAACCTTAGAGAACGACGCCTGTGATCGTTGTTCTGGCAGAAATGTAAAATGGCTCAATACCATCCGTGAAATGTGCCGAATATGTGCTCTCAGCACGTCGGTTGTGACGTAGGTCGTAATCGGATGATCCCGAGCCAATATAACTGTTCCAGCGGTTGAGGTAGTTCGTAGTAGGCCGAGACAAACACGTAGTGCCTGTTCTTGCACGCTCTGAAGTGCTCGAATGTTTGTCTCGAAAGTTTTAGTAAGCAGAGGAGAACTGTAGCGCAGTACACCAATAAAAAGTACTTGGTAAAGCTGTATCGTGGAACGCAATGACGGACTCCATCTTTTTTAGCGAAGACTTTCAGGATGTGGGCAATAGATACCAGTTTCGCATTGAAGCTAGTCACGTGAGGGCTCCAGGAGAGGTCGCGATCAACAATAACACCTATAAAACGATGGCTACGCTTTTAAAAGATGGGCTGGCCATTGATGCTTAGAGGATAACTTGTGATCGCCTTGCGCGTGAAGGCCACCAGTGCACATTTTTTCTGTTGAGATTGTTAGGCCTTGCATGCGAAGATAGGCAGATGCTTGGGACGCTGCCCTCTGTATCCTTGATCGAACTTGTAGGCGTGTCAATGCAGATGCCCAGAAATAGATTTCATCAGCGTAAATTGAAACACTGACTGTTGCAGGAAGTGCTTCCGCCAAGCCAGGCAAGGCAAGATTGAAAAGAACTGGGCTTAAACCACCACCTTGCGGAACGTCACGGCACGTGTAGTGGTCTGAGGTTGGGCCATCTTCAGTATATACAAAAAGGATCATCGTGTGAGGTAGCTTTAGATACATCGAAACATTCACCCTCCCAGTTCAATTAAGAGCAGTGTATCTAGTATAGCTTGATGGGAATCGTTGTCATATGAACCTTTCACATCAAGAAAGAGTGCAAGTGCTAGTAGTTTCCTAAATTTCTGCTGTTCTACTGATGACACCAAAGCGATGTCGTTGTCAATCCGTGAACGGCCTCGTCAAATTCCCGGCATGGAGTCGGGGTGAATGTTGTGCCGTTCAAGGAACCATTCCAGGCGCGTGCGAATCATGTGCTCCATGAGTTTCCCAATGCAGCTGGCAAGACTACAGGCCAGTATGATGTCAGCACCGGAGGGGATATCCCCGCTTTTAGAAGTGGCACAAGACTGCTCCGTTTCAATTCTTGAGGTACGATGCCATCTTCCCATGACCGAATAAATAAATTTAGAATTTGTAGTTTAGCTGCTTTGCCTATGTGGCGCAGAGCCGTATACGTTATCCTATCGGGTCCTGGTGAAGAAGAATGCCTACACAGTGTCAGTGCAGCATCTAGCTCTTCCACAAAAAATGGAGCATCCATACTTATATCTCGTGGACCGAGGATATCGCATAAAAGCACAACAGAGAATATGACTGTCCCGCTGGTGATGTTCGCGCAAAAATTCTCTGCAACGTCAATTTGACGGCAGTTGAGACGAAGTGCGAAAGCCTTGAAGGGTGACGTTGCATGGCGCCTGAGTGAATACCTTGAAGAGTTCTCCGTTCATGAGACAATGACTTGCGTGGGTCTAATGACTCACAAAAGCTTTTCCATCTTTGATCCTGCAGCTTGTCGATTCGGCGTTGTACTTTTTTTCTGCATACGCCTTGCTACTCAGAGATCAAGAATCAACTTGGTACGCCTGTATCTTCTCTCAGCACGCCCACGTAACGCCAGTAGCCTTTCTAATTTGATATCATGCTTCGTGCGCTTCGGTGAGCATGTGAAGTGGCGCGTACAATTTTTCATTGCATCTGCAATCACTTCTTCTAACCCACATGAGGAAGCATTTCTGCACGTGTCCTCTACTTGATTTTCTTAAAGTGTCCAGTCTATATACCGATTGACTGGTGACGACGAAATCTCTTGGCCATCATTCCTTACATAAGTCGGAATGTGGTCGCTACCATGGGATTCCATATCTGTAAATCACGCACTTTTGAACTTAGGCAACACGACACCAGTGTCAGGTCGAGGCAGCTGCTGTACGTCGTTCCTCGCAGGTATGTCGGGCCACCATTACTCAGAAAGCGCAGGTTGTGGTCTGACACAAACGATATCACTAAGCGCCCCTTTGAGTTTGCCCTCAAGCTTCCCCCGGATGATGTGCATCGAAATCACCTGTTGCAATGCAAGGGCCTCGAATAGCTTTCATATTGTCAGGTAATCTCTTACAATCAAATGGATTTGTGGGGGATGTATATACGCCAATAAGTGTAAAAGACAACCGCTCCTTCTTCAGAGCAATGCACACGTACTGGTTCTCTTCATCTGGCATTATAGCAAGGGCGAAATTAGTAAAGTCCTTGCGAATGTAAACAATAACTTTGCTGTTCTTTCCGTTTGTGGTTAAGGCGAAAGACTCGTATCCCAAAATTCTTATAGTCGATTAGTTAGGCTCACAGATTACCATTACCGGGAAGCAGTTTTTAAACACGAACTGCCAGAAATCCGAGATCCAGTCCTCAGGCCGCTCACAATCTGTTGAAATACGAAGGCGTTTCGAATATAATCTGCAAACGATAGCTGTTTCCGTTTAAAAGCCATGGTTGTGCCATTAATCATAATAAACAATCGACTTCATAATGCTTTCTAGAACCGGGCTGATGATATCCAGCAGCAAAAATGCGCTTCGTGCTATTGGTGTTTGCACCCTCTCCACGAACACACAATGGCACTCACGAGGGAGCTAACCATGGCGACTACTTGTTTATGTTCCTCTGTTGGTTTAGAGAATTTGGATGAATAGTGCTTCACTGCTGAAGTCTGATACAGCTCTCTAGTTGCGTGTAATCGAAGAAGTTCCGGCCAGGCGTCAGCTGTGTCGCTGTTGGCGGCTTCCTCATCTTTTGACCCGACTGCGCTTGTTCTGGGAGACAGAAGTCGAGGCGATTTTGTGCGCGGTTCACGAGACAACGGTGTCTTGGAGGTCTTGGAGCACCGTCGATGACGCGATCGTCGTCATCTAGTAGATGTGGCTGCCTCCCGGTGACACAAGTTATCCCGAACCATTTTCTTTAGCAATGCCATTTTCCTTCGAATAATCGGACAGTCCTTCGAAGATGCATCATGAGGCCCGTTACAATTCGAACACTTCTGAGTATTAGACTGACATGTGATACTGGCGTGAGGTTCAGTGAATCAGGCACAAACGGTGGTGTTGCACACGCTTCTCATGTTACCCAACTTCGTACATTTTCTGCACTGAAGTGGCCTCGGTACGAAGGGACGAACATCGTGATGGAAGTGTCCCATCTTCGCGTGTAGCGGGAGGATTTTACCCTTGAATATGATCTTCACGCAACGTGCCGTGCCGAGACGAAAACCACTTGTTATGATAGTGCCTTCTGTAGCATACTTGATCAGGATTGACAAGTCTCTGTTGACAATGGCCTCGTTAACATCATAAATTACCGCAGCGATGAGTTCTTTGCCGAGCGATATGTGAGAGCGAACTGCCATGGCATTGAGCTCGGCGACTTTGCGCAATATGTGCAGTGTAGCCGCGTGGTTAACGTCAATGGCTAGGGCATTCTTGCACGTGTTCACTCTGACGTCTTTGATTTCGTTTGGGCACCAGTGCCTCCAGCTGTGCAAACACGGCTTGCCTGTTGAGGTGCCTCATCATGTCCGTGGCGAGAACTGGCATGAACAGACGGTGAATGCCTCGATACTACGCGAAGGTCTTATGGTGGACGCACTGGAATCAGATGGCGTGCTCAGAAACCGTCTGTTCGCCTTGCGGATCCTCACCAGCTCGAAGTGTCGTCACCGGATTCTTCACTGTTGACATAATAGTTCACGGTATCGTTACTGTCAGTGTTGCTCTCGGCGCCGTTGCGCTTCCTGGAGACGACTTCCGCGCGATTCGTGGGGTCTGGCTGACGCGTGTGCGACTCCATCTCCATGGCACGCCGGCAGGAACCCGCACTTGGCTGGTGGAAACAATGTTATCCACAAAAATTAGAAAAACAGAGGGACTCGCCTTTCTGTCACAAGACACTTCGTCTTTCTCTCAAAGCAAAACGCCTCTTTAAAAGCTAGTCCATAGCTGTATGGCACAAGAAAGGGCAAGTTCATGTAGTTCTTGCGAACGGTTGCCAAATGTAACAGAAGATATAGGTGTAGTGAATAAAAATTGGGCAAATCCCACGTACCTTGAATCAACTTTATGCGAAGCACGCGGAGGAAAAGTGACTGCGTTGCACTTCTTTTATTGAGGGACACCTCATGAAATGACGCTAAATATATGTGCAAATGTTGCACGCAGAGACATATGTTAAAAAGTTCCAGATGCTTATATAACCAGTTTTCCACTTGCACAAATATGTCAGCTGCAAATGTGTTTTAGCAACACCAGAAGCTGTTAAGAAGCGCTGAGGCTCCCGATGCTGGCCCTTGACAATGCTACTTAAGTCAATTTCAGCGCATGGCACTTCACCACAATTGACGGTAACTGCACGCGACGGCTGTATGAAAGGAGTACATATGCATTATTTATAAAATTGGGTAGGCAGCACTGCAACCACTATTGACGTTTCACAAAGATTAGCGTCTATTTGAAAAGTAGTTCCGAGACCTGGCGTAGTTCTGTGGTAGAATGCTTGCCACGCAGAATGCTTGGATTCAATTCCTGCTGGGACCCTGAAATTTCTTATTTGCATTTGTCGGGGGGTCAGCGCTGCCTATATCAGGTATTTCTTAACACTGACATTGATTCTATGTCTTCGTTGAATCGATGCTAGCGATGTCGAACATTGCTTAACGCTCACGCGTTGAAATAGCCCATGTGTGTTCTCATCATTTTTGGTTAGACACTAAGTGTCAGCCCCCTGTGGCGCATGCCCGTTTACCAACGGCTCATACACGCCCGTGAGTATATGCCACTGTCTAGCGGGAAGTGTTTGACGGCGTACGTGACGAGATTGTAACATTATTCATGTCTTGACCAGCGCGTCGTATTCATCAAACCATCTTACCCTCCCATGCTAATTTTGGCTCATGCCAAGGTTCGAAATTGACCACGAGAGCACCCAAACGTAGCGGCTAGATATATAGATAGATACGCTTAAAGTCGCGGAAGTTCGTTAAGAAATGCTTCGCATTTGAAAGTTGTGAGATCCCACGTGTAGTGGGTATTGATGAGATGCGAACCAAGAATGAGGAAGGTAGGACCATCACATTAAAATGAACATAACGTTACGAGGTTGATTTAAATTATGCACTACATAACTCCATGTCATGATTATCATGGTCGCCCCCGCCATTTGTGTTCGTCGTTCATTCACTTCACGTAATACCAAATTTGGTATATGTGAAGCTAACAAAATTGCTGCGAGCACGCTATGAATGAAGCATGTAGTCATGTTTTACATGACACGCATTTCATGATTATATTGTTTGCACCAGTCATATATCTTCGCTATCCACTCACTTCACTCAACACCAAGTTAGGTGTATGTAAAGCTAGTAAAATGGCTGTGAGCGCACCATGAGCCTCGCATGTAGTCATGTTTTACATCACACACGTGTTATGATTACGATGTTTGGACGACTTATATTTGCCTTACGTCCGTTCGCGTCGCGTAATACCAAATATCGTATACGTGAAGCTACAGAAACAGCCGCTAGCACTTGATGAGCCTGGCATGTAGTCATGTTCTTACATGAAATCTATGCCACAATTGTCATGCTTGCACCAGTCATATACCTTCGTCATTCATTCACGTCACGTGATATCAAGTTTGGTATATGTAAAGTTAGAGAAACAACAGCGAGTGTATGATGAGCGCGGCTTGTAGTCCTGTTTTTAAATGACGTGCATGTCATACTTATCATGTTTGCACCAGTCATATACCTTCGACAGTCGTTCACATCAAATAATACCAAGTTTCATATATGTGAAGCTAGCGAAACAACCGCCAGCGCATCATGAGCGTGGCTGGTCGTCATGTTCTTACACGACACGCATGTCATGATTATCATGTTTGCAGTAGTTGTAAACCTTCGCCATCCATCCATGTCACGTAATACTAAGTTTGGTATATTGCTACGACTGATTGTGTTTATTTACAGATGACGTGAAATGGCGTTGGCAAAGAGCAGCGCACTTATGAGACAGGCCTAGTTTGGTTCACTCAACCACGCAGTCCAAGCACCACTCCACTACCCTTCTTCTTCTTCCGCGCCCCGTACGCTCGCGCATATTCGTTGCATTCTCTCCAGCGGCAGACGAAGCTCGCCGAGCGAGTTAAATATGCCTATGATGGTACTGTTTGAGGCGGGCTACGTGAACAATTTGCGTAACGCGCGAACAGCGGTTATTGGCTGTGACTCGGGTGACAAAGTAGTTCACATCCCTGAGACCCCTGACTATTGCAAATAGGTCAAGATAGTTTGCTAAAAATTTTCAGTACAATCCTTTCCTACGAACAAAAGTTCACAGCCAAACGTAGTCACCAGGAGAGAACTCTACGGAGATATGCTTGGCATCGTAGCGACTCTTGCTGTCTTTTTGAAAAGACTTAGTTCGAAGGCGCGCTATAGTTGACGTGCTTCTTCAGCACGACACAACGTATGAGCGATGGACAGATCTTCCTGATGCGAGAAAGGTTAGATAGTGTCAAAGAAACTCCGTGGGTCTCATGCGTAAAGCAGAAAGAATGGCGAATGTCCAGTAAATTCATGCTTGGCGGTGTTATATGCATAAGTAACAAACGGTGAG
This sequence comes from Rhipicephalus microplus, assembly GCF_013339725.1. Taxonomy (NCBI): domain Eukaryota; kingdom Metazoa; phylum Arthropoda; class Arachnida; order Ixodida; family Ixodidae; genus Rhipicephalus; species Rhipicephalus microplus. The sequence goes on from NC_051165.1 coordinate 140,089,699, forward strand.
ACGGCGTCTCAGTTCCTGTGGTCAGCAAGAACGCACATCGATAGGATGTTCATAAGAGTTTGATTTGTTCTCTCAGTGAGACCGTTAGTTTGTGGATAGTAAGGAGTCGAGTGGCGATAAGAGGAGCCACAGAGGTGCAAATTTTTTTCAAGCACATTGGTGATGAATCACCGTTCATGGTCACTGATGACAATCCATGGATCACTGTGACACAGTATCACCCGTTGTAACAAAAAAGAGGAAACAGCGGCTGCTGTGCCCGATGTCAGTGCGTACGCTGCCGTATAACGAGTTAAATAACCCACGCACACTCTAACATATTGGTGGCTGAATGGGGTGGGGTCTTCGGAAGGGGTCCAAGCAAGTCGATGCCGATGTTTTCAAAAGGGGAACTCGGTGGAGAGATGGGCTGCAAATAACATGCCGGAGCACGTTATTTGCAGCCCATTTCAGCGATGACTTTCCTTTCAGAAGGTGATACGAGATAAGGTATCTCACGTATTGGTGGTAGTTGGCCTGTACCGATTCGGTGTTGCGTACGTAAAGATTATAACTGCACCAGGTAACTGACTTCTGCGCGAAAGCGTTTGCTCCGCCAGCTTGATCTTAACAGTCGAGTTACCAAAACTTCAGCTCATCCACAAAAATCTCCCATGTAGTCAATGCACTCTAGTGGTTGTAGAACCAAAGAGATGCGTTGCCAATGACAACAAACACCACGTTATTGAGCTGCTTAGCAGTGCTCCAGCGGATGCTGCAACTCACTCTTTGGTAGTGCTTGAGCCAATCCTCAATATCGCCATCCGGCTGCCCCGAGAAGGTACTTGTTGACGTTCGGGCGTGCCACAGCCAGCTTGTCCAGACAGGTAAGCGTGTTGCTCATCAGCGGTGAGGTCTGTATGGCCTGCTCCCGCGTCCTCCATGTCTGGTAGCTGTGGTGGCAAGCCTGCCAAGCGTCTGTTCTGTCGCAAAATTGGTAGAGCTGCAACGTCCAGATCGATGTACCCCCCACCTACACCAAACTGTTACGAGTGATTGTGTTTATTACAGATGAGGTGAAATGAGGTTGCGAAAGAGCAGCGTACTTCTGAGACAGGCCTAGTCCGGTTCACCCAACCACAGAGTCCAAGCCCCAACTCCGCTATTCTTCTTCTTCCGCGCCCCGTACGCTCGCGCATTTCCGTTGCATTAAGTAAAGCTAGCCAAACGGCCTCAAGCGCATCACGAGCGCGGCATGTAGTCATGTTTTAAATGCGAAGCATTTCTTAGTGAACCTCGGCGGCTTTGAGTGTATCTACACTCTAAGGCAAAAGGGTGTTAAAAGGGTGTGTGGTTCGTCATTTTGGGGACTAATGGGGCTGCCACAACCAATATTTCCTTCAAGAACTAACGGCACCGGGTCTAACAGTTAGTCCCCTCAAGAGACTAACATTTAGTCCTCGCATTTACACCTTATTGAGTAACCGTTAGTCCCACAGTTCACCCTAAACGACAAACATTTAGTCCTCATATTTGCACCGTAAAGGGCAACTGTTAATCCCCACATATACACCTTACCGGCCAACAATTAGTCCTCACAGTTGCACCTTGCCGGACGAACGGTTGATCCACTCAAATACTTCTATCGTATGAACTTCTTCTCCCCAGTTCAAACATTGTTTTTGTTTGTTTTCCGCCAGGCCGAACACTTTTTTCGCCTGTTTTTCTGCGCAGTGAGCAACGAATTCCACAGAAAAGAACACAGGAAAAAGTAGTTAGCCACCTAAGTGTAACTGCTTGAACAGTCACGGCAACAACGAAAGGCAAAAGTGAGACATCGAAATCTTTTATTTTTCTACATACACATGAAGTTTCCCTTTTTTTAAGTGAATTCTTGGTGAAGTGTACAAGTCCAGTCTCATTGTCAAATCTTGTTCACTCCTTGGGGAGCTCCTCCGAATGAAGCGATAGATGACAGGTATTGCAGACGCCAGTGCATGCAGCCTTCTGCCTGTTGTGTTCCCACGGCTGCACGTACAATAATATAGTAAAAATAGTTAGGCACACGTAAAAAAGATGAAGATGCACGCATATGACAAGTACATACAAGCTATTATAAAAACAAGCGTTAAAATATGACACACAACTAACTTTACCTTCACATCTCGCACAGTCCTTCTGAAGCTGCTCTGACGGAACAGAAGGATGACGGGCATCGCAGACGCCAGGGCACAGTCTTTAGTACGGTGTGTGCCCACGGCTGCACAATATGTAAAATAGTGAGTCACACGTGACTGAGGACGAATATAAATGCATATGAGAAATACGTGCAAGGTGAAATGAAAACATATGTGAGATATGACATGCTAATAATTTCACCGTGATGTCACACATCGTCAAAGACTCATCTCGATTTCCGTAGTGCAACAGCTTAGGAGCGGCGGCCACAGTCACAACTCCGCGAACCACTGTGCCGCTAACAAGTCGGCGAGTCCTAAGCGAGTGACATCGTTCAGCACGAGCAAACGAACGCGAGACCAAACACGGCACTGCACGCGGAGTGTGTGTTGCCAGCGAACTTCGAACAGGGGAGCGAGCGTATGCTTGGCCGCCGCCACGAACAGCACCGAGCTGGTTTGGACCTAGCGCCGAAGAAATCGATGGTAATGCGGCCCTTTTCCACAAACTCGAGCGAGTGCAGCGCGCAAACGCGTGTCCGCCGCCGTGGCCAACGGACTGCGCCAAGCTCCTTGCGACCGACTGACACGGAAGCCAACTGTAATGGCGACCAATTTTCAGTGAGTTCCGATGCTAGCGAAAGCCCCGTTAGCCCGTGCTGGTGCACTTAAAGCGCGCGACTTACTACAACCAATCACTTTACGAGAACCTGCCACGTGTTTTCGACGACTCCCAACACAGCGACGAGGTCTCAGCCCAATACCGTCAGCACGGAGCTCATCGCAGCGGCCAAGACAGGCGAGCACTCGATGAGCGAGCGTACGGGAGGCCCACGGCAATGGCAGCCGATTCCCTGGCGGTCGCAAAAGACAGGCAAACTGCAGACGCCGAAGCTGACCTTCGCGATGCATTTCATGCGTGCGATATACAACACGACCGAGCACGTTGCCGGCAAGCGCGATCCGTATTGCACACGCGACAAGTAGTGTAGTATGAAGAATGATAACCTACTTGCCTCCAGTGCTGTTTTCTGCCCTGAGTCGCACAGAAGTATATATCCCATAGGCCCGTTCTTCTCGGCCGACATATTGGTCTTCCCAACTGTTGCTGTCGTGTGTTGGCCGTCACTATCTTGAAGCCAGGAATATACAGCGCAGCGTGGTGACCTGTCGAGACTTGCTCCCAGGTTAATCGGTGCAGCGAAACGCTAAAGCAGCAGCCCACGCTCATCCAGGCGTACACACAAGCACCACGTCGTAGTTCTTAGATTGTGGAATCTAGGCGGGCGTGGTCGAGAACTCCGAGTGCGCTGCTGCGCAACCGCCGCCGGCAAAATACGAGGAAAAACTCAGCCAGCAGAGGAGGAGAAGGACATGCGTTCTGTGGAGAAGGAGGATGTTACCTTGGCAATGCTTTTTGCACTGCCTGCAATGCCCGGGCGGTTCATCCCTAGTGGAGACTAAGTGGTTTCGTGCCGCACGCTTGCCTCTGTGGTTGCTCCTCAACGGTCTATTCGTTCACCACGTGCGCATATTGGGCTCCGTTACTGCTTTTTCGGGTAATTTTTCCTTTAAGCCTATCTATCTATCTATCTATCTATCTATCTATCTATCTATCTATCTATCTATCTATCTATCTATCTAGTTATCTATCTTGTGCACAAGGATCTACAGTGCACAAGAATATATACTTGTACGCATGAAGCCACACTGCGAATGCAAAACTAAAGTGTAGTACGTTAAAATTAATTTCACGATCTTTTTGTCAATAAAATAACGAGAAGCGTATTCTTTGTCCCTACTTTGAACCATATATTCTAAATCATTGCCTCCGAGATGCGGCGCACAGCAATTCATCTTTAGAGCAGACGACGGATGGCAACTTGCCCTAAAGTGTGTTTTTTAGTCTAATGCGGCAGTCTTCGTGCCCCAAATGATAAAAATTTGTCATGAATCGTTCAGGAACTGAATCAACATTCAATTCAACCCAACGTGTTGCAAACACATGGCCGTCACAGCAGCTCCATCTGTGTGTCAGTAATTGAGAGGCACCACATATTTCGCTTTCAACCTTTCAACCAGTCGGCTCTTTCACGAGCTATTCGTTTGTGGAATGATTTGCCAGATAATCTTGCGTCAGAACAAGACCACACAAAGTTCTATCATACTCCTAAAAATACTTATGACTAAAACTGCTCTATCGCATCTTCGTAACCATCAGTGTTTATAGGACTGTTGCCGATGTTTTTGCACTATTGCTAGGTTGTAGTTACTGTCATAATAGTTTTTTTGTATTTCACCTTCACATACTGTAACTCACTTTTCTAGTAAGTATTTTGCTTACATGTTCATAAGTTGAACTGCATTTTCTATTATATTCATTATTTGCTATGTATGTGTAGATATTACGTGTATATATTTTGCTAACATATTATCTGTACCACTCCCCTTACACAATGCTCCTCGAGGGCTCTGTAAGGTACTGTGAATAAATAAATAAATAAATAAATAAATAAGAAGTCTCAGTGCTCTACGTATAAGAGCGAATTCAGATACTGTAGAATACCGTGTTAAAAATAGTTACTCCTTTCTGCTAAAACAGCCTTTCTTCACCAAATGCGGTCACGTTTGCTCGCGTTTGAAGCTAATTGCCGCTGTTCCGTTCCGATTTCTAGATTTCTTAACTTATCAGCACATTCTCGAAAAGCTCTGATTTGTGCCACAAATATTGTCGCTAAACACAAAATAATGCAACATGTTTTTCTATATTACAGTATAATGGCCTTCGGTTGTCTATTAACGAGATTTTAAGAAAAATCGAAGATGGTTTTTTTAATATTCAAATTTCAGTGGAGTACACTTTTGCCAATATGAGAACTTTGAGGCAATATATAAAAATTTACATTTGCCCTACGGCAGCAATAATTTATGTATCTAATGAACACTCTATATTCTTGAAACGTGTAAAGTTTGAAAACGCTGCTTAGATTACTTTCGGAGAAAAAAATGGGGAATACGTAACTTATTTTAAACTGTCGCAAAATTAGACCTTTTGTCGCGAAATTAAACCTAGCTATTTTCTTCTATCAACTTAGCTATTTTCTTTCTACAAACGTGAAACCGTATGAGTTCATTCTTCATGAGACATGTATTTCAGGCAAAAAATATCTATACTGAAACAAAAATATTTGTCTTTTTATAGCAACTGCAATTTTCGAAAATGACAGGTAGCGAAATTGATGCCTCCGTGTTGGTGAAGTTTGATTTTTTTGCTCGTAAGTTGTGTCGTTAATCATGAAACAAAGTTGACGTTCGGGCCATCCGGTGAGAGGTGCACGAAATATAAAATACTCAATGAAATCTAAAATATCAACTTTTGGACCCGTATCGATCTCTCGTCGAATCACCCAGCTTCAAGTGTTTCAAATTCTCATGTTCCAGTTGACATCGTTGCAAAAGTGCAAACAGCTGGTTAAAGTAAGATCTGCAACTCTTCAGTATATGTGCGTGCAACATTTATACATATATTTAGCGTCATTTCATGACGTGTTGCATATAAAAAAATTGGCAGATCCCCCGTACAGTGGTAATCGATTATTTGCGAAGCACAAATGAGGAATGGTAATAGACCACTTTAAAATCATCACAACGGTATGAGGTGGAATTAAATTACGCTATACACGACTTCCGTGTCATGATTATCATGTTTGAATGTGTCTTTACCTACATTATTTATTCACGTCACGCGACGCCAAATTTGGTATATGTAGAGCTACCCGAATGGCCGCGAGCATGCTATGAGCGTGGTATGTAGTCATGTTTGTCTTACATGACACACGTCTCATGATTATCATGTTTGCACTAGTCATATACCTTTGTCATCCATTGACGTCACGGAACACTAAATTTGATATATTTGAAGCTAGCAAAACGGCCTCGAGGGCATCATGAAGGGTAAAATACACTCCAACGCAACGTTACCGCAATCGCGCGACGGGCAAAGCGACGCTATGTCAGCGAACGCGAGCACACTTCAGTCTGAAGCTAAGTGCGACCGGCGCGACCAGCGTCCGTCGGCGTGGCCCTACGGCAACCGGTGCGAAATGCGACATGCTGAATTTGTCGACAATGCGATACAGACAGCACTGCGTCTGCCTCTTTTCGAGAGGGAGGGACGCCGGACGCGCTGAAACGCGCACGCGTCGTAGCAACGCAGCGCGCGCCTGCGTGTATATGGCGGGATTGGCGCCTGACGTTGCAAAGCCGGCGGGACGCGACGAAACGAATGCCGGCGACAGCGCCGTGTCAAGTCGAAGCGTATTGGCGCCTTAACTGTGGCATGTATCATGTTCTTACATTACACACATCTCAAGATTTTCATGTTTGCACCAGTCACATATCTTAACATTTCTTCGTCATCCATTCATGTTACGTAATACCAAATTTATCACATGTGAACTAGCAAAAAGGCCACGAGCGCACCATGAGTGTGGCATCTAGTCATGTTACATTACACGCATGTCGTGGTTATCATGTTTGGATTTGTCATTTAACTATGACGCCCGGTCGCGTCACGTAATACAGAATTTGGTGTATGTCACGCAAGAAAAATGGTCACCAGCGCAATATGAGCGTGGAATGCAGTCATGTTGTTACATGACACTCACCTCAAGATTATTATGTTTGCACCAATCCGATACCTCCGTCATCCATTCAAGTACCATAATACCAAATTCGTTATATGTGACGCTACCCAAAGGCCAAGAGCGCATCATGAGCGGGGCATGTAGTCATGTTGTTACATAACGCGCATGTCATTATTTTCATGTTACAGCCATTCGCTTGTGTTCGCCATGCAATCATGTCGTACCATAGCAGTTTTGCAACATGTGTAGGGGAGCATACGCACCAACGCGTATGTGCCTTCGGAAGACAACGAAAAGCCCGTGCTCTGCTTGCGCGAGAGTTTGTGCCGCCTTTGCCAGACTTGCCATGCGCCCACTTTGCGTTGCGACCTCGTTGCGACTTCTCTGCTCCAATAAACGTCATGACATTTGGTGGAGGCTACTGAGATTTCCAAGCAGACCTGGAGCTCCGCTCTCGCAAGTTGTCTGAAAGACTACCGCGAAACATGACTGACGCAGTCGCCAACCAGCCCGTCCCAGCCCAGCCAGCACCATCGGCTGCCCCGTCTGCCTTCCCCGGCGCTACTCGCCAGCGGGACCCACCAATCTTTAGCAGAAGTAATGAGCAAGACGTCGAAGACTGGCTCTCCTTGTACGAACGCGTAAGCGCCAGCAACAAGTGGGATGACGACTCTAAACTCGCCTACGTTATCTTTTACTTGGCAGACGTAGCTAAGCTTTGGTTTACCAACCGCGAAACCGCCATCACCAACTGGTCCTCCTTTAAGACCCTTGTAACAGAAGCGTTCGGCCGACCAGAGGTCCGCAAGTTCCGCGCTGACCAGCATCTGCGCCACAGAGCCCAGCAGCCTGGCGAAACGTTTACGAGCTACATTGAGGATGTGCTCGACCTCTGCGGGCGTGTTAACCCATCTATGCCCGAAGCAGAGAAAATTCGGCAGATTCTCAAGGGCATTGAGGATGGCGCATTCCAGATGTTGCTAGCGAAAAGCCCGACCTCGGTGGCAATCCTCGTAAGCCTGTGCGAGAGCTTCGATGAAGTACGCCGTGAGCATTCCATCGCCCGACAGAGTGTCTCACCACCAGATTCGATCTCGACTGTCGCACTCGCAAATGCCAACGTTCGCCAAGAAAGACTGTCCAACCAGATCAAAGACTTCATCAGGGAGGAAGTCGCCCGAAAGCTCTCCCTGCTGCCGCATAGCGACGCGCCCACCGCAAGTCGGCCTTCGACACTGCAGCAGGCCATACGCACTGAAATTTGCGATGTCCTACCTACAGTGCAGGCCCCTTACGCATGCACTTCAGCAGCATCTAATCTCTCAGCTGTCAGCTACGCACCACCTGCACCATCTTTACCTCTCAGCTACGCAGCTATGGTTGCGCGGCCCCCACCGCATCCAGTATCCTTATCGGCTCCACCTCCTTCGGTAGCGCCTCCGGTTTACAGGCCCTGACCCCGCTTTTTCCATCCATCCAATGAGTGGCGCACCCATGACAACCGTCCTATCTGCTTCGCGTGTGGCATCGCTGGCCGAATTGCACGCCACTGCCGCTGCCATCCCACACCTGCGTACGCCTCCTTTGGAACTCCTACCTATGCGTCCCAGCAGGCCACCACGTCTGCATATGAACAGAGGCACTCTGACTCGGATTGTCGCCCATCAACTTCTCCTTTCCCATCTCCTCGTTGCCGATCGCCATCTCCTACGCGTCGTAGACCACCTCTTGAGGAGGGAAACTAATCAGTTCACTTCCAAAGGCAAGAACTGCAACTTTTGCGCAATTATCAAGGCTTCCATTTTCGCCGCAAAATGTTGTTGATGTCATTGTTGAGGGTGTCGCCACTCAAGCGTTAATTGATACTGGGGCCGCCGTTTCTGTGATGAACGCAAAATTTTGTCGCAAACTGAAGAAAGTGACCACATCTCTCTGTGGTATCGTGCTGTCCACGGCTAGCGCGCGACGCATTCAGCCCTCGGCTGTGTGTACGGCGCGCGTCGTCATCCAAGACGTTTTGTACATCGTCCAATTTTTTGTACTACCATCTTGCTCTCATGACCTCATGCTGGGTTGGGATTTCTTATCAGGTCATGAAGCTATCATCGATTGTTGCCGTGCGGAAGTGTCTCTAGTGCCAAGTTGTGAATTTCCATCGCCCGACCATTCACCACTGCTCTGCAAACTCATCGCTGACAGCGACATCACCTTGCCTCCGGAAGCTTCAGTCCCTATTAGCCTTTCATGTGTGGCGCAACCTGACGCCACGGTGGTGTTTATGCCATCCCCTTTTTTACTTAACGCAAGGGCATCGTGCTCCCATTTGCCGTTCTTACGATTGCGTCTGGTTTAACCGTAATGCTGGTTACCAACCACTGCAACTACACCGTTGGCTTGCTTCGTGGTGAAACGTCAGAATATGTGCAACCTGTCGGCCATATCAATGATATTATTCTTCCCGACGAAACGCCATGTCACATTGCCGCAATCACTCAGGCGTCTGAGCCATCAAGCTCGCCAGCTTTCGACAATTCTATTGAAGCAGACCTTCCCCCCTCGCATCGCAGCCAACTTGTTGCTCTCCTTAACAAGTTTCGCTCTTCTTTCGACTTTCAGAAACCTGCTTTTGGCTGCACCACGACTGTCACTCATACTATTGACACCGGCTCACATTCGCCTCTGCGACAGCGTCCTTACCGCGTTTCTGCCGAAGAGCGCCGCGTCATTACGGAGCAAGTAGATGACATGCTGAAACGTGGAGTCATACAGCCTTCTCAAAGCACTTGGTCGTCACCCGTGGTTCTGGTAAAAAAAAAGATGACACCGTTGGATTTTGCGTGGACTATCGCCGCTTAAACAAGATTACAAAGAAAGACGATGCTCTTGACTGTTTACAAGGCGCCGAGTACTTCACATCTTTGGATCTGCGTTCTGGTTATTGGCAGGTGCCAATGGCTGAATGTGATCGCCCTAAAACAGCCTTTGTAATACCAGATGGCCTATATGAGTTCAAAGTCATGCCATTTGGGCTCTGCAACGCGCCTGCGACGTTTGAACGCATGATAGATACCATATTGCGGGCCCACAAGTGGAAAACTTGCTTGTGTTACCTTAATGACATCGTAGTGTTTTCAGCTGAATTCCCGACACATCGTCGTCTCCACGAGATTCTGACGTGTATAGCTTCTGCAGGCCTACAACTTAACACCAAGAAGAGCCACTTCGCAGCCCGAAAACTAGCCATCTTGGGACACGTAATCACAAGAGACGGTGTTCTTCCGGACCCCGATAAGCTTCGAGCTGTCGCTGACTTCCCAATGCCCACATCACTGAAAGCCCTAAGACGTTTCGTTGGTCTTTGCTCTTACTTTCGTCGCTTCGTGCGCAACTTCGCGTCCATCATTGCACCTCTGACTAGTCTGCTTTCCAACAGCAAAGGTATATCTGCATGGTCACCTGCATGTGACGACGCATTTCACCAGCTGCACCGCCTGCTGACCTCGCCACCTATTCTTCGCCACTACGACCCCACTGCTGCCACAGAAGTTCACACTGATGCAAGTGGCGTTCGTCTTGGCGCAGTTTTGGCACAACAGAAAGGCACCCAAACCGATACGTTGTCGCTTATGCAAGTCGCGCTCATAAGAAGGCTGAATTGAATTACTCCGTGACAGAGAAGGAGTGTTTGGCCATAATCTGGGCGCTTACGATGTTTCGCCCGTACCTTTACGGCCGTCCTTTCGACGTGGTCACAGACCACCACTCTCTATGTTGGCTGTCCACCTTGAAAGACCTGCCATCCGGACGTCTGGGGCGTTAGGTACTTCGATTGCAGGAATACGACATCCGTGCCGTATATCGTACCGGTCGCAAGCATGCGGACGCCGATGCACTTTCCCGATCGCCATTAACACCAGATGTGGCTTCTCTGTCACCCCCTTTTACCACCTTGTCACCACTCGACACCACTGACATGCTTTCGGAGCAGCGTAAAGACCCATACCTTGCCTTGTTAGTCGACTACTTTACCGATCCATATGATGTCCCTTCCACGAGAGCGCTACGCCGGCAAGCAGCCCACTTTTCTTTACGAGACAACATTCAATACCGCCGCAACTACATGCCTAGTGGTCGGAAGTGGCTCCTTGCTGTCCTATCTCATATGCGCTCTGACATCTGCATGAATTTCCATGCAGATCTCCAAAGTGCTCACGCAGGTGTCCTGAAAACCTACGAAAGGCTGCGCCAACGCTATTACTGGCGAGGAATGTATCGCTTTGTGCAGAAATACGTTCAGTCTTGCACCACTTGCCAACAGAACAAGACACCTCCGCGGCACCTTACTGGCATGTTACAGCCGCTCCCGTGCCCAGCTCGCCCATTCGACCGCGTTGGTATAGACCTCTATGGCCCCTCCCATGTAGTAGCTCTAGAAACCGGTGGATTATTGTCGGAGTCGATCATCTGACACGCAACGCTGAGACTGCAGTTTTACCGGCAGCGACCGCCCACGACGTTGCACTCTTCATTCTCCGCAGCTTCATTCTATGCCATGGTGCTCCGCGGGAATTACTCAGTGATAGGGGTCGAGTGTTCCTGTCGGAGGTCATCCAAGCTATCCTCGCTGAATGCAACATTATCCACCAGAAATCTATCGCATACCATCCACAGACAAATGGTCTTACTGAGTGGTTCAATCGCACACTTGGCGACATGCTGAGGATGTACACCTCCTCCGACCACACTAACTGGGACGCTGTATTGCCCTTTCTTACCTTTGCTTATAACACCGCGACGCAAGCGACAACCGGTTTTTACCCGCTCTTTCTATTGTACGGCCGCGAACTTTCCCACCCACTCAACACTATACTACCATACCGCCCTGATGCATCTGAGTGCTCCCCACTTTCGGAAGTCGCCAGATACGCTGAAAACTTCCGTCAGTTGGCTTGGTCTCTGAGAAGTGAGGCTCAAGGTCTACAAAAGACTCGACACGACGACGCTCACCGCATAGCTCCTACATTTCGTGCTGGCTCTCTTGTGTGGCTTTGGGTGCCCCCGCACGTTCCTGGCCTGTCTTCTAAACTTCTGGCCCAGTATCATGGTCCGTACCGTGTCATTGACGCGACCTCCCCGGTGAATCACATCATCGAGCCATTAACACAATCACCATATTTGCGCCGTCGAGGACGCGAGACCGTACACGTCGACCGTCTCAAGCCCTACTACGACCCCCTGATTGTGCCTACTCCCCTGAGTCGCCAGCATGGCTACCTTTCACCCCGGGGGTATTGTAGTGGACCATACGCACCAACGCGTATGCGCCTTCGGAAGACAACGAAAAGCCCGTGCTCTGCTTGCGCGAGAGTTTGTGCCACCTTTGCCAGACTTGCCGTACGCCCACTTTCCGTTGCGACCTCGTTGCGACTTCTCTGCTCGAACAAACGTCATCACACATGTGATGTGAATGAAATCACCGCAAGAGCAGCAATACCAAGAAATGCAAATCATATAATTGACGACTTACGTGTCATGATTTTTATTCTATGACTAGTCAAATGGGCTCGTCATGTAGTCATGTTACGCCATACCCAGTTTGCTATCGATACCATTATCCAAACGACCAAGGGAGCTAAAAGTCGTAGGCGGCTAGATAGATAGATGATAGATAGATAGATAGATAGATAAATAGATAGATAGATAGATTCAGCAACCTAAGTTCGCTGAGAAGTTCTTCGCATTGAAAAAAGTGTTTTTAATAATTACAAATCAACGTTGGTGTTGACCTTCCCAAAACCACGATATGGTTATGAGAGACACCGTTGTGGGGAACTCGGCAAATCCTGATCACCTGGAGATCTTCACCAGGCGCCTAAATCTAAGCGCACGGGCTTCAAGCATTTTCACACCTCCATCGAAAATGCGGCCGCCGTGGCTGGGATTCGATCCCCTGACCTACGGCTCAGCAGCCGAGTGCCCCAGCCACTAGACCACCATGGCGGGTGAGAAAGTGTCTATAAGACCGCGAGAAAGATAATGTGAAATTGAAACACTGCGCCTGCGTGGAAGGCACAGCATACTCACAGCGAGAGCTAGAATAGCGATCTTTCAGAGCCTTTTAAAAACACTCATTGAATAACTACTGCATGCACACTTTCTTGATACCCACTAGGCACTTAACAATAAACATTCGGGTAGTATGCTGGCACTCGTTATGCTATTTTTAATTATTCTTTTGAGAAGCGTGATATTCGCTAAACACTTGTGAGGAATTTTGTGCCAATTGTAACATGTTCAAGCAGTGGCTGAAGACAATGAGGAATTATGGCTGAAGTGGGTATGCACCACAGGTAATAGGGAAACAAGAACAAGCTCTTGTAATGGGTTGGAGCATTGTACGACCCACTCGTACACCATTCGCATTGTGCGATGACAGTTTTTTTTTTCACTGTTTTAAAACGCTTCAAAAGTAGTCTTAACGTCATTACTTTCCCGACCTCAAGCCTGCTTAAGGCAAGTTTGCGAACAACATGTCACAATCACCGGTGTAGCGCAGCGGTAGAATACTGGGCTGGCACCGAGAAGAACCAGGGTATCAAGCCCTACTGTGTCTTTGGTGCTAGGTTTTATATGCGAAGCATTTCTTAGCAAACTTCAGCGACATTGAGCGTATCTATCTATCTATATAACTACACTCTTTAAAAAATGGAGTGACGTTCTCTTCATTTAGGGAGGAACGGCGATGTCTCCAATGTTCGTCTTTAAATGGAGAAACGTTGCTCCCTCATCCACGGAGAAACATGTTCCTCCTTATGAAAATCAACATGGCTGCTCTTGCACCTTTTCTGGATTGTATATGGGTGAGCTGCTTCTAGATAGAAAACAGGCTGGTAACAAGGATTCTGGTTGGAAACAATTGCTGCGGGAAAGCCAACCTACAGGTATCTATAAAAGGACACTGAAGGAAACTATAAAGTCTACGTTGATTGTTGACATAGCGGTGAAGAAACCTAGTAGTGTTAGTTTTATAGCAAGACATTGCTTCTTTTGAAACAAAATCGCGTTTCAGTGGTTCGCATCGCGTTAGCGCACTTATAATTTCTCGCCTCAAGGAAACATATGATGTCACCATTGCCATGCACAACGTTACGCAGATTTACTGCGCACCCATGGCGCTAGTACCAGCCTTGTGAAAGTAGCAGGAGCTGTAGCAGCAACAACGGCCTTCGAACAATATTTAGACGTAGCCTTTATAATTACAGGCGTGCTTGGTTTAACTGGGCCCTACTAGGCGGCACAACCTGTCCAATTTATTCAGGTAAAAATCTAATTTTTGAACCACTCGCGCCATTCCACATAGTAACGTCCAGCGGTTCTTTTTTTCATGAATCAAATAGACATGAACGAGCAGCATTTTATTACGCCTTTGACGCATGGAAGCTTATTTATTTAGATTAAATTTTAAATAACTTGCGCCATTTCACATAGTAACATCTAGCGGATTGTTTTTCATAAATCAAATAGACATGAAGAAGCAGCATTTTATTACGCCTCTTGACGCATGAAAGTTTATTTAGTGCAGCTAGCTAAAGTACTAGTAATTATGTGTAGGCGGTAAATCAAGATCATTTTGCGAATATCCTCTCGTAGCGCATATGTTCTCGCATTCACCCTAATTTCTCTGGAAGTAACACACTGTTGCTGATAATATTGCACTTGTAAACGTTGTCCTGCGTTGTGTTTTAATTTTACATTTTCTTGACTCGAGTGTCCCTTTAAAGCGCACGCAAGAGGACACTCACAATATTGCAAGGTGTTCATTCTCGGCCGGGCCATTCTTCATCTCCTGCCTCTTGGCCATCAGTAGTAGTTTTGCCTTGGGACACTTAAGTGCACATGCATGCTTCACCCCTCCAGTATTCATTTCACGGGCTTCTTGAACAGTGGAGTGTACTTTCATTTGGGAAAGTGCTGAAGTTACGATGATTTGCGAAATGTGGCTCTGATTCTTTTATTTCTACAGTTATTCAGGAGCAGATAAAATAGTAAAAGTATTATCAATGACGTACTTCTGTCCACACGAGGCATAGTATGATGCCTGAAGTGCAGTGATTATGGATCCACTACGCATGCTATGCGACTATCAGGCTGGTGAGGCGCGCGAGTGTTACGAAATTCTCGCGAGTCTTTCTATACCGGCCGCTTTTAGGACAGCCTGTATTTGCAGTGGATGTCGGGAAGGTTGTCTTATCCCTCAGCGTGGCTCGTTAACTGCTCATCTGTTTGCATTAAAATGTTGAAGTAACAGAGAGTAGCCTTTTTTTCAGCTTTTTGGATATCCGACCTGCATACAGCGCAGCAACTTCACCTGCTGACACTGTGCACATAACTCCAATCTGCTGCAACAGATCTATTTGGAAGTAGTGCATGTGCTGATAAAATGAATTTCTAGAAAATAGGTCGTTGCTAATTGATTTATGGAAACACAACAGTGGTACTTTTGTCTTTACCAGTTAGCTTTATTTTACTCATTCGCTTAGAATGAAGCCTCGATGACTCATGCAGATTAGTTTTGTAAAGGCTAATCTTAGTCATGTGTAAATGGCGTGCCTTTAATGTTTGTGTTTTCATCTCTAATTGAAAAGTGTGCAGAAATATAGACACAATTTCACATTTACAGTAATATTAACAAGTTTGAAACCTCAGCGAACCACTTAACAATAAAGGAGTGAAAGTGCTACTGAAGCTCTGAATATTGTGGTAGCTATATTGGTAATTTGAGTATTTAGAAGCTTTTCCTTAAAGAATGCACGTTTTTATACCACAGCCACTATATAAACACCTTCTCCATTTTTCGGCTGTAGTAGTCTTCTTCATGAAAACGAAATCGAAAACAACACCCCGTGTATCCTACGTTTTATACACCACTGAAAGAGCTCGACCACAGGGATAAAATGCCACTTAAGCAAACATAAAACCACGTTGCCATTTCCGTCTACGAAAGGGGGCATGCGGTGTCATCGTCCCACTCGGGAGTCCTGCCATTTATTCTCAAACTACTAATCATAAAGCTGGGCTTCTTTTTGAAAACATGCTTATTTTTCGGCGCTCAATGTATGCGTTGAGGAGAAGAGCTAAATTATACTGCATAACAAGTTCTTGAATCGTGGGTACGGTAAATCACATGCTAGCTCTATTTTCTTTCTCTACAGCTGAACCCATTATTCTTGCGCTGTTTTTGCCATTGGTTTCAGTGCTATATGCGCGAGAGTGGCTATTCGACACCACCATGCCCAACTGATTGCCGGTGCGTCGCCTTAGATTTCAAAAACGGGCTCCATTATGGACCAGGAAATTGCTTCAGGGAGATATGGAGCTGATCGGAATAAAACATCTCGCATCGGTGCAGAAAAAGGTAAGATCATTAGCGTTTAAAAGGTTTCTATGCCTTTAACTCATTAGTACTCAATTTCTCACCATCACCTAAGGTAATATAAAAAAGCATAGGACCAGTAAAGAAACGATTCTTGGCGCCTTGTTTGTGGAACACGTACAGTGTTCTTTGTTTCGTGAAAGTAAGAAGCCGACACGTCCTGTTGAAAGATAGCGAACGCCACTGTTTACTTAATAACGCCAAGAAACTTTTTTTGCCGTGCTATTTTACCAGTCGTAGCACTTACCGCCATATTCATGAACCGTTATTAACCTATAGCGGCAAGGCTACTTACGAAAGGAAAAAAAAAGCATAAGAAAAGTACACAGTACGTTTCAAAAAACTGCCTAAGCTTGTCGTAAGTGCGTCATCAAGTATAGGCCCTCGCAGCGAGGGTTGCAAATCTTTTGCAACAAAATCATTATCTCGAGAAGCAACAAATTATGTTCACTGCAATAAACCAATAACCGTGTGCAAAGAAGCAGCCAAACGTGAACTGCAGAAATTTTGGTTTAGGTACAGACAGCTTCAGGTGAAATGCACATTTCTCGTGGGGCAACTTTTCTGTAAATACCTTCGACGCACTGGGGTCATGAGGTCACTTTTGTTGTTTGTGGTGGTCGATAATGTTTTCATTCTCCCTTGCGCGTTTGCCATTTTGTTTCACTATTTGTGAATTTCTACTACCTTTATTTTTTAGTTAGAGCAATTTTACAGCATTTGTTATGAAGTTGCATTTATTGTCGAGCACTGCGCTGAACGTGTCGCGTAGAACGTGTCGCGTGGATTGTGTGTTCTGAGAATTGTCAGGGTCTGTCAACTCAAGCTGACGCAACATGGTGAGTGATGTAAACAGGCCATTACTTTCGTACGAGGTTTCCTGCCTTTTACGGCTTTCTAGAACTGGAAACTTTTCCTTCATAGTGATTGATCTATAATTCTATGGTATTAGCCTAGCCGTAAATTTGATTCCAAGTACGTATATCCGACTGTTAACTGAGGACCACAGCCTTCTATTACATATATTTACCAGAATTTTAATAATACTCCAAAACGCTAGCAAAATACAATGCAGCCTAATTCATTGTAAATCTATTCTTTAGCAGTTAGAAACTTTTTGCTTTTACTTTTCGTGCACTGAAACCGCCCGCGACGTTTACACTCGACGTAAAAATAACATGAAAGTAGCCGATTAGTTCACAAAAAAATGAGCGCAAATTTCGTCGATTCACAGGAAACATAGAAATAGGAGTGCTAACCCTCGAATTCAGCAGAACTGCGACATTGCATATACTTTGAAACCAACAATGTTAAAATTAAGCGTGACAGGAAGACGTTCGATAAGAATAATTGGGTGAGAAGGAGAGCTGGGTTAGTAAAGTCAAAAGTTCAAGCCACGCCGCTTTTTTTCATCTGTTCTTAGCAAACGGGGAGTTTTAAACAGTTAAGAAAAGGACAGGCGAAGTACGAGTAATGTGAGCTAGAGAACTAATTGGTGGCGGGGTGGTATTTAACTGCCTACATTGCTAAGAAAGTGCAACTGAATCCCCTACTCAGAAATAGCGCTGAAGCCTAGCATTCAATGACGAAATTTGGTTAGAATGCCTTTGCCAGCCCCTTCCCGATCGTATAATGGCTTAAAAGACGTCAATGGTTAGATAAAAAAGAAGAAAAAGCTTTGCATTGTGGCCTCCTTGGTGACCACCTGCCGCTAATGCACTCCCTTACCAGTGCAAGGTTGGCCACCTTCGTGCCGTACTTGGCCCCTGCTGTCGATATAAACGCAGCAATTAACCCTTGGTGCTCAGTCCCCAGGGGCTGCGAAGCAACTATCCAAGGCGGCTGTCAGAACTGCGATGACGCAGAGGATGCTATGGGCCCGGACAGGGAGCGATTGAAATGTGAGCTTGGCTACGTTTAATGTTAGACGCCATTTCGTGGGCTAGTCTAGCTCTGCAATTCGACAAGTTATAGGGTACTAAATAGGATGTATTAGGGCTCAGCGAAGTTAGGGTGACCCGTGAGGCTCATGCAATGTCGGAAAACGAGCACTTCCTATGTTATCATGAATTAGTTGGCAGAAAAGACCTAGAGGTGGGGCTTTCTATACAAACGAATACCGCTGGCAACATGGAGGGATGCCATACCATCTGCGAAATGAGGACAAGTATCATAACTAACCTTAACAAAAGGTAAATATGAAGGTGGTACAAGCCTACGCGCTTACATCAAGCCATGAAGATGGTTTGTCTGACCGCTTCAACGAATACGCAGAGTCAGAAAACAAGGATACAGTACACCATAATGATGGCCGAATTTAATAACAAAGTAGGCGAGAAACAGGCCGGTGACCATGCAATGAGGGAATATTGCATCGGCTCTAAAAATACTATAGGGGAGTTGTTGGTAGAGTTCGCAAAACGTAGTAATTTGCGCATCTTGAATACGTTCTGTAGGAAACGGGCTAACCGTAAGTGGACGTGGCGAAGTCTTAATGGCGCAACAAAAAATTGAAGACTTCATTCTGTGTGCACATTCAGGCATTGTACAGGATATAGAAGAAGTTGGCGATATTCAATGCAGTGACCATAGAATTGTAAGAGCTCGTATTCACCTAGATTTAAAAAAACAGTCAAAATCCAAAAGGCAAGAGTCCAATTAACGAGCTAGTGGTGAGAGAGAAAGTACAGGAAGTCAGAGTATCACTTCAGAATAAATTTGCGGCTCTAATCGATGTAACCAACGGTATAGCGTTGACACAATGAACGATAATCTTACAGGTATCATCAAAAAGTGTACAATGGAAGTAGGAGGTACTGCCACGAGATAAAACACTAGAACCTATCTCAATAGAACAAAAATCTTTTTAAGAGAAAATAAATCATGAAAGCCTCACATGCAACCGACAGAATAGACTAGTGCAGCTTTCAGAGTTACTCAACATGGGTAAAGCAGCCGACATCAGAAAGCATTACATCACGAGTAAAAAGCAGTAGAATCCTAAACGCAGCAAATGGAAGTTTGTGCATAGGCGCAAATCGGATGTATGCTTTAAGGGACCAGGAAGGATATATCATAACTATTATGGATAGGATAGTTGAAGCAGTGGAGGAGTTTTTTGGAGAGCTGTACAGAAGCCGAAACAACCAGGACGATATCATGACCAACACTTATAGTCCAGAAGAATTCGACATCCTACCAGTAAGAAAGTAAGGGAAATCCTAGAAAGAATGCAAAGAGGCAAAGGCACTGGTATATTCGCAGGTAGCCATTTTCCTTCATATTATTAACAAGGGGACTCAGCCAGTGTGACAGCTCTTTCATTTTGACATGATGCCCAGCGAGACCATCCGGGCAAACTTCTGCTTAAGTGGAGCTCGCAGTGCGTGTGTTACTTTCCTTGGTGGCTTGATTGTGGGGTGAGCATTGTCCTACAATGCCAGCGACTATGGTCTACTGATGCAGCCCAGACCATGGAATAACCCCGAGAACTCGGTGACTATGTAGGTGCTAGCGTCAATTCTTTAAGACACATCGTAAAAGCGGAAACTCAGTCCGAAGTGCTCAGCTGCACTCAATCCGAGCAGGACTTGCTTGCCTCTCTTGACCACAAAATTACATTTTCTTGCTGCACTCGAATCCTTCAGGACCCCAATAAAAGTTTTTCATCCATCATTCATTGACCTTGCTGCACTCCTAAATGTAATCGCAGAAAAATAACGCCCGAATGATGTGTTGTGCTTTCTTCAAAGTTAGTAAGCACTGTGGTCGATGGCCGCACTATGGTCGGCAAACGCATCCTGGAAAAGTACGCCTGCGGCAAGATGTTCGCTTGCGCGCCTGTATCTACTTTCAGTTAGTTCTCAAAGGTGCCCGGCAAGGACACCTGCTACAAGTCGATCCTGATTTCCGGAAATGTTTCCAATTAGCACAGTGACAACTTGAATGCATTTATCCGTATCGTCCGAGTACACCTCCAGTGTGCCTTCTGTTGCAGCAACGCCTAACTCATTAACGCTGCGTCTACTCCTGCAACAAGCTGCAAATTGGTTTTTTTTGTTGCACAGCATGCATGTTTTTCCAAATGCTTGAAGCGCCTTGGTTAGTGAATCTTTCCAAAGTAGCCGCAGCGTCGACGTTGTTCGTTCGTGCGAGACTTTCCGGCAGCATTTGCCATTTTTAGGGGCGAGGCTTCTCAAAGCGGCACCCGTTGGTCTCTCGTAGTAGTGCGTAAAATGTCTTACGCTTTGAGCTGGAAGGTGGTGCTGGTGAGAGATTTCTCCTGTGCGTTGTTGAACAATAAAAAATTCGCAGCATGCACGTTAACTAAAAAGCCGAATTCTCCTGTCTCTTCTTCCCCGTTAGCCGCTATTGGCATGTACAATGAGCACTACCTAACAAGAAAAGGTTGCTACGTTATGCTCGCTGGGCGTAACCTCCTTGGTTTTAGAAAAGTTTAGCGAGCGTTGGGCTGCGGTGAAATGTTTACAGTGAACTAGTATATACCATGAACTCGATCTGGTTACAGATGGGAAGTGGACACGAAGCGCAAGCCATAAGAAAGTGTGCATGTGCCACCTCTTGTGTAGTCTTTGGAACGACAGCTGGATAGCGGTGCTTCTATATGCGGAATATATGATGAAAAAATGCGAGATGGTGGTACTTCGAGTGTTGATTGAGTGATTTGCGAGGTTTAACGTCCCAAAACCACGATATGACTATGAGAGACGCCCTAGTGGAGGGCTCCGTAAATTTCGACCACATGGTGTTCTTTAACGTGCACTCAAATCTGAGCACACGGGCCTAGAACATTTCTGCCTCCATTAGAAATGCAGCCGCCGCAGCCGGGAGTTGATCCCGCGAACTGTGGGTCAGCAGCCGAGTGCCCTAGCCACTAGATCACCACGGCAGGGCGTACTTGAAGTGTTGACTAGACGGATGAACGGACACACAGACAGATGCATGGACGGACGCACGGATGGCTGGACGAATGGATGGACGCAATGAGAGACGCAGGGGTGTATACATGAACGAAAGCATGGATGGACGCCCGGATGGACGTGCGGACGCAAGAACAGACGCACGCACGGACGGTTGGTCGGATGCACAGATGGTCACAAAGACGGACGCATGGACGGACGGAAGCAAGAACGGATGGATGGACGGATGCTTCGCCCCACTCTCCATTATTCACCCCGTGGATGTGCTGCCATTTGTTCGACTCTCCGTACCTTTACTTCGCTTTCAAAAGCATGGTTTCGCGTTGCTAGCAGTTCCGAGGCTTTGCAAATTTCTGCAGCTGCTCCCAGGGATAATGCCTTCTCCTGAAGCAGGCGTGCACGTAGCTTCTTGTCGATGATACCGCACACTACCTGGTTGGTCTTCTACCATCGCGTCCCTTAGTTCACCGAAATTACAAGTCGGCGCTTTCAACTCCAGATCGCTCATAAACTGTTCGAATGGTTCAACCTCCTGTTGTTGCCGACTGCGCAGAACATACCTCTCGAATGTCTCGTTGCACCGAGGCATGCAGTAGTCTTCGAAAGTATTGACGATCGAGTCATAGTGCTCTCATTGTTCTGCTAATAAAGGAAGAGTGTTAAGCTCTTAAATTGTTCTGGGCCCGCGATGGACAGATGGCAGCCTTCTGTGCTGGCGCCTATTTCTTGTTGGTCTCAGTAGCTTTGAAGTAGAGTACAATTCGTTGGCTAACTTTTCCAATTTTAGGTTGGAGAATTTGTCAGTACAAGTCACTCGGGTGGTGGGAGACTGCCCATCTTCAGCGCCGGGTTTGTCTGTAACACTTCTGACACAATGTTCTAGTTTACGCGCACAGTAAGGACACAACCACACAAGATGCTAGCGAGCAAGGAACTGTTTATTGATGGCTACTGCGCGGCGCGCGCACACTCTCTTAAATTTGCCAGGGGAGAAAAGATCATCCAGCATTATTAAGTGGTGGCCCGCGTGGTGGCGTTGGTGCTAGGTTTTTCTGAAATGTGAAGCATTTCTTAGCAAACTTCCGCGATTGCGAGCGTATTTATCTATCTATCTATCTATCTATCTATCTATCTATCTATCTATCTATCTATCTATCTATCTATCTATCTAGCCACCTAAAACTTTTAGCTCTCCTGGCCGTTTCCATAATGGTATCAATACCAAACTTGGCATGACATAACATGACTGTATTAAGAACGTATCTGTCTAGTCATGACATGAAAATTATGAAATGTATGTCATAAATGTCATGATTTACAGTTCATGGTCCTGCAGCTCTTGTGGTGGTTTCGTTCGCATGGCACGTTGCAAAACTGGTACGGTATGAGACCCGCAGGTCGCGGGTTCGATTCCCGGCTGCGGCGGCTGCATTTCCGAAGGAGGCGGAAATGTTGTAGGCCCGTGTATTCAGATTTGGGTGCACGTTAAAGAACCCCAGGTGGTCAAAATTTCCGGAGCCCTCCAATACGGCGTCTCTCATAATCAAATGGTGGTTTTGGGACGTTAAACCCGACAAATCAATCAATCAATCTGGTACGGTATGAGATGATTGCATGCCGAACACAAGCAACCGACAATTACAGGAAATATATGACATGCGTGTCATGTAACAACATGAGTACAAGCCATGCTCATGATGCGCTCACGCCGTTTCGCTAGCGTCACATATAGCAAATTTGGTACCACGGTACATGAATGAATGAGGACGGTATGTGTCCGGTGGAAACATGATAAACATGAGATGCGTGTTATGTAAGAACAAGACTACATGCAACGCTTATGATGCGCTCGTGGCCTTTTCGCCAGCTTCACATACACCAAACTCGGTATCACGCGACGCAAACGGACGACATAGGTAAATGACACATCCAAACATGATAATCATGACATGCTTGTCATGTAACAACGTGACTACGTGCCACACTTATAATGCGCTCATGGCTGTTTCGCTAGTTTCACATGTGCCAAACTTTTTACTACGTGGCGTTCATGAAACACGAAAGTTTCTGACTGGTGCAAACATGATAACTATGAGATGAGTATTATGTGAGAACATGACTACATACCACAGTGAAGGCGCCAATACATTTCGACGTGAAGCGGTGCGCGTGCCGGCATTCCTTTCATTGCGTCAGGCTGGCGTTGCCACGCCAGGCACCAGTCTAGCCATATACTCGCAGGCGTGCCGCGCTGCGTAGCTTTGACGCATTCGCGTTGAAGTTTGTCTGGCGTCCCTCCGTCCCGAAAAGAAGGTGTTACAGTGTCGTCTGGGTAACGCAACGGCGCGAATTGCAGCATGTCGCATTTTGCGGCAGTTGCCGTCGGGCTACGCCAACGGACGCTGCTCGCGCCGGTGGTGCCTGGCGTCACAATATAGAATGTTCGCGTTTTGCTAGCGTTGCGTCGCTGTGCCCAGCCTGCGCGCGCGTCAATTCTACATTACAGTATACTGGCCACTTTATGACGCACTCGCGGCCATTTCGGGAACTCCATGTATACCAAATTTGGTGTTACGTGACGTCAATGGAGTATGAAAGTATATGACTGGTGCAAACATGATAATGCTGATAACGATGTCATTTAAAGAAAAATGACAACACACCGAGCTCATAGCGTGCTCGCGGCCATTACGCTAGCTTCACATAGACTAAATTTCGTAGCATGTGTCGAGGATAGATAATGAAGGTAAACGAAAACCCAAACATGATAATCATGACCCGTAAGTCATGTACGGCATCATTTACCTATCCTCAGAGCCTTCCTCAATCGTGCTTCGCATATCGTCGATTCCCATTGGATGTGGGATCTGCCAAATTTTGTTCTAATTTTGCGCGATGTGGTTACGGACACAGGCGACAGCGGCAGCATGACCCGAGTTGTGGTCTCATAACCGCATTTGCTGTAAAATTGAGAAGATGGAGGTGGTCACTATGATATTAACTCTGCAAGTAGGAAACCAGGTATTTTAACGCATTTTGAACAAACACCAATTTGCAAAAACGTAAATGTAGTGGAAGTGACGAAGAACTAAATGAAAAAGTAACTACGAAATAGATTTTATTCTATGCGGGAGCCCAGGCATCATGCAGGATGTAGAAGTCACAAGCTAGGTTCAGTGCAGGGACGCAAGGTTTGTTCAAGTTAGTGCAAGTGAGTGCACTTGACTAACGATCAACAGAAAACCCCACCTTGACGCAGTAAGAATATAATGAAAAGATTTTCAGATTAACACCAAAAAGTGACGCGTGGCAATTGAAAAAAATGGCAGCATATCCACCGAGTGCATGATGGAGAGTGGGGCGAAGCACTCGTCCGTCCATGCGTCCGTCTGTGTGACCGTCCATGCGTCTGTCCGTGCGCCCGTTCTTGCGTTCGTTCATGCATCCGCCCCTGCGTTCGTTCATGCGTCCATCCATGCATTTGTCTGTGTGTCCGTTCGTCCATCTATTCAACTCTCCCCATCTCGCATCTTTTTATCATATATTCCCCATATAGAAGCACCGTCGTTCAGTGGACATTCCAAGGACTAAACGAGAGATGGCACACGCACACTTTCTTACGGCTTGCGCTTCGGTTCTACTTTCCACCTTCAACCCCCTTGAGTTCATGGTATATACTAGTTCACTGTATTCTTCGCACTGTGGCCCAATGCTCGCTAAACCTTTCTAAAACCAACGAGGTTACGCCCAGCGAGTATAACGTAGCAACCTTTTCCTGTCAGATAGTGCTGAATGTACATGCCATTGGCTGCTAATGTGAAATGAGAGACAGGAGGATTCAGCTTTTCATTTCTTACGGCTTGCGCTTCGTATCTGCTTCCCCCCTTTAACCACCTCGAATTCATTCATGGTATATACTAGTTCATTGTATTCATGGCCCTGCGGCTCAACGCTCGCTAAACGATTCTAAAACTAAGGAGGTTACACCCAGCGAGTATAATGTAGCAACCCTTTCTTGTCCGATAGTGCTCAATGTACATGCCAGTGCCTGCTAATGGGGATCGCAGCGTGTGCGTTGACTATAAGCCGAACGCTGCTGTCTCTCATTCCCCATTAGCAGCCATTGCCATGTACATTTGGCACTATTTTTTATTGTTAAACAAGGCACAGAAGAAATCTCTCACCGGCACCACCTTGGAGATCAAATGTTATACCTATTTCGGGTATGTGCCAATGTTGTTTACGTACTACGAGGGACGCCCAAGCCACGGCATAAGGAGCTTCGCCCCTAAACGATAATATTGATGTTGAAAAAATGAATGAAACAGTAACGAGGCTTGTCTCTGAAGCAGCCATCGAAGTTGGAAGCGAAGCACCAGGGCAATAGCTAGGCAAGCATTCCCAATTCACCTAAGACTTCATAAGGTAACGACAGCACATCATAGAGCTTAACTGACGGTCTGTAATTCACTGAGCTCGCAAAGCAAATCATCTAGAAAAAAGGAATTATTACATGCAAAAGCAACGACAAAGAAACAGAAGCAGTGGCCAAGAAAAGTGGCAAGCATCAAAACACCGAAATATATAGCGTGTATTCAAGGAAATAAAATGCATACCGTGAAGTAGGAGCAGGGCAATATATCATTAACAACTGGAGTGACTCTGATGAAAAACATTGCCCTGGAGAGTGTGCGTCATGCTTTGACGTACAATATCGGTGTGCGGGGCCGATTTAGTATTTCAGGTGCGCGGGAATTACCATAATGGCGATAGCGGCGAAACGATGAAGCTCGCCTATGCACGTGCTCGTGCGCGTACCTCGTGAAAAGCTCCCGAGCCAAGGGGACAGCTCTGCTAACCCCAGAGAGCAGAGCGCAAGGACAAGTTCGGGCAACGCCCCGACTGCTCGTTCTGACCCTCCGTGTTCGGGCCTCGTCTCGACGTTGAAGTCCTCGGGTGCGTCCAGGACTGGGTATCGCCCCACCTCACCCCGGGTTGGTCTGAAGCGACGTTCGTCACGGCCAGCTGCTGCTCTGGTCGGGGAGCGAGACGCTGCCCCAGGTCAGTTCGCAGCAGACAGGCGCTACGCTGTTCTCGGCGGTGTACAGGCAAGCCCAGGCGTTGACCACCGTACTGGGATGCCCCTTGCGTTTATCTTCTCGGCCGCACCCCGCCTCAGTACGAACTCCGCAAGCACAAGACACACCGCCTCCTGACTACGAGAGAGCTCAAGGTCAAGCGCAACGTTCACGCTCCAAGAGTAAAACGTGAGTTGACGAACAAGAACATTAACCTCCCTTCCGCGTAGGACCGTGAACGCGTGTACATATGTGTGAGTTTATGTAGTGTGTATCCCCTTGTCCGTCCTCTTGTATATAAAAGTTTCTCGTTGTCCTTGAACGTCCTCTGTCCTCATCTAACTAACCTGCGCCCACAGTTGCCCACAAATTTCGTCGAGCTTGCCAGGATAGATCAGCCTTACCTTCTTCCCGAGAGCCAGACGGGCGGGACGGACTGATGGATTTAAAGAAATTGCACGCAATCGGAACGGACATGGGTCTAAAGGGATCAGCGTTAAAGGAATGGGTTGACGTGGAGCGCGTTACCGAAAGAGACCTTCGCGCGCAAGTTCGCGACGAGCAGCGAGAAAAGATAACGCTGGAGGAAAGACGACTGCAAGCCGAGGAGCGCGTTTAGCAGTTGAAGCTAAAGTTGCAAGAGCAGACGACTGGTTCGAACGAGGGAGAGATAGCGCGACCGGTAAGCGACGACGCAGCGTCCCCAGCTGTAATAAATAGCTGTGTCCTGCACAAGCTATTGCCACCGTTCAACGAGATGCGTGATGACCTTGACGCATATCTGCAGCGTTTTGAGCGCGTCGCGGTGTCTCAGCAGTGGCCTCGGAGCAAATGGGCCTCTTCGCTCAGCTTGTGCCTGACGGGAAAGGCGTTATCCGTGATTAGTCGACTTGACTCTGCTTCCGCCACCGACTATGATCAGGTGAAGGCAACACTGCTGTTATGATTCCGGTATACGACTGAAGGATACCGAGAGAAATTTCGCAAGGCGAGACCAGAGGACAAGGAGACGGGGCTCTATTTTGCTTCTCGTATAGCAGGTCATTTCAACCGTTGGATGGAGCTGGCAAATGTCGAGAAAACTTATGAGGCTCTTCGCGACGTAATGATTTCAGAACAGTTCATGAAAGGATGCTCACGCACGCTGAGGGTATTTCTGAAAGAGAATAACTGTGCGAAATTGCACTCTTTAGTGCAGAACGCAGATTGCTTTCTGGAAGCCCAAGATTTGTCCAATTCGGGCAAGGACAAGCTGTATAAGGAGAGCTCAGCAGATGTTCCTAAAGCAGAAACTGCTCAGCGCCAGTTCAAGGGCCAAAGCCCGTGTTTCTTGTGCAATAAGGCAGGGCACCTTGCGTCTTAATGTTGGTCTCGGACAAGAAATAACCAGTCAGCAACAGGCTGGTCGAGTGGCAGGAATGGTTCGTCTGCGGAGACAACTCGAACCCAGGAAAAGCGTTTGGCGTCATGCATGCTGACACCCAAAGAAGGAGACAACGCTGACACACCGGAGAAACCGGATGAAAAGTACATCGTATTCCATAGTGGGGAGACTATCCCAGTCGTGAATACGACGTCGACGCCTACCCCAACTGTGGCTGATGTCGGAACTCTGCCTGGTGTGAGAGGATTGCTTGAGGGCAAAACTGTATCTGTACTTCGAGATACGGGATGCAACACAGTAGTAGTACGAAAAAGGCTTGTCCCGGAATAGAAGTTTACGGGCACTAGAAGTCCAGTTTTCTGCTCGATAGAGCAGGGCACTACTTGCCGGAGGCAATAGTTTTTATTGACACACCGTTCTTCACAGATGTCGTGCGAGTTGAATGCATTAAGAACCCTGTATACGATGTCATGCTAGGCAACATCGAAGGTGCCCGATCTGCATAGCTAGAATATTCGCACAAGCCTCAGCAGCATCGTGAGAGGCATCGTGATTACAGCCGAGGGAAGGTAGTCAGAAAACTTTCTCACTCGCCTGTACCCATCATCGCGGACGACACGCAAATTGATGTCGGAAACAATTCAGGCTACTTACCGATGACAGTAGAGACAACTTGCACGCCTCATGGACCCGCAGATCAGGTATCACTATGTGATAGCGTTGCAGCAGTGAAAGAAATACGCGCCACAACCAGGCTACATGTTCTGAAAGCCACTGCCACAATCATAGATAAAGTGAGGCTTGAGGAATAGCAAAAAAATGACCCATCATTTTGGTATTTTTATGAGAGTCTTAGTAAAAAGTTGATTGTAACGAATCGAGAAACCTGCTTCTTCCTTGTCGACGGTATCTTGTATCGGAAGCACAAGCTACTCTCGGAGAAGGAACTCGAGCAACTTGTCGTACCGAGACAACTGCGAGAGACTGTGCTCAAACTAGCCTATGAAAGTATCCTCGCCGGACCCCAAAGGATATCCCGAACAACTGACCGTATTCTAGCCGAATTCTTCTGGCCAAGTGTTCAATCAGAAACCAAGAGGTTTGTGAAGTCCTGCGATATCTGTCAGTGAACTGTCCATCATCATTCGGTTGGTCGCGCTCCGCTAGGTACCATGCCAATCATTGAGACCCAGTTTTCACGGGTGGGCTTCGACATCATCGGCCCTTTGCCACCGACATCTTCCAAGGGCAACAGGTACATGCTAACCATGGTGGATTTTGCAATGAGGTATCCAGACTCCGTCGCGCTTCCTTCGAGTTAAAGCGAGGTAGTGGCGGAGGGACTAATGGAAATGCTGTAGCAAGTTGGTCTACCGCGCGAAATTGTAAGTGACCGCGGGACAAGCTTCATGTCGTCAGTTATGAAGGTGTTCAGCCGGCTACTATCTATCAAGCAATTGCCGACCACCCCTTATCATCCGATGGCAAACGACTCAGTGGAGCGATTCAACGGCATGTGGAAGCAAACGCTCCGCCGAATAAGTCAGGAAAGCCCGAAAAATTGTGACCGCTACTTCGGCCCCCTCCTTTTCGCGTATCGGGAGATGCCACAAAAAAGTACAGGATACTCGTCATTCGAGTTACTCTATGGCCGATACATTCGCGGCCCAAAGACGATTTTGAGAGCATGGTGGACTAACCACAGGTTGGATGACGCGACCAAGTCAGCCTACGAATATATCGTAGAATTGCGGGAACGTCTAACGAACTGATAAATAGCATCTCAGGACCCGGCGAAGGCACATGTTCGCCTGAAGACTTACTACGATCGCAAGGCGAAGAAGCGGGACTTAAGCGTGGGTGACAAAGTTCTCGTGCTGCTACCCGCCGATCACAACAAACTTATACTAACATGGAAGGGCCCCTTTACTGTCAAGAAAAGCCCATTGGATTATGCTGTGGACCTCGGTCACAGAATAACTGTATTCCACATCAACATGCTCAAAACGTACGAGCTGCGTAAGGCCCCGGACACATCAACGACGATGGATGCTGCTGTTACGTCAATCCATCAAATAGAAATCGAAGGCGCAGAGAATTTATTACATGCCCCACTTGCACAAACACAGAATTAGAAGTATGTAGCTGTAGCACCTAGCCTTACTAGAGAACAAAGAAACCAAGTCAACAAGCTTCTTTTCGCCTACCACGACACATTTTCTGATTTACCGGGAAAGACTGATGTTCTGGAGTGCCAGCTGAAATTGACCACCGCTCAGTCCATACATGTCCGAAAATACCCCATACCTTTCGCTGTTAAGGAAGCCATTGAGAAAGAGATACAGGAAATGTTATGGCTGGGCGTAATAGAGAAGTCTACATCTGCTTATCAAGCGCCGATTGTGGTTGTCAAGAAGAAGGATGGCACGATGCACCTCTGCATTGATTTTCGTCAACTAAACAAAGTGGTCATTCCGGATGTGGAACCAATTTCTCGCACTGGCATAATCCTTGCACGACTTACTGGGCGTCAATACTTTTCGAATGTTGACTTCACAAAAGAATATTGGCAGGTACCCATGGCCAGTACGTCAAAAGAAGCTATAGCGTTTTCCTGTGACTCGGGCCTATATCAATTCCGTGTTAGGCCTTTCGGCATTAAAACTGCGCCTGCCATGTTCAACCGATTGATGCGAGAAGTTGTCGGTGACATTCCCAATGTCTATTACTACTTTGATGATGTTCTTGTTGCGACCGCAACATGGGAGGAACACATGTTCACAATACGCCATGTATTTCAACGTGTGCGCGAGGCGCATTTAACTATAAAGCCGAAGAAAAGCGAGATAGGTTCCCCGACGTAGAGTACCCTGTACTATAAATCGTTACCCACTTTTTCTAACTCTCTCCTCCACGACAACTAGCTTCCTTGGTCACGTTGTGGGACAAGGGCTGCTACAACCGCAGAAGGACACATCAGACAAACTCGTATCAGCAAAATGGCCGGAAAGTAAGAAAGATCTTCGAGCTTTTCTCGGACTTACCGGCTACTACCGAGA
The DNA here is from genome assembly GCF_013339725.1 of Rhipicephalus microplus. Classification (NCBI taxonomy): domain Eukaryota; kingdom Metazoa; phylum Arthropoda; class Arachnida; order Ixodida; family Ixodidae; genus Rhipicephalus; species Rhipicephalus microplus. The sequence continues at coordinate 140,120,395 of NC_051165.1, forward strand.
CTTTGTGCCCAACAATGCCGAGCTTTCACATCCACCTACCGAGCACACGAAGAAAGGAAGTCCTAATAAGCTGAACTGGCGCGACACAAATCAGGATGCATTTCAAAAGCTCAAGGCAATAATGTCAAGCCAACCCATACTGAAAGCACCCAACCTCGAAAGGCCTTTCGTGTTGCGCACCGACGCGTCATCACGGAGTTTGCGAGCTGTCCTCCCACAAGAACACAATGGTCTCTTGCATCCAGTATCCTACGCTAGTAGAAAGCTGCAACTTCGTGAAGTGGCATATTCTACAATTGAGAGAGAATGCCTTGCCATCGTGTGGGGTGTCCAGAAATTTCACGTGTACCTCTATGGTAGGCCCTTCATTTTGCAATGAGACCACCAGCCACCGAAATACATGAACTCTCTCCGACAAACCAATACACGAGTGCTATGCTGGAGTGTACTGTTGATGGACTACGACTTCCACGTAAATTACATTCAGGGCTCAGATAATGTCGGTGCCGACTATCTTAGCCGCACGTCTCTTACTACTGATTAGACTGTCCTATTACTCGTATAGACACACCAAGAACTCGTGACGCGAGTATCACGTTATCTACTCTATGAACATGCCTACCCTTCTTTTCCCACCGTTTCGCTGTTCTTGAACTGAGGTAAGATATGGTGAAAAACATTGCCCTGGAGAGTGTGCGTCATGCTTTGACGTAGAAAATCGGTGTGTGGGGTGGATTTATTTGTGATCGGTGTGTGGGGTGATTCAGTATTTCAGGTGCGCGGGAATTACCATCATGGTGATAGCGGTGAAACGATGAAGCTCGCCTATGCGCGTGCTCGTGCGCGTACCTCGTGAAAAGCTCCCGAGCCATGGGGACAGCTCGGCTAACCCCAGAGAGCAGAGCGCAAGAACAAGTTCGGGCCACGCCCCGACTGCTCGTTCTGACCCTCTGTGTCCGGGCCTCGTCTCGGCGTTCAAGTCCTCGGGTGCGTCCTGGACTGGGCATCGCCCCCTCCCCTCACCCCGGGTTGGTCTGAAGCAACGTTCGTCACGGCCAGCTGCTGCTCTGGTCTCGGAACGAGACGCTGTCCTAGTTCTGTTCGCAGCAGACGAGCGGTACGCTGTTCTCGGTGGTGTACAGGCAAGCCCAGGCGTTGACCACCGTACTGGGATGCCCCTGTTGGTTATCTTCTAGGCTGGGCCCTGCCTCGGTACGAACTCCCTAAGCACAAGGCACCGCCTCCTGACTACGAGAGAGCTCAAGGTCAAGTGCAACGTTCACGCTCCAAGAGTAGAACGTGAGTGGACGAACAAGAACAATAACTTTCCTCTCGCGTAGGACCGTGAACGCGTGTACATATGTGTGAGTTTATGTAGTGTGTATCCCCTTGTCTGTCTTCGTGTATATAAAAGTCTCTCGCTTTTTTCGAACGTCCTCTGTCCTCATCTGGCTAACCTGTGCCCACAGTTGTCCACAGCGACATAGTCGTGATGGCAGAAGAATTATCTGCTGACCTATATCGTACGAAAATAAGTCATTCACGTTTACGCCTGGCGTATGGCTGTAAGATTAAAATTTTTTTCATCCGAACCACCATTTGTCATTCTTGAACTTGATCTTTAATTCATTATTTGGTTTTGAGGATATTTTGATCGGCATTTTAAAAGAGCTTCAAAAAATATATCTTGGTTGTAGATGTATTGTTCGCCTCTGATCGCTATCCAAGTCTTTCGATTAGACGCACGAGAAATGACATGCGCGAACTCGGAGGTGTGTGTAAATTCACTCCTAGGCTTACTGAACAAAGAGCATGTGGTCTTCGGGTGATATAACAGATTCAAGGGTATATGGCTATCATCCACAGACGATTCGGCCGCCGGTCATATTTCTTCAAAGCCCGCCCTTCAAGCCCACCAAAAGTTGCAGCTCTTTCAGCGTGGCGAGGGCCACGCATTTTATCTAAGTCTGCCAATTGCTTATTGTACAAGCCCTATCTATAATTATAACTGCAGAAGGACGTAATCACTTGCTTGAGGTCACTCGGGCGAGATCAGACTGCAAGATACTGGCTTCAAACAAATAATCGGTAAAGGCAACTGGGGGAAACAAAGCGACATGAAATATTCCCACCCGTAGAGATACCTGTGACTCTACGCCTAGTATACGGGCTCTAATATGAATTGTATCTCTCGGTTCGTAAGGCAATACGAGCGTAGTCGATGGTTACTTGAAACAGCAATACTAGGCCCCTTTCACGTATCTTCACACGGCACCTCGAAAAAAGGAGGAACTGTTTAAATGCGAAGCATTTCTTAGCGAACTGCGGCACCTTTGATCGTATCTATCTATCTATCTATCTATCTATCTATCTATCTATCTATCTATCTATCTATCTATCTATCTATCTATCTATCAATATTATCTATCTATCTAGCCGCCTATGACATTTAGCTCTGCTGGTCGTTTCAATAATGGTATCGGTACCAAACTTGGTACGGCATAAGATGACTGTATGGCGAGCATAGGTGACAAGTCATAACATGACAATTCTGATATATACGTCTCAAATAGCATAATTCACAATTCATGGTCTTGCTGCTCTTGCGGTGGTCTCTTTCACATGGCATGTTGCCAAACTCGTATGGCATGCCATGACTTCAATTAAAACACAAGCGACAAGCCCTAACATAAAAAGCATGATATGCGTGCCTAGTAACAATATGATAACATGCCACACTCATTATGTGCTTCCAGCCATTTTGCTAGCTTTGCATATCGAAAATGTTGTGTTACGGGGCGTGAATGGATGATGAAGGTATGTGATTGGTGGATACATGATAAACATCAGATGCGTGTTATGTAACAAGACTACATGCCACGCTCATGATGCGCTCACGGCCATTTCGCTAGCTCCACTTATACCAAATTCAGAATTACGGAACTCGAATGAATGAAGAAGGTGTGTTACTGGTGCAAACATGATAATCTTGAGATGCGTGTCATGTAACACCATGACTGCATGCTACGTTCAAGGTGCGCTCGCAGCCGTTTCGCTAGCTTCACATGTACTGATTCGGTATTACGCGACGTGAACGGACGACATGAGTAAATAACACATCCAAACATGATAATTACTACATGCGTGTCATGAAACAACATGACTACATGCCACGCTTTTTATGCGCTCGCGGCCGTTTCACTAGCTTCACATATGCCAAATTTGGAATTACGTGCAGTGTGGCCAGGTTCGATGAGTTGGTGTAGCCAAAGGCCAGAGCAACTGTAGCCAAAATGTAGCCAAAGACAAAAAAGACAAAAAATAGCAAAGATATTTGTAGCCAATTTTAGCCATTCTCATTTGTCGTTTTATTTATATACAATATCACTTTTGACAATATATGTTTTTACAATCCTTCGTAGTGTATTTTAAAAGCAACCAGAAACCACGACGTATTATTAGAGACGCCTTAGAAGACTACTCCGGAAAGAATGACCAACTGCGATTCTGCAGCTATATCTGTGTACATGGGCCTCGACTTTAGTGTTCAAGAACCTGAAATGATCAATATTTATGTACTTTATAAACAAATAAATTCACCTAAAATTGTATAGCGTTGGGCAAACTTTCAATCATAAAACTAATAATGAATGAACTTAAGAGATATCACAATTGCGTAAGCACCGTCGCACCAGTCAGTCACAGGTATTACGGGACATGAATGGATGATGAAGGTATCATACTGGTGCAAACATGATAAGCATGAGATGCGTGTCATGTAACATCATGACTGCATGCTACGTTCATGATGCGCTCTTGGCCGTTTCGCTATCTTCACTTGTACCGAATTCGGTATTACATGACGCGAACGGGAGACATAGGTAAATGAGACGTCGAGACATGTTAATTATGACATGCGTGTCATGGAACAATATAACTACCTACCACACTAATGATGCGCTCGTAGTCGTTTCGCTAGCTTCGCATGTACCAAATTTGATAATACCTGACGCGAACGGACGACATAGATAAAGGACACGTCAAAACATGACAATCATGACATGCGTGTCATGTAACAGCATGACTACTTGCGACATTCATCATGTGCTGGCGGCCGTTTGGCTAGCTTCGCATATGCCAAATGTGGTATTACGTCACGTGAATATATGACGAAGGTATGTGACTGGTGCAAACTTGATGATCATGAGATGCCTGTCATGTAAAAACATCACTACATGCCATGCTTTGGGCGCCAATACACTTAAACGTGACCCAAGGCGCGTGCGCGCCGGAGTTCGTTCGTCACGCTGCGTTGCTTTGACGCAGCGCGTTTGAGCGTGCCCGGCATCCTTCCGTCAGGAAGAGAGGCAGACGCAGTGCTGTCTTGGTTGTCAGCAGTGCTATCATTGGCTCTAAATGCCGCATGTCAACATGTTGCAATTCGCACCTGTTGCCACCAGGCCGCGACAACAGACGCTCGTCCTGCCGGTCGCACCTGTCGTCAGATAATACAGGGCTCGCGTTCTGCTAGCATAGCGCCGCTGCGCCTAACGTGTGCGCGCGTCAATGTTACGTCGGAGTACATTGGTCCTTCGTGATGCGCTCACGGCAGCTCCACATATACCAAATTTGGTGTTACGTGACATCCACGAATGACGAAGGTATATGACTGGTGCAAACATGATAATCATACGCGTCTCATGTAAGTACATAACAACCTACCACGCTCAAGAAGCGGTCACGGTCATTTGGTTTGCTCTACATATACCAAATTCGGTATCACTTGACGTTAATGGACGTCGAAGGGAAATGACACATTCAAACAAGATAATCATGATATGCGTGTCATGTAAAGCAAGACTACAGTCGACGCTCAAAGCGTGCTCGCAGCCAATCTCAACATATATCAAATTTGGTATCAGGTGACTCGAATAGATGACGAAAGTAAATGACACGTTCAAACATGATAATCATGATATGGAAGTCATGTACGGTATAATTGACCTGCGTCAACTAACGTTGTGCTGATTTTAGAGTGACAAATAAACCTTCCTTATTCGTGCTTAGCATATTGTTACGGAAGAGAAGAGGCGCCGTTTCGACGAGGCTGTGGACGAAGTATATATCAAACCAGCAGCAGCGGCGTGACCGATTTACCAAACACCCAGCGGAGACCACCCTTTGTCCTATTTGTCAGGCACAAACGCGCATAGTCCCAGAAAATATCAACATGCATGTACCATAATCATAGGCTGCAGAAGCGCCGTCTCGGCGCATCTAGATATCAACATCGGTGGGAGAGTGGTAAGGCTTCAAGTTTGCCACATGTACAATATCGGTGGTCTGTGGGGCAGTTGAAGGTAATGAGGCAGCAGGGGCAATTTCGTATGCCACAGCAGCAACCTTACGAAGGACTCGATATAGACCTGCGCAGCGGGAATAAAGTTTTTCCCACAAGCCGACTTGATGGTTCGGGGACCACAGCAGCACCAATGAACCGGGTAAAAAGGGCACATAGTGGTGCCGTTGATCGTACGAACGCCGCTGCTTCTCTTGAGAGGTCAGAAAGCGAGTGCGGGCTATTTCGCGTGCTTGGGAATCTAGAGTGACAGCGTCAAGGGCATATTCACTGGTAAGTGTCATGGTAGGCGGAATGACTGTATCGAGGGGTATTGTAGGTTGTCGGCCGAACAACAGAAAAAAATGTAGAGTAAGCGGAGGTGTCATGGCGGGAATTATATGCAAATGTCACGTATGGCGAAGCAAGGTCTCAGTCAGAGTGGTTGGAAGAAACATATTTCGCAAGCATTTCTGTAAGTGTTTGATTCAGACGCCTCGTGAGTCTATTTGCCTGCGGGTGGTACGACGTAGTGAGCTTGTGCCTCGTTGACATGACTGAAGGATATCTGCTATGACATTTGATAGAAAGGTGCGGCCATGGTCTGTTAGCAGCTGGGGTGGAGCACCATGTTGCAAGATCACGCCCTTGAGGAATTCGGCGACACCTGTGGCGCAGCTTGTTGGAAGTGCTCGTGTGATGGCATAGCGAGTGGCATAGTCTGTGGCCACAGCTATCCACCTGCTGCCAGAAGAAGACAAGGGAAAATGGCCAGGAGGTCTAAGCCTACGCCTGGTTCTGACACAATGACAAAAGTTCTGACAAAATGTCAAGTGGTCGAAGGTGCCGGCGGGAAGCGTCGATGGTGTTTTTCTGGGCTGACATTTATCAGAAGCCGCAACGTATCTTCTCATTGAGCGTGAAAGCCCTGGCCAAAAGAAACGTTGGTGAATCCGGTTGTAAGTGCGTGACACACCAAGGTTACCGGCAGTTGGAAGGTCACGGAGTTCATGGATAACTTCAGAGCGTAGGTGTTTTGAAATGACGAGCAGCTGGGCTGGTTCATCTGGGTAGAAGTTCTGGCGGTATAGGACACCATCGTGGAAGATGAATGAGCGATGGGACCTCTGGGAAATTGGTTTCGAGACGTTCGATTATGGCACGCGCGGCGAAGCCTTCGAAAAGTGGGTCGTGCTCTCCAGTGCCTCCTAGTGGCACGCCCTTTTCGTAAGAAGATGAGCGGCTCGTGCAGAGAGTCAGTACCCGCATTCACTGTTGCTGTCGTGCATCATCGCTGAGTGTCCGCCAACAAACGTCTTAACAATTTGGTGGAGAGTGCTGTGCCTTTCAAACATCTTCGGTTGGCATTCGATGCTCTTGGAGCTTCAATCCCGTACCGTGGCTTCTGTCATGCCCCAAGACACCACTCATCAAACGCTTCCTCCTGTGCTGACGACATGTCCCGGTGTCTCCCACATCCGCGACCCTACTGTCTTCACCAGCGTGGATGGCACCGACGTCGAGGACTGGCTCGCCATGTACGAACGCGTGAGCGTCCCGAATCGTTGGAACAAGGCAGGTAAACTCGGCAACCTGGTGTTCTACCTCGCGGGTGTGGCCGGTATGTGGTGCAACATCCACGCATGCAATTTCCCGACCTAATCCACTTTTAAAACCGCCGTCGTCGACGTGTTTGGCAGCCCTACCGTTCGTAAGCTGCAAGTCGAACAACGTTTACGTGAACGAGCAAACCAGACCGGCGACTCCTTCAAAAGTTACATCGAGGACATCCTTGAATTGTGCAAGAAAGTGGACGTGAACATGTCAGAAGCTGACAAAATCACGCATGTTCTAAAAGGCATCGCCGCTACACCTTCACCATGCCCCTGGCCAAGAACCCTCACATTGTAGCAGAGATCATTACACTGTGCCAAAGTTACGACAAGCTGCGGTGGCAGCGCTTGATGACCCATCGACCGCCATCACGTGACGCTGATCTCTCGGCCTTGTCAGCAGTTTCTGACCACACAACTTCACTCGCCGAAATCAAGTTCGTGCGTGAGGAAGTTGCTCGCCTGGTCTGTTTACTTGCTTTTGCTTCCCGCAACATGCTCAACAGCCGGTGTACACTTCTGCGTGCCCTCCTCCCTTTTTGATGCCGGCCAACAGTCCATCTTCTGCAAGCAAGTTACTCGTCAGAGAATACAAGCAACCGTATCAGAAAAAACGAATGGTGGACAGGGTGTAAACGGCCACCCGCCATTATGGTGGAATAATGTAATGGGTGAATGCTGGAAAACGTCCCCTATTGTGTATGGTGGGATATCGTGGATGCTGCAGTGCCGGCAACGCTTGAGCGCGAAATGGCGTCGGAATCACTGTGTCGAGCTGCCACAGAAAATAAAAAAGAATTGTATAAAAACGATGTAACAAAACACCTGTCCCGAAAAAAAAAAGAAAACAGGCCACTACGAAGGATCAAACGCGCAACCTGCGGATTGTCATTCAGAGACACTAACCACTGCGCCATACCAAACGTAACATGCTGACCGAGTTGAATAGCTAGTTCACATACAAACTTGAAGTTCAGCTTCAGTTTTGTTTGTCGTGTACTTAAATAGACGAAATGTGCACCTGCTACTAAAATTTGCAAGTTTATTCAACACAAGCAACTTCTGCCTGTGACGATTGCCTCTGTGATAATGGCAACAGTGCTACGTTTTTGTTACCATTCACAACCGAAAAAAAAACCAAGTGGACTGGAGAGCAGGTACTGTTTACTGGTGGGTTCTGCTAAGTTTAATATACGTTTCTCGCTCGTTCTAAACAGCAACATATGCTCACGCTTTATGATGCCTCTAGGCTCATTCCATTGATACGTCCACCTAATTGATTGAATGTTGACATCATTTTCGCGCAACGAAGAGTGCATTCATGCCAGCGCACTACTGTAGCTCTATCGCTATAGCGACAACTACATAATGGCTTGGCCAAAACAAATGCAGCGTGCCGGAAACATTATGCTATCATATTGGTACCCCACGCACGTGAATTGCAGAGTCTGTGTTTTTGCATAAAAAGTAAAGAAGTAGAGAAGTGCTGGCGAGGGCGACTGGTGGTTGACGGTGAGGGGAGATGTAGGAACGTTCTCTGGGAGTGCTGGAATCGCGTCGTATTGATGTTTGATGCTTCTTGCGCGAACACCGTACACAGTGGAAAATGTTTTATTTTGGTTGATTGGTGCCATGGCTGTGCTGTATTGTCATTCGTATTCGTCGAAACGTGTATTCTGAAACCCAGAAGGGCGGAACTGTACGGGCTTGGTCGGTGCCTAACCTTTGGCAGAAATCATAATGGTAGAATATGTAGTCTACAGATCCTAGCTTGGTACCCTATATATTTATATATATTGCCCGCCATTAAAAGCCCACCCATCATCCGCTTACTGCTTCCCAGCATTACCGCGATGGTGGGCAGAGCCTCTCAGCTCCGTACACCATGTGGCCCGCCATAGTAAGCACCACCCGCCACCTGCTTAGTGCTCCTCAGCATTATCGCAATGGTGGGTAGAACCTGCCATGATTGCCCACTATCTACCTTCTACATTCCACCATCGTTTCCACTTTACCCATCTTCTACACCATACCACCCAGTATGTCCCGGCATACCCACCATAATTTCCACTACGTCCTGCCATATCCACCACAATTTCCACCACACCCACTATTGTTTCCACTGCGCTCACTGTGTTTTCCAGTATCCACCATGGTAGTTTTTCCGATAGGGAAGTGCCTGCAAACTCGTCCGTGGCAGTGTTGGTCTACTCCGCAAGTCATTCTAACACCGCTGCACTTCTCTCACCATCCTACTGTGTTTTCATCAAAAAAGACTTGCTAGTCCTTTCGCGACCATGCAAGTCGCTCACTGCAGCACCCCTATTCTTGCTCTGAACTCATCCCTGTACAGTGTTATGTTGGCGCGAGGGGAATGTCTTGGCTGCGCGGAATCCATCGAATATGCACAAGTTATGGGTCAACCCGATGGCACGCACTGCCCAAATTTCAGTACACTTAGTGCTGTTTCTACATCTGCTTCGTCATCGGCTGATGTAGTCGGTCCCTCCATTGCCGACAACCTTACGCCGGGCCAGCGTTCCCCGCTTCTGGGTCTGTAGGAAGAATTGCGCTCTTCTTTCGATATCGCACAGCCTTCTCTCGGCCGCACATCCACCGTTACGCATCGCATCGACAAAGGCGCACAACAACCACTGCGGCAATGTCCAGATTGTGTATCTCCTACAGAACGTCGTGTAATCAATGAGCAAGTCGACGAAATGATTCACCGCGATGTTATTCGACCCTCCGACAGCCCCTGGGCGTCTCCCGCCGTTCTAGTTGCGAAGAAGAACTGTTCTTTGCGGTTCTGTGTGGACTACCGACGCCTCAACAAGATCACTCACAAAGACGTCTACTCACTACCGCGGGTAGATGACGGGACTTACAGCCTGAAAGGATCAGAATTCTTTTCATCCCGCGATTCCGCTCATGATACTGGCAAGTACCTATGGCTGCGGACACTTGACCGAAGACCGCTTTTGTCATACCCGATGGCTTGTACGAATTAAACATCATGCAGTTTGGGCTGTGCTATGCGCCCGCATCCTATGAACGCATGATGGATACCATTGTACGAGACCAGAAATAGAACACGTGCTCGTGCTAACTCGATGACGTCATCGTTTTCGCTTCGGACTTCTCCACGCATCTTCAACACCTGCGGTATGTTTTAACCTGTCTAAGTGACGCCAGTCTGCAACTGAACCTAAAGAAGTACCAGTTTGCAACTCAGCAGCTGAAAATACTCGACTACGTCGTGTCCAAGGACGGAATTCTCCCTGATCCACCCATGCTTCGGGCCATGACCGAGTTTCCCAAGCTGACATCCGCCAAGGAACAGCGCTGTCTCGTAGGACTGTGTTCCTACTTTCGGTGCTTCATTTGAAACTTTGCGACTATCATATCGCCACTGACGAAGCTCCTCGGAAATAACGGGCCTCTCCACTCGTGGTCATCACAGTGCGACAACGCTTTCACAACGCTCCGTAGTTTGTTGGCGTCCCCTCCCATATACTCCGGTGCTACGACCCTATGACCCCTCAGAAATACACACGGACGCTAGTGGTGTCGGCCTCAGCGCTGTCCTTGTGCAGCGCAAACCAGGGTTCCCAGAATATGTCGTGACATATGCAAGCCATACGCTTACAAATGCCGAGACTAATTACACCGTCACTGAGAAAGAATATCTAGCAATCGTCTGGGCTCTTACAAAGTTCCAACCTTATTTGCATGGTCGCCCATTTGGTGTCGTCACCAACCATCACGCACTATGCTGGTTATCGTCATTGAAGGATCTCTCTGGCTGTCTCGCACGATGGACATTTCCCCTGCAAGACTACAACAACCGCGTGCTGTACCGCAACGGAAGGAAACATGCTGACGCCGACGCCCTGTCATGCTCTCCCTCGCCTGACGCCAATGCCCACAACTCAGCGTCTCAGCTTGCCATTTCTTCTATTAGCATTCATACAATTGCTACTGAACAGCGCAAGGATCAATGAATTGCTTTCCTGGTAGGCTTGCTGACTGATCCTCCGTCTACTCCATCCACTCGCGCGTTGCATAGTCAAGCCCACCAATTCGCCGTTCATGACGACCTTTTCCAGTGACGCAATTACAACGGTGACGGCCGCCAGTGGCTACTGGTCATACCACGCAGCCTGTACTCTAACCTATACGACGTTTTTATTCTGATCCGCAGTGTGTGCACTCCGAGGTATCGAAGACTTACCACTGCATTCGCCAACAGTACTTTTGGCGTGGCAAGTGCCGCTACGGGCAAAAATTCGTTCGCTCCTGCATACAATGTGAGCGCCGCAAAACTTCAATGCACCTATCGCTGGTAGTTCTGCAACCTCTACCTTTCCCTGCAAGGCCGTTTAAGCGTGTTGGCATCAATTTGTATGGGCCACTTCTTCTAACGTCGGCTGGTAGCCGCTGAGCCATTGTCGCTGTGAACCACCTCATGCGATACGTCGAAACTGCCGCTCTTCCCGCGGCTATAGCGAGTGATGTGGCCTCCTTCCTGCTCCAACGATTTATCCGGCGACACGGTCCACCCTAGAAACTGCTCAGTGACCAAGGCCGCGTCTTCCCGTCTGAAGTCGCCGATGCCCTTTTCTTTGAGTGCAACGGTGTTCACCGCAAAACTGCTGATTACCACCCGCAGACGAATCTCACCAAATGCTTCAACCGTACGCTCGGTGGCATGCTCTCCAAGTACGTCACCGCCGATCACACGAATTCATTCTACCCTTCGTCACCTACGAATATTGTCACGTAATACAACAGGGTAAACAAACACAATGATTTATTGAGGGCGCACTTCTCCCCAGAAAAGTAGCTATGTCACAAAGAAGAGTCTTCTAAAAGCGTTCCGCCTACGTGTCCCTTTCTGAACAGCTACTCCGTCAGTCTTCCAGGCTCGTGCTCGTGAACCAGAGGCATGCGCTGCTCTGCCCAATATGCGTGAGCACGCGCGAGGCACCGTAGACGCCCACATAGCGTCTCGTTGGTTGCGAGGCACTGTAGACGCCCACATAGCGTCTCGTTGGTTGCGAGGCACTGTAGACGCCTACATAGTGTCCCGTTGGGCCTCTTCATAAAATAATTAGTAGGGGCAATCTTCGTGGCACTACTCCCCCTCCAAAATGCGCATGGTTTCGATGCGTGAAATCGGAAGGTTAATAGTCGAGGGGATAGATGTTTCATTCTCTTTCGTGGTATGGCTTCATTCGGACAACGTGGACGACCTCCACATGGCTTTGCCGTTTCAAGCGCTCTTGTCCGTCAGAAATTACTTTATAAGTTAGGTCACTTAGCCAGCGAAGGACCTTATAGTGACCTAAGTGCCGTCGAAGGAGCTTTCCTGACAGGCCTTGGCGTCGTATTGGTGTCCAGATACATACTTTATCACCTGGCTGGCACTTGACTCCCCTGCGGCGCAGGTTGTAGTAGTCCGCATCCTTGAACTGTTGTTGACGTATTAGGTGCCCTGCCAACTGGCGTGCTTCTTGAGCTTTCTGCAGAAACTCGTCAATGTCAGATGGCTCGTAGTGGTCATTTTCGACTGGTAGCATGGCGTCAAGAGTTCAATTGACTAGGCGACCATAGACAAGCTGAAATGGGGGGACGCGGGTGGTCTCTTGGGGGGCCGTATTATAGGCGAACGTTGCGTAAGGAAGGATTTCATCCAACGTTTTATGCTCCAAGTCCACGTACATTCACAGCATGCCAGTGATCGTGCGATTTAGGCGTTTCGTTAACCAATTCGTTTGAGAATGGTACGCAGTGCTTTTCCTATGACTGGTGTTTGTCATTATCATCAAACACTGCATCATCTCTGACGTGAAGGCTGTTCCTTGGTCGGTGATTACTACATGTGGGGCGCCATGTCGAAGAACTATGCTGTGCACAAAAAACTTGGCTACTTCAGCTGCCGTTCCTCGCTCAAGGCAGCCGGTTTCAGCATACCGCGTTCAGTAGTCAGTGGCGACTACGATCCACCTCTTTCTCGATGATGACATTGGGAAGGGTCCAAGAAGATCCATTCTAACTTGTTTAAATGGTGTAGCAGGCGGTCCAATGGGCTGGAGCCGGCCGGCCGTCTTCAGTGGTGGTGTTTTGCGCCTTTGACATTCGCGACATGTCTTCACATATTGCTGCACGGATGCCGGAAGCTTGGGCCAGTAATACTTCTGATGAATTCTGGCAAATGTCTGGCAGACGCCCAAGTGTCCAGACAATGGTTGATCATGACAAGTTTCTAGAATTTCGGGCCTCATTGCTAGCAAAACGACGAGTAAGAACTTCTCTTTGTTGTGCCCGAAGTTTCTTTTGTATAGCACTTTTTCACGATGACAGAATGAATATAACGTTTTCTTAAATACATGTTGAACCTGGCCACCACGCCCTTCGAGGCGTTCGATCAACGGGAGCAGTTCTGCGTCAGCTCGTTGATGCTCCGCGATATCTGAGGCTTCCATCACATAGAGAAGTGTCGAGTCGTCGTCTTCTGAAGGAGTAGAGTCAAGTGGCGAGTGTGATAAGGAATCGGCATCACTGTGTTGTCGCCCAGCTCGGTATATAACAGTAATGTCATATTCTTGCAGTCGGAGGCTCCATATGGCAACGTCCCGACAAGTCTTTTAAGTTCTCGAGCCAGCAAAGCGAGTGGTGGTGGCTGACGGCACGGAATGGTCTTCCGTAGAGGTATGGTCTGAACTTGCTGATAGCCCATACCACTTCCAAGCACTCTTTTTCTGTCGCAGAATAGTTTTTTCGCCTTTTGAGAGGGTACAACTGGCGTAAGCTATCGCTTTTTCTTTTCCATTTTGCTATTGTACGAGTACTCCGCCGAGACCAATATTGCTTGCGTCTGTATGGAGTTCCGTGTCAGTGGTCTCGTCGAAGTGGGCAAGGATCGGCGGGCTTTGCAAGCGTTGCTTTAATTCGTTGAAAGCTGTTTCTTATTCTGAACCCCAAGCAAATGATTCTTCGTCTTTTGTGAGTTTGTTTAGAGGTTTGGCAATTTTCGAGTAATTTTCTACAAATCGTTTGTAGTAAGTGCATAAGCCCAAATATCGACGCACCTCTTTCTTATCACTGGGCTTTCGGAATCCTGCGACCGCCACACACTTGTCAGGATCAGGGCCAACACCTTTCGCGCTGATTATGTGTACCAGAAAACGAAGCTTGTCGAAGCTGAACTGACACTTTTCTGGTTTGATTGTCAAGCTGGCCGACTGGATAGCCTGAAGCACTGACCGCAGTTTCTCTACGTGTTGGTCAAACGTCGCAGAAAATACCAGAACATCGTACTAGTAGACTAGGCATGACTGCCACTTCAGCCCCGTGAGGACACTGTCCATCATGCGCTGGAATGTCGCTGTTGCACAACAGAGGCCGAAAGGTAGTGATTTAAACTCGTACAAGCCATCCGGGGTTACGAAAGCTGTCTTTTCACGGTCTCTTTCACCCACTTTGATTTGCCAATATCCGCTCCTTAAGTCGAGCGACGAGAAATATCTGGCATGCCGTAGCTGATCCAATGTGTCATCAATACGCGGTAAGGGGTATACATCCCGCTTGGTTATGCTGTTTAGTTTCTGGTAGTCTACATAGAATCTCAACGTGTTGTCTTTTTTTCTCACGAGAACTACCGACGATGCCCACGGGCTGCTACATGGCTTAATGACATCGTCCTGCGCCATCCCCAGCACCTGACTCTTTATAACCTCTCATTTTTTCGGCGAAACTCTAAGGTTGTTGATACGCTGGCCTGGTTGTTTCCTCTGTTATAATCGTGTGCTTCACGATCTGCGTGCGCCGTACTTTTGATGAGGTGGAAAAACATTCTGCAAATTCATTTCAGGTCTTCTAGAATTTTCCTCTTGGCTGGCGATAGACTTCGGCTGATTGAAACTGATGTTTGAAGGTCATGCGTAGTTTCCGAAGTAGGCGGCTCTGACGCAACGGCACATAAGTCGGTAACTTCAGTAAAGCTGTGTAGAAAAGCGATGGCAGTCTTTTGTGAAATGCTGAATTTCATTTCCGGTATTGGTGAGCAGTACGTTGGCAAGCCCACCACGTAAGCGAATAATGCCTCGAGCTATGCAAATGGCTTTTTTAGCAACAGCTCAACATTGCCATCTGCTTTTCTTTTAGAGTCGACGAATGCGTCATTCCTTACGCCAACCAGGACGCTGCATCGCGGTGGCACGGTCACATTGCTGTCAATAACACGCAACGCAGAACTTCCCGTCTCCTCATCTATGACCTGCTTTGTCAAAAAATAAATACTAGAATTTTGCAGGTTTATTATGGCACGATTAGTTATCAGGAAATCCATCCCAATTAATACGTCTCTCGAGCATTCTGGCAGAACTAGGAAATCAGCGACATAAGTGGCACCCTAAATCACAATCCTGGTGCTGCAGCTTCCCAGAGAAGTTATCAGATGGCCCCCAGCCGTGTGTATTTTTGGTCGACTCCAAAGCTTCAAAACTTTCTTCAAATCTTTTGCGATTGCATAGCTTACCACTGAATAATCGGCACCCGTATTAACCAATACGTTAAATTCCCGCCCGTCCATAGTAACACGCAAGTCTGAAGAAATTTTCTCTTTATTTATATTCGTCGTCATTTTCCGCTCCTCGCTGCTTCGCTGGGGCCTTGACGTAGGATCTTTGCTCTGTCGAACATCAGCGGCCTTGCCTCTCCAGTTCGCTCGCTGGCTTGTGGTTTCCTGACGCGGGCTCGTTGACCGGTGGTTTCGTGAATTTGGTGGTGAACTTGAACGTCGCGGACTTGGCGATCGATAACAATTTGGTGCTGGTGACTTTGGCTGGGGCTGAAAGCGAGCGGCTGGAGATCCGTGCCTTGAAAGGTACTCCTCTATTCGTATAGGCCTTTCACCATTACGTGGGCATGGAGCATACACAGAAAACCCACGCAGACCGATCTTTCGGTATGCACAGTGTCGGGAAAGATGTCCAGCTGCTCCGCAGTGAAAACAGAACGGTGTCCTGTCAGGTGTGCGCCACACATCGCTTTTCAATGGTCTCTGCTCTCCAAGAAAAGGTGAGCTGGTCGAAGCTGACTGGCTGGCACCGGGAGTCGCGAACGAGGCATTGTGGACGGCAGGTTGGCGTAAAGCATCTGCGTACGTTGATGCATGGCGTTCCTGCAGGGGTTGTTGAAGTCGAAAAGGTTGCACGTCTGGTTCCGGCTGAAGAATGGCGTACTGAACTTCATCAAGGATGACAGATGTGAGGGATGAAACTGTCGCCATGACTTGCGGTTGAAGATCGTTACGAAGCTCCTCTTTGACGATGGAACGCAGCAGCTCTCTCAGCGTCTCGTTGCTGCTGTCTCGCTTTGCCAAAGGGATTCCCGCGGGCACGCTGCCGCAGTGCTCTTTCCATGGTCGTGGCTTCTGTGCGGAATTCAGCAACGGTACGTGGAGGATTGCGAGCCAGGCCTGCAAGTAAGTCCTGTTTGACTCCACGCATCAAATAGCGCACTTTCTTTTCTTCGGTCATGTTCGGATCAACACTTTTGAAGAGGCGGGACATGTTCTCGATATACATGCTGACACTCTCATTTGTGCGTTGGTTTCTTGACTGAAGGGCATTTTTTGCCCTTTTCCGGCGATCCATGCTGGCATACGCAGCAAGCAACTGCTGCCGAAAGTCTTCCCACGCCGCTATTACCCCTTTGCGGTTCTCAAACAATATTCTCGCTCCGTCTGCCAACGCAAAGTACAGGCGGCCCGATTTCCTCACCTCATCCCAGACATATTGGTCCTTGTGACCTGCTCGAAATGCTCCAGCCAGTCTTCCACATCTTCGTGCGCGTTACCGTAGAAGGGTTGAGGTAAGCACGGGGGAAACACGATGAGTTCAGATGTTGAAGCTGGATTGGCCATTTCTCTGAGATTGGCGGCTACCGCTGCCCGTGTTGCTGGAGCAGTGAGGAGTGATCCAAATTCAGGTGACTCACCTCGGAGGTGTCGGCTTTAACGCTGGTATACTGGAGTAAGTTCACCAGGCTCCAATCTCGGGGGGCCGGGGCTTCTTTCTCTTGCGCCAAGGGGACTTCCAATCATACCCCGCACCTCCACCAGAATGTCACGTAATACAACAGGGGGAACACACACAATTATTAATTGAGGGTCAACTTGTGCCCACAAAAACAGCTATGTCACAAAGAAGAGTCTACTAAAAGCGTTCCGTTTACGTGTCCCCTTTTGAACAACTAATCCGTCAGTCTTCCCGGCTCGTGGTCGTGCACCAGAGGCATGCGCTGCTCTGCCCAAGATGCGTGAGCACGCGCGAGGCACAGTAGAAGCCCACATAGCGTCTCGTTGGTTGCGAGGCACTGTAGGCGCCCACATTGCGTCTCGTTGCGAGGCACTGTAGACGCCTGCATAGCGTCCCTTTCGTCCTCTTCGTAAAATAATTAGTAAGAGCAATCTTTGTGGCAATACAATACTGTCCCTCAGAGCACTAGTGGTTTCTCACCTTTATTCATTATACGGAAGGCACCCGTCAGACAACAGCGACACGATACTTCCGTACAAGCCAGATCCGTTCGAGTGGGTGCCTATTTCTGCTACAGCCAAGCTTTCTGAAGAGTGTCGAGAGCTTGCAAAGACCTTTACTGCGCATGATCAAGAGCAGGCAGCAAAAAAGCATTCGCGCTTGCGCCAGTGCTACTGCGCCCACGTTCCTTCCTGGAGCGGTCGTCTGGCTCTCGATACATACCACTTCATGTGGCCGATTATAAAAACTATTGCACAAATACGAAGGCCCCTACCGTGTCGTTGAACGCACTTCCCCTGTAAACTACTTGATCGAACCCATCGAACCATCTTCGGACATGCGCCATCGAGGGAGCGACATTTTGATTGTGGACCGCCTCAAGGCCTACCATGACCCACTCATACTAATTAGCTGTTTGGTCGCCAGGCAGCTCTCTTTTCGTACCCGGGGTAGTTGTGGCGAAGCCTTCGAAAAGAGGGTCGTCCTCTCCAGCGCCTTCTAGTGGGTTGCCCTTTTCGTAAGAAGAGCAGCTCACACAGAGAGTCGGTCCCCGCATTGACTGTTGCTGTCATGCATCGTCGCTGACTGTGTGCTAATAAACGTCCTAACACCCGCAAGGATGTCTCACGGCATTGCTCGCCACCAATGCGGGTCAGTTGCGAAACAGAGAAGACGCAAGTATTGGTGTCAGTGTCAGGGACGGTGCTCAATTCATCGACCACGTAGCGGGAGAGGCCGTCTGCGTCTTGATGTAGGTGCCCCGACTTGTACGTGACTGTATAGGCAAATTCTTGCAGTCGCAGAGCACAGCGCCCAAGCCGGCCAGTAGAATTCTTCAGTGACGAAAGCCAACATAGCGGGTGGTGGTTCGTTGTTATACAGAAATTTGTGGCATATAAATATGGGCTGAACTTCTTGACTGCCCAAACAAGAGCAATATATTCACGCTCTGTTATTGAATAGCTGCACTCGGCAGCTGTATGACGGCTGCTAGCCTAGGCGATAACTCGGTCGTGTGCCCACTGGTGTTTGGTGAGGACGGCGCCAATTCCTTGACCACTCGCATCGGTTCAGACTTCTGTCGGAGCGGACGGGTCAAAGTGGGCCAATATAAGAGGAGTCGCGAGGAAGAGGATGAGGTGAGAGAGAGCGCAGCTTAAGCGAAACCCCTCGTAAAAGTCACGTCTTTCTTCAGAAGGTCGGTGAGTGGTTGAGCGATCGTTGCAAAATCTTTCACGAACCTTCTAAAATAGGAACAAATCCCACAAAGCTCTGGACATCCTTGACAGACAGGGGTACAGGAAAGCTCGTAACGACACGAATTTTCCCTCGGTCAGGCTGCACACCTGATGCGTCGACAAGGTGGCCCAACACCGTAATCTACTAGCGGCGGAAGTGACATTTCGACGAGTTTAGTTGAAAGCCAGCAGAGCAGAAGGTGTCGAGAACCGCTGACAAACACTGGAGGTGTGTCTCAAATGTAGGCGAGTATACAAGGACATCATTTAGGCGGCACAGGCAAGTTGACCACTTGAACCCTTGTAATAGCGAGTCCATCATGCGCTCAAACGTGGCTGGGGTGTTGCATATCCCCAACGGCATCAACTTGAATCGGTATAGGCCGTCGGCAGTTACAAACGCAGTCTTTCGTTGGTCTTTCTCGTCCACTGCAATCTTCGTATAGTAGGAACGTAGGTCAATTGAAGAAAAGTATCGCGCGCCATGAAGACAATCGAGGGCATAATCAATTTAGGGCAAAGGATAAACGTCCTTTTTCATGATTCTATTTAGATGGCGGTAATCAACGAAGCAGCTCCACGTGTCATCTTTCTTTTTAACGAGCACAACAGGAGAAGCCCAAGGGCTCTGGGAGGGTTCAATAATTCCTTTAGCTAGCATCTTGTTGACTTCTTCATGAATTACCTTACGCTCAGTGGCAGACACCCGATATTGTCGGCAGTGAATCGGAGGAGAATCAGCACTAATAATGCAGTGCTTCATGAAGGAAGTCCGACCGAGTGGACTGCTGTTGATGTCAAATATGTCGCGGTAGAAAGCCAGAAGGTGAAATAGGGCGTCGGATTGCTCAGCTTCGAGTTTCGGGTCGATCATGGGGTGCAAGGCCACATCGAGGGATGCGGCATCCTGTGGACGACATGGAAGACCGGAGTATGCGTCTGCCGCAAAAGCAGTGACGTGGGCGTCAAGTAAGGGTCAAAGCGTGGTGACAGAAATTTTGTGTTGTAGTACTTGCTGCGTGAAACCGAAAGTGATAATGGGCAGACATGTTCGGTGAGATGCCATGGTTATCACGGGGTGTGGCACAGTGATGTCGTGCGCCAGGAGAACATCAGAAATAGGCGTGACGACATAATCACCACCAAAAATCGTGAACTTGTTGCCATTTCAGTGAATTTGAGGGCTTTTTGCGGTATACGAGTGAAGTCTGCTGTACAGACGCTTTTCGGCAGCTCAGGGCGAGAATCTGGAAGAAGAGGAAGTTCTAAAGAAAGAGTGCCGGCGCAAAAGTGGATCAGGGCAGAATGCGTCAACAAGAAGTCCATCCCGAAGATGAAGTCTTGAGGGCAATTGTCGAGCACGAAAAATAAAACAAGAACATGGTGGCCGGCAAAGGTAGTACGAGTGGTACACATTCCAATGAAGGCCACAGTTCCACCATCGGCGAGGCGGACAGCTCCTGTTGCGGCAAGCGTAAGTACTTTTTTGAGGCAGTGACAGAAACGAGCACTCAATATAGGCGCCTGATCTCCAGTGTCAACTAAAGCTGTCAAAGAAATACCGTTCACATGCACTTCCAGCTAGTTCTTATTAGTAAGGAGCGTCACCGGAGGATTTAGGTCACTAGCACTTGATGCAGCACTACGTCCAGGAGCCGCATATTTTATTTTTTCGTCCGGGAAGATCCATAGTTATTCGGCAATGGATAGCGCCGGGGTTGTGGCGGCTGAGATCGGCGGCGTGTCGATGATGGCAAACGAGTGGTGGAGCGGCTGTTAGGTGCGTCGAAAGCAGGATACTCACGGCTGGGTGATTACGGACGGGGTCCACGCATGGCCGAGAAAAAGAAGAAAATCGGCTCCAACGGTGGGGCGCCCAAGTGCTGCGGCCTTAGCGGGAGACATGGCCAACTTGGTGACAGCGGAAGCAGATTGGCTTGTCGTCTGCTGTTCTCCATTCCATCACATTGCGGGATCTGTGCAGAAAGTATGGGTCATGGCGTGGTGCATTCATTGGCATCGGTCTGCAGTCCGGCCAGAAGACGGAGTGGGCGACAGGAAAAGCAAGGTGAGCAATTTCTCGCCGCACGACTGCCTGAATAATTGACAACGTGGGAGGTGTTTGCACGGTGCCCTGATCGAGTGGAAGTGGATAAAACGGCACTGGACGGGCCACCTCAAGCTCGTGCCGAACAATGCGTGTAACATTCTCGAGCAAGGGTGGTGTGGCACCGAGATCAGTACAGGTTGACGTGACATTCGTGTTTGGGAGCAGCGAAAATTGAGGTAGAACTCGGCGGTTTTTTGCCATTTCGAAGCGACGGTATTTCTTAATTTTAAGATTGACGATCGTGACGTTATTGTACACAAGAAAGTTGAAAGTGTCGTCCACGATGCCCTTGAGTATGTGGCCCACCTTGTCGCTCTCAGTCATTTGCTCGTCCACTTTGCGGCACAATGCGAGCACGTCCTGTATGTACGAGACATGCGGCTCAGTTGATGACTGTACACTCGTGGCGAGCTCTTATCGTGCGGCCATTTGTTGACCGGACGGGTCCTCAAAGATGTCGCGTAGTCGTTCCTTGAAAATGTCCCAGCGGGTGAGCTCGGCCTCATGTGCGTCGAACCATACACACGGGGTGCCATCCAAGTAAAAGATTACGTTGGCTAGCATCATGGTAGGGCCCCATCGGTGAGACAGGCTAACGCGCCCGTACATGCGATGCTAGTAGTCGACGTCAAGGCCAGGCTGGGCGGAGAACGTATCAGGATCACGGGGATAGGACATCGCAATGTACGTAGTAGCTGGCGCTCCAGCTGAAGGCGGTTACGGGTGTTTATCGTTGGAAGCCATCGCCGGCGGCTGGATGGTGCGGCCACTGCGAAACTTCATGGTGAGAACGGGGAACGTTCCACCTCCACAAAATATGTTACGGAAGAGAAGAGACATCGCATTGACGAGGCTGCGGATGAAATATATTTCAAACCAGCAGCAGCAGCGTGACCGATGATGATGATGATGATGATGATGATGATGAGCGTTTAGCTTTGCTGGCACACGCTCACAAAGGGGGATCGGCCAAGAACCGGGCGTCAGGATCATCAAGCGAGTTACTTATGAGTCAGGCATTCAGGTAGTCTCGTAGCCGGAAATAATAAAAAAATAGACTAATAAGGTAATACTATTGTTGCTATTATGTGCGCTTACACAGAAGAACAAACCTCCCGGTGGCTGTAACATAATGTAATCTCTCCGAAGGATAAAATTTCTGCCACGCTCATTTTTAAACCTAGCTTCTCAATTGGTTCGACCACGTATCTTTTCCTTTGATGAGAATATCGGTGACAAAATAAAAAGAAATGATCTATTGATTCTGATTCCTTGCAAAAGAGACATAACGGAGATGGCGTGACCGGTTTACCAGACACCGACCGGAGACCAACCTTCGTCCTCTTTGTCAGGCACACACGCGTATGATCCCACAAAATGTCAACATGCATGTAGCAATATCATCAATACCCTGTGTACGTGTGATCTGCGATTGTTTTTGTGTATGACTTCTAATTGTTAGGGCAAGTGCTGTTTTATTTTGAAATAACGCTACAATAGATTGTTCTTTTTCAACAAATAAAGTGACATACTTATAGGCATTCAACGGTGCGTGATGTGAAAATAATATGCCCATTATTGGAGGGTTGACTCCACGGAAAGACTATTTCTGATACCCTATTCATTTGGATGGCACTCTGACTACGTAGTTAAGATTTTTGCACGAGAGCACAGTTTGTGGATTCCATTTGCACTGCATAAAATTGTAGTTTCTTATATGCGAGAAAATGCCGGCTTATTCAAAGCAGTATTGCTTATTTGATTAAATTTCCCAATTCATTACTTCAGATGTGTACGTTATATTGAAACTAAGAGAGGTGTCGGTGAAATAAGGAAATAGCAGAAGAAAAACAGGTGTCTTGAAACGAAAAAACTTCACAAGATCAAATCTCTCACGAAAGGTTCCTCTTTATAAGCACGTTAATTTTACTAACGTTCTATCGATAATTATGGCAAATAGTGCAAGATTCTGCACGATAACAGCCTATTGTTTCTGTGACTCTTCACCACAGTAATGAATTGCGCTGAAAAATATTTCAGCTTTGATATTTTTAAGCAGTGTGTCTAGCTCCTTGTGCGGAAAGGCAGAATCAGTACCCTTGCTGAACACATTTCCTTAGATATATTCACTTTACAGTTGGTATTTTAGATATGTGCGGTGATATCTTAGCCATACATTTGCCCTTACGACAATTGAAAGGGGCCTTTGGGGATTTTGGGCAACATTATCCTATTTACAGTTGTCAGACAATATAGTGCTATTGGTTTAAGAGTATATAGTGGGCACTTGAGTTGTTGTATTCATCAAGGCATACGCAACAAGAAATTTTCATGGTTAAAAAATGATTTTGTCGACAGTGTAACAAATGTTCGAAAAATTGTGGGCACCAGATCTGCGCACTGAAACAAGTTCTGCATTATCAATCATTGCTGGTTGTGAATGTTAGAGATGTCGAATAACCTGCCCAATGACGTCGTCATTGCTCAATCAGTTAATTCACTTTTGTTGCCACGGCAAATAATTTTGAGGCCTTGCAATAAGTTATCGCAACTGAAGGCAAGTACAATGTATCGCGCACGTATTTCACCATTGTTGCACAAGTTCACAAAGACATGTGTAAGACAAGGAGATACAATCGTTCTTATGCTATTTACAGCGTGCTTACTGCAGGCTTTGAGAGGCATAGAATGGGAAGAGTTAGGGATACGAGGTACTAGAGAGTACCACAGTAAGCTACGCTTCACAGATGACGTTTTATTCCTGAGTAGACCAGGGAACGAATTCAAATTAATGATACAAAATAAAAAGAAAGGTATGTCTTCAAATAATGTGCAGAAAACGATAGTAATATACAGTGTAAATTTTCATGAAAGAGAACATGCAAGCGCATGGCCTGAGCTTGGTCGCGGCTGCCTGCATAAGCACCAACCTACAGATGAAGAAAGCGCGTCCACTTTTCGCCTTGTCTGTTAGCAAACAAAACAAGGTATGACCGATGGGCAAGCGCTGCTGAATTGTGCTCCCACACTGGTCTCGCAACGGGTGATGCCGCCAAATGCGGACGCGATTTTATTATCTGTCGGCTGACGGTGCTCTAGGCTGCCACAACAGAGCACAGGCCACGCGCTCGGGTGTTCCCTTTCGTAAAAATTGATACTGCACAACAACTTCGGAAGATAGATAGCATTGCCCTTGAAGTTGTAAAAGAGTACCTAAACTCAGGACAGGCGGTAACCGCCGAGCCTAACAGCGAGATTGAAGTAACTAGAAAATAGGTATGGGGTGGAACACACTCGCCAAGCATTCTCAAGTCATGAATGGTAGATTGCCACTATCCCTGAAGATGAAGGTATATAACAGCTGCATCTTAGTTAAAGTCAAAGTCAAAGTTTTTGTCCCCAGAGAAATTTTGGATAGGCTTCAGCGCTAAAAGCTGCTCGAGTCAGTTTGACTTGGTCTCTGAAGACCCTCTACAAGTGGCAGTATACGATATTAACAGTACTAAATGGGTTGTGAGACCATAATTAAACCTACATCAGTATTCCTGTAAAAATTGCAGTCTGGAATACATCGAGTACTAGAATTAGCATACAGAGAGTCATAGTGAGATTTTACATTAAAACGTTTGGTACAGCATAAACAACTTTGTAATGCAAACGGTACAGAAAGTACAAGAATACTACGGAATAAAAATATTGCCTGATAACTAAAGCGAGAAACTTTGAAATAGAAAAATGCAGTATGTCAAAATCAGCTAAAGTTTGCATCGTCAAGAGATATCAGTGCGAGGGCTACAACACAGGCGAAAAAAAATCACGGAACTACCTGTGTGTAGCAGTATACAAGTTTGGTATATTCATTTATAGAATTGATGCTAATTTATAGTTTAATGCTTGTAAGTTGTATGTGGTTCGTTAATGAAGAACAAACGACGCTAAAGTATCTCTCGTGAGTATGGCAGTGTCACTAAGTTTTTGTTGGAATACAGTTTCCAGGAACTTTCCATAAGTGTCGAAAAGTAAAAACCTTGCAAAATCCGGAACTTGAATGAGTGCTGATTCTGTATGACAGTGTATTCTTGAAAGGCTGTGACTAGTTTTCTTGAAAAACTGCAACTCCAGGTTTCTACTCCGAAGGTTGGTACCGACAAAACAGGTTTCTGCTTCGTAAGTTTCTGTTCTGTAAGTATTTACCTACGGATCAGAAACCTGGAGGATTACAAAGAGGGTTCCACTTAAGTTGAGGGCGACACAGCGAGCGATGGAAGGAAAATGATAGGCGTAACTTTAAGATAGAAGAAGAGAGCAGAGTTAATTAGGGAACAAACGGGTGTTTAGGACATCATAGCCAAAATCAAGACTAAATGGTCCTGAGCCAGGCACGTAGCACGAAGGCTAATGACCACTAGTCATTAGAGATCACATACTGGTTTCTAAAATAAGGCACACGCGCGAGAGGAAGCAAAGTTAAGGGGGTGGGGGATGAGAATAAATTGTTAGCGGTATAACGTGGAAACAAAAACCAGAAAGCCCGGTCGATTAGTGGAATAAGGGAGAGGCCCTTGCCCAACAGTAGGGGTAGTCAGGTTGATAATGATGAAAAAGTTCAGCAGTCTTTATCAGGGCGTCTTTTATATTATTGCCTTTTTTATCATGCATCTTGATGTGTGTGCGCGTGTTCATCACTCATTAAAATATTCATTTGTACATTTCAGTTTATGTTTTTTCTTGTTGTTTATAGCACCATAGTTGCTTTGAACTGCTGAATTTGTGTTGTTTTTCTCGCCTAGTGAGGAGGTTATCTGAAACATTTATTCTTTGTGTACTCTCTGTACGTGCCTTGAAGGGCCTGCCGTATGCTAAAATAAATAACTAAATAGGTAAATATATATTAAATATTAAAAAAATTTCGTTTCTGTCAACGTGATGAAGCTTTCGGAATTACTTCAACCCTAAAACTTCGCATTGGTATTTGTTTACTTTACCCCTTCTGGAAGTAAACATGTGTAAATAATGCACTAGCAGACATAGTTACTATATCACAGGGAAATCAGTACGAAGGTCTTGCTCTACCAATTACTCTGCGAAATGTGAGATCAATAATTACGTCAGATAAAGCACAATATATACGCTGATTTTTGTTGCGTAAATTTGTTCTTGAATGCACTAGAGTGGTGAAACGCCCCCTAGCCTCTATTCAATTTAGTCAAGTGGTAATATGTGCTTGGAACTATTCGCAGCATCTGAACATGCTGGCGTTCTCCCTCCTACGGTGCGGGGATTGTGAACCTAAAGTATGTCGGCCCCTTGCATAGAATGGCAGCGGAAAACAATGCAGCTTTGCTATATACTTCTTTACGTTCAGTTGAATGGTATGCTCGCATATACTTGCAATGATAAGCGAATGGCGCGTTTCTAAGCACTGTTGAAAGTCCTTAATAGCAACATCCTACTTCTGCCACAAGTCATCAGAAACTCTGGTCCAGCAGGTCTCGTCATTGGTAACACGCCCACATCATCAGATCCATCGTCCAACATTTGCACTGAGAAGAATCACTCACAAAAGATGGTGACAATTCATTTACATGTAGCTGTAATGTAGGAGCGATATTTCTGCAATTGTCTTCGGCTTTTATAGTCCCGCATATGCCAACACTGAATCACTCAAGCTGGTATCAGCAGCTTTCGCCCATATGGTGTCCTTTCACGATAATGCCCTGCCCGCAGAAAGGAGAAAACGGGCTATATATACATGTTGGAATGCGGAAGAGGCCCAGCAGCATCCTTACCTACAGAACTATTGCTCTGCAATCTACTTTATTTCTCTATCTTGAGCTATCAGCCCGCGCACCCGAGCTTTACCCTCCTTCTCGGCACAGATTCCTTATAGGAGCCTATGTTCTTGGCCATGACACTAGGTTATGACTGTGAGCCCGTGACACTGGCTGCACCACGGTGATTGGTTCCGGTCACACTGAAACTCTGCTTGGAAATCTGCCTGTGTCTTTCATGGCAGACGAAATCGGCTCTGCCACTCTCTTCCATGCTGCGTCTTATAAAAACTTGCGTCCTATGAAAAAGTCCCGGCGATGTCTCCGGTAGACGTTTTAACTTCATCTGCGTGGTTGTTCCGGACCACTCTGCAACTTGTTTGGGATGTTTGCTTGAGGTGCCTCCAGTTGGCTACGCTGGCTGAATTTGTGTGGCCGGTTTCAGCCATGGTGGGACTAAGCCTGAAACTTTCTCGAAGCGGTATTGCAAAAGCGGTCTTGCACATGCTGCGACCGAGTACAAGAAGTTGGCTCTTTTGCCGATAGTAGACGAAATTGGCAGTCCTTTCATGGTTACAAGACAAATATGTGGTGGTACGGTCGTGATGCCGTGAGAAGTAGAGCATCTTCTTGTGGAGAAATTGCCAACACTGAAATCTTGCGACAGCAGGAAGATGGTCTGGTGAATGGTCGGATGCATCTTTAGCAGTCTCTACCACTCACGCGCTTCAGTTTGAACTTCTTCGGAGCACAGACGACACGGAAGACGTGGTGATCACCCTGGTCGCACAGATGGCCGGAGCCAGTGGGGTGAACCTCGCCTTTGCTTTGCGACGTTTCTATTGTGTATGTGTTATCGTAGCCATACATGTCAAACTTGCACAGAATGATATTTACAGACGTATGCTCATAGAGTATTCATCCTGTTCAAATGCCATGACTTTAGAGAGAGACTCTATCTCTAAAATATTCACGTCGGATCCCAACAAAATGTCTAATTCCTGAAGAGGTTAACTATATTGCACAGCCGCCGCCTCGAGGAGGAGCCCCATGCTCGGTCTCGCTATGGTCGGATTGGGTGGGGGCGTAAATTGGTGATAGGAATCCCGCCAGAAGTAGCTATGAACCTCCAGTTTACCCTGCACGGCTGCTTGACGCTGCCGTACCGATGCCACGCCACGCACTATTCAAGAGGCGGCCCTTGGCCAAGAACCGTTAACGCATTTCCGTGAAGGGCTCGTGAGCTCCCAAAATTTTCATGGTCGCCACCCAGTCGGAACGTGGTGCTGGACGCCGTGGAACAGTGTTTCTCACTGACAGGTTTCAATGGTGGAATCGCCGGCGACAATGCAGACAGTGCCAACACATCGATGTCCAGGTGAGATAATAGCTGCATGAGGGCACCCCTGACTTTTCTGCATTCATCAGGTGAGCTGGTCCAAGGGATGCGCTGTTACGGGTAATGGTGGCCGTTTCAGGAAATCCATGTGCAGAGCTGTTGGTGACGTCTGATTGGTAGAAGCTGATCAGAGTACTCACTGAGCCAGTACCTTTGTCGATTGAGCTCTAACTGCTCGTGTAAGCAGCTCAGGTGTCAGTGGAGCTCTGATCGAAACGTTGTCACAATGGAAAGCGTCAAAGGCATTTCAAGTTGACAGGAGCTCGCGCGTATTCTTTCTATCAGCTGGTAGTATCCTGGCTGTCAGGCAGTCTCCTGGAATTACAGGGAAGGTATTGGCATCGGTAATCAAAATCCGTAATTTATTGCGTTTTGCGAATTCTACTAGTAGCTCTCCTCTGGTGTTTCTAGTACTGGTGCCATAATCACCAACTGCCTGGTCTCCAGCCTGCTTCTTCCCTACCTTTGCATTAAAGTCTCCCATCAGTATTGTATACTGTGTTTTTACCTTACTCATTGCCGACTCCACGTCTTCATAGAAGCTTTCAACTGAAGTGTCATCATGGCTGGATGTAGGCTCGTAAGCCTGTACCACCTTCATCTTGTATCTCTTATTCAGTTTAATTACGATACCTACCGCCATTTCATTAATGCTATAATATTTCTCATTGTTGTCAGCTATGTTCCTGTGAACTAGAAATCCCACTACCAGTTCTCTTCTGTCTGCCAAGCCCCTGTAGCAAAGGACGTGCCCATTCTGTAGCACCATATAGGCCTCATCTGTCCTCCTAACTTCACTGAGCCCTATTATATCCCATTTAACACCCTCTAGCTCCTCTAACAGTACAGCTAGACTTCCCTCACTAGATAAGGTTCTAGCGTTAAACGTTGCCAAGTTAGAGTTCCAATGACGGCCTGTCCAGATCCAGAGACTCTTAGCACCCACTGCTGCCTTGCAGGTCTGACCGGCGCCATGGTCAGTTGCTTCGCAGCTGCTGGGGACTGAGGGCTGTGAGTTATTTGACATATGCATGTGGGAGGTAGTGGCCAGATACTGCACCAGGGTGGCCAATCCTTCTCTGGGGAGGGAGTGCGTTCCCGGCGGTGGTTACCGGTGAGGCCGCACCCCATGCCTTGTAATGCAGTTACACGGATTTTGAATACCTTCTTCCGAAAACAAGGAAACCGCAAGTGGACATGGAGGAGCCCTAATGACGAAAATAAGAACGAAATAGACCTTATAATGAGTGCACACCGAGGCATCGTGCAGGATGTGGAAGTGGTTGGCAAGGTACGATGCAGTGACCATAGAGTGGTACGGTCTCGAATTCGCCTAGACTTGAGAAAGGAACGACAGAGACTGATACGCAAGAAGCCAATCAATGAGCTAGCGCTGAGAGAGAAAGAACAGGAATTCAGAGTCTCGCTTCAGAACAGGTACTCGGTTCTTAATGAGGAAACCAACCTTGGCATAGATACAATGAATGAGAATCTGACAAGTATCATCACGGAGTGTGCGGTAGAAGTTAGAGGCAGGGTAGTTAGACAGGACACTGGCAAGCTTACTCAGGAAACGAAAAATCCCATTAATAAGCGTAAAATCATAAAATTCTCAAGTGCAACAGAAAAATAGAACAAGCAGAGCTTTCGAAGTTGAATAATAGGCGTAAGGTATCCGATGTAAGAAGGTATAACATGGAGAGAATAGAACACGCTCTGAAAAACGCAGGAAGCGTCAAAGCAGTGAAGGGCAAACTTGGGATAGGCAAGAATCGGATGTATGCACTAAGGGACAAAGAAGGCAAAATACCTACCACTATGGATAGGATAGTTAAAATAGCGGAGGGGTTTTACAGAGATCTGTACAGTAGCCGGGACAACCACGACTTTAATACTATAATAACTAGCAGTAACCAAGATGACACCCCACCAGTAATGACAGAAGAAGTAAGAAAAGCTTTGAGAGCATGCGAAGAGGCAAAGCTGCTGGTGAGGATCAGGTAACATCAGACCTGCTGAAAGATGGAGGAGAGATTGTGTTAGAAAAACTAGCCACCCTGTTTACGAGGTGTCTCTTGACGGGAAGAGTACCAGAGTCTTGGAAGACCGCTAACATCATCCTAATACATAAGAAAGGAGATGTCAAGGACTTGAAGAATTACAGGCCGATTAGCTTGCTCTCTGTACTATACAAGCTATTTACAAAGTAATTGCTAAAAGAGTAAAGAAAACATTACCATTCAATCAACCAAAGAGCAAGCAGGATTTCGAACAGGCTACTCAACAATCGACCACATTCATACTATCAATCAGGTAATAGAGAAATGCTCAGAGTATAACCAACCACTATACATAGCCTTCATAGATTACGAGAAGGCGTTTGATTCAGTAGAAATATGAGCCATCATGCAGACACTGCGGAATCAGGGCGTAGATGAAGTAAATATAAAAATCCTGGAAGAAATCTACAGGGGATCAACTGCTACCATAGTGCTTCATAAAGAAAGCAACAGAATACTAATCAAGAAGAGTGTAAGGCAGGGGGACACAATCGCCCCAATGCTATTTACCGCGTGCTTACAGGAGATTTTCAGATGCCTAGAATGGGAACAGTTAGGAATAAGGGTTTATGGAGAGTACCTTAGTAACCTGCGCTTCGCCGAAGACATTGCATTGCTGAGTAACTCAGGGGACGAATTGCAACTCATGATTACGGAGTTAGACAAGGAGAGCAAAAAGGTGGGTCTTAAAATGAATCTGCAGAAAACGAAAGTTATGTACAACAACCTCGGAAAAGAGCAGCGCTTCGAGATAGGTAATAGTGCACTTCAAGTTGTAAAAGACTATGTCTACTTAGGGCAGGTAATAACCGCGGAGTCGAACCACGAGATTGAAGTAACTAGAAGAATAAGAATGGGGTAGAGCACATTTCGCAAGCACTCTCAAATTATGACAGGTAGATTGCCACTATCCCTCAAGAGCAAGGTATATCACAGCTGTATCTTGCCGGTACTTAGCTACAGAGCAGAAACCTGGAGACTTACAAAGATAGTTCAGCTCAAGTTGTAGACGACGCAGCGAGCAACGGAAAAAAAATGGTAGGTGTAACCTTAAGAGAAAAGAAGAGAGCAGAGTGGATTAGGGAACTAAGGGGCGTTAAGGATATCATAGCTGAAATCAAGAAGAGGAAAAGGGCATGGGCTGGGCATGTAGTGCATAGACAGGATAACCGCTGGTCGTTAAGAATAACTTACTGGATTGTCACAGAAGGCAAGCGGGTTAGGGGGAGACAGAAGGTTAGGTGGGCATATGAGATTAAGAAGTTTGCGGGTATAAACTGGCAGCAGCAAGCACAGGACCGGTTTAATTGGCGGAACATGGGAGAGGCTTTTGTCCTGCAGTGGACGTAATCAGGCTGATGATGATGATGATGATGATGATTGGCGTCGTCCCCTGATTCTGTGATGCGCAGCTAAAGCAGTGCTTGGATTGTTCACTTCGTCTGCAAGGAAGCGTGCATGGTGTTCATTTTAAGGCAATCAACCCAAGAAGCCAAAAACAATGACTGAGTTCAGCTTCACATTCAAGGCTAGTGTGCCCCACCCATTTGTAGCTGCACCATTACATTGTAGATGTAGATGAAAATGTAAATCCGAAAATTTTGGCAAACACCCACCCCGGAGGATCGGCCAAATTGGGGTAGCTTAACAAAAACAAAAAATGAATATATTGTAAGCACAATCTTCTCAGCCTTTGACCTTCATCTTCTTCATCTGTTTATAATCATCATCACGAAAAACGTCATCTTCGTTCGAAGCGTTGATTAGGCGATTTGGCCTAATAAACGCCGTCGAGACCCCAACGCTGCTACTGGCTTACAGAGTTGTGGAGGCTGCTTCGATCCCCATGACCTCTCCCACGTCACGTTCCCCTGGAGCTTCGTTCAGGTCGCCGCTCACTTCCCCCGTCCGCTGTCATCGCTCAAAAATCGCTGAACAGAACAACCGACATCCCTGCCCAACAAACTATTCTTGGGTGGATCGCCAACGCCCGGCAGCGCGACCCACCCATCTTTTCTCGTCTTCCACGCGACGATGTGGAGGCATGGCTGAAAGAATACGACATGACCAGTGTTTATGACCAATAGGATGAGCTTCAAAAGCTTCGTCATGTCACCGTCTATCTGTCCGATGTCACGAAAACGTGGTTTTTTAACACCGAGGAAAGCAGCTTCCCGGATTAGCCTACTTTTGCTCAACAAACCCGTAGGATTTTTCGAAAACCGAACATCCATTCCGAATTGTCGCCAACATCCAGGGGAGACATACACTTCGTACATTGTAGACGTCGTTGTCTTTTGCCACCGCGTGAACTCGGCGATGACAGAAGCTGATCGTGTTCGCCGCATCATCAAAGGAATGTGCCATGTCGTGTTCAACACTCTGGCTGTTAAAAACCCCACCACCGTTGAGGACGTCATGGCCACATGTACATCTTGATGAACTCCAAGCCATTCGATTGCACCCAGACCACCCAGACGCCATTGACAGCCGTCGTTCGTCAGATGCGGATTTCCGCGCTCTGATACGCACTTTCATTCGCGAGGAACTTGAAGCGCAAGGTTTGTCATGTACAAGCGCCCCTCGGCCTCACTTTCTATCTGCTGGTCTTCGCAACATCATGAAAGAGAAGCTCTCATCCATAGCTGGCGCTCTCCCATCCAACACTTCGACGCCAGCAACGCCACCTATGACGTATGTGCAAGTCGCTGCCATGCCACTTGCCTTGGTTCAGCACGTGTATCCTGTTTCTGGGCAGTCCGACGTAGCAGCATTTGCACCACACTCGCCTGTCCCAGCGCCAGTACTAGTGCCTGTGACAGCTCCAGCACTCTATGCTCCCTGGCGCTCGCCTCGCCCAATATGTTACTATTGTGGCATTCGGGGCCATATTTCAAAATTTCGCCGCAAGCGCCAGCAGGACGAGCGCCGTGGCTACGACGTTTACGAAAGGGATTTGGAGCCATACCCAAAACAGTACTAGCGCCGCCCTACAACACGTTCCTTCTGTCCGACTTCATTTGCCGCACCTCACCCCTGCTATCCCGGACGCCACCAGTCCCCTTCACCTCTGCGATGCTCAACATCTCCTCTGAGACTGGCTGCACCTATACTTCTGACTACCACTCGGAAAACTGGCTGGGTCAGTTTTTGAAGGGAAAGCTGCATCGCTCAAACACCAAGACCTGCAGAGGGCCCAGCCTATTTGTTAGTGTATGCGAATGGGGTACCAGTTCAAGCTTTGGTGGACACGGGGGTTGCTATTTCTGTTATTCATGCGGATTTGTGTTCTCGTCTACGTAAGGTTACCAGACCGTATACTAGCACTCTCTTACGTCGCGCAAATGACTCGCAGATACGGCCATCAGCACAGTGCACCATCAGAGTTTTTATTGATGGAATCTGGAATCATATTCAGTTTGCCGTGTTGGTTTCTTGAGCTTTTATGCTTATTTTAAGATGGGACTTTCTTTGTCATGCTACTGCTTCTATCTCTTGTCGACAACGGCTCGTACATATTCGATATACGTATGATATCTCCCCAAAATCATCACGTAACCGGCTACAAACAGGCAATGACTTCTTTGTGCCACCTACCTATGAGCACGTTATCACAGTTATGTCTGACTACATTGACCACGATGACGTCCCAGTCACTCCATCAGCCTGTTGTCTATCCTGAGGGATCGCACTTTCATCAAGTATTGTCCACTTCTCCGCTTCTCCAGAACACCACCTTTCTCGCTGTACTGAATATCACTAATTAGCCGATTCTACTTACCAAGGGCACTGTTTTATTTTGCAGCATGGACACACAACCCATCTCTGTAGTGGCTTCAGATACCATTCTGGTGGAATCACATTCAATAGCAACAGATGCTCCCCCTACTACGGCTCTCGTCAGTGC
Source organism: Rhipicephalus microplus (assembly GCF_013339725.1). NCBI lineage: Eukaryota > Metazoa > Arthropoda > Arachnida > Ixodida > Ixodidae > Rhipicephalus > Rhipicephalus microplus. The sequence goes on from NC_051165.1 coordinate 140,154,378, forward strand.
CATCAGCAGGAATCTCACTCCCTTGCAAGCATCCAAACTACTGGCGTTGTTGTCTAAGCATAAATCTTCTTTCGACGTACACATTTCCACTGCTCAAAGCCAGACTTCTACGGTGGCTCATCGCATACACGCCGACGGAACTTCCATTGTCCATCGTCGACCATACCATATTTCTTCCAGCGAACACGAGATCATCGACAAGCACATTCCTGATATGCCCAGGCAAAACATCCGCCCCTCCTCAAGCCCTTGGTCATAACCTGTCGTTCTCGTGTGAAAAATAGACGACTCGGTGCGAATCTGTATTGACTACCGTGTATTAAGCAACGTTACCAGAAAAGTCGTATATTCCTTACACTGCATTGATGATGCCTTAGATTCCTTACAAAGAGCGGAATAATTTTTGAGCCTTGACCTGCACTACGGTTATTGGCAAATACCAATGCACGAGGATGACAACAAAAAAACTGTCTTTGCCACAGCCTACGGGTTTTATGAATTAAACGTCATGCCTTTCGGCCTCTGCAATGCACCAGCAACGTTTGAACGAATGATAGACACTGTATTGCGGGGCCTTAAGGGGAAAACTTGCCTACGGCACCTTGACGACATCATCATATTTTCTTCAACATTCCAACAGCACTTGCAGCGCCTAGATGAAGTTCTGACGTGTCTCGAAGCCACTGGCCTTCAGCGCAACACCAAAGTGTCACTTTGCAAGCAAAAGCATTACAGTACTCAGACATCTCGTCAGCAAAGATGGAATCCGGCCTGATCCCTACAAGATTACCGCCGTTCTTCCCTTCCCGGTGCCTCAACGTGCCAAAAAGCTGCGAAGCTTTCTTGGCCTTGCGTCGTACTTCCGGCGCTTTATACGAGACTTCGCCACCATTGCTGCGCCAGTTCACTAACTCTTTTCTTCTGGAGTGTCTACGTATGGTCGGACTAATGCCAAATGGCTTTTGACACCTTGAAACGTGCCCTCACGTCTGAGCCAGTGCTTTTATAACGCCGCACCCACTCACCTTCATACTGATGCCAGCGGACAAAGACTCGGCGCTGCACTTTTGCAACGAACACATCACTGTGGCGAACGTGTGATCGCATACGCTAGTCGCACCCTCACAGCAGCAGAGGAAAACTACACCATCAATGAGCAGGAATGTCTCGCTGTTGTTTGGGCTATAAAGAAGTTCCGACCATATCTTCACGGCCGCCACTTTATTGTCGTCGCTGACCACCAGGTTTTGTGCTGGTTGTCGACGTTGAAGAATTTGTCTGTAAGTCTCGGTCGCTGAATACTTCGTCTCCAAGAATACCAGTTCGACGTTACCTACAAATCCGGCAAGAAACAAAACGATGCCGATGTCTTAGCCGCTGTCCTTTACCATCCCCATCAGGCACTTCTGGCCTGTCGCCAACTGTGAGCGAAACCATCAAAGCGTCTCCGTCTGTTAATTCACTCGCCGCTGTCGGCTTTCTTTCTGCCTTAAGCGACGAGACGTTTGCATTTCACCAACGCAGCGACACTTACTGTCGCTCTATAATGCAGCGCCTTCAAGGCTCCTCTCGTCCTCCCTACACCTGCACCCATCGACAGTTGCTGAACTTCAAGACTGAAAACTCAATCCTTAACCGCTTTGTTTTCCATCCCGAAAGTCAGCGCTGGGTTCCTGTCGCTTCTCGTCTCTAAGGGCGCAGATCTTGGAGACATTTCCCTATGACCCCAAGGCTGGTTATCTCGGTTTTCAAAAAAAACCTATGAACGCATGCGCAGTTGTTTTGCCTGGCCTGGGCTTTCCACCTGCGTAGCGCAATATGTTGCGTCATGCTTGCTCTGCCGACGCCACAAGCGACTAACTTCCTCCTTGGCCGGTCTCCTACAACCTCTCCCGTGTGCTGACGCTCCCTCAAATGTCATTGGCATTGACCTCTACGAACCACTACCAATATTAGCTAGCGGCAAGCACTGAACTGTCACAGCAGTTGACCCCTTAACAAGGTACGCTGAAACAGTTGCACTTCCTTCATGATCAGCTTCAGCCATCGCCACATTTTTTCTGGAGGCAATTTTTCTAAGACATGGTGCACCATGCATCCTATTGAGCGACTGTGGCAAGGCGTTTCTCTCGAAACTACATGAACAAGTCCTCCACGCATGCAATTCGATTCATAAGACTACTTCCAGCCACCATCCCCATACTAACGGCCTCACAGAGCGCTTCCATAGGACTTTTACCAAGATGATATCTATGTATATCAACGCCGGCCATACCAAATGGGATACCATCCTGCCGTTCGTGAATTTTCCGTACAATGCCATGGGCTGTTCCCGATTCTTTCTCGTCTATGGCCGTCAATCAACATCTCCGCTCGACATCTCTTTTTTTGACATCCCTGTGAACTCATCATCGACATCGAGTGAGCACTTAATCTCTCGCCTGGCCGACTGTCACCGACGCGCCCGCCTCAATACAGAGGCGAGCCAACAAGAGTGGAAGACTCGCTACGATGGCGTTCCCTGCGTAGTTCACTTCAATACTGGAGGCGAAGTACTGTTGTGGGCACCAACGTGGGTTCCCGGCCTGTGTGATAAGTTTTACTCGCGTTTCGTAGGCCCCCACACTATAGTAGAGCAGATGCCTCCTGTCTACTACCAAGTAACCCCTGTTGTAATGCCTTCCGACGGCTGTTTTTGTGGTACGGAGGTTATTCACGTGTCGCGCTTAAAACCATTTGTGCGAAATACACATCCACCATGACCAGAGGCCACACTGGCTGCTTCCGTGCGAGGGGGAAATTAGTGTAAGCACAATATTCCCGGCGTTTGACCTTCATCTTCTTCATCTGTCTATAGTCATCATAACGAGAAACGTCGTCTTTGTTCGAAGTGTTGATGAGGCGATTCGGCCTAATAAACGCCGTCGAGAATCCAACACTGCTACTGTCTTTACAATATAAATTGCTACGATACTGAGGGGACGTGTGGTAGAAGAGGAGAATGAGTTTGGCACAATCGGTAATCTGCCAGATATCTGGACTCTGGTATCCATCATCTCTTATAAATTAAGGCATCTCACCGTAACAAGATTGGTGGAAGGTGCCTTGTACAGCAAAGTGATCCCAGGCGAACGATCATGTTAGCGCTACCTCAATAACTACGCCCAAGCTATTAATTCGCCGGTCTACCAATACACTCTGAGGATCCGATTGCTGACGGCGACACCACGCACTCTTCGTCTGGCGCTACGTGGTCCCGTCACATGATACCACAAAGCTTCTCTTGGAGGGTCAGAGAAGGTGTGGCCGAATTGCTGAAACGCTTCAGCCGTGTGAGTAAATAAATTGTAGGGATGCGGCCTCCCGGTTGACCAACGTCGGATTGTTTCTTAAAGGCACGGCGTTTATGTGCTTTGAAAACGACGAAGAAGCAATAATGACCTGGGAAGCGTTTGAGAAAGAAATAGCGAACTGCTTCACAGACTCATTGATAAAGAAAAAGCGCGCTGAGCGAATTTTGATGCAGAGTTCTCAAGTCCCTGGGGAAACATGCAGAACGTATATTGAAGAGATTCTAAAATTGTGCAAGTCTGTAGAACCACGCATAAAATAAGATGACAAGCTTGGGTATCTTCTCAAAGGGATTGCTGAGAATGTCTACAATTTCCTCATCGGCAAGGACACCTTGGCGTCTGTAGCGGACGTAATCCAACACTGGCGCACGTTTGAGACACTGAAGGCTAGGTACATCACTCCCAAATTTGGTAGACTCATCAGCATCACCACTATTGAAAGTGTCGAGGCAAATCGTACGCGAAGAACTTGGATGACGTGATGCTGTCCCGCCAAGGGACATGCTAGCAGCGCCTCCCAGCCATACGACGCAATGTGTGCTGCCGTTGACGCCACGCTATATGATGTGCCCCAATCAAGAGCACCGCAGCCTCCAACCGACAACCTACAACATCGCCGTGGTTTTCAGAACACCTCCTGCCAACCACCTACAACGGTGTCTTCGTGGGATGATCCCGGGTACATTGCACCTCGTGGAAAGTTTGGCTACGTTCGTGGGGTCCCTGTGTGCTATAATTGCGGTTTCCATTGACATGTGGCTTGATTCTGTGGTTAGATGCGTTTCCCCCGGCCAGCGTACTACAAGGGACCATCAGCTTCTTCTCGACAAAGCAGCTGACGCCGTGGTACGCCCTCGATGCGGGACGCGTACGTTGGGGAAGACTTCTAGCGAAACGCCCGATGTGACACACATGTGGGACGCAATTTCCATCTGAATTTCCGCAACGACTCGCCTTCCTCCGTGCGAAGCTTGACGCCCCCTGCAGCACGCCGACTGCGTTCACCATCTCCTGGTCGACGCGTCACCTACCCGCCCCCCGGAAACTAGGTGGTGCAGCCAACGGAGGTGAAGTCATTGAAAATTTTTCACTGCATATACCTATGCCTTCACCCGTTTTTGTGACTCAAAATGTGGTCATCGTGCTTATTGATAGACTTCCTACGATGGCTTTGATAAATACTGCAGCAGCTGTTTCAGTGATAAATCTTAACTTCAAATTGTGGCTAGGACGTAGTGATGCTTCACTGGGACAGTTCTGCAGCCTTTCGTGCAGTGAGTGGGGAGACGCTGTGCCCGATCGGTGTGTGTGTTGTTGGTGATACTTTGGGCGACAAGGTTTTCGAGGCCGAATTCGCTGTCCTGAGCAGCTCCACCCATGACATCATCTTGGGGATTGATTTTATACGCGAGTGTGCTGCTAATGTAGATTGCTGTGACGGCGAGATTAAGCTATCGGCATTTAATGAAGATCCCAAGTGCTGTCAAGGATCTATCACCGTCAATGAGGATGTCTTGCCACACAACTCGACGAAGAACATTCACGTTGAAGCCTCTGCCTCGGACGCTGGCACGTGTTATGTTCTTGTGGAACCCGTTCCTCTCGAGTGCACCAAAAAATGGGCAGATCCCACGTACAGTGGTAATCGATGATATGCGAGGCACGAATAACAAAAGTTAACATGCCACTTTCAAATCACCACAACGTTACGAGGTGGAGGTAAAGGATGCCGTGTATGACTTCGATGTCATGGTTAGTATGTTTAGATGTGTCGTTTCCCTTTGTCACCTATTTCCTTTACGTGATGCCAAATTTAGTGTATGTGAACTTAGAGAAAAGGCAGCAAGCACCGTGTCTATGAACGTGGTATGTTGTTATATTCTTGCATGACACGCATCTCATGATTATCATGTTTGCACCAGTCATATACCTTCGCCAATATTTGACGTCACGTAACACCATATTCGGTACATGTGGAGCTAGCGAAACGGCCCTGAGTGCGTCATGAAGGGGCCAATACACTTACACGTAACGTTGACGTGCGCGTACTCTGGGCACAGCGAGGCTATACGCTAGCAAAACGCGAGAGCTCTATAGTCTGACGCCAAGCGCGACAGGCGCGGCCCGATGCTTACCGGCGCGAAATGCGACATGCTGCATTTCACACCCACTACGTTACCCAGACAGCACTGCGTCTCACTCTTTTCGTGACGGGAGGACGCCAGGCACGCTGAAACGCGCATGCGTCAAAGCAATGCAGCGCGCCACGCACCTGCGAATATATGGCAGGACCGGCGACTGGCGTTGAAACGCCGGCGTAACGCGACAGACCGAACGCTGGCGAGCATGTGCACCACGTCACGTCAAAATGTATTGGCGCCTTGAGTGTGGTACGTAGTACTGTTGACACATGACACGAATCTAATGATTATCGTGTTTGCACCATTTACGTGCTTTCGTCATTCATTGACGTCACGTAATACCAAATTTGGCATATGTGAAGCTAGAAAAACAGCCGCGATCGCATCATAAGCGTAGCATGTTGTCATCTTACTGTATAACATGCATGTTATGATTATAATGTTTGAACATATCATTTACCTATGTCGTCCATTCACGTACCATAATACCAAACATCGTATATGTTATGCTAACGAAATGGCCGCGAGCGCATCATGAGCGTAGCATGTATCATGCTGTTACTTAAGAGCATGTCATGTTAATCATGTTTGCACCAGTCTCTTACGTTAGACATTCATTGACATCCCGTTTACCAAATGTGCTATAAATGAAGCTAGCGAAACGGCCGCCAGCGCATTATGAGCCTGACATGTAGTCATGTTGTTACATGACAGGCATCTCATTATTATCATTTGCACCCTTCACATAACTTTGTCATCCATTCATGTACCGTATTACGAAATTTTGTATATGTGGTGCTAACGAATGGCCATGAGCGTATCATTACCGTGGTACGTAATCATGTTGTTACATGACACGCGTGTCATGATTGTCGTTTTAGGTTCTGTCGCTTTTGTTCGCATTGCAATCATGTCATAGCATATCAGGTTTGCAACATGGCATGTGAACGAAGAGACGGGCAGAGCAGCAAGACTATGAAATGTAAAACGCGACATCCATGACATACATTTCATGATTTTCCTGTTATGACTAGTCATGTATGCTCGTCATACTGTCATGTTATGCCATACGAAGTTTGGTACCGATACGATTTCCATACAGTCAGGAGAGCGAAAAGTCGTAGGCGGATAGACAGATAGATAGATAGATAGATAGATAGATAGATAGATAGATAGAAACAACCTTCTCTAGTGTGCTGGCCTTCACCACATTCCTAGGTGGAGCCTTTTTTGCTTTTGTCTGTAACGACACGGAAGAAGGGTTTACGGGAGATCGGCTACGTTTCTGGGCTCGCGAATCAATTTCAACATTAGTTTTGACACTCATATTTATAGCAGGTGGGTGATCTCTCTCTGTAGACTTATTAACCCCCCGAGTGTTTTCTGGGATCATTCTTTCATCTCTGGTGCTGCATCCTGCCTTCTGCTAAGATATCAGCGTATAACTTGTTTGAGGAGGAGCTGCTGAGTTATTCATCAGCTTAGTCAACTGAGCGCTCATTATCTAATACAGGCATTCTGAGAGGCTGGCAAATAACCTGTCCATTGCTTTTGATACTACCTCTTCTACTGCGGCCCAGCATACCGTCGTGTCCTTTTCTTGATAATTGCCATTGCTTCTCTCCTTAAGCATCGTCGTCTGTCCACTACTTTCCAACAGTGTCTTCTCTTGAAAAAGAGTGGGACAACTGGAATAATCTGCTTTATGTGCACCCTCACAGAGGCAGCACTTCTCAGCTGGGACCAATCAGTCAGTGTGTGAAGGACCCGCACAAAAAATTCAACACCGTATTCTAGATTTACACCCACCAGCACTATGGCCAAAACGCCAACAACTTTTACATTGCAGGGGACGCGATTCTAATGGTGACACCATGAAAATGAGAGGCCAAGCTTTTATTTCAGATGGGCACGATGTTCCAATGAAAGTTGCGATTACTGACTCGGTGGCTACTTTCACGTTGTCTACTACTCGATTGCACCGGTAGATAGTTATCACCCCGGCCAAGGAGAGTTTCTCAAGGGCCTCGGATTGGCTTAGTTGCGAGTCAACTCCACGCACAACGCATTCGGTACATGCAAGATGGGCTGGGATATATGCACTCACCGGGGTAGAGGTAAATAATGAGCATTTTAGAAGATCCGTTACACAATCTTTGTCTGGTGATCAGCACACGATACCTCAGCGGCCAAACTGTCGTACCTTGCTGATGCTTTCGTGTTCAAAGGTTATCGCCCAAAGCTGCACCTGAATTGCCTTAAGGTTGTTCAACCGGATTGATCCACTACTCAAGGGCACCAGTGCAACGGAAATGCTGCTAACGCCGTTGCGTCGAGAGAGATCGAGGGGTATCGCATATGATCGAAGAGAGGCTGGCCATGCCGAACTTCCTTGTTCAGGAGAATTTCTGGACATTGCTGCGATGCTTTGATGATCGCTGAAAGTAAACTAACACGATAAAACAGATACGAATAGCCTCAACAGATATCAAGCTACCCCATCCTTAACAACCAAAACCACCAGAACAGAGATATCCAGACGTGCGGATGAACATAGGCGTCGTTCTTGGCCATGGCAATTCGTAAAATGAAGCAAGGACAAGAAGTTGAATTATATAACACAACTGTAACACACAGGAATTTCTTCGCACTATGCCGCGACGAATTGAATACCAAAATGTAGGCGAAGATCAAGACTCTTATATGTAGTTGCACTTATGAAAGGCCGATAACGTCTTAAGAGGGGCAGCTGCTGTCACCCACACATACAATCGCCATCGGCTCTGTCCAGGAGCAGACGGGAATAATTGTCGCTGCATTCTCAGTACGTAGTAGTGAATGGCGCAGAAGCTGGTAGGGCTAGCGTAACATCTGGTGTCCTTCAGTGTTCGGTTTCAGGCCCCTTACCTTTTTCTTATCATAAATGATCTTCCCGACACCAACGCATTTTCCATCCGATTGTTTATTGATGATCTAATATATATAGAGAAGTTACAAGCGTCGACGATACCAGTCTTTCACAGAATAGTTAAGCGAAAATAGAAAACTGGTTCTGTATTGACATACGCAAATAAACGTGCAGCAAACTGTTCACGTGCGTTTCACGAAATTACGTATGGCACCGACACTTTATACTCTGTCTGGCTCTCCGTTACAAACTGTTTCTGAGTATAAGTGCTTGAGCGTATTCTTCTACTTTTATGTGTTGGCACCAGCACGTCGATTTTGTTGCAGCAAAGGCATGTGAGGTGTTAGGTTTCTTGCGGCGTGACGCAAAGCTGGTGCCTCAGCAGACCCGCAATCTTGTTTACAAGAGCTAGGTCATACCATTTTTAGAGTATGATTGCACTGTGTGGGACCCTCCTACAAATGCCGATTGCGCCAAGCTTGAGCGATTCCAGAATAGGTGCAAGGTACGTCATTGATAGCTACGAAAGAAACCTCAGCGTTACTGCTGAAAAGAAAACATAGAAATGGGAGCTTCTAAAAAAAGGGCAAATTTTGCGCTTGAAGCTATTTCATTATATATATCATGGCCATACTAGAACAGACCGTAATCTGGAAATTCTACGGCCTCGTTATATATCAAGACGAACAGGTCTTCAGCTCAAGGTTTGAGAAGGTACCTGCAGGACTTATCTTTTTAAAAACACTTTTTTCCCCAAAACAGTTTCTGAATAGAATCGTCTGCCTGCTGAAACGGTCATCATACAAGATAATGAGGCTTCTGCGGCCACTCTTTGATATATAATTTTGCTTTCACTGCCGTCAATTTGATGCATTGTTCAGTTCTTATCATATTGTTCTTGTATTTTTATATCTGTGAAGTACACTTGCTTGTTTGTATTTTTTTCTTCGTCTAGAATAGGTGGTCTTTATGCTATTCACGTGCATTGACAACATTGTATTGAAAGCAATGGTTTTGATATGTGTGATGTACAAATTCTCTGTGTACCCACTCTCCCGGGCTGTAATGCCCGAACGACGCTGGGGTATGAGTGTAAATAAAAAAAATTAAAAGGCGACCAGTAGCTCTATCTCATGCTGTCTGCATCGCACATGACGGATTCTCTGGAAATTGACCACGGTGCACGTGAGCCACTGGAGCCTTAGCAGACGCCACAAAAAGTAGGCACCTTCCACCCTCAACGAGCAACAACTCCAGGTGGAAGGTTTTAGCTGACAGGGACACCGCAAAATCGTTGACCATACTACATTCCAGAGCCGGTTGTAACAACTTCTCCGCTGGGAGAGAAAGATCTTGATGAACTGAGGTTTGCAGCCTCAGTGTTGAGAGATCTGCGCTGACATGAGGCCTGGCGAATACTGTCTCTGATGAAGTGATCTTCCTCATCTTCTTCAGTCTAGGCTTCACAGCTATCCCATACGCTTTAAAACAACACACAGTCTACTCGTAGGCGCCTCCCGATTCTGGCTAACTCTATACGGCCATTTTTTCGTCTACGGGCCTTGAAATAAGTTTGCTAGGAGGAATCACAATGAGAAAAAATTTGAAAATGTTGCTTTTATATTTATATTCCACTCGTTACCACTACACGTTAATGTAAAAATTTCTCTATAGTATAAGGTATGTGCTACATAAATAAGGCCATGTTGTCGCAGTTCAAAAGTCTCTTATGAAAATAAAGGAAAAATGCACCAGGTGTCCCATTTTGGCCAACCTGTGGGCCAACACGACACACAGTTGAAAAATTGTTTTCCCTGCAAATGTTCTAATAAAAGCACTCGAATTCACTACGTGGCCCCTCACGCAGTTTTCATAAACCCAGTTCCTGCATGCCCCGCATTCAAACCAGTCAGATCCTGGTACTCTCGTTGCTTCGAAACTTCTTGAAGATAAACACCACCATTACTTCTTTCTGCTAAGGTTGTCTTTTTTGAACGCTTGAACTTCACTGTATTATTTGACGACTTCTAGATATAATCTGACACAACTTCACCTTTTTTGATGCAGATCTACACGGGCATTTTGTGGCTTTAAACTTCGTCCCTCGGGCTTTGTGAGGCGATGAATTCAGGATTCCATATCTCTTGTTTTTTTCTTATTTTGAGTATGAAATAAATTTCATTAAAACTGGATTTCAAAGTGTGGTTTTGAATTGCTTGAAATGGAGATCCTACCAATTTTTTTGAGCTTTTTCAGAGCATTTTTGAGAACCCGGAACAACCTCGACGCGCAGCGCAAGGGAGTGAGTCCTGTCTTCAACAGTTCAACAGCAATCAGTGCGTTTTATTTTGTTTTCTTGCCACAAAGCTCTATATTGTTACTGCATTAGTGATTTGGGTATGAGCCTCTGGGTAGCGGGGAACAGGCAGATTAGAGAAGAGGACGTTCGGCTAGCGAGGTAGCCTCCGGTGCACGACCCCTTCAAGCCTCCCAATACGCCACAGCGTAATAAACCCATTTATGAACGTAACAAAGTGGTGGAGGTGCTGGGTTAAGCACGTCGACGAACCACAGAGTCACAGCTGTCTGAACTTCGCTGGAGCCGTCGTCTTGCTGGTCTGCCACCAACAACAACCGTCAAGGCCGAGAGCGAAGGTCACGGCTTCTCAACCACGCAAAGGTCAGTGTGGGCTGCACCTCGGTATCGTTGTATGGAACCCCGCCCGTTCGCGGGAAGAGCAGAAAAAGATGTGGATGCGTGGCTGACACACTACAAAAGGGTGAGTCGGTACAACGGCTGGAATCCCACCCACCAACTGCGAACTGTCGCGCTGTTTCTAACGGAAACCGCCTTGAGGTGGTACGGAAACCACGAAGATTCATTAACAACGTGGCGTTGTTATGCTGAAGAACTCAAATGCTTCGGTGACTCTGATGCGAAAAAGAAAAGCGTGGAGTGCACTTTGCCTCAAAGAGCCCAGACACCTGTAAAAACGTGTACCACCTACATCGACGAGGTTCTGATGCTCTGAAAGATCATAGACCCGCATATGTCTGAAGAGGACATTGTCGGAAACCTTCTGAAAGGTACATCAGAGGACGTCTACAATTTCTTGATAGGCAGGGAAGACCTCACTTTCGTCTCCGCCGTCCAACGTCACTGCCGTACTTTTGAGAAACTGAAGACCCGGGGTATTGCCTCAAAATTTGGTAGGCTGGCAAATGTAACAACGGTCGCCAGCGTCGACGTAAGCCCTCCTGCCGACCTTGCCGCTACTATGAGGGCAATGGTGCGAGAAGAGCTAGAGCGACAAGACACACTGGTCGACGACACCATTCATCACCCACCAACCTGTTCATTCTATTACGCGGCACCGATCGCTCATCTGCCACCATCGGTTTCTTTTGGTTTGGTTTGGTTTGCTTTTATTCAAGGCAAAATTGAACAAGATTCACTTGGGGGACACGACTAAAGGCTAAGTAAAAGCCTGACTAGGTCGTGCCACCCTGGCAGCAAAGCAGAAACACACCGCAAGCACAGCACTCAGAAAATTATAACATCACGTGTTATCTTACACGGGCACCATAATCAAACAGGAACCGCCAGAAGTGTGAAGAAAAGAACAGAAATACAAACAGTCCTCATTCGAGTGGTGGCAAACACAAACAAATGCATGCCCTATATCAAATAAATTAACAAAAAATAATCTTGGTTAGGAAATCGAGTTGCTCTACAAGACAAATTAGAGTATAATAAACAACAGGCAAGGAACAATAATGAACAAGGTGCAACGAATACAAAAAAACATCATTAACTACAAATTTCAACAATCAAGAAAAGCATCGCTTTCATCCACTAGGAAGTCTTTCGTTATTTTTTTAAATGATCTAGCTGAAATTCCGTCCAGTAAATGTAATATAGTTGGATGTTTGTTTAGAACGTTTGGAATGTGTGACGCTAATAGTTGGTCACCATAGTTCGTGCGTAATCTATATTTGTAAATTAGGCTCTTTCTAAGCTCGTATGGTGTTTGTTTCACATAATTAGTGTCCAAGAATAGTGATGTATTTAGTTTATACTGTTGTAATATCTCTAGACATAGCTTATATCTGTATAACAGTTTTACAGGTAATACTTTGTAGATTTTAAAATATGGTTGAGCACTTTCGTAAAGGGGAGTGTTAGATATAGCACGTATAGCACACTTTTGTAATATCAACAGAGAATTAAGGTTTGTAGTGGTCGTTGTTAGCCACACGAAGGAGCAGTATGCTAGTCATGAATGTACTAGTGCGTAGTAAATTTGCAGCTTGACATTTGATGGGACGTAGTATCTCAGTCTATTTAAAATGCCGATTCTCCTGGAAAGAACTTTTTTATCGCGTCAATGTGAGGAGACCAAGAAAGTTGTTCCTGGAATGGAACTCCTAGAAATTTTATTGTTGTTGTGCGCTGAATCTCGGTGCTCTGGAAGTAAATTGGAGTGCAAGGTGTGTGAGCTACTCCTTTAGGCTTGAAAATACTTTGTTTTAGCGATATTCAATTGAAGTTTATTCGCATTTAACCATGAATTTAGTTTCTCCATTCAAACATTAGCTTCTTTATATAGTTCACATACGTTTGAACCTGCGAAAAAACGTTTGTGTCATCAGCATACAATATTATTTTCTTGTGTCCATCGATATTTACGGCATCATTAATGAACAGCAGGAATGGGATTGGTCCAAGAATCGATCCCTGGTGGACACCATACTTAATGTGTTCAACTTGAGAGTGTGTATTATTTACAACGGTACATTGTTTTCTAGACGAGAGATAACTTTGTAATAATTGGGCTGTGGTACCCCGAATGCTATAATACGGTAGTTTTCGTAAAAGTAGATCGTGTTGTATACTGTCGAATGCCTTTCTAAAATCCAGAAATATTCCTAGTGTAAAGATTTTGTTTTCAATGTTGTCTAGAATGTATTCTTTGATGCTGAGTAGAGCCGACTCAGCAGACTTGTTTTTGCAAAATCCATACTGGTCTTTTGCTATTATATTGTTTGCGTTTAGAAAGCCCGTAATCCTCTTATATATAACTTGTTCAGCCATTTTCGTGAACACAGAGAGTGCAGATATATGTCTGTAATTGTTAAGCTCATCAAATGAACCACCTTTATGGATGGCAGTTACTTTCGCAAGTTTCATTTGATCGGAAAAAACACCTGAAGATAACATCAATTATAAATGTGCGTTAGTGGTGTAGTGATAATGGGACTTATAGCCTTTAAAGGCTTTGGCCTAAAGTCGTCTGGGCCGCAAGCACAGTTATCCTTTATTGACGTGATTAGCTTTACCACTTCTTGTTGATCAGTAGGAAACAGGAATACACTAGACGGGTAATTTGATGCTATATAGTTCTCGCAACACGTTTCCGTGCTGTCTGTGGTAGACTCTCCAACTGTTAAAAAGTATTTGTTAAAGGTGTCAGCGATTTCTAATTTACTCATGCCTAGTGCTTCAAATTTTATTCGTCTGGATATCTCCTTTTTGTTAATGAGCTGATTTATTGTGTCCCACAGTAGGCGCGGGTCTCCTGAATGAGTGGTAAATTTACTAATGTAGTATTCCGTCTTGGCTTTCTTCAAATCTTTGTTCAGTGTATTACGAAAGTTTTCAAAATTACGTAAATTGTTTTCGTCTCCGAAGATAGAAACACTTGAAAAAGGTTGTTTTTGACTTTATTTCTGTTGTATATTTCCACTGTCACCCATGGTTTTCTGCATTTTCTGTGTTTTTGTAGGGCTTAAGAGGGAAGCACGCGTCATATAGAGATATCAAGTGTTTTAAAAATATATTGTATGATTTATTAGGATCTCTTTCTTCTGTAACCATGCTCCAGTCAATTCCAGAGAAAAGGTTTTCAAAAAGTTTAATATTGCGGCTAGAATAACTCCTAAAGAGCATTTCAGCCTTACTTTTGATTAAACGATTCCCTGGTAGGAAGCAGTATGTTGGAAAATGGTCGCTAATATCGGTAGTAATTGCACCTGCTTTGACATCAGTAGTATCGAAACTTGTAATACATAGGTCTAACGTTGTTTCCGATGTGGCGGTTATTCTTGTTGGAGTGCTAATTACATTCATACAACCATGTGCTTCGATTAGTTCATTTAGGCGTACGTAGCTGGGGTTATCTAGTGACAAATTGATGTTGAAGTCACCTACCAAGACAGTCTGTAAGCGAGAATCTAGAGATCTCTCCCGTGATTTCTCAATGAAATTCAAAAAGCTTTCTATTGAACCAGTAGGAGGGCGATAAATCACAGAAAATAACACATTAGAACATTCTAACATTATACACTGATAGCTATCACCCACGACCTTAAACTCGGCAACAATTCTATATGGGAGGTTTGCACGGACATACACACAGACACCACCACCACGCTTTCGTAATCAATATGCAGAAATGCACTTATAACCATCAATCAAAATACAATCATCATCTGATGACAGCCATATCTCAGTAAAGTAAATTATATCAAATGAATAATTAGTTTCCGACAACATGCTTATCTCATCAAATTTCTTTCTTAAACTTCTGGCATTTAAATGAAAAACTGAGAGCGCAGAGCCGCTTCTTAAGGTTTGAAGATCGCGTAGGAATTCGGATGGCGAGTGCGACATCTTGGTACTGGATCACCCGAGGTTTGTGTGACGGACTTCAGCGAAGCTGGAACTGCTTGGCCACGCCGAGACTCATTAGCGCCTGACCAGTGGTATGACCGACGCCTTCATACCGGCCCCGCTCCACGGAGGTGGGCAGTTCCCGTTCAGCTAGGTGCTCCACTCCGTTCGAGTAGGCGACCTTTCACAGCTGATTGCTCTCAGCAGTGGTTCGGTGAACGACGCCTACCCGTCTGCTACAACTGTGGCGTCGAAGAGACATTGCCAGGTACTGCAACTACCGGCAGCCGCCAAGGTACGACCCCTCACTAAGATCCCACCTGTCCGCACGAGCCCCAACATTCCCTGGAAGCACATCTCACGAGATAAGGCCACTGCGAAACCGTTCTCCGGCCTCTGACCGCAGTCTGACACCCCCGCCAGCCACTCGTCCCAATCGGTCGCCGTCTCCTAGGCGCCGCTACCTTTCGCCGCCTCCGGAAAACTAGTCGGCATGACCATTGAAGGTGAGGTCACTGGACAGTCATCGATTTCCACAGAAATGCCTCCTTTAATTTGCATGTTTAAAAATAAGGTTCGTGTGCTAATTGACGGCGTCTCAACAATGGCCTTAGTGGACACAGGTGCAATCATATCAGTGATGAGTCCAGAATTCAAATCCCTTCTTGGACGAAAGGGTATGTTCCGTTGGAACCGTGCTGATACACTTCGTGGATTGAGCGGAAATGTCTTACAACCTGTTGGTGTCTGCTCAGTGAATGTTAGTTTGGGTGGCCAGAATTGTATTGCTGATTTTGCTGTTCTCTTTCATTCAACACATATTTTAATTCTAGGAATCGATTTCCTGAATCTTTGTGGTGCCGCTGTCGATTGCCGCACATGAGAGATCACAGTAGATTCAAATGTTCCAGTTGGGTTTATGGAAAGCCCGCTCTGTATGGAAAGTACCCTTTGCGTCTCCATGGACACAATTGTACCACCATTGTCTGCCAAGTGTGTTTCTGTCGTCAGTTCCTCTGCAACCGAGTTGACATTTGATGCCATCGTAGAGCCCATTTACCTCAGCTGCATAAAAAAGAATGTTCTAATACCCAATTGTACGCTGTCGGCTGTGCAAGGGCATACTAGTTTGTGGGTGATCAACTGCTGCAATGAACCTTTAGTACTGCCAGAGGGTCTACAACTTGCTAAGATCCGTCAACATCAGGTGTCCTGCCTGGCCATTCTCGCAGAGAGCAGTGTTTCTCCGGATAAGCCCGATTCCAATCATTTGCACGCCAGGGACACCTCCATAATGGCAATGATTGACAAGTCTCTTAGCACCAACGAGCGTAATAACGTGGCGAGTATTCAGCGCAAACATGCTGGTCTTTTCGATTTCGCACAGCTGCAGGCTCCACTGTCAATCCCTGTTTCTCGTGTAAAGCATCGCATAGATACGGCATGCCATAGACCTCTCCGACAAAAGCCATACCATGTATCGCCTTCGGAACGCGCAGTGATAAATGAACAGGTTGGCGAGATGCTAAAGAATGTGATTTAGGAATCACGCAGTCCGTGGGCCGCTCCCGTAATATTGGTCAAGAAGAAAGATGAAAAATGGCGATTTTGTGTTGACTACCACCATCTCAACGCCATCACAAAGAAGGAAGTGTACCCACTGCCACGTATTGATGATGCTATAGACTGTCTTTCATCAGCCTCCTACTTTTCGTCTGTTTATTTGAGGTCAGGGTATTGGCGAATTTCAATGCACGAGAAAGACAAAGACAAAACGGCATTTGTTACACCAGATGGACTTTTTCAATTCAATGTGATGCCATTCGGACTATGCAATACGCCTGTAACTCTTGAGCGCTTCATGGACAACATTCTGCGTGGTTTGAAGTGGGAAGTGTGCATGTGTTATCTGGACGATGTTGTGATTTTTGGCGCACTTTCTGTGAGCACAACACACGCCTGGACCTCGTGAACTGCCTAAGCAAAGCACGCTTAGTGCTCAACTCAAAGAAATGTCGTTTCAGAGAACGCCAAACACTCGTTCTTGAACACTTGGTGAACAAAGAAGGCATACGGCAAGATCGCGCAAAAACGGCTGCAGTGGAGGCGTTCAAGCAACCTCGCTCAGCGAAAGAACTACGCAGCTTTTTGGGCCTCTGCTCATACTTTCGTCGATTCATCTCTGAATTTGCCAATATCACGCACCCACTCACGTGCCTGCTTCAGAAAGGCGCGCCATTTTACTGGACTCCGGAATGTGCATTCGCTTTTTCTGAGTTGAAGTTCCTTTTGACATCCCATCCGATTCTTCGACACTTCGATCCTCTGGCTCCCACAGAAATTCACACGGACGCTAGTGGTGTCAGTGTTGGGGCCGGGCTGGTTCAACGCTTGGATGC
The DNA here is from genome assembly GCF_013339725.1 of Rhipicephalus microplus. Taxonomy (NCBI): domain Eukaryota; kingdom Metazoa; phylum Arthropoda; class Arachnida; order Ixodida; family Ixodidae; genus Rhipicephalus; species Rhipicephalus microplus. The sequence goes on from NC_051165.1 coordinate 140,171,852, forward strand.
CAAAGAACATGTCGTTGCGTATGCAAGTCGCTCGCTAAGCAAGTCCGATGCGTAACTACACCGTCACAGAGCAAGAATGCAGTAGTCTTCGCAGTGCAGCGCTTCCGGTCCTACCTGTACGGACGCCCCTTTACCATCATGACAGATCCTCATTCGCTCTGCTGGTTGGTCAATCTGCGTGACCCATCTGGTCGACTGGCGCGTTGGGCACTCCGTCTGCAGGAATACGTCTTTACGGTTTCCCATAAAAGTGGTCGTCGTCACGCTGATGCAGATGGTCTTTCCCGACTACCACTCACATCGACGCACTGCGACGCGGGAAACTTGGACACTTACATTTTGCCATTGGACCTGCCATTTCCTGACACCAATGCCTTTAAGATTGAGCTGTGAAGGGACCGCACCATACAGGAGCTCCTTCCTACCGAGTCAAGACCATCGGCGACTCACTTCTGCATGCGCGACGGGCTTGTGTACAAAAAGAACTATGCTACGACCAGCTTACAATATCTTCTAATGGTTCCGAAGAGCCTTCTCGTTTCCGTCTTGCAGGCCATCCATGACGACCCAACGTCTGGCCATCTAGGCACAGCGAAAACTCTTTGCCGGCTTCAAGAAAGATTTTACTGGCCGAAAATGCGCCAGACGACGGAACAAAACGTCTCTAGTAGCAACGAGTGCCAACGCCGCAAGCGCCCGGCCAGTGCTGCTCCAGGGCGATTACATCCTATCCCACCTCCTAGAACTCCATTCGAGCAAGTTGGGATTGACCTTCTAGGTCCCTTTCCGAGGTCTTCTAGTGGTAATTGCTGGATAGTCGTATGTACAGACCACTTAACACGGTACTGCGAGACAGCTGCTATACCATCGGCAACTGCAGCTGACATGTGTTTATTCATGCTGCAATTTGTGGTTCTACGTCACGAACCTCCTAAAATTGTTATTAGTGGTCGTGGGCGACAATTCACTGCAGACTTGGGGGAAGAGATGCTTCACCTATGCGCTTCAAACTTTAGGCACTCTACGCCATATCATCCCCAAACAAATGGCCTGACAGAATGAACTAACTGGACTCTCACGAACATGCTCTCTAAGTATATCGCAGCAGATCACAAGAACAGGGATGGCGTACTACCTTTTATCACTTACGCATTTAACACCGCACAGCATGAGACTACCAGCTATAGTCCGTTCTTTCTTCTGTATGCTCGGCCACCTCGTCATGCCCTAGATACCATCTTCCCGTTTTTTGACCACCGTAATTCAGATATATCCGAGATCGTCTGCCGAGCAGAAGAAGCCCGACGTCTTGCTTACCTACGCACCCTCGCTTCGCAAGATCGCTCGAAGACACGTTTTGACCGTTGACGTCGACACGTGACGTATAATCGCGGAGACCTCGTGTTGCTGTGGACGCCAAATAGGAAACGTGGGTTGTGTGAAAAACTGCTTGCACACTATGCGGGACATTATTTTGTTCTAGAACGTATAAGTGATTTTACTTACGGCGTAGCACGTCTTCATTCAAATGGCCGACGGTCTTCAAAGACTGAACTTGTCCATATAGCCCGTTCGAAGAGCTATATTTCCAGAGAGACTCTCTAACTCGCCCGGTGGGCTTCGTCTGTGCGGAGGGAAATGTTACTGCATATGTCATTTGTGTATGAGCCTCAGGGTAGCGGGGAACAGGCAGATTAAAGAAGAGGACGTTCGGCTAGTGAGATAGGCCTCCGGTGCCTGGCCCCTTCAGGCCTCCCAGTACGCCACAGCGTAATAAACCCCTTTATAAACCTAACAATATTACTCAAATGGGCCGACACTACGAAGGACAAATTTGGGGGGAACGGGGAAAGAAGAACAAGTAGAATTAAAAGATCTCGATTTCAGTTTATGCCCGCTTCTGTGGAGTGTTACATTGGTGCATATTTTGACAGATTTAAGAGAGCAAGTATGTGGATAACTCTCACTTTATCCCGAAGATCAAATGAGAGACCCTATTTTTCAACGTATTACGTAGATGAAGAACCATATGAACTGCCTAAAGGTATCACGACTTCCAAACTGCGTGACTTCGTCCCTCAGGAAGCCGGGAAGACACCGAAGAAGCTGGACCACCAACCATCAGTGAAGGTGAAACTGAAGTACTCCAAATTTCAAAAATACATCACGTGGTCGCCTTTCAAAGCATCGTTAAAGGTTTCACAGAGCAAACAAGATTGTTCTGTTAACTCATGCGCATAGAAATGCTCGATGGAAATATTGCAACGTCATCAACACATGCAGAGAGACAGCCGCACTTCATGGGCAGTCTTCTTGCCGTCATCCAGGCACAGCAAAAACCCAACAAGGAAATAGCAAAGCCTTGTTCGAATAATGGTGAAAGCGCAACGCGGGGCTCTTGGATGAAGATTTACAAACATGCGTATGCGGACAAGTCGTGGCGAGTATTCAGCGAGCACAACAGGAACAAGCGTCCGTTTCTTACCCTACTGACTCGAAAGTGGTACGAGCTTCAGTATGCTGGACAGTATCTACGGAGCACAGATTTAGTGGGAAAGCGGAGAAGATAAATAAAAAGAATAGAGAGATCATGCTTTGGGTCTATGCCTGCTTGTCGTGTCATGTTACATTTAAGTTTCGATCCTTTCTATACCAGACAAAAGCACTCTGACACCGAGTGCTTGTCCCGCAGACTGGTCAATATGACGGGGGTTGCCAACCGCGGCAGGAAAGAAATGCCTTATAGACCACCATCCTACCAGACAGTGCAAACAAAATTTCCAACCCGGCACGTGACGTTGCATGCCTATCAAGTTGCCACACACCCCACAACTTCTTTTTTTATTTTACGCCGCAGCAAATATCACTTCATGTTTGCTTTTGATCGAAAACACATAAATAACGCTATACTCAGCCCCATGTTATGACGGCGCTGTAATATGTGGGAATATAGAGCAATAGGCAGCTGGCTGTTACTTTTTCTCTAGAAGCCGTTCGACCACTGAACCCTTTGCCTCAGCGTTCAACCTTCTGGGAATTGTTTCAAACAGGCGCACTCACGTCATCTCACCCTAACTCACCTTATTTGTACCGTGTTATTGTTTCTTTTTAAGGCTCACCTGGTAAGTGCCAAATGGGTTCTTTCAGACAGGAACACACACACAGAATGTCATTGCAATTCATCAGAAGCAAGGAACGGGGAGAGTGAGAATCTAATTTGGGCGTAACCGAAGCCGAGTGGTACGCCCAGCACGAACGACACTCGCTAAATTCAATGCTTAGGTCAAGCAACCAAACAGTGGCACTTCTCAGAAGTGCCTAAGCTCACTCTATACTTTGATTGAACTAGCTGCCTATAGGCTGGTTAGCCTCCCTGCCCCCTGTTTTCCTTCCTTCCTTCCTTCCTTTATTCGCTCTTACCGAATGTTCTATTCCACATAAAATTTCGTGTTCACCTATGCGTTAGTGTTCTCGTTTTTAAGCTTTTTTGATTGCTGCTATTACCATGTATACGTTAAACTATTTTCACCTCTGTTCACTCAATTTTGAAAGAGAGGGAGATATTATCAAATGTTCGGACCTCCCTTCGTTACCAGGATATTGCCTCCGCCTAGCCTGCCATATTTTTTCGCGCGGTAACTTCACCCGGCCTACAACATTTAGTTGTACATACTAGAAGTGCGTAACTAAGGTTTATGATGGTAAATCACATTACTTGTATATATACTACCCGCAGCTCGAATAAAATAAAATGGTGTAGCGTGCTTAAGTGACGGGGCTAGGTTTTCTTTGAAAGGTTGTTAAATTGGCACAAACCACTCCTTTTTTATGAAAAATACAAACAGTGAACTTGCTTGCCAAGGTATGCACAGAATTTCTCCGCACTGCAAGGGGCAGCTGTGGTTTTAATGAAGAAACATCACGATAAACAAACAGCATCATTTTACTGAAGTGTGTGAAAATATAAAGCATCGACGAGTCTCATCAAATATTGTGAAACTCCATTTTACTACGAAGGGGTGCCTATTAGTAGATATAGATTTCTAGTAAAAATGTATATAAATACAGCTTCAACCAAAAGTTTTGCACTTGCGCTGTTTCACTAAATTCGATGCAGTAATTAAGAAATGAGCTACAGGTGCTACAGTACCAGCTGTGGTGTGGTTTTCATAATGATGTGCCAGTATTCTACTTGAATGCTTGATACTTATTATGAGGGCGATGAAGTTGTTACTCTTGCATGGAATACTGAAAAACAACAAGTACGAAATTGGGGACACTTCATCACTAAGAAGAAAAATTTAAAATAAAGAAGCCCTGTAATATTCACGGCTAACCTATATGCAACAGATGCAAGCAAAACCATGCCGATCTGTAGTATTTGCTCTCCCACATGTGAAACAATGCACAAAAAATAAACATATCAAAACTAACCCAACAAATGAGATCTACCGTCTTCATTGGGCGGCTCTTTTTCTTGGATGTAGGAGTGGTCATACACAGCTGAGTTGCTGACTGCGGAACATACCTAGACAATCCATCCTTCTTGACTACAATGAATAAAAGCAGGTGTGGTATTTTAGAGCAATAATTTTTTTGAATCGATAAACTTTTCTCTAGGTCTAGGTTACAGGGCAAAGACACCAACTTTTTATGTCTGGTTGTTTTCTTTTCAAAGGCCAGTAGTGTTATTATGATAGTAAATTTGATTTGTACTTAGTTTTTAATATTCAAGTCTCATTCAACCTACAAAAATTTATATTTGCACATAGGATTAAGAGCTCATTGCGCAGATATTCTGCCGTCAGTGTCAGCATAGGTGTCGTTGGTTGTGATCAAAAAATGATCATCCTTGCGCGACTGAAAAATTAAGCAAGACGCGAACAAAATAAATATAAATATTCCGGGTCTGAGTGAAGATTAGAACAAAATTGTTTGCTTTACAAGCGGTTGTTCTACCACAAGGCCTTGCATCTGCTTGATTGATTGATATGTGGGGTTTAACGTCCCAAAACCACTATATGATTATGAGAGACGCCGTAGTGGAGGGCTCCGGAAATTTAGACCACCTGGGGTTCTTTAACATGCACCCAAATCTGAGCACACGGGCCTACAAAATTTCCGCCTCCATCGGAAATGCAGCCGCCGCAGCCGGGATTCGAACCAGCGCCCTGCGGGTCAGCAGCCGAGTACGTTAGCCACTAGACCACCGCGGCGGGGCGCCTTGCATCTGCTTCTAAATGCAGAAAAAATAAGTTCATCTGGTCAAAGATGCAGCTAAAGTAACCTTCGCGCTTCACAATACAACTCTAAATAATGCGGTAATAATCCGTAATACGAGCGTACGTTACCATCGGGCGTCATAATATGTGATTATCATAATTACTTCATAATTTAAAGCCAGTCACCCACAACTAAAGGCACACACGCTACTGCCCTTTTAAGGTTACGTATAGTTGGTGCATATCTAGTACAAACAGATTTCATACACAAAGTGTTTGAAGTACGCACTAAAACAAAATATTGCTATCACAATAGCTTTCGACTCTTGAAGGCTATGCTCAAGGGTCCGCCTTTTTCTAGACCTGGTGTTTTTTTTAGCGAGGCGTTTTTGATGCTCCTGCAGTCACGCCCTGTTTTTCAGTGTCACATGATGCTCTCAAGTCCCGGAGACATGTAGTTGAACGCGATCTTAAAATATAACGATTCTCTAAGGGTTGAAATTCAAGTGTGCTTTCTCTAATGTGCACTGCTTGCACAGGCTGCATGATTACATAGCTATATTACTCCTTTAAATAAAGCTCACAAATGTCTGAAAGCATTGTTGTTTTTATTATTGAAGGAGCACTGACATAAAATTTCAAGATCGAGATGTGTCCATCATTCAATCGCTTGGTATGCATAGGTCTTCTTGGCCGAATTTTATTGGCATCCGTTGCATGAAAGCTATTTGAATTCGATGTCAAACAGCAAAGAAAAGCAAAGGAGAAAAAGCGGAAAATAGACTGCCCAGCGACATCGACAGTGGTGCTACGTGTTCGGTGTGATACATTCCACAAATACCATCCCGATTGACGATACATTAGTAACAATGACGTCGACGATCTGAGTGTGTTTGGAGCCGACTCCCGGCCATGCTCTCACTAATGGCTCTCCATGCTGTGTTGAAGCATGCGCGCGATTCATCGTGTCACATTGACTGATTTGGCGTGTCCTCCACAGCGTGAATAAGTCGAGGCGCAGAAAAAAGCGGAAATTGAGTGGCATTTCATGTCTTTCCAAGCCACGAACCTGAACGCAGCCAGTGGGTTTACTTCATAGGTCCCGATGGACAGAGGGACTGGACATTTGTGAAGAACAGCCGCATTTGCTCGCTTCACTTAGCGGTGAGCAGCTACTTGTGTGAATCGTGAAGGTGAACCAGTTTGGTTTCACTGGCAGTACGAGGCCCCTTCTCGAGGCCGGGGCTGACGGGAGAGCGAAAGAACGAGTTGGTGCTACCTAACCTAGCCGACGGAAAACGCATGGATGGGACTTAGTCTACATCATGCAGAGACACAGCTGAACTGACTGCACGTGCGCTCCTAGAACGACGAAATGCCAGTTCGTCGTTCGTCACCATCGTACGTCACCATTTTTTGTGGAGGCAGCATCAGCTGTGCAGCTACCTCGACGTGATCGCGAGATAGCACTGACGTCACTATAATTTGGCGGGCTTTCGACCCATTTCGAACCATGATCGATAGTGGATATATTAAATGTAGTGAAGAGGAATGCCCACTACTGCAGCGACATCGACACGTTAGCGCGAGGCACGAGCTAAGACTGCCTGGTTGCTGCTGCGACGCTGCCCGTACACCCGGCTCGCTCTTGCTGCTTCTGCACCGACGCTACTACCGCGTTTGAGCTTGCATTTACATTATATAATCAATGTTACACATATTCATTCGTACCTCAGATGTGTTTAGGTCGCGAATTGCTACTAGCGGGTCGATAGCTACTCTTCACGCAAAAATCTTGACATGAGTAAATTTGATGTCTGAGAAATTATTCGGACAGCTTTGCAAATGAATATCTTCAGACTTTTCAAATATATGTGCAGTTCAAAAAATGACTGTTTTATTCTGCTGGAGTTTGTTATAGATTTTTAAAACTGCTTTTACTTCACCAATTCCCACCTTAAGACGTAAATGGGGCACACCGCACCGCATAGAAGCTGAGCGCTTTAGAGCTTTTCTGTAGGTTGCCACACGTGATCATTGCACTATTTTGATGAGTTCAGATTTCGCCCGGAAGGACTGTCAGTAACGCTCGACGCACACCATGTCACAATATTTTAGAAACGTCGCACTAGTTAGAAACCATACTATTAACATCACGATGAACGTAAATTTAAGTCGATGAAAGAGACCGAGAGCAAACGGATTTTATAACACCAGAGGCTAGTTTGAAGTCAAAGTAATGCCACTGTGTGTTTGCTCGGTGCTTGCGACAATCTCTAGAGTTATAAACGCAGTAGTGGCTGAATGAAAGTGGAAGACCTCTCTGCCTGGATGACGTCGTCGTTTTCACTCCCACATTTTAGGAACGCCTCTGACGCCTAGGAAAGTATTTAATGCATTCAGCTCATATTGCCACGATTCGATCAAAAAGGGTCGAATCACTTACGAAAGCGTCCTGTTTCCAGGACACCTTGTCAGCAACTCTGTATTCTGCGATGATGCGCAAAAGATAGCCGCCATCACCGAATACCGACCTACCCAACCATAAGACAGCCATGTGTCGATGATTTAGCTTTGCTGCTCATTACAGGCTCTTTGTCAAAAAGTTTGACCACATCCCTGAGGCACTTACTAAACTGGCCTAAACCAACGCCAAAAGTTATTAGTAGGTTTTTGTGACAGAACGGCCATACGTGGTCAGAAAGCGCCATTACTAGTAGTTAATAATGTTAGCAGCGACTTGCTACTTTTAATGGTTGAATGCATTAGGGATCATTAGCTGCATGGACGCATAAAAATATGTATATGGCGTAAAATTGTAGTTGTCACATGTGATATAATCTATAATGCGAGATTATTGATCAGTGAGAACGATAGCTATAGTTGAGTTGTGTTAAATAGCACGAATGAATACTCCGGGCCACTGAGTGAAAACACCAACGAGCAGGTGCTTTCTTTGATAGAACTGCAGCAGTCGGAACCTCATTTGTGAGGTCATCACTCTAGGAGTGATATCATTTAGAAACGCAAAACGCTACTGATACTTAAGATGTGGTTCCCAACCAATAAGCATGGAGGTTTGAAATGCTATCTGTTGCCACTAGTATATTAACGAAACCCGAAATGGTTTTTAGGCGCAATGCCCGCAAGTAGGCCGCGTGTGCTGTCTACTTACTTGCACTGTAGCAGAATGTAAGTGACATCGAAAAGTTCTCCACGTTTATCACACAAAGTTGGATTGTAAAAAGACAGCAGGTATGAATATGTACTGTTTATTCATCATGTACTGTTTATTCATGTACTGTTTATTCATGTCGGAACGTGAATTATGTACGACAAGTGTTATATCGGTGGCCACTAACGAAAAAGCAATTTTATACAGTGAGTTTATTTTGTTTGGCACTGTCATCATTTAAAAGCTGAAACTTATGACGGCGACTGTTTATCTCGTGCGCCTATTGATAAGCCGCCCTATGGCAATCTCATTAAGGACACCTTCGTTGGACCGATAAGCGCCTTCGGTATCACTGCATAGCAGCCAAGAAATCCGGAATTCCTGCGCTTGGCAGAGTACTAGAAAGGCAAGGCCACTGTTTTACCCAAGATGATAAGGCGAACCATGGTGTCATTTGTTTTCAAAAAGAATGACGTCTTAGTAAGGAGGAAGTTGTCGCCAGCCCGAACTAAGTACTTCGGCGTTCTAGATTGAGCACAGCGAACAGAAATTCTGGAGGTCTTTTATCGCGTACCGACAACTGGCCACCTCGATTTTTCTCGCACCTTCATGAGGATACACCAAAAATTAGGTAGATCCCACGTAGCATGGTTATCGACATGATGCAATGCATGGGGGGGGGGGAGATGACTGGTGTATTTTTATGGTGCATTGACAGCAGCATATGCTTTATAAAGGTAGGTGTCGATAACTGCGTAACGATGTCATCAGCAACATGGGTATGACCAACACCGCAAACGGTAAACTGATTGAATGATTTGTGGGGTTTAACGCCCCAAAACCACCATTTGATTACAAAAGACGCCGTAGTGGAGGCCTCCGGAATCGACCACCTGGGGTCCTTTAACATGCACCCAAATCTGAGTACACAGGCCTACAACATTTCTGCCTCCATCGGAAATGCATCCGCCACAGCCGGGATTTGATCCCGCGACCTGCGGGTCAGCAGCCGAGTACCTAAGCCACTAGTCCACCGTGGCGGGGCACAAACGGTAAGATGATTCGTAGCGCTTGTGCTTGCGAAGATGGTAGCACTGGCTCGTACGCGTGCCCACATTTCATGTGTCCTTTGTGTTAGACCAGCGCGTTAAGTGTCAAACTGTGAAGGTTGTTTGTTCACGCTCCTCCTGTTTGTCTTGTTTTCGTGCATGCTGTTTTATAGCAGAGTGCTGCACGTTTGGATCTGCTTGCCACTCGCCTATGAATCACCCCTCGGCGTGTGGCTGAACAGTGAGTGATTACTTCTTCATTCGAGTGGCTAGCTCTGCCACTAAGTGCCTATCAGCTACAAGTAAAACAGGGGCTTAGGTTTTGAATTCGGGTGTAATAAATCTGGCAATGAAAGCGGATACCCATAGTATTATCTGCATTTTGTTAAATGTTCAGGACTGTCGGCCTACCACAAGTGAGCGAAGCGATGGTGCTTGTTCGAAACGCTGCCGATGTGCCGTCAGTCAGAGCAGCGCTGAGAGAAACGGGACGTGCGTAGACCAATAACGTCGGCAATGGAATAGAATAGACAGAAAATAAACTGTTTTTCATTCTAATCTCATACGGTATGTATTCATGCAATGTTGCTGAATTTATGAAAGCCATCCAAGGGTGAGTTCTTCCAGAGAAAAACGATGCACTTGAATAAATACTCGCGTATTATTCCCAAACTCCACGGTAAAGTGAAACCAAACAAGAAAACAATACCTATACAGTATACATACCACTTCAAATCCCACCAAGTTTCTTTCATCAGTTCCACATCATATAGAGAAAGATGTGGAATCGAAGGAGAGAGCGAATTGAAAATTCTGCTCGAACCAGAACTTCACATGCGTGGAAACCAGAAGCATTGCTCTTGGAAGGTTTCTTACAAGGGAGCAAATGTGAATTATTTAGAACATTTTTAGTTATTGGCTCCAAACAAAACTGTTGATCCATGAAGGACAATAACCAGTGTTCAGTAGATGAGCGCTTCTTCATAGCACTTACTGTTTCAGTGCATCGCTAGCAGAACTTAGCCGAGGCCGCCGATTTTGCGGCTGCTGAACTCTGAGACCCCCTCGCTATCAAAATCATTTTCTCGTGTTTAAGTGAAAGGTCGTAGATGACACATGCATAGTATCACCTTTAGGGAACTTAGTAAAAGTATATTAGAATGCCTCTTTTTTTGTGAACGTGGGAAGTTTTTTATCCCATGTTTCTTCACTAGAACTTTAAACAGAATTTATTCATCGGTGAGTTCTCAAACATGTCCTAATATATACGAAGTATGTGTAGCGTAATGCAACGAAGACGAGATAAGAAACATCTACGACAGAGACTGGCGCTAACTTTCAACAACTGAAAAATAGGGCACCTTCTTCCTATAGTGGTGCCAAGCGCGAACGAAGTGCGGAGCTGGGAAGCCTTCTTATGCTCTTCTGGGTTTTCTCCTCCTTTTCTCTTCTCTATTTTTACAATTCTCTTTAAAAATTTCTTCTCTTTTTTCAGTTTGTTTTTTCTGTTTTTTGTTTTTGATAACTTTTAAATTTTGCCTCTCTCTTTCTATTTCTCGCCGGCTTTCTGTTTCAATTTTTGAACGTCGTTTGTGTTATCGTGTTTCGCTAGCTATAGCAGTAAGGTCCGCACTTGCTATCAACTTGATGGTGCTCGAGAAATATGAGAAAGAAGACTTCTCTTTAGTGCGAAAGCGTGCTCAATATGCTACATTTGATTAGGCTTTATGTGACCTTGCCTTCGTAATATCGTCGTGAAAAGATTCGAGTAATAGCAGAAGTAATTGCGTTATATCATCAGGGCTTTCCAAGAAAAAGAAGACTTCTCTTTGGCGCCAGCACACCGTCAGTACAATGCGTGAACACACTTACAATGTTATAAAGGTGGCAGATCGTTTCGAAGCAGTGCATTGTTAGAAGTATGGTTGCCTTCCATTGTTGAATGCATGCGTAATTCTGGGAAAAAATAGTAATTAGCTTACACGCGAGATTATATGGTGGGAAAGACGATTGAAAATATGGGTCACAAGGACAATAGCACGCCGTTTATTGTAATTTTCTTGGTACCCCAGATGTTGCCTACTGATGTTTGAATGCTACTCCGCAGCAGATTTGCTTAATTTTGCTATAAAAATAATGTATTGATCTCCATAAGCATGTACAAATTTTTTTTTGTGCTGAAGGCGAAATTTTGTCACAATGCCCCTCTTCCTATTCAGCTAATACATGACGCAGACTTTACGCGTCGCAACACCTCCTGCGTGACCAGAAAGGGCAGGGAACACTTTTGCTTCCCACAGTGCGCACGCATTTCTATCTTTCATATCCACATCTCCCTCCCATGCGCAGAGTAGTAAACCGGCTGCCTATAAACTGGTTAACCTCCCTGCCGTTGTTTTGTTTCTATTTCCCTGCCACCCACCCATTGGAGATCATAAATTGAACCGTTGAACCTAGCGCACGTCTTTTCGTGTATATGCGATCGCTGTGTTATCATCTGCAGTGCGCTTTCGCTTTCCATAAAAATCGCTTGTCGAGGTGAACAGCTCACATGTAGCTTTTTTCTAAGCACATAATCAAGTAAATTAAATTGATTACATGAATTTTCAAAGATTCAGATCAAAAGCGCTGGTTCATACTCAAAGCATTATGTGAAAATATTGTCGACTGAACAATTACATTCAATTGTTAGCTCCACAATGCACTCTGAGTTAAAAGAAGAGTATAATTACTTTCTCACCTTGTCTATACCTTTTCATACAGGTTCTATCTCTTCCTCCTCGCTAGTATATTTCTTTGTGAAACACGTGGAAAATATCAGTACTAAACCTTGAGCCTTTCAGTATTAGCGCGCTGTCCGACTGCATGCTGTTATCTGCACTTTTGCAGCCCAAAAGACAAAAAAATGGGAAATGAATTGATTGAGCACACTAGCAATGCACTGAAAGGTAGAATTGATGCGGGAAGGGATAGAAAAGAATGTCGGAGAATTCATCACACATGCCCTTCATATTAGGAACGATTGAAATGCTATTTTTGTGTGATCTCACGCACGTGAACGCCCTGAACACATTGCGATTTGTGCAGAAAGTATAAAAGTGCTCAATAGTTCGCTCCGTACTTTGTAATTTCAAAGGTTGGTTAGGGGCAAATTAAATTTGTTGCTCTTCTCTTGCTCTTCACAACATATACTTCCAACCACTTCCAGTAAGATAGCCATTCTTGCCTGCTTCCTTGAGCTGTGGCTGCAACGGCAGCATTGTATAGTCGAAAGGAGGCAAAGAATATGTACATGCTGAAACAAACATGCAATAGAAGTTCAAGCTGTGAGCTTCTATTGCAAAACATTTGCCTCGTATCTGCATGTGTCTGCAAATGTCATTGAAAGACGATAGTCTTGCATGTGGAGAGAGTGAACAAGACATTTATTTGATGTTCTGCGCAACAAAATCAGTGAATGGTATTTTGGAGGCCCTGCGTTAGAGTGCCCCGAGCGTGCAGGAGAGCGAACGAGCGCATCAAGTCACGTCACGCTTGAGACATGAACGTCGTCTGGCAGTTTTCCTAGAGAACAAAGCGCGTGTCTCTGAGATGGGTGTGCGCGCCCATCTCAGATGTGATAAGGTGTAGAACGCAAGGCGACGGGCAGGTGCCACCACCATATCGTCTTAGCAAAGCGTTGGAAACACTCCCCGCCCAGTGCGAGCGTTGCATGGTCAGCGCAGTGTAATGAGCGCTACGGTCCTTAAAATTACTTATGTATGCCTTTTTTAGTAAGAGACGCAAATGTAGAGTATATACGTGTTGTGATGGTGCCACAGACATGGACAATAACTGCTTTTTAATTGACAATTGCACAAGCATGAATGCTCAACCTTGAGCAACATTGGTGGGCGCTGCGAATGGGGTCGGCCGTTTCATGTACCCGATGCCGTTAAGAGCAGACAAACAGACTAATGTCCAGACAGACAGGCAGACTAAAATTTTTGCATCGAAGGTCCCCAAGAAAAAACGATTGTCTTTAAAAATGTTTGATAGATAGATATGTGGGGTTTAACGTCCCAAAACCACTGATGATTATGAGAGACGCCGTAGTGGAGGGCTCCGGAAATTTCGACCACCTGGGGTTCTTTAACGTGCACCCAAATCTGAGCACACGGGCCTACAGCATTTCCGCCTCCATCGGAAATGCAGCCGCCGCAGCCGGGATGCGAACCCGCAACCTGCGGGTCAGCAGCCGAGTACCTTAGCCACTAGTCCACCGCGGCGGGGCGTCTTCAAAAAGGGGTAGATACGCACTACACGATAAGCAAACCTCGAAAGCAGTAGTGAGAGTGTATGTCACCTCGTGGCATAGCAAGCAGGTTACAAATTATCAGTACACGGCGAGCGCAGCGTGCCATTTCGGCAATAAGCGCTATGCGTAGTCCACAAGCATAAAATTAAAAAAAAGAATGGTCAAGCGCAACTGCTTCCATGCGCTTTGCGATTTTAGGTAATATGCGCACGTGGGGCATACCGATATCTCTAGTGCGCACATGAAGTCGGAATTAGCACACATACCTTCATATACGGGCAAGCTAAAACAAAAAACGTTTGCAAGTATTCATTATATTTTTCTTTTTTGCATGCCGATGTGATGTGCGGTTCTGACAGATTGAAATGGTACCATAAGAGACGTGGAGGCCCGTACATGTTGCACTATTCATGGGCGCTCGAGTATACAAGTGGTTCCTGCATGTATAGATTGAGGGGAAGACATCTAAGGAGCAGGATTGCTTCTTCCAGTCGCCAACGAGTCGGCCTTTATGTAGTTTACCATGTGCGCACTGCAGTGTCGCCAGGCTGCTGCGCATTCACATGCCGACAAATGTGGCTCTGCAATGCAAACTGCAGCTTAGGCGCGCGGTGCGAGAAGACGACGCTCTCGTTTTCCGCTTAATGGTGATGCGGCGTGCATGCTCTGTAACTAGGAAACACGATTCGACGAAGAGGCAGCGCCTTCCATGCGTTCGCAGACACGATAATTGTAAACATCTGCAGAAATGCCAGCGAGTTTATTTCATTGTTTCTGTCACACACACTCAAAAAAAGCAGTCACAGGCCTGTCTTTGCGCAACAATGCAACAATCAATGTCTTGAAATTTTGTTGTTACGCCCCAGCAGCCAATTATGCCGCCATTCTTCGTGGCAGAATTTTAAAAAGGCTGTCGGCCACGGAAGAATCCTTCAGCCTTTGCCATTCGTCCTTGACGGCAACCCGCGGGTTGTGTGAAGAACACCAGTTCTAATACATTAATAATTTGTCGCGCGACGACAGGCCTGTGTCGTTTTTTTTCGTCATGACAGAAAGCCTGAAATAAACTCATACGCTTATGTACAGATAGTTATGTTCAGCAAAATAAGAATCAGAGATGATTTTATTATGTCATCCGGAACGTTAAGAATTTTTAGTATACAGAAGGTGGTCCCATAGTCAAAAACAGAATTGAGACCTCCTACGGTAATGAATACAGAAAATATTGATTGTATTATCAAACAGCAGCACAAAAAATAAAAAAAATACCATTCAAGTTGGGAAAAGCACAATTTAGGAAAGATAACAGGAGAAAGCTGTAAAAAAATAGAAAAAGCCAGAACCAGACCACACAAAAATTAGAATAATAAAATGCTCATAATTATATACAACATTCCAAATTCAGACAGTACAAGAAACAGAGGTAATGCAGTACTTCTAAAACATTACAAAATTCTAAAATAACACTAGATAAAAATAAAGGTAATTTGGCACTCCTGTACCGCTTTCACAAGAATGCAGTGAAAAAGGCACGAAAAATACACTAGGAACAGACAAAAATGTCCCATCTATTTCAACAATAATTGATGACGATGCGATAACTTTAATTATGTTGCGAAATGATATGAATAGGAAGGAGAGTAACAGAAGTGATGAAAGCTACCCAGATCATGAAAAAGATGAGAGGAAGGTCTTCAGTTCTTTTTTTTTGAATTTGCCAATCAATTGCGATGTTTTGATCACCAGATGTATACTATAGTATTCCAGAAATTGATTCCATTGAAGCAAATTGTTTCTTTTCCAGAGTTATTATGAACCTTCAATATTATAAATTCTGAATATGTACAAACCTTGTCAAGTTAGTATTAGCTAGATTAGACGGAGGCATAAAAAACACACGAAGCTGATTGTTCATTTGCTTGTACAGAAATATTCCTAGTTCGAAATTGAAAGTACCACACATGGTTAGGATGTTGTTAACATGTAGCAGTGTTAAAGCATCACTGCGATATTGACTATGGGTAAGTATTTTAATAGATTGGTTTTGGATACATTGGAAAGAAAGAAGATGACTACTGTAAGTATTGCCCCAGAATGTGATGTATTATTAAGGTGAGAATAAATATAGGCGGAATAGAATGAAAATAATGTAGGTTGGGAAAATATATCACGGGCTTTAAGCAGAACACATGCGCCGTAAGCCATTTTTCTAACGTAGGAAAGCAATATGCCAATAAATTTTCAAGTTGCGGTAAAGCTGCATTCCTAAAAAGATAACCTCTTCTTATGCTTCAATTGCGAAATGATCTAAAACTATTGGCAGGATGAAATTATGTTCACGTTGGTGACGTTGAAAAACACCGAATTTAGTTTTGGTGGGATCGATTTGTAGCTTATTATGGACACAACAAGCAGTGAAGCCTAAAAGATCAATATTTAAACTCTGTGTCAGAGATTGTAGGCATTTAGTTGCGTTAATACTGGTTGTGTCATTTGCGTAAAGTAAACACTTTGAAGTAGTGAGAGTAGTTGGCAGGTCATTGATATAAATTACAAAAAGAAGTGGTCCGAGGACAGAACCTTACGGTACTCCAAAATTTGTTACTTTTGATGTAGAATGAAAACCTAGCAGCCGTACAGTTTGACTTCAATTGAGGAGGTATTTTTTATTAATATTAGCGCAGGAGCAGTTACGCTTATGGCTTCAAGCTTCATGAAAAAAAAAAATGTACTGGTTCATAGTGTAGAAAGCTTTGGTGAAATAATGAAAACAGAACCTGCGTAGAAGCCCCTATCGATTGCCCTCTTTAGTTTTTTAATTAAAGATAACAGAGCGATGTCAGTGGAATAGCCTCGATGAAGAACAAATTGCGAATGTGAAAGAACCTGATATTCATTGACCAATTTGGTCAGGCGAGTTTCGAGCAATTTTTTAAATACTTTAGTGAAGAAAGGTATGGTGCAAATGAGTCAGTAGTTGCATATTTGTGTACGGTCTCCTTTTTATACACAGGAAAAGCTTTTGCTTTTTTCTATTCTACATCAAAGATACTAGTTTTGAAAGCTAAGTTGATAATGAATGTCAAAATATCAGAAACAGCATGTACGATCCTTTTTACGTGGGTTGGGAAAATAATATCAGGGCCAGCACTTATCGTGTTCAGGTTTCGAATAATATCGTGTACTTTGTGAGATGTGGTAGGAAACAAGAAGAATTGTTGTGGCAGACGATAAAGGGGAAGTTGATAATCAGCACCAGGGATGACGTCAGCGTCAAAGAAATATAGTCACTGAAAGCTTCAGCAATCTCTGACGGAGTATCATACTTAACACTTTTAAATATAATGGTGGTGATGCTTAAGGAACTACCCTTCCGGTTCAAAAATGAGTTGACCAGTTTCCACTTTTTTTTATATATCTGAGCCAGCACCATCAACATTTCGTTCATGATATTGCTTTTTAGTGTTTTAAGTTGTAATGCAAGGGTGTTGCGAACTTTTTTGTAATGTGCAAGTAATTTTATAATAAATGGTTTCTGTTTTGTTTTTATATAAAGGTTGTTATGGCTCCTAGCTCCTACAATTATTTTTCAGTAATCTAAGGATTGTGAGGACTGGCATAACTTTTTTTTTACCTTTACAAATCTGAGTGTGACGCTGAATAGAGGGCAGTTATATTGATGAAAACTCTGTGAAGGCCATTTTTGGATCTTCTAAGCGTATTAGTGAGCACCAGTCAGTGCACATACCATCATCAATGAACAACTAGCTCCCTGTCTAGAACATGCCTAATGAAAAATATGCTAGTTGGAGTAGCGCGACAGTTGAAGCGCTCAAGAATTGGGTAATGGTCCCTGATATCGACAATTATGCAGCGTGTGGCAATGGATATTAAACATTTGTAGCCAAAAATCTAGTAAACACTAGAGTATTTCAAAAAACTAGGAGAAGAAAGGTTAAGTAAATTCATATTGATGTCACCCATGATATCTAGATTTGCGTAATTGAGAACTAATGTGTGCAGTACTTTTGGAGGGCTTCACCGATGAAGATGAGGATCGATAGTTGCACCAAAGATCAAACTCTTGTTGTCAAGGTTAGGAAAGTTGGAGTTAAGTTGAGCCCAAACACTTTCGCAATCACTCACATTTAACTCGATGTTGTGTCGAAGACTATAGTGTACGTTCGGCTTGATATAAACAGGAATGTTTGCGAACACTCGTATGCGTAGTTGCTTAGCTGAATCGTGTTTCTTAGCTGCCGAGCCTAGGTGCCGCATCACTGAAAGGGGCAGAATGAGAGCGTCATCTGCTCGGGTCGCACTTTAATGCAGTGTAGAACAGCGAGTCATTTCTGTGGGCATGTAAATGTGCTCTAGCCTATAGCAGCACCCCACTGGCAGTGTGTACTTGGTTAACTACAGGTCGACTCGTTGGCGACCGGAAGCACCAATCCTGCTCCGCAGATGTTCTCCCCCTCACTATATACCTCAACGCAACATCCCGACTCCATGAGCACCCACGAGCTGCGCTGTCTGCAGAGTTACGTCGCTTTTTCGCTACCTGTGTCCACGCGTTTCGCGTGTCCTACTTTCATTCGTGAGTACTGTACACGCCTTACTGTTTATAGTAATAATCTAACAGCTTTTTAGCCCACAAAATCAAACTAGTTTCAAGGAATAAATTATTGGCACGTGTGGACAAATCTTGCTTAATGTTCCGGAACAAAGCTACAAAATTTCTGGTTCTCACGTCAAGTTTTCGTCGCCCACACATTTTCTTCCGCCTCTTTGTAGAGAAAATAAAACCAAGGCAGCCGCGGTGAAGTCGGAACATTGCACTCGCACGCAATATTAAACTTTTACAGACGACTTGGACGCACTCTATAAATATTTCATTGCAACTTCGTGACATCTAAATGGCGGTACATACCGTTTTGTAACAATGCAAAGCGACGAAAATCCTGAAATCTTGATGGTGACTTCGGCATTAAACCAAATGAGTCCACACAGCACGTAATGAAGCATAGAAACCCAATGAGAAACAGCAGCGGTAAAACGGATGATGAAGGCAGCGCTGCAAAGTTCACAAAGACGGCAGGCAAAATAGATGGAGCGCGTCACCAAGTGCGCATAGAGGGGCTTTTTTTTTTTACACAGTACTCCGCTCCGATCAAAAATTTTAGTGATCATGTGGGCTGTTCAGTGTTGATCTTTTTATGATAATCGTTCGTCTTTATGAAGTTATTTTTCAAGCTCAGCAATTTCGATGTTTTTTTGCAAATGTTCAGAAAAAACAACGATTTGCCAATTTGAAGAAATAAATTTGGGAGCTCAATACTCGGCCCATTTCTGGAGATTCGAGAGAGATGGTGTGGTTTGTTGGGTATGAGGCATGCAGAACTAACCAGCAGCCGCCAGTGCACTGCGAGTACGAACACGGCGAAAACCTTGCTTCCGTCGTCGTGTCATTCATTCATTGTATAACTACATCACTAGATAAAACACTGCTGCTGTAGACAGAATTTTTCATGGAGTCCAAAACAATGATGACGAAAATTGAACAGCTGCTTCATACTGTGATCACCATGGAGTGTTTATGGCATAACCATACTTCTCGAAGAGGCCTCGCGGTGCCGTCTTCAAGAATCGTTTATATGTGCGGCGCCGCTTATGTTTATGTACTACTTTTTTATGACTGACTGACTCCTTTATGTGCTACTAATTTATTTTCGTGCGGCTCAATGCACATGTATTGAGCACTAGATCTGCCGGGGGCATTAAGGCATATTTTCTGTGATTGTGCATCAGCTTTGCGAACACGGGTCCGGCCAAGACGTTTGAGTGCCAGCCGATAATTCGATTATGAGAGCGGGAGATCACGTGCGTTTAAACTAACAGATTTGTAAGATTCGTGGGGACCTAAAGTCAGAGGATGGCACGCCCCCCCCCCCTTCCCGCCGAAATTTTTTTCGCAAGGCATAGAGAGCAAAAAATGGCCATCTTAAGGAGGTGCCTCTCCCGAAATCTAAATAGTGCTCTCCCCCCCCAAAAAAAAATAAATCTCGCTACTTGCCTGCTTACAGCCCACCTTAGTTCAAGCATATCACCACTGCACACTGTTTCATGCACCTCCTGATCTGAAGGTTGTGTATTCCGTCCCAACCTCGGCGGTGGCATGGTGCAATCAATTGGCGGACTCGGAGTGGCCGACGAACTCGGCGCCGGAGCACTCCGCTCTGGCGGAGGACAACAGAAGAAAATCTACCCAAAGACGCACATTGACAGTCGACAGCGAGAGAGTGCGCCTAGTGTCAGATGCTATACCATCGGTGTTTTCGAACTGTCCGTCCTACCTGAGCACGAATCGCAATCGTCGAGAATCTCCTGTCTCGAAACGAGCTCGAATGGAAGACGAGGCCTTGAGCAAAGCGATTAAGGACTCTATATGCGCAAAAAAAGCGAAGAGGAGAGAAATGCTGTGTCCTCTTTCGATCACTTAAGAGGCAAGCTTTTTGCTGTATGCAATAATGATTTCTGGACCTTCAAGGCCAACGATCGTTGTGTGATCTTTCTCCGCATCGAAGATAATCCTTCACCGCACGTGAGGTTTTCCGTCACTGTGCTTGCTCATCTCTCACTTGCAGTCTCAGCAGGTATGATCAAGCTGGTTTTATTACCTTGCGGAGGCGCAGTTCCAGACGCAGTGCGCGACATCCGGACGTTGTCCTCACTGCTCCAGCAGCTGGAAAACCACGTGACTGAGACGGCTGAAGTTGCAAGTCCGTCGAAAACAGCGTCAGTGTTGAAGCATATTGGCTCCTTATTGAATGAACTGTCCCAAGACAGGGACACGACCGAAGAACACAGTGCTTTGTTTCGTTTGCTAAATGAGCAAATAGCTCTCGCACGCTCTGCCCCCATTCGTCGCTACAGTGCTGAAACCTTAGTGTTTTCTAGCATCCTACACTCCATATCTCCGCACGCCTATAACTTTGCCAGATCAGCGTCGACGTTGACTTTACCCCATCCTTCAACCCTGTGCCGCGTCTGTTCCAAGTATGATGGTGATCCACTGAAGGAGCAAAACGAAGCGAACTTCCTCTCCTACATTCGAGAAAGAGTGAAGTGCATGCAGCTGTACGAAAAGACTGTGACGCTAATGGTTGATGAAACTCATATCAAGCCATACTTCGATTATAAAGGGGGCAGCATAGTTGGATCTTCAGCCAATTCTCAAGAAGTAGCCACAACCGCTCATGTTTTCATGCTTCAGTCGCTCTTGTCATCAAACAAAGATGTGCTTCACGTTCTTCCTGTTACTAAAATGACTGCCGAAATTCTACATGAGTTCTGCAAGAAAGTAATTTTAGAAGTGAAATCTATGGGCCTTAGGGTCATTGCTGTAATTACCGACAACAAGTCCCTCAACCGGAAAATGATGTCGTTTTTCTCAGAGAAACAGGAAGTAAGCATTGTATATCCTCATCTAGCCGACAACAATCAGCCTCTGTTTTATGTCGTAGACCCTGTGCACATACTGAAATGCATCAGGAACAACTGGATGAATAAAAAAACGAAGGAATATGCTTTTACTTTCCTGAAGTGAGCCTGTCAGGAATATTGCCCGACGGGCCGTCCAGAATGAAAGCAGCATCATTTGAAGCCGTACGGCAGCTCAATGCACTGGAGCAGACATCGCTTCTCAAGCTTGGCTACAAGCTAAATTCCAAGGCAATCAATCCAACACCTATGGAGAGACAAAATGTAAAGTTGGTGTTAAATGTCATTAATCCGTTTGTATCAAACGCACTTAAGACGCGTGACGATGCCCTTGAAACCACATGTGCCAGTTCAACAGCTCTCTTCAGAAACATCATATCGACGTGGTGGAAAATCGTCAATGTGAAGACCCATTCAAAAGGTCACCGACTGAACGACACCCTTTAAAATCCAGTGAATTCTACGGTGGATCAGCAGCTGGTTTTCATTAGTGGCATGGTAGACTGGCTGGATGCTTGGAGCAGCGTCAACATGAGCCGTGGCTGCTTGACAAGGGAAACACATTCTGCGTTGAGACTCACTTGCTTCTCCCTTGTTGAGCTGTCGCGGTACTGTTTGGAAGAACTGATGTTCAAATACGTCTTGCTGGGAAAATTTCAAACTGACACTCTTGAAGGTCGCTTCGGTCGCTACCGTCAGCTTGCTGATGCACAATATCATGTTGCCGTGAGGCAGCTTCTGGAGTCTGAAAAGAAAATTCGTCTGCAAAAGCTGCTGATGCTTCCGCAGCCAGACATCAGCAGCGAAAGTGACACAGAAGTATCGCAACATAACTTCTCTGTTCACATCGCAAAAGATGAAATTTCCAACCAAAAGCATGACATGGAGGTCGTTGCTTATATCGCTGGATATTGTGCTCTTTCAGCTCTGAAGAAGCTGTCATGCGCATTTTGCAGCAGCGTGCTCGTCCTGGAGAGCAGGAACGTTGATGTGGAAGGTAACACAATGATTGACAACTTGTCAAGAGGAAGCTTAAAGTTTGCGCAGCCATGTACTGTGCACATGGTGCTTGCTGTTGACAACGCTTGTTGTCGAAAACCTCACCAAGGGAGAAAATGTAAAGGCGTTCCTCGCGTCGAACAACCAACGTGGCAATGTAAGCTCCATTACCACATCACTGCTAGGAGATGTTGAGCTAGAGACTTGTGAAAATGGCCATACCTCTCAGACTATCGTGCGGCATGTAGTGCGTGTTGCAACAAATGTCGCTCTGAACAACTTTTGTAGACTTCGAAATGACACCATCCAAAGCACCGCACAAAAAAAAAGGCAGCTGACAGAAAAATCAAAACATTGAACAAGAAATGAGGTAGGATGGTTTTAGCCTTTCGTCCTAATAAAACCACTTCTACAAATGCATTTCTGACTATTACAGTTTGATCACTAAAGTGTAAAGGCAGGCATAAACAAATGCAGACCGCGCAGAAACAAAAAAAGAACAAAAAACGAAAAATACCGGCTTTCAATGAGTGCCCACAGCAGACATAACGAGAACGAGTGGCGATGACGGTCGGGGTGCAGGTGGGCAACTAGCGTGACGTCACGCTCTCCCTGGAGGGGACTTGTCAATAGTCTAGGTGGTGTTGGCTCAAGACGTAGGAACAAATTTCGGTGAGACCGGCCTCTTGTCTTGTGTCCATGCTAAGATGAGGGACTCTTAAGTTAGGACTTCGGCAGCGCAAAGAAACAGTGAAGGATTCTCTACGTAGTCTGTCCAAGTTATGTGTGTTCATTTTTTATGTGTCTTTAAAGTGTGGTGTACAAATAGCCTCGTCTTTTCGTTGGTGTCCGGGTGACGTCTCAGACAACCATTCACTAAGAACTTGCACATTGTGATAACATACATAGCAACGTAACAGGGTGTAAGCGACTCTATGTGTGAATGCCTCAGGGGGATGGATATGTATAGGGGAGAGAGAGCATGGTTATTGAATGCTGCCTGCGTCGGTGTTGCGAGGCAAAGTAGGGAAGCGTAGGAGTCGAGAGACTGGGGACGTGCATGCGCAGTACGGTTGGTCACGCCACACACCGGATTGAACTCGACCGTAAAATTCTTCGTATCCAGAATGTCCTGTCTAATGAGTGATGTGTATATATGGCAGCTAACTTCAGCATTGAAAATAAATTCAGCATATCCACGGGGTGAATGATAACGAGTGAGGCGAAGCGTTTGTTCGACCGTCCATCCGCCCGTCTGTCCGTGCATCTGTCTGCCTATCCGTCTATCCATCCGTCCGTCTGTTAATCTGTCTGCCTATCTTTCTATCCAACCATCTGTCTGTTAATGTGTCTGTCTGTCTGTCCATCCAACCATCCGTCTGTTAATCTGTCTGTCTGTCTGTCCATCCAGCCGTCCGTCTGTTAATCTGTATGTCTGTCCATCCGCCCGTTCATTTGTTAATGTCTGTCTGTCTGTCTGTCTGTCTGTCTGGCTGTCTCTCCGTGTGTGCATCTAGTGAACATTCCAAGTACCACCATCTCGCAGCTTTTCATCGTACATCCATCATATACAAGTACCGCTATCCAGCGGAAATTCTAAGGACTAAACGGGAGGTGGCTACTACGACTACGATGCGCGACATACGACTCACGGAGTAAGCAGCTTTGCCCTTAAAGTGAAAAACATACATTCTATTTAACGTCACAGGAAAAATTCACCAAAAAACAGCATAGCTTATAATATTTACAGTAATATTTAAAACAAAGGCTTACTTCAGGGGCATTGTTCGCATTTCTCAACGCCCCGTCTGGCAGCAGTTGAAAACCAAGTCACAAATCATATTCAATGTTCCTTATTTTCGTACCAGGTAATAAAGATGGAACAGCCAAATATTCGAAGAAACATATGGGAAACAATGGAAATTAAAATAAATAAACATGAACGCTGAAAAGACCCGTTCTTGATAGGGGCTGGCATTTGTCTATTATAATAGTTCGGCGCTCTTGGGCTACATTGATCGTCTTTTCTATCTACGAGACCATCTCGAATACCTCACGTAACTTTATACGCACCACAAGTAAAGAAATCAGCACAGCTTGCACTAAGTTTAGTGATGCTGCAGAAGGAGGGGGCGAGAACTGAAGAAAAGAAACGACGCAACTTCTGTGAAGCTGGTTCACGCTGAGCTGCTGTAGGCTGTTAGCAATTTCTGTCTCAGTCCGGCTTTTACCTACCCAGATGCCTCTTTTCGGCCTCTTATTCTATAAAGTACTACTTGGTTGCTATGCTTGCCCTCTTTATCTCTCTGTCTGTAGGGAGACCTTGACAGTAACGACTCTGCCGTAAGGAAACCTATAGCCTGTAGTGTCATTAATATCGGTGAATTGCACTACTTACCGCACGGACCCATGAAAGGTAACAGCTGCTCGTTGCTGCTGATCTAGTTAACCATATTTATCTAATTTGGTCGGTGAGAAAACCCGTGCCGGTTCATGCTGATTGCATTTTCTTCTGCCCCAAGAGCTTTGCTCTGAAACCATGCAGATATCCGCAGTGCAACAGGATAGAAAGTAGTTGTGGTTTGTACAGACATCCTTGAAGCAGTGAAAAAAGACGTAGGCCGTGAAGGATAACTATACGAAAAAAGCGGAGATTCGCAATGAAAACTGTATTTGAAAAAAAATCTGAGAATACGAGAAAAACAAATACGGACAGGTAGAAACGTGTGCAAAATAAAAAGCCCTAATCAAGTCAGCATTACATTACTTCACAGAGACGCGCTAAGAAAGAAGCGGCCTCTATTTTTCCGCCTGTGACAATGATGCCTGCCGAGGCTTTTGTCGTCCATTCTTTTGATATCGAAGGTTTCTATTTCCTCACGAGTATAACCTTGCATTTGTGTAATAACAAGATTTTATCTGGAAAAACAGGAGTATAACCACACGTGCAGCAGTGTGGTGCGCGCGTGCATCACACCATGTACGGCACTCACTGCAGCATTGGTGCTCACTGGCAATGCTGCTTTAACACAGATATAGACATCCGTTGTTATGACCCACGTACTAATTCGCAAAAGTAAATGGAATCTGGTAGACAACCCCACACTTCGTTGACGATTCCTTAACGCATTTCTTGAAGCAGTTATTAGTATCAACGCGAGGATATATTTTATTTACTCGACCAAAGTGATTTACAAGCAGCCTGAAAGAATCAGTTTCGAAACGCAATGACGAGTCAGATTGTACAGAGTGTTTTGGCAATGAGTTTAGAAGCATTTCTTGAGTTGCTGATGTTTTGTCTGAACAACAGGTTTGAGAAATGAAGTGATAGGTTGTATCAGCTGAAAAGGAGAACGTGCATCAGCTCGAGAGTAGCTTCAATGTTAAACGACCTATACTTTGGCCGGGTTTACCTAATACTTCAGCATATGAATCCTCGAAACATGACTGCTTTTATATTTCATTACCTCTATAATTACTTAGTGTTCTTTTCTTGCATGAACAAACGCAGAAGAGTAGCCCAGCCGCAGTGATCTAGTGGCTGAGGTACTCGGCTGCTGACCCACAGGTTACGGGATCGAATCCAGGCTGCGGCGGCTGCATTTTAGATGGAGGCGAAAATGCTGTAGGCCCGTGTCCTCAGATATGGGTGCACGTTGAAGAACTCCAGGTGGTCGAAATTTCCCGAGCCCTCCCCTACGGCGTCTCATAATCGTATGGTGGTTTTGGGACGTTAAACCTCGCACTTCAATCAATCAACAGGTGAAACACCATGAAAAAAGCACATGTAGCAGCATATCCACGGAGTGAATGATGATGAGTGGGATGAAGCGTCCATCAGCCCGTCCGTGCTTTCGTTCGTCTGTCAATGCAACCATCCGTCTGTACGTCTGCGCGTCCATCTATCTATCCGTCTGTCATCTAGTCTGTCGGTCCGTCCGACCGTGCGTCCATGTAGTGAACACTCGCACTTCCGCCATCTCGCATTTCGCATCCCCTGTGGCACATACCCGCTCCACGCATCCTCCATCCATTCGTCCGTCTGCTAATGTCAGACCCACGCCTTAAGGAGCTTCGCCCCCCAATATACTAGTGAAAGATAGATGCAGAGGAAAAGATAAACATACAAACATACAGACTAAAATGCACAAACAAGCGAGGGAAACTGCAGAAAGAAACATGCAGCAAAAAACCGAAAGAGACAAAATTAGAAAAAAGACGAGAAATAAAGAGAGGCAAGGAGGAAGATAAAAAATCGTCGAAAGAAAAAGAAATACAATCCATGTACAGAGAAATGAATAAAAGTGAAAGGAAACAATAAAAATAAACAAACGAGCGCACTTACACGCGCTCTTCCTTGAGATTAGTGCGAAGTCACCATACATTTTTTTCTTGTTTCACAGACAGATGTGAAATTACTCTGCCACTGGGTTCTTTAAACTCGTTGTTTAAGCAACATCTTAAATACAACCATCTATAGACACAAATACAATAGAATCATCCACCGTTACAATGTGATGCGTTTGTGCAAGAACGCAATCAATTCCGCGAATTCTCTGCATATAAATGATTCATTAGAGCAGAACAACAGCTTTTTCCGTTGAAGCAGCACTGGTAAGAGGTGCAGATAACCAGAATCATGCGATGCCCATCCAGTGTTACGTTATACCAATACTATATCACAATGCAGTGGTTAAAACTTGCGTCCCACACTTTGTGCATTGTTGCAGATCTTGTGGATCTAAATATTATAAATGTAATCAAGCGCGCACCTAAGTTCACATGAAGACAATTGCCTTGAAAAGATACATATTTTTTTAGGACTAGGATGCTGCAGGTAGCCGGTGGATCTAGCCTTTCATAATTTGCAGGTGATTGCCCCGCCAGGTCTTCTCTTCGCTAATTGTGACTAATGCACTCTTGTTTGTTTCTTTTTTTAACTAGGCATGGGCAGGCGTTTAAAAAGTCGCACGTATGGCGAGACGTAATCCTTTTGCATAAGCCAGCGGCCTGTGTGCTCTGCGCGCACTGTATTGTGCCGGTACCCCGATCTCATTGCACTGTACCCCAACAAATTGTCACTCATCACAAGTCACATGCGAAGTCTGTAGCATTAAAAAACTTCAAGAGAAGTCGCTATTTCTGCTTCCAATAGATCAAGTGACCACGCGGAGACACCATGTCAGTTACGCTGTCAGGTGGTGAGCCTAAACGTTTTCTTTTTCTCCATTACCCCCGTTGTTGATTTGAGGTGAGCTATTTCAAGAATAATGCGGGGTCTTGCAAATGCTAGCGGAGGTTCCTTGCTACGTATTTGCGAGTGTGAGCTATTCATTTATCCTTGTGTTCATTTGAATATTTATATAACGCATTTTAAGTTTAACACACTTGATTCACAATCTATCTTTTTCTTGATGTGACATGTTAGTTTATTACTGGCAAGAAGTTGTTTTGTTTGAGCAATATTCACGCCATATTTCTTTTCCTTCAGATTTGTTGAGTGCTTATATAAATAATCATATTTCGTATGAACAACTAAAACGCTACGAGTGATTTGATTTCATTAAAATAGCGCAATTTTTGAAGATCAGTACTTCTGCGCCATCTTTTTTTTTTGGAGGGCATTAAACTGGCATGAATATTACCTGACGCTTAACTTATAAAAAAGCACGCATACAATCGCAACCTACCTGTCGTTATTCATAAAAAATATTTTCGCCTTTCTTAAACACAGTTTGAAGCTTCTTGGCTTTTTCTTGTTTATTACCCCGCCAGTTTAATTAAGCACTTGATTGATTTCCCATGAAGCAGTAATTAGGATTTGGTATAGTAGAAAAATGTTTACGGCTCTGGTAAAACCAAGCATTAGGCGAGTTTGTATTGCATTGTGGACGAGGATTTTAGCAAGAATGGGAATTTTACCATCCACATATCTCTGGTGTTTGGAATCTTCTTGGTGGTTGACGCCTGTAGTGTTTGTTGTAGACTTGCATGGTATGCAGGCGTCTTCTAGTCGCGCAAGTGGCAGTGGTATCGTGCTACCTTCACAAAAAAAGTAGGAGACAGCGTCAGTCTATGGTGCTCGTGTACGTTCAAACTAACCCCATGCTATGTTGCAACAATGCACGCCCGGGGGCTCTCAACTTGGTTTACGACCATGACAGGGGACTATATCTCTTATAGCCAGCGGCTTAGTGAAGGAAGTGAGGGGGGCTAATGAATCTTCATGCCCCCTTTCACCCACCGATACTTATTCTTCATCTCGTGTATTGCCGACCAGAACATGTATTTACGCTGAAAATATTGCTACATGTTTTCTAGGATACCTTTTCTCAAACTAAAACACAGTGGTGAGAATATTGCTGACGTCTCGCAGCACTTTATCTGACTACTCAGCCCATCATACCATCATATGTACCCTGCGAAATACTGTTGAGTTGAGTTGAGTTCATTTACCACGTACAGTTGCGCGGTAAGTCACTGGGACAGGAGAAAAGCTGTATAAAAGCAGAATGACAAAGCCCCATATCCCCATGTTAACTATGGCAACAGGCGAACTTTTATTGTGTATAGATACAGACTGGTGTCTGTCTGTTAGGTAGCTTTCAATTAGATTTAAGGCCACACTACAAATTCCATAACAGTGCACTTTTTATTAGTGTCTGAGGATTTATTTCGTCGTGTGCTTTCGACATATCTGAAAATATCCCAAGTGTGAACTTTTTGGCCTGAATATTCCTGAGAATCAATTTGACCTTTTGAAACAATAGAGCTCTTTCGGTTGATAACCCTGATCCTATAAATCTTATTGTAATTGAGTATTAACGCAATGTTTGTCGAAACGTTTTAATTATCAATCACGAATATTTCTTCAAGTACTTTGGATAAAAGTGGGAGAATCGAAATCGGCCTGTAATTAGTTAGTTTTTTATCTCCAATTTTAGGATCACCATCACCGTCTCATCTTTCGTATACTGCAAACACACCTTGACACAGATTAGCCTTTCGGGATGCAGTGAGACTCTTAATCACGGGCTCCGCTCTCCCACGCTGAGCCTTGCCGTGAAGGAGCGATTGCTAACTAGAAGGGAGTACGAGATTTTGCTGAAACTTGCTGTGCTAAGTCAAAATATAACCTCTACAATCATGAATTCACCTGGTTTTGAATTTTTTTTGCAGGATAAAGCTGCACAAACGGAGTTGCCAATACACTTACGGCGGGGACGTCTTGAACACGAACAGATTGAACTTTTTTTAGTGCTTACTGCCAACGTAACGTTGCTTACACCTGTGGAGGAAGCGAGGAGTATTTCGGACAGGTATGATTGTCTTCTTATAGAACATCATTGAATTCCGCGTATCGAGCGTGCTGGAAACCAAGGCATCGCTCTGTGCAGTGCCGGATGCAAGATGCATATAGCTGTAGGTTCAAGATACGTATACAACATCTCTTTGGCAATAGAGGCGTGACAAACTCAGCCGTCACTATGGTCCCTGTTGAAAATAGTTCCGCAAATACAATCAGGACAGAACAAGCCCACCTCGGAGTGGGCATGACTGAAAGCATTTAGAGAGCCGTACTGCTTCAGGTAGAAAATCTGGAGAGATGAAAAGCTAATTAAGCGCTGGCTATAGTTTTTCCAAGTGGTCCAGTCTAGTCCTGTATGACTAGAAGCAGCACATAGAAGCTAGTGCCACCCAATAGTGCCGTAAGACACAACCTATTAGAAACAGCAAAGGTGGTCCCGATTGGGGGCTTTTTGCGGGGTATCACATAGTTACAACACCGCAAAAAAGATTATGAGCTCAATCGCGAAGTCTAGCTTCGTTGAAAAGGGGCAAAAACGTGAGAAAATTAAGGACGTTGCTGTCTTTTGCAAGCGTCTCATTTTCTCAGTATCCCTGAGAGCTAATTACAACTGCAGGGAGGCGGCAAATATGAGCTCATTCACGCTGTTTTGTTAGTGACAGCATAAAAGTCGCCCAGAGAGCTTAACCTCTGTGCGGCAGCGATGCGGCAGCGATGAAACTATAGAGCACGTTCTCTGTCACTGACCAACGCTTTCCGACTCGCCAACACTCTGCGGAACTAGTGGATTTCTTGGGATTTATCAACATTTGGCGGTCATGGGCGAACAATTGTTTACTAATGAACTTAAAGTTAGCCGCTGTTATCACATGCGTCTGACACCGTGAGCCCAGTAGGTGGAGCGGTTTCGAAAGAAACTGTTGCGCGTGGGCACACGCCGGTGCTGCGACGACATAGCCCACA
This sequence comes from Rhipicephalus microplus, assembly GCF_013339725.1. Taxonomy (NCBI): domain Eukaryota; kingdom Metazoa; phylum Arthropoda; class Arachnida; order Ixodida; family Ixodidae; genus Rhipicephalus; species Rhipicephalus microplus. The sequence goes on from NC_051165.1 coordinate 140,202,366, forward strand.
ACGTGGCCAATAGCGCGCATGTTTGGGACCGACGTAGCTGATAACACGGGCAATAAAGAGGGCTTATGACACCAGTGCCGGATGGTTTCAGATGTGAAGCAGCTCATGACGAAGCTCAATCCGATGTGGGTCGTGGCCACCCTTACTGCACAAGCGCCAACTCTCCCCTCTCCTCCTGTTAGCGTGTTGAGGTGGGAGAACCCTCTCCTCACACTCACGCGAAGAGAAAGGGAGGGTTTACGCATGCGCAGTGGAGGAGCGGACGCTATCGAGGCCCTCTCCTCGTGTGAGCGTATGGAGCTGAGAGGAGGTTCCATAACACTGCCTCAGTTTCATTTCTCCTCTGCCGTTTATCTCTTCGCCACAGCTGTGCACTCGTATGTAACGCTGCGCGGGCTCTCTTCTTTGCACTTTCCTTGCAGTGCTGTGTGTGTTGCGGCACACACATGGTAATACACACAAATGGGAGGAGGGTAATATATGCGGTAAACATCATATACACAACTCCACACAGGTGAAACATACACGGAAGCATACAAATGGAACCATCAAATGAAAACACGAGTCAACACCATCGCTACTTCACATACCCACATGGTGTCCTTCAGACGGTGTAATTTCAATGGATGGTTTCCTTCAGTGAAAGACGATGTAATTACACCGTCAGTGAAAGACGATGTAATTTTTCGTTTATCCTAGTCATATAGAGCTTTCGCTGTAAACGAGCACACATAAGTGTAATACCTCTAAGCAATTACGCTGAAATGCAAGTTGCAACTAATTTACAACAGGTACAATAATTCGGGCGACAAGTGTATGGTGAATCGCTAATGATTCAGAAGCATGGGATAACAGAGGCTAACTTTAAGTTCCTAAGTAAAGAATTGTTCTACACGACCGCCAAATGTTAATAAATCCTAAGAAATCTACTAGTCCCGCAGAGTGTTGGCGAGTCGGACAGCGTTGTTTTGTACAGAAGTCAAGCTCTCCAGGCGACTTTTAGGCTGTCACTCAAGAAATGGCGTGAATGAGCTTATAATTGCCGCCTCACTGTAGTTGGAATAAGCTCCCAGGGATACTGAGAAAATGAGACGCTCGCAGAAGACAGCAACGTCGTTAATATTCTCACTTTTTAGCTCCTTTTTAACGAAGCTAGATTTTGCCCTTGGGCTGATAATCTTTCTTGCGGGGCTGTAAATATGCGATACCCCGCAAAAAGCCCCCAACCGGGACCACCTTTGCTGTTTCTAGTAGGTTATGTCTTATGACACTATTGGGTGGCACTAGCTTCTATGTGTTGCTTCTAGTCATACAGGACTATGCTGGACCACTTGAAAGAACGATAGCCAGCGCTTAATTAGCTTTTCATCTCTCCAGATTTTCTACCTGAAGAAGTAGAGCCCTCTTAATGTTTTCAGTCATGCCCACTCCAAGGTGTGATCATTCTGTCCTGAATGTATTTGCGGAACTCCTTTTCAAGAGGGGCCATAGTGGCGGCTGAGTTTGTCTCACCTTCACCTAAAGAGATGTTGTATACGCATCCTGAACCTATAAGTATATGAATCTTGCACTCAGCACTGCAAAAAGCCATGCCCCGATTCCCAGCACGCTCGATAGGTTCAGTGCGTCATCGGGTTTAATCAACTGTGAAATACCGGGGCCGCACGTTTTAGCTTTCGCTGGTTAAGCATTTGTACCGAGTGCTTGCGCGGTGATTTTTTGTGGACAACGAAGGCTCTTATGAGATCAGATCAAGCACCGATATTTGCGGCGCAGTTTTTTCCGCCGCCGCCACTGAAGGTGTGCTTAAGCTCCATCGCGCATAATGGGACTAACGATGTGCTGGATCCAGCTGCATTTGAGCCACGACGCATTGCGTATCATTCGAGTATTTTTCCATGCAGCTGCGTCGGTTGCTTGTAATTTCTTCACAAAAGACCATGTGCAAGCGTCGTATGGGGGCATGGATTAATCTTCACAAAAGAAATACAGTGGGTTGGAAGAGTGAAATAACATCTAGGCGCACACACAAAATGAATTGCGTAATGAGTCAGATGTTTAAGCTTAAAACTTATTGCAAAAAATTAAGAGGCATAATTTTCTTTACATTGTCAGCCCCAGCTTTACGAAAATCCTGATATTTTTTACAACGAAGTCGTGGGTATCTCGCTTCTATACGGAATGATGGATAATGGCATAGTTGCTATCCTTGTACCTTGTATGGAAGACAGTGCTGTTTGCGGTCATTGCGGCAGCGATGAAACTATGGAGCACGTTCTCTGTCACTGCCCTCGTTCCAGCGCGCAAAGACGGCAACTAGCTGCTGCGTTAGCTCGCCTTGACGACAGACCTTTGTCTGTACCATCAGTGCTGGAAAGGCGACACGATTTGTGTGCTCACAGAAAATCAGTGAAGGCCTTACTGAACTTTTTGCGTGGCAGTGGCTCATTGTATAGACTATAGCACCCCGGCCCCCTACCCCCTTTTTTGCGCGCGTCTATTTCCCTCTTCACTTTCTTTCCCATTTTTCTTCCCCCTTCCCCTAGTGCAGGGTAGCAAACCGGATGCTCCATTTTCTGGTTAACCTCCCGGACTTTCTCTCATTTTATTCTCTCTCTCCTGTACCTTGCACATATATAGTTGCAGTAGCCGCCCCAAGAAAGTTTACTGCGGGTTCTGCAGAGACGGGGACTTCAGAATTCCCTGTTACTGTGCCGCGTTTTCCGCGCAGGCCTGGTGTATTGATTTTTCTTTGTCATAGTTTAGTTAATTCTGTGCATTTATTGTGCCTGCTTGCATACTGAATGTCGAACAACCTAAAATTTTGTCATTCCCCGTGGACGGCAAGAGGTGTGGTGACCACTGCTGAAGCATTGGTTTCCTGTTTCCCCGGACGAGGAGTGGAGAGGGAGTAAGGGCTTTCGGCAAGTGGTTAATTAGGTGCTCATCAAAGGACGCAAGGCAAAATAATTTCGTCGTTTTAAATGCGAAGCATTTATTGGCGAACTTCTGCGACATTTAGTGTATGTATCTATCTAGCCGCCTACGACTTTTAGCTCTCTTGACTGTATGAATATTGGTAGTGATACCATACTTGGTATGTCACAACTTGACTGTGAGGCGAGTATATTTGACTAGTTATCAGATGAAAATCATGACATGTATGACATGAATGTCATGATTTACAATTAATGGTCTTGCTGCTCTTGCGGTGGTTTCGTTCACATGACATGTTACAAAACTGATATGGTATGACATGATTGCATGGGGAACACAAGCAACACACCCTAACATGCAAAGCATAATATGCGTGACGTGTAACAACATGACTACATGCCACACTTATGATGCGCTCACGGCCATCTGTTAGCGTCACGTATACAACATTTGGTGTAACTAGATGTCAATGGATGACGAAGGTATGAGAATGGTGCAAACAGGACTAACATGACATGCGTGTCATGTGACAACATGACTACATGCCACGCTCATGATGCGCTCGCAGCCATTTCGTTAGCGTCACATATACAAAATTTTGTATTACGGTACGTGAATCGACGACATGGGTAAATGACACATCCAAACATGATAATCACGACATGCGTGTCATGCATGTAACAACATGACTACATGCCACACTCATAATAAAACTGCGGTCATTTTGCTAGCTTTACATATGCCAAATTTAGTATTACGTCACGTGAATGAATAACGAAGGTATGTGACTGGTGCAAAAATGATAATCATGAGATGTGTGTCATATGATAAGATGACTACATGCCACAGTGAAGGCGCCAATATACTTCGACAAGACACAGCGCGCGTGCGCGCCGGCGTTTGTTTCGTCGCGTCACCCCGGCTTTGCCACGCCAGTCGCCGGTCCTGCAAGAAATTCGCAGGCCTGCGCCGCGCTGCGTTTCTTTGACGCATGCGCGTTTTAGCACGTCCGGCATCCCTCCGTCACAAAAAGAGGCAGACGCAGTGCTGTCTGGGTAACGTAGTGGGTGTAAAAAGGCAGCATGTCGCATTTCGCTCTGGTTGGCTTCGGGCCGCGCCGACGGACGGCGGTCGCACCTGGCGTCAGGCTATAGAGTTCTCACGTTTTGCTAACGTATAGAGTCGCTGTGCCTGCAGCGCACACGCGCGTCACCTTTACGTTGGAGTATATTGGGCCCTTCATAACGCACTCACGGCCGTGTCGCTAGTGTCACGTATACCAAATTTGGTGTTACGTGACTACGATGGATGACAAAGGAATATGACTGGTGCAAACATGATAATCAGCACACGCGTGTCATGCAAGAGCATCACAATATACCACGTTCATAGAGTGCTCGCGGTCATTTCGCTAGGTTCAAATATACTAAATTTGGCATCACGTGACGTGAATAGATGATGAAGGTCAATGACACATCCAAACATGATAATCAAGACACGGAAGACGAGTACGGCATAATTTACCTCCACATTGTAATGTCGTGGTGGTTATAAAGTGACCTATTACATCGTGCTTCGCATATCATCGATTCCCACTGTACGTGGGATCTGCCAATTTTTTTGTAGTCGTGATTTGTTGGCGTCTCTACGCATGGTTTGTCCTAGCAATAAGCTGCATTTTCCATAACAAAATGTAGCTAAGTATACGGCTGCTATTGTACGCCGACGAGCCGGGAATGAATCTTTCTCTGGATGAGGAAGAAGAAAAGATTAAGAGGAGCCCAAATTTATTCACGTTTTATCCACTGTGCCGTCAAAGTTGCTACAGTATCTTTTAATGTGGCTGGTATGCTGAAATTTCAGAAATTATTCATGGGAATAGATCTTTTTTTATTTTTTTTGCCATGTCCGAGAGCATTATCTGCGTTGACGAGGCTGCTAAAGAGACTATTTGTTTATACTGTACACGCGCCATTGTCAAAACTGTTACCGCCTAACGATGATTGTATTTCAAACAGTTGACAATTGGCGACAGCAGACAGACTGTCTACTGTTTTATGTGTATGATCTAGCTAAAGTAGTTTCTCGTCAATCACACTGATATTTTGAGCCCACTCTGCTCGGCGCTTTGCAACATTTGAGTTTGTAACAATGTTTCTAGTTTTATGTACCAAAACCGCGATTCAGTCATTAGGCATCCCGCGATGCACGGCTCCGCATATTTCGATCGCCTAAGAATCCTTGACATGTATAGGCCTACTGAAACACAAGCGGCTCGTGCGCTTACATGGGCCTCCATCAAATTGCGACCTCCACAGGCGGAATCAAACCTACGCCGTTCACGTCAGAAGGGGAACACCGTACTGTACCACGGCTGCGGCTGGTGCTTTGACATTTCCGCAAGTTTGCAATTTTCCTAGCTCTTTATGAATGCAAGCATACGGTGGTCAACAAAGGTCTACATTTCATGTGCATTTTATGCATCCCTAGCCGTCTCTTTCTAGTGCATAGTCTCGAGACTCAGTTGGTGATCTTTTGGAGTACGTAATGTAGAAATAGCCTCTGTGGAAAAAACTCAGAGCATATATCCACGGAGTTAATAATGATTAGTGGGTGAAGTGCCGAAGATCCATCAGCAAAGCCGTGAATCTTCCATGAATCTTGCCCAGTACGTCATCAGAGACGCCCGTCCATCTGTCTGTCTGAGTGCTATTCCGGATATTGTAGAATTCCGCCACGTTGTCAGATTCCGCCATTGATCGTTGCTACTTGGCCAAGTGAGCTGCTATGAACTCTCTGATTGGCTTAAATAGTCGCCATTATGAAATTCCAGAACATGGCAGAATTATACAGTATCCATCCATCCATCCATCCATCCATCCATCCACATCCATCCATCCATCCATCCATCCATCCATCCATCCATCCATCCTCCATCCATCCATCCATCCATCCATCCATCCATCCATCCATCCATCCATCCATCCATCCATCCATCCATCCATCCATCCATCATCCATCCATCCATCCATCCATCCATCCATCCATCCATCCATCCATCCATCCATCCATCCATCCATCCATCCATCCATCCATCCATCCATCCATCCATCCATCCATCCATCCATCCATCCATCCATCCATCCATCCATCCATCCATCCATCCATCCATCCATCCATCCATCCATCCATCCATCCATCCATCCATCCATCCATCCATCCATCCATCCATCCATCCATCCATCCATCCATCCATCCATCCATCCATCCATCCATCCATCTTACTGCCCCTACGAACCAGATGAGTGAGCGCCACTGCGCCATCGCCATCTATTGAGCATTCCGAATATTCGGGGTGGTTACGAAACACAAGCCCAAGCCTTAACGAGCTTCGCCGATAAAAGTGAAACTAGCGTCTCAATAATAGTGTGCAAAACTAGTAAAAAGTAGACGTATATAAATGGGATCACTCGTAAAACTTCGTGTCATCTAACTTTACTCATTCTTCTGCAGTCACTGGTTTGCTATAAAAAGAAGAAAGAAGAAAACTAGTTTCAATTTCTGGCACCATGAATACGGGGACGTATCTGGGCTTGATACATAAATAGTAAATTATAACTTGTCAAAATCTACTTTTGGGCTGGTTGTTGGAAATATTCATAACACAGCGGTGACAAAAGGACCAGACCAGACGAGGTTAATAAAACGTACACAAGTTGTTAGTGCATCTTGTGTACGCGTCTTTCTCCTCGTGTGGTCTTTTTTTTCGCCAGCTGGTGCTGTGTTACTGCGAATAAATTCCAGAATTTAATCGATTGTAACGTAAGCTATTCCTTCAGATTTTTTTTAATATGAAGTCGACGCTCACGTTACAGTACAATCGCGAAATTTGTTTTTGCTTTCTGAACATAATAAAAAGTCACACATTGCAAAACAATCGTGTTTTTTTTGCTCAATAACCTTATTGCGCTATCTGTTACTTTGCCTCTATCAGTCATAATCCCCGCCGCCATCAAAATGAGGCGCTTGTCGTGGGAGAAAAACATTCTATCGCTGAATCGCAAATGCTTAATCCCCCCCCCTTCGCTAAAAAAAATCAATTCTCTCTTATTGTACAAGTAACCACGTGCATAGATGAGGAGTTCTGAAGTGCGTAGTATTGCGCCAGGTGTCACACCAGGTGAAGTGCATAACGTCTTGGCACAGCAAAGATGGCGGCCTGTTAAAGAGCTTCATACCATGAGATATCATTATTATCAGACGCAATAGTGGCGATTGCGGCCTGCCAATTTTCGAAATGTCAAGTACCATGGTGTATATAGGAATTTTATATGGCACAAATGTTAATATTCTTATGACAATTGTGCAGCCACAACAAATTCTAAAGTTTCCCACCCAAGTATCGCCAAGGAAATAACTACAAATCAAGATTATCATAATTACAAGCAGCAACACTGCAAGTATTTGAAAAGGTAATTTTCATATGCGTAGTATATACGAAGTGTATTCTATAGCGTATATGAAAAGCCATTAGACTTGAACGTATTTATGAGTGTTTTATTAATATACCGGTTGCATACTGTGGTGCTGCAGCACTATCAACTTTGCATTTTATCTAATTATTGTACCCCCAGAGCATAAATAAATTGCAAAGAGAGTGGGATGTACATAGTGAAAAAGAGAAAGAAAAAACATAACAATACCAGTAAAACAAAATTATTATACAGAACTGCAAAATTTTGTAAAGCACGTTATACGACATCAAGCAAGGTAGTTACAAGCAATGTAGAGGAAACAAACGTGTAAAGTTACTGTTTGTTTCACGCGGTGGCATTACCACCTTCAAAGAAGGACGACCTGCTGCATTAGTCATTATAACAAATAATTTCGGCTGTTGCTTGTTCCAGTCAAAAAACAACTAAAACCAATTTCCTTGAGAAACAAAAAAAGAAAACAAAAAAAACGAAGCTGCTTCGTTCCCGTCTACAACGCCTACGGCGTAGGCATTATCAAACAATACGTATTCTCAGCATCAACAACCAAGTGCTTGTCACTAGCATACTTTCGAACCCTCTGAACACGAATAAGTTATTGTGGTATGCACCATGCGAATGGCTTCTTGTGTTCACGCTGTGCTTTGCTGCAAAACGTTTAACATTGCTGTAAAATGGATGTTTAGATCTCCTGTGGCCAGAAATGAATGATCAAATGACAGCACTGAGTCGAGCTTGACAGAGAAGGGTCTCAAACACGCAGTCCTCGAAGGCATTGCTTGCGTTCTGCAGCATGCATGCCCCTGTCTTTGCCCCACATTTAAACATTTTCGCAATAAGTATGTTCGTTTGCTACAAATGTGTTGCTGACCTACAGCATTGTGTTTCGTGAGGCGCATTATGTGGTCCTCATGCATGCGTTAAACCTGTGATAATAAAACTATACTTCAGAAACGCCTCCCAGATTTTAGTCATTTGGCTACCGGTATTGACACGTTCCATTGCAGGTGGCAAGTCATCCTCAGGAATGAGCTGTGTAATTGATATTCGATAGATGGATGCGAAACATTCCTTTTATTTCTGGAGGGAACGAATGAACGCGAAAAGGGCCTCTCCCACGTCTGAACAGTCATGCCAAACTCAGCCGCTACATTGTGGCGCGTCTGAAGAGCCCACAGTTGAGTTTCGGAACGGTTTTCCTTATAATGGTAATATTTGCTGAAAGTATATAAAACTGCCCGGACCTCCTTTCCCTACCCCCTATTTTTGCTCCTCTGTCCTTGCGGGACTAAATTGTGTCACAGTGACCCGCTAGATTACCTGAGCTTGAGACTGTTGCTGTAAGGTTATTGACGCGTCATTAGTGGTAGTTTCATTTAGAGCAGTTTCGGATTTGCATTTGGCCAAAAGGTAAAAGAAAAGCGTGACTGAAGAGTCTCAGCATCCGAAATATTGTACTGTCTTATACACCGAATATATTGGGCTAGTGGCAGTGCAGTAAAACATCCGAAGGCGATACATAAATCACAGCACTAAAACTGTGGTTGACTGCTAGAAAAAATAAAGCAAGTTATAAAGATCAAGCTTGCGGAATGTGTGAAGAGCGTTAATTAATAGGCGCAAAAATTTGAAAGAAGCAGCGCTAGATTAAGATAGAGACGAGAAGACACATTTATAAATTAATCTGTACCAACCAGCCAATTAGAAGATGCTTAGAAACTAACGCGTGAAAAAGCTCAACATGGTGGGCAAAAGCATACAAACAATTTTATATGAGCAATGAAGGTGATTGGTACGACGGACATATCTCCACCATAAGTTGAGAACAACACTCGGTGCACTTTCTAGTGACGCTTGGAAGCTTTGTCTGTCATTTTCACGGGAAAAAGCATCGGAGACAACAGTAGCTATATGTAAAACATGCCAATAAAATTTATATTACCAATGCGTTTTCTATATCCCACGTGTGGTCACCATTTACACAAAAAAAAAATATTCGCAGGAACGGCGCTGTGGAGCAAGTAATTTTGTTGATTGATTTAAAGACACATCCAAGAATATGACGCTGGCATTCTTTATACTTATGGTCATCACCATGTAAGTGAACTACAATAAATATTTTAAAATTTTACAAGTTATTGTCACAGCCTACAAATTCTTCAATTTTCTTGTTCGTAATGACACGGTGATATTGGTCATCAGGTTATATGAACAACATCACGATTGCCTCAAAGTTTACTTTCAGATAGCCGGAATCTAAGAAAGCTTTAAAGATTCTAGACTGGTTACTACCACATGCCAATTTTGTATATCAGTGAACTGTAGCATTTACTGTCGTGCGTGATTTTGACACATAACGCACTTAATTGGAGGTGTGTGTGGGGGGGGGGTGCCTCCGCTTGCCATATTAGCACGTATGACGCACGTGCGTTAATGAACCTGGAAGAACTGCACCTTTGTAATTATTGTATAGTATAGTACAGTCATTATATTCGTCTGCTCGTTGCACCTATCGTTGCTTAGTTTTGGTTTTGCCACTGAACTTGCCGAATTTCATTACCCCGCAATATTGACAGACGCCACCTTTTCAATATATGAAAGCTGCGATGAGTTTTTCACAAGAACAACTACAACTGCCTCATTAAACGTGCCGGCATATTTCCAATAATTAAACTTGAATATAACCATAATTTTCCAATCAAGTGGGCCGAAAGGTGGTTTTACAAATAGTAGATAGAGGCCGCCTTAAAGGCTTACCCTGAACAAACTCTCGAAGGAGTCCCTAGTTCGGGACCTCTGTGGCATCCGTGGTGGCACGCGTCCTGGCGAGGAGGGATTTTTGACCCTCCAAGGCCGAGCAGCCAAGCAGAGCAGCCTCTCAGCTCTGAAGGGAATGTGATTATGTGGACCACCGAGTTAGATGGGCATACCCGCACCATGTGGAAAGTATCCGCAAGCGAATGATCACATACTAGGCATTACCCGGTAGCGACTGGGTTCAAATGCCTAAGTATTGCTGGGCGCAACGCTGTATTTGAGTATAGGCGTAAAAGAAAGCGCTGGTCAGCCTTATTCCGGCTCGTCGCTGGTGGCGGAAGTCGGAGCCTGTTCGGCTTGCAAATCCCTGTGAAGCCACGAAAAGAAGTGACTGGATTTAGTCTGCATCGTCAGGCGACAGAGTACGAGGAGGTTCCCGGAAATCAAGAGCGCTGAGGGCATGGGCGGCCTTGCAACCTACTAGTCCTGCGTGAGCTAGAATCCAGATGACAGAACGTATGTTCGGGTTATGCATATAATAACAACCGTTCAGAATTTGAGCCGCACATATAGTGATGCGAACTCTTGTAAGATTGTAGCACGCGCTCCGCAAATCGGTAATAATGGTCCAAGATGCGGCGTGCTCTGCGGCGATAGCTAAGGCGACTTTTTCCGCGTGAGTAATGTCTGGGACTCAAAAAGTGAGCCCTTGAACAGGCACCTTCTGATAGACTATGGCTGCCGTGTAAGACTACCTGCGGTGAGGGCCAGACGCGTCCACGTAAAGGCTCCAAAACAGACTCCACAGTGTCCTTGCAAAGCTGTAACCTGCAAAGTCCGCCTGCCTTCGTGAGCCTCCCTAGCCATGTTTCGGGGCAGAGGCCGAAAAACAAACGCACCCCGCCAGCCGTCATGGATCGGGGTCGGCTCTTCTGTCCGATAGGTGTAGGAAATATGGAGGAGATGTAAAAGACTTCTTACAGTGTGTGACTCGGTCATTCACAGGTACTGGTTGTTGAGATGTACTTCTTGGAGTTTGTTGAGGGGTTGGGTGACGCCAAAATCTTCAAGATGCTAGTCAGACAGTGTGATCGAAGGCACGCTTGTAAAATCTTGCGGAGAAAACCTGTCTTCGACCATTCTGAGATGCAAGCCGCTGAAAAAAATTAATTGTGAAGACACAGAAAAAAATGTTATGCTGCTATTTTTTTTGATGGGCGAAATTGAATGGGAGACCTTTCGTTTTGCAGAACGTGGAGTTTAGCACTCGACTTCAATGCACAATTTTCTCGGTATGTAAAAGGGCGAAGTATTTAAACACAACATTAACCTCTGGCGATACGCCGATCTAAAAATAAATGCAATAGTAATGCAGGAGGCATGGCACTACTGATGCGAAGTTAGGGGAATTGCGCTTGTAATGCTGGAAACACGCCAATATCAGCGTGTTCTCTGCATATTGAAGCACTGGCTCACCAACGTGTACTGCTCACCAAAGTAACTGCTCCCCCACAACATAAGCTCGCACGCACGCGTGCTTATGTTGTGATGAGGCAGTTTGTAAGTGGTGTGGTTTCACCGGAAAGATTGCGTTTAAGTTACAAAGCGTGCAAAAGTCACTTTGCTGCCGGCAGTCTTTCAATATGAGAAAATAGCATGGTTTTGAAAAACAACGAAGTAACTACGGTTACACATAATTCAAGGTCTCCCTGTGTATGACTGCGTGTATCCGTTTTAGCGCTGCGTTATGTGTCGAGCTGTGAACATTGTTAGTTCGCGCTCATCTTGTGTATATTCCTTTTGAGCGTCCTTTCTGCTTGAGCCGCGTGCTGCACGTTTTATTTATTTATTCATTTATTTACCCTAAAGGCCCAAATGGGCATTACATAGGGGGGGATAGAGCGGGGTTATGATCACAAGTACAGTACAGAACATAAATGAAGGCAGAGATGGTATACATGTCTACTGCATCGAGAAACTGAAAGTGCAATCCAGAAACAACGCCAAACAACAATAGATTACATTGAATGAAAAAAGGGGTTCACGCGAATTGCACTTTAAAACAGTAAACAAGAACAAAAAAGCGCGATCAGTACACTCAACAACAGTGTGCAAAACAAAATACAGAGAGAAACATTGAAGAAGAAGAAAAACAAAATAAAGATTTATGCGTCATCAAAGAACTTCAAGAAAGATTTTGAGTGCATGTTGAAAAGATGATGAATCGGACAGTTCTGCGATGTGAGCAGGTAACGCGTTCCATTCTGCGATTGCAAGGACTAAAGGAGAGTTTTTATATCTTTCTGTTTTAGCGAAAATTGGTTTAACTTTGAAAGTGTGGTCTACCCGGGCGGAGATATGAGGTGGTGGAATGATATGAAGCTGAGAAAACGGCGTGCTACTGTGGTACATCGAATGAAAAAAAAAGATAGTCGAGCCAACTTTCGGCGCATGGCAAGTGAGGGAAGATGAAGTGAATTCTTTAAAGAAGATACGCTTTGGTAACGTGAGTACGAGGACGTGATGAACCGGGTTGCCTTGTTCTGGACAGATTACAAAAGGTTAGTTAGGGTTACGCCCTGAGGATGCCATAAGATTGAACCGTATTCTAGTGAGGGCCGGATAAGACAATTATATGCATGAAACCTGGTTTCCTTGGTGGCTAAATGTAGGCGCCTTTTGAGAAGGCCGAGTTTTTCAGGGCTTTAGTAAATATGTATTCTATGTGGCACGTCCACTTTAAATTCGCCGTAAAGAACACACCTAAATATTTAAACGATTGAACTGAATCTATTGGAGTATCATTTATTTGGTAGTTAGCGGGGACTGTCTCGGGGGTAGGACTAAACATTATGTGTTTGGTTTTTTCTACATTTATTTCCATTTGCCAGCGGCTACACCATTCCTCAAGCCTAATAAGATCAGATTGTAAAATAATTGTATCGTCTGGACTAGATATTTCTCTATACACTACGAAATCATCCGCAAACAAGCGAATTGGTGATTTTAGGCTGCATGCTATGTCATTGATGTAAATCAGGAATAAAAGAGGACCTAACACTGACCCCTGAGAGACCCCAAATGAAACACATGTTTGGTTAGAAATATGATTGTTTAACTTGACTGTCTGGAAACGATTGGTTAAAAATTCTTCTATCCATCGTGCTGTGTTTTGGTCGAGTTGGAGTTGGCGAATTTTTAGGAACAGACGTTTATGTGGCACACGATCAAAGGATTTCGAGAAATCAACAAAAATTGCATCAACAGGACGGGACACGTTTAGAGAAGAATAAAGGTCAGTTACCAATTCAAAGAGTTGTGTTTGGCAAGATAGATCTTTACGAAACCCATGTTGGCTGTTTAGGAGCAGTTTATTCAGATTAAAGTGGTTCATTATATGCGTGAATAATACGCGTTCGAGTAATTTACAACAGATTGATGTTAGTGAAATTGGCCTGTAGTTATTGGGAACCGTATTGTCACCAGACTTAAAAATTGGGGTCACATGCGCTGATTTCCAATCATCTGGTATAAATCCTGAATCAAGTGATTGTTGAAAAATCAAACAAAGAAAGTATGACGAAAAGGGACTTGTTAATTTTAGAAGTTTCGCGCTGATTCCGTCTGTTCCGGGGCTAGTCTTGAGTGCCAAACGATCTATTGCGCAGGCTACGCCATGCGTAGTGATTACGATAGCGGAAAACGGGTGTTGAACGGTTAGTGACGGCAAATCAAGAGAGCTATCTAGTGGTCGCTCAGCAATGAAAACTTGAGAGAAGTAGGTGTTCAGTTTTTGAGCACATGCTGCAACAGGCAAGGTCTTGCCATCTTCACTTGTGATGGGTGGGGCAGAGTTGTTGTTCTTTGCATTAATAATATTCCAAAATTTTTAGGGTCTGTTTTTAAAAGGTTTGGGAGCGTGCAATTGTAAAATTCATTTTTGGCCTTGCGAATTGCATCCGCGCACGCGCTGGATGTACTCTTGTATTTAAGGCAGTCATGGGGGTCGCTCGTTTTAGTGGCTTTCTGGTAGGCTCTTTTCTTTTTGTTTAAGCTTCTTTTTACTTCTCGAGTAAACCAAGGGTCATTTACTCTTTCGCTTAGTGATAGTTTAGGTACACACAATTCCTCCACTTCCTTTAGTTTATCGCGGAACAAACACCAGTTATGCCGTACTGAACGATGTGCAAAGTTGTGTTCAAAGTCTTCAGAGAAGCTCTGCAACAAACCGTTTAGTTTTTCAGTGTTTGTTCGGCTGTAGTTAAAGATACGTTTAGTTTTTCAGTGTTTGTTCGGCTGTAGTTAAAGATACGTTTCTTCACTTTAGATTTGTCGGCACGTGGTAATGACAACGAGTAATGTACGGCGTTATGGTGCCTGATTTTGTCCAGTATGTTTGTTTTAGCAAGCTGTGGGTTATTTGTGAGGCCAAGATCTAGTATGTGGTCGCCACGCGTCGGTTCATGTACGAGTTGTTCGAGATTATGAAAATGAAGTAAGCGCAGAAAGCTTAGTTGTTCATGGCGATTGCGTTGAGCATGAACGGTTAGGGAGGCCCAGTCAATATCAGCATAATTAAAGTCACCGGCAAGAATAAACAGACAACTCGGGAACTTGAGGAAAATGGAATCGATCGAATCATTAAGAATTTCTACGAAATCCTGCCGGCTATCAGGTGGCTGGTAGCAGGCACCGATGACGCAGTGAACATGTTAAAAATAGCAAGAAACCCAAACGATTTCAAGAGGGCAGGGAATGGAAATAAGAGATGGGTGAAAACCAGATTTCACGCCGATTATAACTCCTCCCCCTCGGCAGCCCGCTCTGTCTTTGCGGAAGAGCGCAAATGACGAGGGAAATGTTAGGTCAATGTTTGGAACGTCTTCAGATAGCCATGTTTCGCTGCCTACAAATATATCAGCCGAACACGTGAACAAAATAGCATTTAGGGCGTAGATTTGCTTATAGATGCTACGAAAATTCGCTACGAGTAAGGATAAGGGTTTTCTTGACTTAGTTTTGTAAAGAGGCCCTTTAGAAGTTCATTGTGGGGCGGGCGCTTTCGTTGAGGCTACCTTGACAACGCCGTCATTTGCAGCATCATAACAAAAAGTGGAGTTGTGCATGTGCAGTTTATTAAAGCGCACTGTGTATTTCTCGGTGCTTTTTCTGTTCGATTTCGCGAAATCGCGCAGCTTTTTTCGGGCTAGCTGTACTTTGGGTGAAAAATCTTCTAGCCAGACTTTGGGCCCTTCAAGATCTTTCAATTTCGAGGCGTTACTAAGGGCTTCCAGTTTTGATTTAAAGTTAAGAAACTTAACAATAATGGGACGGTGAAAGTCAGGCCGGGGTTTCCCAAGTCTATGGGCTCTCTCAATGTCTCCATCTACGATTTCAAGGTGGGTTGAAAAAAAAATCTGACAACACGTTCCGATTCTGCGTATCCTTAATTTTCTTCTTCCGGAAGGCCTTTAATGTTAAGATTGTTACGCCTCATTCGGTTGTTCATGTCATCAACGACATCCGCAAGACCTTCATTTGTTTTACAAACATTCGCCTTAACTTCCTGCACAGAATCAGCCACTACGTCAAAATTTTTTTGGAATTCCGATAGATTGTTCACAGTTTTTTCGATATCAGTCAAACGGCCTCAATGCTGCCGATTTTGTTGTTTGATTGCGTTAAGGTTAGTCATAGTTTCTTCATGGCAGTTCTTTAACAAAGTTAGAACGTCCTCGATCTTAGGCCCTGGGTTCGATTCAACGTCACCTGCACAAAGCAGCAGCAATGCCAAGCACGTGAACAGCAGTAGTGTCGAGGGCCTCGGACCGAGAACGCTGATTAAATTCGTTCCGGGGGCAGAATGGCTCTGAGATAGGCACTGTAGCGAGCGACATGCAAAAAACCTGCCGATGCGCACCCGACAGGTGCACACGTCGACACCCATAGGAACAAAGGGGGGGGGGGATCAGCGGCCACAGAAGCTTTCAGTACAAAACTTGAGTGGAAAAATTCCTACCTAGAACGGCAGAACACAGCGGTTACACAGCTGCCACTTTGGCCGCGAATCCCGAAGGGTTGATGCGTTGCCGGGGGTTTTATGGTGTCCTGGTGGCGCGTGACGTCAGAAGATCAGAGACGCCCTGTTTTTCCATATGACTTAGCTGGATGAGATGATTGTCGATATCTTCCGTCGGTAGTCAGCGGCCAGGCGGCACGGAGCAGTAGGCACGAGGCAAGGCTCTTCTTGCTAGAATGGCAGAACATAGCGGTTACACAGCTGCCACTTTGGCCGCGAATCCCGAAGGGTTGATGCGTTGCCGGGGGTTTTATAGTGTTCTGGTGGCGCGTGACGTCAGAAGATCAGACACGCCCTATTTTTCCATGTGACTTAGCTGGATGAGATGATTGTCAATATCTTCCGTCGGTAGTCAGCGGCCAGGCGGCACGGAGCAGAAGGCACGAGGCAAGGCTCTTCTTGCTAGAACGGCAGAACACAGCGGTTACACAGCTGCCACTTTGGCCGCGAATCCCCTTGCACTTACTGAAGAGATGTGCTAATTTGCTTTATGCAGAAACAAACTCTGTTCTTGGGCAAGTTCACCCAGTCCATTTGGCAAAATGGTGCCTTGTAATCGAACGGTGCGTACGCCTTTCTTTTCGTAAAATTCCTTCTTACTGAATAATAAAAAAAAAAGTCCTCTGAAGGTACCACATCATATAGAACACAATACGGGGGAATTGGAACTAGGGAATTTGTTCGCATGCTTGTAGTGCTAATGCTTTAACAAAGATGTGCTCTTTTGTTACGTGGCCCAGTATACAATTTTAACAGATTATCTGCTACTCTTTTTGGCGACTGATAAGAGTTGTCGAACCTTGCAGCATGGTGGTAGGTAGATGAGAATACAGTTGCTAATAACTCAGCAGCGTATAGTTGCAAAGCCGACAACTCCTGCCTACGAAAAAGAAAGCGTCAATTTGAACCCCGAATGTGTGTATTTTACATACACTGCCACACCCCTCCCGTGCGTAGTAAGCACGTGTTTGAAAACAGTGAATAACCGGGTATTGAATGTAACGCAATACAATCAGTGGAGGTCTTAATTTCCGCCAGCACAAATGCGTTACAAATGACACGAAATGAGGAATCAGCGCAAAGGAATGATTCAACTGTTTCCGAATGTTGCACATATTGAGGTGAAGAGCTGTGAAGGCATCATTAGGACTCGAGATTTAGTTATGGGCTTCTTAACCGCTACTGCCAAATGAAGGCTCACTGAAAATGCCATATTTAGACGAGTTTCTCTAAATAGTACTGAGCATCGATGCGGACCGTCGGAAAGCCTTCTACCTTTTTTTTTTGCCTGCACCTTTTCATTTCATGTCCAGACACATTTGCATTAATTTTTCTTCGTATCATGCGAGCTTTATGAAGCAAATCACCATTAGCATGAGTCAAATATTTATTCAAATACAGGAGAGTACTCGAATTTATACCATCCAACAAAAAGTTTTTACAGACCTCTTCGAGAATACAGCTATTTCTGCTTGAATGCACTTGTGTGAACTCAATGAAAGACGAAATGTTATCTTTGAGACCTGGAAGTCTCTGAACTGCAACATCCGAAAGCTGAAACTCTACACCCAGGTTCCCTGCCATTTTGACACTTTTAGACATAACGTTCTTGTTGCGCTCGACAGCTAAACTATATATCTAAAAGTTGCATCTTCTGGTATACTGTTGAAGGGCATTCATTTTGAAGTTCTTAGTGTGGAAGGCAGCAGCCTGACCAGAAATGGTCGTGAACAGTACTTCGAATTGAGCCCGAAGTTGAACACGTTCATCTTGGATATCTGACGCCACCGGAAGTATGGAGTCGTACTTCCTACAAGGGAACTCGATAGACTTTTGTACTTCTGCTACAGTCTAAGCCAGCCTTTTTTCTACATTGAATACAAGGTCTCCAACTGTTGTTCTAAGCTGATCAAGTTTCTTGACCTACTAACATATATTGCTTGGAGAACGAAGCATCATTTCTAGTTGCTCCGTATTGTTTGCAAACTTGGCGCGACCAAGCTTCGTGCATGTCAACTGACATCATAGTGCCAGCACCCCCAGCAATCGCAGAATAACTTATGCCAAAGTGATATCTTTCCTTAAAAAAACACACGTAAGAAATTTACCATATTTTTACAGCAACTAGGAGCACAAGGCGCAAATATTTGACATCTTTGTCTTGTCAGCAGCAAGCATAGATTTGTTAGAGCAAATATTTGATGTTTTTCAACACAAACAGGTCAGTACGAAGAGCCCACCCGCCGATGAGAAGAATAAAAGTGGTTAGCAGCAGATCACGGTTTGCCACTGAGTGCACAGGGTGCAGCGGAAAAAGGGTTTACCTAAACCACAGTCGACGCCAAGAGGATGAAGGCCTCAACATCGGTGACTTCGATGGCAATGGGGTGGTGGCACATAGCTGAAAGCGTCCACGACAGCTGGCTAGCGCATGAGCCAACGCGCATGCCGAGACGAAAATAGGCTCAGTAGATTGATGACCCACCCACGCACTGATACGAAGGTTACGGGGTATCCTGCTGATAAAAAGAATAAAAAGTGGCGAGCAGCTCGGACTACAAAGTAGCGCTAACTTTATAAGGAAAAAACAACAACATTTGAATGGAGGCGCATATGCTTGAGGCCTGTGTATTTAGGTTTCAGGCAAGCAAAGGATCTTCAGGTAGTCCGAATTCCCGAAGCCTTCCACTATGGTCTCTTACCGTAATCATATGGTGGCATTGGGACACTTAAGAACAAAGGAAGTGGCTCACCCAAGTGTCTAGGAATCAGTATAACACGAAAATAAAATGTGTCTGAAAGAATTAGTTGACCTTTGTTTGTGCATTGCTTCACCTCAATGGTGAAGCAATGAATGCTACTGATTGATTGATATGTGGGGTTTAACGTCCCAAAACCACCATATGATTATGAGAGACGCCGTAGTGGAGGGCTTCGGAAATTTCGACCACCTGGGGTTCTTTAACGTGCACCCAAATCTGAGCACACGGGCCTACAACATTTCCGCCTCCATCGGAAATGCAGCTGCCGCAGCCGCATTTCAGCCGAGTACCTTAGCCACTAGACCAGCAGCCGAGTACCTTAGCAGCCGAGTACCTTAGCCACTCGGTCAGCAGCCGAGTACCTTAGCCACTAGACCACCGCGGCGGGGCAATGAATGCTACAGCAACAACAAAAAATTTTTGTAACGCGGAGAACGACAACAAGCTCGAAACTTGGAGCGTGCACCTCAAGCAGAAAGCACGTTCGAAATAAACATACCTAGAACAAGGATGGATTGCCCCACCGTGGTGGTCCTGTAGCTAAGGTACACGGGGGCTGACCCGCTGGTCACGGGATCGAATCCCAGCTTTGGAGGCTGCATTTTCGATGGACGCGAAATTGTTGTAGTCCCGTGTGCTCAGATTAGAATGCACGTTCAAGAACCCAAGGTCGTCGAAATTTTCGGAGCCCTACACTACGGCGTCTCTCATGTACATATGGAGGTTTCGGGACCTTGAACCCTATTTATCAATCAATTAAACAACACAGACTAACAATTCTCACAGCCCAACATTGTCAAGCCCGACATTCGAATGGACTAACAACTGTCAAGGCATGACATCAGATCCCACACGTCGTGAGATTAAATCTCGGCCGCGGTGGACACATTTTCGATGGAAGCCAAAATGTTTGAGGCCTGTGTGCTTTGATTGAGGTGCATGATAAAGAAATACGGGCGGTCACAATTTTTAGAAATCTCCTTTATGGCGCCTCTCACAATCATACTGCCACATGCCTTCAAGTTTTCTTATCGCTGCTTCCATATAGCAAACCGCATCTGCTGTGTTCTAGAGGCTTCGTGACTTTGGTAGATCATTTTGTTAAGATTACTCGCGCAACGCGAACATTACCGATAATTCTGGAACTCACGTGACCACAGTAGATAATGCTAGAATATTCGATGGCACATGTATAAATGCCGACGCGCTTCACCGCTTGTCAGTTCTTCGGCGGCCGACGCTATGTTCACCGCTATCAGTGCCAGTATGTATCATGGTAATCTGAGTTTTCGTTTACCAGCTACAAGTTCAGCCAAAATAAACAGTTTCATTTTCAACAAGCATGCTCTGCCCTCATCAGCGCCATGACTCCTTGACATGTGGTGGAGGTGCTGCATGTTTCATGTACCAGACGCCCCCGTAAAGTCATCAACCCTGCCCACGTCGCGGAGAAAACACTTACGCCAACCATGAGCAGCGAATTAGAAGTAGACAAGATCTACCACCAGAGTACGGCCGTCTGCTAAGAAGACCAGGGCCTTGACCTTCACTGCGACAACGATGACAACTGCTGCGCCACAGCCCGCGATCGTCAAGGAGCCCCTGAATGAGCCGTCAACCTTCTATGGATCGCCAAATCAAGATCACGAAACCTGGTTGTAGTTGTTCGAAAGGGTCTCAGGATTTAAAAACTGGAGCCCTGAGAACAAGCTGCGTCTTGTGTATTTCTACCTGGAGAACGAAGCAAAGACATAGTTTGAGAACAGGGAATCTATCAGAAAAACATAGGAAATCTTTCGGACCGCCTTTCTTGCTGCGTTTGCAAGCGTCGTCTGGAAGGAAAAGGTCTCCGCTTTACTGCGAACAAGGACGCGGCTTCCGAATGAAAGTGTCACAATCTGAGCGGAAAAGATGATTCGTCAATAGTTTTTGTGTGCCGTACGAGTGACGGCACACAAAAACTGTTGTATCAAGTTTCACATTTCCTGAACCAATAACCTATTGTAGTTTCTTTAATTGACAAATGAACACTATTGGCTCAAAGGGAAGGTTCCTGCAGAATGGAAAACCGCCAAAATTATAACCATTCCGAAACCGGGAAAAAAGACCTCTCTGTAGGTGCTCAGACCTATATCACTTACGTCATGTATGGGAAAGCTTTTCGAACGGGTCGTTACCACCAGACTTCAGAATTTCATGAAGGACAGGGGGCTGTTTCCGGCCACCATGCTGCGCTTCCGCAGTGGTCTCTCAACCAAAAATGCTTTCCTCCTGATACAAGAAGAGGTCCCCAAGGACGTTCCCAAAGGTGGAGAGCATTTGCTGCTTGCTCTAGACTTAAAGGGAGATTTCGACAATATCTCTCAAGAAGCTATACTCTTAAGGCTAAATATAATTAGTTGCGGGGAAAAGGTATATAACTGTATAAAAGATTTTCTCACTGATCGGGAGAGGACCATTGGTATCTCAAGCGTTAGGTCTGAGCCATTCCGAATGCCAAACAAGGGAACGCCTCAAGGAGCCATAATATCTCCTCTGTTGTTTAATATCACCATACGTCGACTCGCTCGGGCCTTGGATTGTGTACCACAGCTAGGTTATACCCTCTACGCGGACGACATTACTCTGTGGGCCACACGGGGGTCCCTGGCCAGCAAACAGCAGACTCTGCAAGATGCGGCACTGGCTGTCGAAAACTTTGTCAGAACCAGTGGTCTCAGCTGCGCACCCGAAAAATCGGAGGTGATCAGAATACACAGCAAACGCTACAAAAGCAACGGAAGAACAGAAATTGAAATCGAAAAGCAAAAAACTGAAGAAGTCACCGTCGCCCGGATCATGGGTTTCTGGGTTCAAAGCAACGGTAGGGCAAATCACACTATCGGTCTTCTTAAATCGGCAACCAAACAAGTGGCTAGGAAGATTCACAGGATCACCTTCCACAAAGAAGGCATGAAAGAAAGTGATACTGTCTGTTTAGCGCAGGCGCTCGTAATAAGCAAATTGACATACAGCTTGCCTTTCCACACGCTGAACAAGAGCGAGAAAGAGCAAGTAGATTCTATCATCAGAGGGGCTTACGAGGCAGCATTAGGCTTACCGATAAGCACTCCGACACAGAGGCTTCTCGAGATCGGCCTGCATGACACGTACGCTGAACTGAAAGCAGCAACATTGATCTCTCAGCGCAACCGCCTATGCCAGACGAAGTCGTGAAGAGAGATACTGATGAGGGCCGGTATACCACCGCAACCCCAAAACTTGGACGAGGAGCTGGTGGACGTACCAGACCCAGTCTGACGACATATTTCAATCGCCCCTATCCCCAGGAACATGACCAAGGAGCGGCATCACGAAAGGCGAGAGGAGCGTGTAAAATGGATAGAAAAGTAAGTCATAGGCAATGAGAACGTGGTATACGTTGACGCTTCCAGGTATAAGTGGAAGCGCTGCGTCGTCACGATGGTAAGCAGTGACACGAGAAGCATAGCGTCCAGCGCATCATTATACACTACATCGATTACAAAGGCCGAGTGTGTCGCCATCGCATTGGCGATTAAAAGTCGAGAGCGCAGCGACGGCCAGACGTACATCACCATACTCTCAGATTCGCAAGAGGTGTGCCGGCTATTCACGAAAGGCCGCCTCCCATTAAACATCTGCAAATTTTTAGGTGGCGAATTGAGCAACACTTATAGGTTGGTCTGGTGCCCTGGACATACAGGCCTAGAGGGTAACGAGAAGACGGACGCTCTAGCTCGAGCACTCACAAACCGAGCCGAGCAGCAGCCTTTCTCACTGTTACCACTACCCAGCAACGACGGCTTTCGCGAGGAGGAAAACGACCCGGCTCGGATGGCTCTGCGAGAGCTTCTTGCTCACCAGCGATGCACGCGGCATAAATATGGCACCCCCCACAAATCTCTTAAAGGGGAAGACGCCATAGACCCCCGTAAAATTCAAACGGGAGTTTATCCAAGTTTATTACGACTGCACAAAATTCATCCAACTTTGTATGGGCGCGATTGTCCGTGGTGTCGCAACTCGCCACCGACCCTTTACCATATATCGTAGAGTTCTGCTAAACGGCCAAATGAACTTGATCGCTCACAGCGTATGTATAGAATGGAAAACTCTTTGGAGCAATGGGAGGCACTCCTCGCTAGCTCGGACCCGGAGGTGCAACTAGCACTCCTGGACCACGTCCGGCAGGCGGCGCAAGTCAGTGGAGCCTTGGACATGGGGCCCCACCCATCTAGCTCCTAAACCCCTTCTTTTTAAACCCTATAAAGTTATTTCTCTCTCTAATTGACAGTACAGTCTGACATGGCATTTAAAGAAGATACAAAAACACTTCCAATCCACACAAATATAATCACCTTCATCATCTTTGTTTCACCAATTTGAGTGTGATTTAGACAGAAAATCACTCCAAAGTTGTATTTATGTTATCTAAACTGTGTTATCTAAACGTTATTGCCACACATATTGCTAAATGTTTCTGTCGCAATTTGATTTTTGAAACCTTGTGTTTTGAATTTCACTGTTTCTTCACTTCACTGTGTCTTACATTGGCGTTTGTTCATGTTCTCTACAGATTTTTTTGTGAGACATATACGCTTTATTGATTTCATTCCTGGACGAATTTTCACCCATGTGTGTTTTCTTGTACATACATGTCTTGCGTGTAGAAAATAATTTATGCTTACTTCTATATTGCTTTTTTATTTACACAGACACTGTGTCATATTTGTGGGTGTCGGGATTACAGAGGACAGGCACCTTGTCAGGCTTTTATGCGTTATCGTAGGTTCCCTAGGCAATGTGTACCTTTCTTTTTTGCTTTTTTTTGAACAAACTTCAAATTCTACTTCTGTTCCACCACACCGACTCTGACATGACCGAGGCGAAGAAGTTCTGTTTGCGAACTCGAGGGGTAACGGAAGGTGTGTTCGCTGGGCTGCTGTGTGTAACTCACCCAAAACATTCAAGAGTTTGCCTCGGAGGCTACGACAACTTCGAAGACGCTGGAAATGCGTACCCGCTAGTGCGATCGCCAATCGATGTAAGATGGCGCAGCTGTTCACGCCCTCGGCTCTGACGATGTACGTACAACGATCAGACAGATCTTTCGGGAGGAGAAGGAGGAGGACAAGAACAGCAGGAGAGAGGACATGGAGGTTAACCGGGCACATGCCCGATTTGCTACCCTACGCTGGGGTAATGGTGGAGCGAAGAAAGCTGCTGCCTTCATCTTAGCCCCAAGTGGATTTGATTTCCGACATTGTCAACGATGAAGTTCAGCAATCACTTGAATTTTCCGAAGCACCGCAGCCAACCTCAGCCACAAGTCATGGGCAACGCTGCTACCGCCCGACGCGGCGCTCCCCATTAATGCCCTTGTCAACAGGCCTCACCATCGAAGTTTCCTTGCACGCCAACACGCTATGAAGCCATACTGTTCACCCGTTGGCCAGCGCAACGCTCCGAGGAAAACCGACGTGTGGCGTGCCCCCGACCACACTCCTCTCTGCTAGCACTGTGGAGAAGTTGGCCACACCCATTGTCGATGCTAGTACCGCCAAGTGAAACTGTGTCGTTTCGCCATAGATGCGCCACGTCTACAGAGGGGTGAATGACCACACGACATTGCCAACTACCTCGCAGCAGCGCAGTGGAAGCCCCGCGGATCTTTTCGTTTATCATCAACCAGCTGCTACATGTGGCATCATCGCCAGCCGTACACTGGCTAAACGTGGGTCCGGTCACCCAGCCCGTACTCGGAAATCTATGCGAAGCAACCGATGCAAGTGCGGTCGCTGTACGACGAACTGCCAGTGATCCGCCACTGACAATGACGACCCCGTGATGACACTTGAAGAACCCGCCGCAACGTCAACGTAGTCCGGACGTCGAAGCTTTGCGGCGAGAATACCTGATGACGCAACGTCTAAGCAGTAGTACAAATTGTCGTACCCTAGATACGACGCCACGACCTAACTGCAACGCGAGTCGACAAACTGGCAACCTCGACGTTCTCATCGAAGGCCCCAGCATCATAGCAATGGTCGACACCACAGCTGGCTGTTCCGCCATCTTGCGGATGTTCGCCGGGAAGTTGAAGAAATTTAGGACCGCTTCAGAATGTTTCGAAATCCGTAGAGCTGGAGGTCTCCTAGTTAGCCCGGCAGGAATCTGCCAAGCGAGAGTGACCATTAATTGCCCGATTTCTTCCGCAAGCTTTTTCGTTACAGCATTGCTCGAGAGGTGTCATTCTTCGTATGGACATCCTAAGGCTCCATAGTGCAGTCATCGACCTAAGAACAAGGTCTATAGCACTATCCACAGAATAGTCACTGCCACTGCACACACCCTCAGTAAGCAATATTTAGAATCACTGATATCAACTAGAGTTGCTGGATGGCGCTTCGCCGCTGTCGCGGCCTGGCTCGCGCACGGCCACCGGAAGTTCAATGGCTAGTCCCGGAAGTTGAGCGTCTGCTACGCTTTTCAACCGCTGATCAGCGTTCTCATTGACGCATTTTGCATTTTGTTCTCACTTAATTGCATTTTGGTGATACACACCGCGTTCAGATCACAACTTATGCTATACCGAAACATGCGACGTTAGTATGAAGCAGTTTATAATTGCGAAGGAGAACGAAAATGTCACTTGGGTATCGGTTCGAGAGGAGACGACGCAGCTCGAACGGGATTTATGCTGGCGAGTGGACTTTATGATTCGTGTTAGGATGCACGTCTTACAATAAATTAACAGTCATGAAGGGGCTTGTATTAGTCGAAAACAATAAATCAACAGCCGTGATAGGCCTTGGATTATCGGAAAATCAACTAGCTAAGCGAGTTCGATAACAACGCGGAGGAAGCTGCCAGAAACAGAATAACCGATTTGATGTTTGCTACGTTCCAGCCAAAAAAAAATCCTGAAATGGCTGTGCGCAGCTTGCTTCTGTTTTACCTTTGAAGGTTAGTACATCGGAACCTTTTACAATATGAATTCAAGCATACGTGTGTAACCAGCAGGTAAAAGTAAATTCTTTTAAAACGCGCTTTCTCATCATTGCCTGACAAAAGGTATCGCCCTTTCTCTTGAAGGAAAATTTCTAGCTTATGAACACATTTATTGCTAGTTTTCAGGGACACACACCCATTGCACACACGCAGTGCCTAATGCAAACTGGTCTATCCAGATTTAGATTTGCCTAGTGGTTACGGCTTAAATTGGACATTTTAGTGTAACCCTTAAAGAATGATAAAGGAGGACGCGTGGAACTGCTTCATTCGAATTGAGAGGCCTGAAATTGTACGAAAAACTCATTTACTCAGAACGTTTGTGCACGTGTCCTTGTTACTGACAGTGCAGTGCCTGGAGATGGTTGGCAATAGTGCATGCAGGTTAATATTTAAGTATGCTTCCTGCCTCGCCATTGAAAACAAAACAGACATACATGTACAAAGATGGATTTCACGTGTTTGTTGTACTCGAAGCACTTAAGAACTGCCACGTCACATCACTTCACTGGTGACTGAAAATAATCAACTCTGCAAGTCGCTTGAAGCACTTAAGAACTGCCACGTCACGTCACTTCACTGGTGACTGAAAATAATCAACTTTGCAAGTCGCTTGCGGATGTTTGGTCCTGTTATCTTTGCAGTAGCTTGCTTCGCGGCATGGTGCATCCTGATCTTCACGTAGCAGCCGATGACACATTTAACAAGACACACAAAGTGGTTGGAGTCAACTGCTGATTCGAACATATGGCCATGCAGTTCCGGATAGAGCTTGTTCGTGCTCAGCACTCCCGAAAGTTCTGCCCTAACCTTGGCTGTCACAGTGTCAGCTGCATTCTTTTTTGGAAGGCCTCCGTCGTGAACCTTCTCCGGCAGTCGAACAGCTTTTTCAGTCAGCTGACAGATGTACGTTGTCGATGACGACGGCTTGGAAAGACCTCCACGGTTTTTTCTGTTCAGGAGTGCCGAACCACATGTCTCGGCAATGGTGGCCGAGTAGCATACTGCGCAAGGTATTTTACGTTTGACCATTCGGCAAACAAACCCTGCGATGTAACCAACGACATTTCCAAGGTACGGAGACAGTGCAGGGAGATCCTCAACTATGACATCCAGCTCGCTCTCGTCGGGTAGGTCTATGCCTTGCATGAGGTCTTGTGTGCCGCTTCGCTTTGCTGTGGCCATGTCGAGCTCATCGTTGGAGCAAAACTGACTGCTCAAGTACAGTATGCGCGTATTGTCAAGAGACTCACAGTTCCCTCGCCCACCCTTCACCTGGTTGTGTGTGACAAGTCGCTTGTATGCCGCCACAAATTGTGGGACTGTGGGATTGTTATTCCAGCCCCCTTTAGAACGCACAGCGGCAAAGAACAGATCAATGTGGTCTTGTGAAAGCTTGTAAGTAAGAAAGTAAGGGAGTGGAGCATTGTCCGAGAGAAGGAGCGCGGATGCCAGACCGATGACACTTTCAATGGTCACCAGTAATCTTAGAAATGGAGTTCTTCTGAGCGTCCTGAAAATGGGAACACCTGATCCGTCAGTCAGCCCCCGAATGTACTCATTGACTTCTTCGAAGAAGTTCATCCAGGTTCCCTTGTTGCTAGGTCGGAGCGGCGCTTTAAAACCATTGGCCACTGGGTTGCGTGAATTGAGGAACTCAAACAGTTTATCGAACATTCGAATAAATTTCACAGTTCCTTCTGAATTTTTGAACTGTGCGAGTTGCAAGTCTTCACGACAAAAATCTATGGCGTCAGCCACACTAGTGCTTAAAGTCTGGACAGCAAGGTTGACTTTCATCTTCTGTTTCTGCCACTGAATGTGTGCAGCACGTAGTTTTGTTGCTGCATGCAGGCCTTCTTTTTCTTGAAGTTCTTGTGGCTGGACAATGTAGTCTCAGCTCACTGATGCGCCTGATGCGTCCCTGAGGCACCCAAGAGCAGAAAGAGCATTTCTAACTAACTTGACCATGTGACATGCGTCTAAAAGGCAGTACACCTTTTCTTGTGTTACAGGGTGAGGGAATGATGTTGACATCGCTGATGCATCTTCAACGGAAGCCCCCAGGTCTTTGAACATTGTAAAGTTACAACGGAGACCATCACATGTCAATGATGTCACGTGCACTCCTGTCTCATGCAACTTTGTCAGACAGAGCTTCACGATGTTCGCACGCTCTTTTCCTGAAAGACCATTTATCAAAAAATAGCCACACGGTACCTTCCAGTGGGAGTCCAGAGATACGAGCATGAAAACAAGGGCTTCAGACGCAACTGCGTTACTGTCATCGTCCACTTCATTGCCAATATCCACGTAGCCTCCAAATTTTTGCCGTCCCATTTAAGGTGCTTTATAATGGCCATTTCATCAACAACAAGGTTGCAGAGAAGTTGTTTGTTGTTCTTCTTAGCCTCATTGGCTTTTGCTCGGATGGCGTTGATTGCTTCGCTTGTGAATCCAGGTTCTCCGTTAATGGAGCTATACCATTTAGTTATAGTCGATGGATGTGGCAAGGAACATTGAAATGTTTCTCTGATATAGTTATATGCCTTTGTCGAGTAAAACTGTAGCGTGAGTGCAAATGCACGCAGTGCAGGAGAATATTTGTCTCGGCTTAACTTTACAGACGACTTGTCGCCTTCACTGGATGTTTGCTTGAGCAACCGTTTCGTAACTTCTAAGGGGATCCCGGTGAAGCACCTTTCAAGCATTGCCGAGGCATCTTCTGAAATGAGCTGCTTGTGCTTGAGGTCATCAATTATTTCAATAAATGAGCTGACCTTCTTAACTGACGTTCTCGTTCAAGGCTGAGCTTCAGCTTTCTTCTCACTGTAGCCGCTGAATCTGTGCAAGCATCCAGTTTCCTCTTCAGTGTTTTTGGCGTGTCAAGGACTGCATAGCTGTGCTCGGCGACCTGAAAACAAAACAGTGAAAGTTAAAGCTGTTGAAAAAGACACCTTTCACAAAAACCACTCATCATATGACAGTCTTTGTAAAGCAGGCATCTGTTCGTAGCTTACGTGGTTTAACGCAGAAAATAAGCAACCAGGTGCACAGGGGAGTTTAGAAATTAACTTTGTCCCCTTCGTTTACCGGTGCACTCGAGAAATGCCACATCAGACAGGAATTTCAATATTTTCCTTGGATTAGAAAAACTGGTGCTGCAGCAATGAATAAAACCAATGTTCTGCTATGACTACAGAACATACCAGGACTACTAACTTGATTCAAATTGGATGCTATCCTGGTGTGCATAATGTATACAAAGTTATCGTGTTGGTTACCACGAGATAGCAATAAAGTGGCCTGACTAACATCGGACTAGTTACATTCAACCGAGGACGGACCAAGTAGCTGCACTCGGGCAGCGTAGTACAAAAAAAGGCAACTTGCATGGGCTGAGTTCTCTTGCACCGTGGTTGGAGTGTTGTCGTTTGGCTGTTCCACTGGGGTCACATCCACAATGGCAGTTCTCTGCTTAGGCGGCTTTTTCTCAGCAGTTCTCTGAAACAGCCGTGTTTCATTCACAGTTATGCTTATTTATTACTGCGAGTGCAAAATGCTGTAAGTAAAAAAATATGCTGGCGTCAAGCATATTATAGCAGTCTAGCAGTTTCTGAATTATACCACTAGCATCTTAGACAGCTATCATAGCACCACTGAGATATATAACGCAGATAGAAGCATTTCAGAAATTGAAAGAAAAAATTGGGCACTTAAAATTCAAGACTTCGCGCTTTGTAACGTAATGGACATGTTTTTCCAATTCCGTTTCAATGCTTACATTACATAGTTTTCAGAGTAAGTCTGCCAAACAATTCCTCAACCACAGCTTCTCACAGCTACATGTAGATTTTATTGTGCTCTGAGCTAATTTGTAGGGCGTCATTTTTAAAGGGACTCAGCAGATGAACTACGAAAGAAGGTAGCGCCCATTCAGGCGATTTCAGTGTTAAATAAACGTAGCATCAACTGTAGGGGTAGTTATACGAACGCTAAACGAGCGAGCTGCGATGGCCGAACAGTATGCTTTTTTTCCGGGCCGCTATACCAAAATGCCGAGATGTCGTACTATACCTTTTCCAGGTGCTTCGGGAAAGAAAACAAGGTGGGCACGGCATCAGGCTGTAGCCGAGTTCGTGCGCCCGTTCTGTCAAAACAGTTGTCATTAAAGTGGTCACTGCAGAGTCTGCTACCTGGGGATGGAGTCCATTTCTCCCTTCTTAAGTTTACCACCCAACGCCGGTATAAATC
Organism: Rhipicephalus microplus; assembly: GCF_013339725.1. Classification (NCBI taxonomy): domain Eukaryota; kingdom Metazoa; phylum Arthropoda; class Arachnida; order Ixodida; family Ixodidae; genus Rhipicephalus; species Rhipicephalus microplus. The sequence continues at coordinate 140,232,680 of NC_051165.1, forward strand.
CGGCTTAGAGCTTGGGAACCTGCGTAACAAGAGCCACAGCTTAACAACGACACTGATATGACGTTGGCGTTTCGCTGCGTATCACGCACGTCGCACAGAATATTGTAATACTTACAAGTGGAACGTCTTCCCAGACGACTTCTCTGGTCTGCTGGTGCAGTTGACGACGCAACAACCAGGCATTTTTAGCGGAATGCGCGCGAAACCAGCCCATACGTAGCACGCGCTATGCTGGAACGGTGGCCATTTGTCCGACTTCCGGGACGAGCGCTCGAACTTCCGGCGGCCGCACGCCGGAGAGCTCGAAGCGCCATCCAGCACCCTAGTGGAGATCAGTGTTTAGAATATGCTGGAAGACCAAGCCACCATTCTTCTTTGCTCCAGCGCAAGCATTTCCGTCGGCACTCAAGAATCAATAGACATGTGAGGCGCCGTTGATGGTTAATAGTACCTCTTCATGAACCGCCAAATTGGCGTCGCCTGAGGAATAGCCCGTGTGCGAGAAGGACGAGAGTGATTCTCGCGAACTTCAACTACGTGTATACACACGTGAGCAAAGACACAATGGGTGTCTACATCGAAGAGATACTGGAAGCCAGCAATGCTTTCACCACCCTCAACGATTTCGCCGAATATACCCTGACGACTCAAGGGCTTCACCCAGCTGTCGACGTTAACCTGAGCCTTCCGACTCATAAACAAGAGCAGCTCTAAAACGTGCTAGTGCTTTCGGGTCCCGTGATAGCAAGACTGAAGTGTGGCCAGACCCCCCGAAAATAGCCGCCATCGCCGCGTTCCCCCCACGCCTCGACAAAAATGCCATGCTCCGATTTCTACACTTCAGCGCCTATCAAATGGGTAACATTTCTTAGCAAACTTCGGCGACGTTGAGCGCATCTATCTATCTATCTATCTATCTATCTATCTATCTATCTATCTATCTATCTATCTATCTATCTATCTATCTATCTATCTATCTATCTATCTATCTATCTATCAATTTATCTATCTATCTATCATCTATCTATCTATCTATCTATCTATCTATCTATCTATCATTCTATCTATCTATCTATCTATTTAGCCGCCTGCGAGTTTAAGCTCTTCTGGCCATTTCGGTAACGGTATCGATACCAAAATTTGTATGGCATATCATGCCTGTATGACGACCATAACTAACTAGTCATAACATGAAAACTATGACGTGTATGTCATGAATGTCATGATTTATACTTCATGGTCTTGCTGTTCCTGTGGTGGTTACGTACACCACATCATCATCATCATCATCATCATCATCATCAGCCTGGCTACGTCCACTGCAGAACAAAGGCCTCTCCCATGTTCTGCCAGTTAACACGGTCCTGTGCATACACATGACATGTTGCAAAGCTGGCATGGTCCAACTTGACTGCATGGCGAACACAAGCAACAGACCCTAACGTGGAAATCACTACATGCGTGTCTTGTAAGTCATGACTTGGGGCTCTTGGTGCGCTCGTGATTGTTTCGCTATCTTCACAAATACAAAAGTTGGTAATACGGGACGTGAATCGACGACGAAAGTATATGAATGGTGCATACATCATAATCAGGAGATGCGTGTCAAGCAAGAACATGACTACATGCCATGCTAATGATGCGCTAGCGGCTGTTTTGCTAGCTTCACATATACCAAATTTGGTATATGTGAATCTGGTATATGCAATTTCACGTTCAGTGGCAATAACGCAGTAGGGCTGCTCGCAGAAAACATGCACACACAGTCGCATCAGATATGCAGCTCACAAGTGGTGCTCTCAAGTCCAAATTATTCCTATGACAGCTTTGCTTCGCTGTCACTCAAGCACGCCGCAGGTGCCAGTCGACGGTGGTAACCGTTGGAAATTCCGAACCTAAATTCTTCTCGCATTTGTTTGCTTATTTTTCGCATGAAAATTTTAAGCTGTTTTATGATTTTTATGCGGTGGTCCACAAAATCATCAGTGAGGTATTTCCGTGCCGGATTTATGTTGTCAAATATACAGTAGCAGATTGCAAAGAACAGAACTAAATGTACCAAGTCCCATCACCGAGAGTTGAACGTACGAACACTTGCGCCGAAGCAAGCAGCGCCAAATGACTCGACACAAAACGTTCATTCTGCGCAGCATAAAAGGCGAGATATTATTATACACAATATGCGCCATCGTTGGTGGTATTGGGAGCTTGGTGATATCAGTGCATTTCTGTTATAGCTAGCTAGGTGGCGCCACGGGTGCGTGGGTTGGCTTTAAAGGTAATCGCTCCGCGCGATCCCATGCATGCGTGCTTATCTCGTGATAGCGGTGCTTCTCCTTTGAAAAAGTCTCTCCTTTGAAACTCAGCTATAGCTAAATCATTGATGATTCACACATACACTCACACTATATCCAAAAAGCTGATGTCATCTTTTTAGATTTCGCAAAAGTGTTTGATAAATGGTTGCAAAAGTTTCTTCCTTTTAAACTTTCAAACTTAAACATTAACCCTTGTGTTCCTAATTGAATTGCAGCCTTTATGAGGAAGCTTATACCACGTTAATTGGAATTACTGACAGTGCGGGGTGCGATGTTTGCGGCACTGACGAAAACATCGAACACCTGTTGTGCCATTGTCCTCGATTTGCCTCAGATAGACAAGTACTTGCCAACGCAATGCGGCGACTAGATGATTGGACTCTTTCTGTGCAGGTGCTATTACAGCAGCGTCCACATGCCTCTACAGCCCAGAAGGCAGTGAAAGCCCTGCTGTGTTTCCTGTGAAAGACAGGCTTGTGTGGACGCCTCTGATATGCGGTAGAGTTCTACACGCTGCAGTGAAATTACTGTCAGTCTCTCCCCCACCCTGTTTTCTTTCCCTCTCTTCCCTCTTTCTCGTCTTTTTTGTCCCCTTTCCTAATCCCCCAGTGTAGGGTAGCCAACCGGATGTCTTTTTGGTTAACCTCCCTGCCTTCTCCCTTTTGTTGCCTCCTTCCTTCCTCATGAGGAAGCAATTACAGTCAGTTTTTGTTTATGAGTGTGGGTTAACCCTCTTCCAGTAACGTCTACTGTTCTCCAGGGTCCGGTTTGAGGCCGTCTGCTGTTTCTAAAATATATTAATGACTTACCTTTCCACGATTCATGTCACAATCACATGTCACAATCAAACGTCCTTTATGTCATGCAAACTTCTGGCCTACTAATATATATTCAGAGCAATGCTTGAACATGTCTCTGCCATTTGAAGTCCGGCTCACGCTTATATGGCCAATTAATTTCCTTGAAAAATGTGACATACGGTTTATTCATTCAATCTACTCGTATCATGTCAGTGTGTAATCTTCGAAAAAAGAATCATCTCTTTTAACTCTTGCGCTTCGTCATCCCATTGCCGCTCTAGCTCTGTGGCAGAAATTCAATTAGAGCTCACGTGACCACCCATATTTTATCTCGCCGCCAATGCGCATATGTCATCGCACCGATGATTCTTCGCAAGTCACTCGTTGATGCAGCCACACCAAGACATTTTAATGCGATAGCAATTATATGAACAATCTGAATTGATTTTGCCGCCAGCGTCGGCTTTGCCGTCGGTGTCCCCGTCACTAGCCCTAAATAGGTATACGCATTCATATATACAAAAAACACAAGAGAGAGCAATAATCCAGAAAAAGACTCCGGCGAGCGGAATCGAACGTCGGACCTTAATCGTAAGTGTGACGCTTTAGCCGCTGAGCCCCAAAGAGCGACTCCTTGAACATTAAAACGGCAAGCTATTTGTATCTACCACTTACTTCTGGTGACGGGCGTATCGGGAGGAACTATCGTGTTTTCAGCATTACCAGCAGGATAGCGCAATGAACGCGCATCGGTTAGCGTTGTCACAACTTCACGGCGTGGCGGCGCGTGCTCTCATCTACCCCGCGTATCTTGCCCTGCGGTCTCTTGATTTTTCCTTACATATCCCCTTTTATTCCCACTACCACATCCTCTGTGCCGAACTGTGAGAGGGAAAGCGGGTAGGGGTCACTTAGAAAAAGCGGGTAGGGATAATGGCGCACTAATGCATGCGCTTATCTCGTGGTGGGGAAAATCGGACGTCTTGGCTGGCTTTTGGCTATCACCGGAAAAATTCTGTTGTCTTTACCAGACGCACAAAGGCCACGGCAATCCTTGTACAGACTTTGTTTGCAAAAAGGGCGCGCTTTTTCGACACAGCGAAGTAACAACTGAGAAGCTTGTTCACGTTCATCTCTACCTATGAGTACGTTTCGTGCACAATATGTGCGTGAGAAAAGCGAGGCATGTTTCGATCTTCTTGCCATTCTGCGTGTGATCTTCTATTTTGTTGCTACCATATTTCCAGCCTTCTTTCCACTGCCGTTAACAGAATGGAACGACCTCTCTCACAGCATCGCCGCCTTTGCCTGCTTGATTTTATTCTTGGGAAGTGCATCAAATTGCATGGCTTGCATATTATATATTTTGTATCATTTTTCTATATCCACCCCTCATGTAACGCTCCCTAAAGGTGTTTTTCAAGTAAATAAATGAATTATACGGCAAATTATAAGGGGTGCCAGCCACAGTTAAAGGCTCCAAAACGTTCAAGCACCTGTCATCTTTACCATGCACTCAGGATAAGTAAAGACGCCTGGATCATTATCGTCTCCATCGAAAATCTGCCCACTGAGTTCATCGCGCACATTTCACGTCGCCAGTCGAGAATCATAACCACTGGATGATCATGGCGAGGACGTTATCAATCACGTTTGGTTTGTACAGGGAATTTAGCACCATAGCAAAAGATATAAATCCAGAAACTTCCATGAAGAGTGACAGCTCTAGTTATACTTTGGCAGGAGTCATTACGTAGAAGAATAAAGAAGAACTATGACATACGTTACGTAAAAGGGTATGAAAATCTTCTGCAAAACGCCTTCACTGTGAGGAACACTTGCTCAAAAGGTTGGATGGTTGTACTAAAAGAAGATGTCACGTTGACGCCCTTGACAATTGGCATCGTTTGGTTGTTTAACTGTTATGTTACGCGTTGGCGCTGTGTTTTGGTAGTTTTTAGTTTTTTTAGAGATTGCACTGAGAGCGTAAAATTATAAAATTGAAGACATACGCAAGCAGTCGAATGTAAGTTGAATAATGTGCACTTGTTGCTGGGTCACCCAAACAAAAGTTGCGTACGCCTATCATTGTAGATAATTTTAACAATTTTTACGAAGGTGATATTCTGGAGTATTGTTCAACAAGAACAAACTTTATGGCATGTGAGTTATGCATTTTGCAAGGTCAGCAAGGTTCTATGTAAAAACACTTGATTTTGGTAAGAGTGCAGCAATGATACAATTGTCGACCAACTGCAACGCAGTATCATCTGAATGGAATCCAACAACAGTGGTGGTATCGCAAAAAGACAATGAGAATGAAAGGATGGCAGCATGAAATCGATGCTTTTTCTCAAAACGACTAAGCATTATTGCTGAATAGGACAACGAGGCCTATTGTGAGAATTTTCCATCGGCACAAGTGGTGTAGCCACTTGCCTTGCTATTTTATGAAATACTTGAACAAGTACTGAAGAGCAGAATATTCCAGCAAATAAGTTAGGATCTTTCAGATAGCCTAATGTTGAGTAGCCTTCAGTATTAGCTAGGCCTTATTGTAGAGGGACCGTATATGTATATATATATATATATATATATATATGTATATATATATATATATATATATATATATATATATTGCCTTGCAGGCTTTTATTTTAGATAACTGATTCGTTAAAGGTGTCAGCACAGACTTGCGCGCGCCACGCAAGATGTCAGACATTGCGTATTGTGTGTGGTTCTTGTGATAATCATAAGCGCGTAACTGTAACCGGAATAACAGAATTCATTCTTGAACTGATGCTGCCACAACTATTAGAGGGGCACTCCGACAATTTTCGACACTTAGAGGGGCACTGCGACACTAAGTCCTGCTAGAACCATACTTTATTGAGCACTAATTCACAGTAACGGCCGCTTCACAATATATACGTAGTTGTTATGTTAGATAACATTAATGTTATGAACACCTGTCTTGTAACGCAGTCAAACTTGTGTGGCCCAGTGAAGTCATTTGTGGTTGGCTTGTCGCATTCAGTGTAAAGTCGAAATAGAAGATACTTTACTGGCCCATTAAGCTTGGCAGGACATTCATGCCTTCAATATTAAAATCACACTTATGCACTTGTATCATTAAATGTATTTTCAGTGTTCACTGTTCGTGTGTGTTGCGAATTCCTTTCCTTTTGTTATTTCTTTATACTTGTCAACGGCTTTTGAAAATACAATTGCTGTAAATATGAAGACATATATTTATCAGCAGTACACTTTTGCATGCAGCGTGGTGCCAACGATGATCTCTATTTTTTTCTCAATTACCGCAGTACCAGGATCCGGTGCTCCTCAGTCATCTACTGTGCATCAAGAACAGAACACGGACGACAAACAAATAAAGAGAGACTGTGCGTGACTGTGCCCTCCTGTTCAAAGTGCACTTCAGTAGAAAGAGCACATTGTGATGGCTTGAGAAGTTTCAATTGTATACGTACTTACATTCTGTGCAGCTGCCGTTTAACTTTTTAGCAGTTGATTATTGAGCTGTTCTTTTGATCTTAAGCTAACCGAAATTATTATATTTTGCCTGGATTATAGCGAATCAAGACAATAATTCAAAGCACTCTGCAGCGTTGTGGGCTAACCAGTTTGAGCTGAAGTTTTGAACATTCACTGACAGCATTTGTTTTAATTTATATTTAGCTATAGCATACATATAACAATTAGCATATAGCATATAGCATTCACTTATCTTTTTTAGGTGTATTACCATTGTTGGGCCATACAAGGGCTACTATTATGCTCTAACATTGAAGATGGCGACTTAAAATAGTTTCAGTTTGTAGGTAGTGCTGCGCTTACCAACATTATTACTATACTAAGCTGTGAAAACTATGTAGAAGGGTATTATAATTTTTAGGACTGTGCGAATGTAAACATTCTTATGTTTTTTTATTGTGGTACCTGGTTTATGGACATGAAACATAGTTGCTTTGTAGTGGCATAGTATAAGCTCTGATTTTATACGTATTGCCAACTGGTCATGAACTGCGGTGAGCACGAGCCCGCATCTAGAAGGAAGAAACGAGGAAATCGTTTTGGGACAGAACGTGCTCTCGCCGAGGCTTTATGGTTGTGTCACGTCACTGACCTGCGTCTTTATGACTACGTGGTATTTCTTACCCGAAGTCCCTTTTTTTAACAAGCGACAACTGGTGGAGGTCCTGGGTGTTCCCAGCTAATGATCCAAACGCCTTCTGGTAGCCCTGTGGCTTCAGTGACAACACCTGTCTACCGGGCCATTCGGAGGAGCCGAGGGTTGTCCCGCAAGCGTGAACCTCTACCGGAAATGACGTCAACTGCACCACACCAGAACAATAAACATAATACTCCGATGGCTAATTACGCGCTGCAGAAGCCACGAATGCTGAAGGTGTTCCGCGCCTCCATGTTGGAGGATGTCGTCGAATGGCTAGCTCACTTTGAACGCGTTGCTGCTTTCAATAGTGGACCGACACCAAGAAGCGTCGGAATGATGCTTCAGCCTTGAGGATCGAGCTTGCACTTGGTACGAGAACTGCGAATCCTTCTCGTTGGGGACGGTGTTTTGCCGTCAGCTGCTGGCAAGTTACGCCGACCCCCATCGCCTTGAACGAGCAGAGCGGACCATTCAATCACGCATTCAAATGCCGAACAAAAGCGTGATGGCTTACGTAAAGGACCGAGCCTATTTTGTCACGCCGTCCCAAGTATGACAGAAAACAAGAAGTTGTGGTACTTAATGCGATGAGTTAAGGAGCAGCTCTTCGCTGGTCTCCTCTGAAGTCCCTCGAATACTGTGGCGGAGTTTTGATCTGAAGCTACGACAATGGAAAACATACTGCAGCAAGAATCGGCGATGTACCACCGCAATGTAGAAGCTGCTTCGCCAGTGGACCAGATTATAGTTGCAAGGAGCAACGCCAGTCTCGAAGCTCTCTGCGACCTGTTCCGATCAGTGGTACGCAATGAGCTGCAAAATATTATCGCGGGTTATAAAATACAGATCGTTTATTTAAAAACACGGACAGTGAAACTCGTAGAGATGCTCTCAAAAGAAGGCCGCTAAGATTGTCGTCTTCTTCACTCACCTGCGCTGCGCCTGATGATGATGATGATGATGATCCTTGACACTCTGGCGCACACCCACAAAGGGGGATCGGCCAAGAACCGGCCGGCAGGATCTTAACTAAAAGGCTAATGGTTTTTCAAAGAAAACGTAATTTTTGGCTGAAAAAAATATAGAAAGAAAAGCCGAAAATCGAAAAAGGAGTATATCTGAGCAGGGAACGATGCAGGCCATCAGATGCGATTTGAGACAGAGGTATTGGTGGGTCTAAAATGATGTATATATATATATATATATATATATATATAGGCAGATTAACATGGCAATCGCTTTGTTTCAATTATGTATTCAAATACCGCAGAGCAGACGTCCCTGTGGCTATAACCGAATTTAATGCTGCCAAACGACAAAATTACTGCCACATTTAATTCTAATCCCAATTTTTCAAGTGGAGCTACCAGGTATCTTTTCCGCTGATGAGAATACCGGCGACAGAACAAAAAGAAGTGATCTATCGTTTCCATTGTTTCGCAAGTCTGACATAAAGGTGACGCCTTTAGACCAACTTTATGCAAATAATAATTCAGTTGAGGAATTCTGCAACGCAATCTTGTAACAGTAACTTCCAAGTGCTGTGTTGCACACCACTGTCTATTCCAGCGGCATCTTAGATGTGCGAAATCTCGATATTTATCCAATGAGTAGCAGTCGTATTCACGCAAACAGAGGTTTCTAAACCTTATTGTTGTTGCGTAAGCCGTATCAGGCAAAACCGGGATAATGGGACCGCTAAGAGATACTGTGGCTAGTGCATCCGCCATCTCATTGAGATATATGCCACGATGACCTGGTACCCATAAGAGCTGCAGTTTTTTCACGTTTGTGGGTATGAGTTGTCGAAACATGTGCATAAGTGTTAAGTTGGCTCCTGAAGACAGAGCAGCACATACTGAAAAAGAATCTGTAATTACGACTGCTTCCGATTCGCCCAAAGGAAGTTTCCGTAGTGCCAGTACAATAGCAAATAATTCTGCCATGAATATTGGTGTGTAATCTGGGAGTCTAACCGAAAAGGACCAGTCAAGGGAACGTGAGAAGATACCTGCCCCAGCCTTTTCATTTGATACGGATGCATCGGTTGCAATTATGTTGTTCAAGTTCACATGCGCCAAGTAATCCTGCAGCCGATCATTTAAATATTGAAATGGCATTTGCTTTGCGTTAAAGGGATAAATATTCTCAAATTCTATCTTAAGACCTAAGTTAACGTCTCTTGTTGTGAAAATATGTTTGATTTTGACGTTCAGTGGTTCTAGCAGCGCTTGAACGAACAAGATCTGTGGGCAGTGGAATCGTGACCACCAAGTTTCAAAAAATAAACTTGGTTTTTTAATAAAAGCATAAAATGATGCTCTCTGGGGCACAGTGTATAGTTTTAAAAATGTTTGGATAGTAAGCATTTTGAATCTATTCAACAATGACGGTAGACGCGCTTCCATGTATAGCACATTGTTAGCAACAAACTTGGGCAGTCCAAGGCACAGTCGTAAAGCCTCCCTTTCTAATAGTATTAGCGGTCTCATTTTATATGTCGCACTGCCCGAAAACAAGACACAGCCGAATTCCATTATAGGACGAATGTACATTTTATAGACCATTACCAATGTATTTCTTCGCAACCCCCTTTTTATGTTGCTGAGCTTGCGTAACCACCCCATGGCTCGTGTTGCTTTGGACGCAATGTGATCGATGTGGCTTTTCCAATTTAACGAGCTGTTATATATGATGCCTAAGTATTTAAGTGAATCCACCTGGGGAATCTGCTCTGTGCCATACATCAAGGAGATGTTGACAGGATCCCTGAACGAGAACGCTAGAAGCGCGCTTTTGTTTACATTTAGAGACATTCCAATTTTTTGAAGCCATTCCTCTATCATGTTTAGGTAATTCTGTAATGTCTGATAAAGTAATTGCAGATCACTGTTTGTCGCAAAGAAAGCAATGTCATCTGCATAAACATATAAATGAATATCGCTATGTGTTGGAATAGAACTGAGGAAGATGTTAAACAACACCGGTGAGAGCACTGCACCTTGTGGTACGCCACGGTATTGTCGATATCTGTTAGAAAAACAACCACTTTGAAAACAATAAAACTCTCTCTCCTTTAAAAACTCTGCTACCCATGATGTCATGTATTTTGGTAAGTGTGACCTTTCCATCTGCTCTATTAGTATTTTATGCTCCACTTTGTCATACGCCTTGGCCAAATCCAGAGTAACTAAGGCACAATACTCTCTTCTACGCCTAGCCAACTGTATACGACTCTCCAAATCCGCGTGCGCACACCATATGGAGCATCCCGATTTAAAGCCAATTTGACTGGGGTTCAATATTGATTTCTCCTCAATGTATTTTATTACACGTGCATTCAAAACTCTTTCAGTTAGTTTAACCAAATTAGATGTAAGAGAAATTGGCCTCACATTGTCAGGTGTATACCCAAGCGCCTGTTTTTTAAGTATCGGAATTATTTTGGAAAGTTTCCAATCCGCCGGTATCCAAGAAGTTTTCAAAGAGTAATTAACCATATTACAGAGTTCATGTGGGGAAATGTCATATAGTACTTTTATCATTGCTGAAGTTACTCCATCTGGTCCAGGTGCTGTAGGAGGTAAGTGCCTCACTACACCCGCTAGTTCCGCTAATGTCACCTCGTTGAACTCCTCCCCTGCAATTGGCTTTACTATGTGTCTTGGCATTGTTGATCTGAATCTTTCTTCTAATCCTTTAGCAACATTTTCTAAGATTTCAGTGAGTTCGCTAGGCGATAGAATTGAAGAATCACTATTGTCTGATGGTGGTATCATTTTTCTGGAACGCAAAAATCTAAAAAGCGCCTTTCTGTTGTATGGTTTTGAAATATAGCTAAATTTGTTAGTGTCATAGTCATCTTTTGCTTTGCGTACTGTGCGTTTAAAATCTGCTGCCACGTATTTATAGTCACACCAGTTTTTTGGGCATTGGTTGTGGATAAGTTGCTTCCACGCCGCTTTTCGTTTTCTATACCTCCTCGTACAATCAGCGTTCCACCATGGGCTAAACGACCCGCCTGTGCCTGAAGTTATTGAAAAAGTTGACTTTTTTATTGCTCTTTTCAGTACCGCACACAGACTCATAGCCCGAATGTCTTCCTGCATGTCCTTGCGAAGAACCAAAGTAGGCTTCAAGTCTTTTTTGTAAACGCTCATAATTTACAAACGAGCCAATTTTACCAGTTAGAAATATCCCGGGAAAGTTAATATCAAAGCTAATAGGAAGGTGATCACTGTTTGTTGCGCAATCTAATGTTTTCCACGACGAAATGTTTAGTGAGGAGCTGCAAAAGGTCAGATCTATCGCCGACTTTGATTGTCTCCTAATAAACGTAACAGTGGGGAAATTTACACAAGATAAGTTATTATCAACAGTCCATTCCCACAAGCGCCTTCCATTTACATCAGTCTTGAAACCCCAAGACACGTGGTGTGAATTAAAGTCACCAGTTAATAGTACATCCTTCCTGCAGGAAGCTAACATTGCATCTAAGCATCTTGTGTCCTGTACTCCTACCGGAAAGTATGCGTTAACAAAAGAAAAAGGGGAACAGCCTGGCAGAGTGATGTCTAATACCATAATTTCATAGTTAGAATCCATGCACAGGTAGTTAATCTTCGCTCTATGACTAAATTTAGTTGATATAAAAATGGCAAGTCCACCACCTCTGCTAGGTCTGTCTAAACAAAATAAGCGATAATTTTTTAGGTAAAATTTTTGTCCGTTTGTAAGCCAAGTTTCTTGTAAAGTAATAATATCGGGGGAAATTTGCGAAGAAATACACAATAAATCTGTGGTAGCCGACCCTATTGATCGACAATTGCACTGTAATACTTTTAAGGAGCCTATTTTGACTCTATAAACCCACCGCAGAGACTGCTTGATCCAAAAGATCTTTCTTCAAAAAGTCTTTTTTGGAGAGGTTCTCCAAAACGTCTTTCTTTGACAGGAACTTTTTAGATTTTGATTTCTGTGAAGACTTTTTCAATAGGGGAGATCTGGCGCGCTTCAAGAAATTATGAGATTCCGCATCCATATCTGTAAATTCATCAGTGTCATCTGATAAGGTTTCTAGATCTGCCCGCAGTATCTTATTGGAGGGTCCTGCTTTAGGAGATGCGCATCGTGTAGGAGCTATCGGACCTTCTGTCCCGGCACAATTTGAAACCTCGAAATCCTGTGAAGTCTGATTTTTCATAGACACTGAAGCAATGATTTGGGTCAACTGAGATGTTAACAGTTCAGCCACGACTCCAAAAATACTGCTGGCAAGACGCTCCATCGCCTTTTCCGTTGCCTTCTCTACAGCCTCTGCTATATATTTTGCTAACGATGCATCCATAGCAGTGGTATGTCGTGCTGTTACGCTTGCGTAACCTTTCGAGCGTTCTTGTAATTCAGTCACAGCTTCCCTCCGGGAGCAACGCCTGCGTTCCACAATTTCCAGCAGCTTAACTTCTCGTTCTTTCGCCTCACAATCTGAAGAGTCTGCAGGATGCGCTTCATGACATAAACAGCACTTCTCTTCCGTCGAGTTGCACTTACGGCTGTCGTGATTTTCTCCGCATAGTCGACATCTGGCAGTTGATCTGCACCCTTTCATGCCGTGGCCATACCTCCAACAATTCAAGCACTGCAGTGGCTTAGGGGATAGAGGCTCTACCTTATAGATAAGAGGCCAAGCTTTAATTTCAGATGGTCTTATCGTTCCCGCAAAGGTTACTATGACAGATTCGGTAGGTGATTTTTTATTGTCAACCAGACGCGTGCACCTGTATACTGACACTGCACCTGCTACTGAAAATAACTCAAGAATTTCTGCAGGGGTCAGGCTCGTATCTACACCGCGGACTATGCCTTTCGAACATGCCAGATGCGCTGGTATAAACGGGCTCACCGGCTGTGCTGCAAATTCGGAACAGTTGAGAAGCTCTCGGACGCACTCCTGATCGGCAGAGCAGCACAAAATACCACCACGACCGAAATGCCGGACCTCAGTGATCTTTTGAGAGTGTGTTGTGGCTTTCCGAAGCTCCATCTGAATCACCTTCGGGTTCTTCATAGGTATCGTACCTCCATTGGTCGGTACCAGAGCCACGGGGACGTTAATAACCCCACTGCAAAGAAAAGAATCAATCGGCCAATCCTTGACCGGTATAGATGCTAGCCAAGGAGAAGGCCCTTGGACAGGCGAAGAAACCGACATCTAGATAGCCTGAGTCGCTCGAACTCAGAAAATCATATGGCACAAACCACAAACAACTGCCAAAAAAGCACTAAAACAACAAAGAAGCAAACGTTAAACTCAAGTGCAATCCCGCCGCCCGTCGTTCAAGCCGTTCCAACCCGTGAGCAGCAGCGCAGAATAGGATCAACGCGAACGAACAAGCACTGGAACCTTTCAAGCAAATCCGCGATCTTCGTTGTCATCGCTGTCTCGCAGCCAGACGAATCTGTGCACGCAGCATTACCCTCCCGCCAGAGAGAGCGTTGTCTTGGTGCTCAACAGGTAGAGATGCGGCTAGTGGGTGTTTACATCACTCAGAGTGGTAAAGTTTCATGCGGACCACGTGCACTGTCTCAGGCAGATACTGGCGACGTTTCAAACAGGAGGAGGCGTCGGGCACGACTTCGTACATAACGTTGCAAAGAAGGCGCAAAACCTTGTAGGGTCCAAAGTATCGGCGTAGGCGTTTCTCCGAGAGGCCTCGCCATCGTACAGGAAACCAAACCCAGACTCTATCTCCTGGTTCGTAAGCGACGAATCGATGGCGACGGTTGTACCATTGGGCGTCAAGTTGCTGCTGGCTGACTATTACGCTGGCAAGCTGCCTTGCTTCCTCGGCGCGCTCAGTGAAGTCTGAGGCATCTGTTTCCTAATCATTGCAATGGTAAGGCAACATGGTGTCAAGCATTGTGGTAACTTCTCTGCCATGAATTAGTGCAAACGGCGTCAATTTTGTTGTTTCCTAGTCCGCCTTATTATACGCAAATATGATGTACGGCAATATTTGGTCCCAATTCTTGCGTTCTACGTCGACGTACATGGAAAGCATGTCAGCGATTGGCTTGTTAAGTCGTTCTGTAAGCCCACTCGTTTGTGGGTGGTAAGCTGTCGTCTTCCTATGTACTGTACCACCGAGCGTGAGCACAGTGCACAAAAGCTCGGCTGTAAACGCGGTACCTTTGTCTTATAACGACAGCTGGAGCAGCATGTCTCAATACAATGTTCTCAATAAAGAACTAGGCTGCTTCAGCTGCAGTGCCACTCGCAATCACCTTGGTCTCTCCATATCGGGTGAGGTAGTCTGTCGCCACTCTAACATATTTCTTGCCGCCGTCCGATGTTGGGAATAATAGACCCAGCAGATCCATTTCAATTTGAAATAACAGAGTTACTGGCACGGGCACAGGATGCAATAATTGATTGATTGATATAAGGGGTATAACGTCCCAAACCACCATATGATTATTAGAGACGCCATAGTGGAGGGCTCCGGAAATTTCGACCACCTGGGGTTCTTTAACGTGCACCCAAATCTGAGCAAACGGGCCTACAACGTTTCCGCCTCCATCGGAAATGCAGCCGCCACAGCCGGAATTTGAACCCGCGACCTGCGGGTCATCAGCCGAGTATCTTAGCCACTAGACCACCGCGGCGGGGCACAGAATGTAATAGCCCAGCCGGTTTGACAGGATGTACCTTGCGCCGCTGACAGTCAATACATGTCCGGACGTAATGTTTCACTTCTGCTGCGATTCTTGGCCATTACTATTTTTGACGCGTGTCAGATTAATCCATATTAAAAAAAGCTCTGTAACGTATGAAAAAAACCACCAGGGGGCTGAGGTGTGTAGTCGCACCTCACATGGGCTCCTGCTCTTATTGCTATTTTCTGTGCATCGTTGCCTGGACACTGCTCGCGTTTGGTGACCTGGGATTCCTCACGTTGCAGGGCATCGTTTGACACCAGACTCATCGCAGTGAGTGTACGTTTTTACTAGATATTGAACTCTAAACATATTGTGCCTGTTCGCGGGGACGCAACATTGCCAAGGAATTCAAAGGCCGTGCTGCATGCGAACGCCGCTGTGGCACGAGGACGGGCCTGCGAAACGAGCTGGACGCCAGTGTCTCGTAGGTGCACATGCACGCTGCTCGCGCAACACAGAGATGCGTTCTCATGGAAATACAGACGTCTAACCCATGTCAAGAAAGCCCGAGTACGATGCGAGTGGACAACCCGGAGGATAACTCAAGAACGGCATCACAATGGACGATTGATGAAAATAGTGGCAAATTGACAGGCAAAGCCCACATTGGGTGGCTTCAAGCTGGCCGTAAAGGCAGGTCCGCCAAAGAAGACAAGTCAGCCAAAAAACGAGCTACACAACTTGTGAAGCCAGACGGCGAATCTCAACCGCAACGTCAACACAGCACTAGGACGCGCCCATTCCCTACTGATGACTTCTAAATTGTATTCTGCCCACAACCAGGACTAGATCTTTCAAAGCAAACACTCATCGAGGTTACACATGCCATAGGAAGGTCCAGTGGCTTGGCCCAGCAGGACTTCTATGACCATGCGCGAGTGCAGGTGAAGAAAGTAGAGAATGTGATCATTGCAAGCACAGCAAGTACTGAACAAGATTCCAAACTGCAAAGCATAAAGGTTATATAGCTCGGTGGAGTAATATATCAAGTGCATTCGCACATTCGACACCCCGATGATGTGTGCCGCGGAGTGATCTACGGCCTCGAACCAGGAACAAGCCCCACAGAGATTTTCGCAGGACTCCACGTAGACCCAAGATACCACGACCTTGGCGCGTGCATGCTGGGATCTTACACAGCTGCAGTTTTCACTTTCAACGGGCAGCACGTTCCTTTTTACGTAACGTACCTCAGTGGAGACTACCGATGCAAGCCGTACCGGAAGTTCATCCAATATTGCCGTACCTGTGGCGCCCTAGGTCACCGACAAGACATCTGCCCTCAGCCGAAAGCGAACTTTTGCTACAAATGCGGTCACGACAAGGAAATAGAACCACATGACTGCCAACCGATGTGCAAGATCTGCAGAGAAGACCATGAGACTGCTGAAAAGGAATGCAAGAAGAAACTCCGCAGTAACACCCTCCTTATCAAGTAAGATGCCGGCAGCTCGATAACGCCCACGCCCGTGAGAATCGCTAGAGTACTTGCACCAATGATTTACCCGGGTCAGTTATCACACCAGAAGTTTCACGGGCCCCCTCTTTTCCCCCAAAAATTGACCGAAGTCATTCTTGCTCAGAGAAAAAAAATTGCCCGCAGCTTCCCTCGGGGGAACACTGAGGAGGATGCGGAGCATATAATTCGTTAACGGGGTGTTGAAGTGCGACTTACTTGGGTCGATGGCTAAATTGGTTAACGTGGTTGTGAAATGGGGTGTTAAATTGCGACTTACTTGGGTCGATGGCTAAATTGGTTAACGTGGTTGTAGGAGGGGGTGTTAAATGAGTGAACATGTACACACGTATGCGAAAGGACGGCGCTGGTCGAAGGGACATCGATCATTGTGTTTGTGGATTCGTTGGAATTCATTTCCCGTGACCTTGGACGTCGACGCGCCGTACAAACCAACCGACGAGCGGCAACTGAACGAGCGAGCGCCGACCTTGAGTATATATACAGCGCGACGGCGCATGCACTGTCAGCTGTTGAATGTTCTCGAAGGAGAAGCGCGCGCGCGGCACAGATGGCGACGGCGCATGCGCTGTCAGCTGTCGAATGTTCTCGAAGGAGAAGCGCGCGCGGCACAGATGGTGGGCGACGGCGCGACGGCGCATGCGCGCGCGTCAGCTGTCGAATGTTCGAGAAGCGGTGCGGACGGCGCGGACGGCGCACTACAAGGCGCGAGTATAAGATGCTTCCGCATCTAAAAAGGTCGCTCTGGATCGCGCACGCCATCACGGTCTCGCTCCGTTAGGGGATTCAGTTAGGCCGCCGTGGTGACCGATAGTGACGGGCCCAGTTCTCTAAATACTGCAGGTGTGTACAAGTGCCTTTTACAAGTGCCTCGACCATCTCGCCTGCTCAGACAGCGACCATCCGGGCTCTAGAAAAAAAGTACAAAATCTTCGACGGAGGGTACAAAAACCCCCACCAGCCGAGTGTAGCACACTAGAACTTGACGACAGCATACTAAAACAGACGGAAGCCAGAATAATGAAGCGGGTAGAAGAAAGGCTGCAAGCACATGAAGCGAAGATGCTCAACCTCGTCGAACGACGCTTTTAAGCTTTCGAGAAAGCCCTCACTGCGAAACTCCTCGCATCCTTAGACATAACCACAGGGAAAGTGGTTACTAAAATTATGGAAAAGGTACACCCACTGACCCGTACTGTAAGCACGCTCGACGCCAAGCTTGATAGCTTCACGGTGCAACAGCATAACTTCATAACATATGCATACAAAAATTTCGTTACCCATGAGCAGCTGGTGGAGCAATAAGGGGCCAAGCGGAAAGAGCGAAAAACTTTAGGAGATAAAACTGCAGCGGAAATTCGATCGACAGCACCAAACGACCGGCACCAGGCGGAAATCAACTGCCAGAATGGCAGCTCCCACACATAGACAATCTGAGCCACTCCCCACTCTTCGGATTTGGCACTGGAGTTGCAGATCTTACAGGCCTCGTTTTGCAAACTTGCAAGAATATGTTAAAAGAAATTATCCAGATATGACCGCGTTGCAGGAAAGCCACACAGAAAAAAATTGCCTGCAGCTTCCCTCAGGGGAACACTGAGGAGGATGCGGAGCATATAATTGGTTAACGGGGTGTTAAAGTGCGACTTACTTGGGTCGATGGCTAAATTGGTTAACGTGATTGTGAAATGGGGTGTTAAATTGCGACTTACTTGGATCGATGGCTAAATTGGTTAACGTGGTTGTAGGAGGGGGTGTTAAATGAGTGAACACGTACACACGTATGCGAAAGGGCGGCGCTGGTCGAAGGGACGTCGATCATTGTGTTTGTGGATTCGTTGGCATTCATTTCACGGCGACTTCGGACGTCGACGCGCCGTACAAACCAACGGACGAGCGGCAACTGAGCGAGCGAGCGCCGACCTTGAGTATATATACAGCGCGACGGCGCATGCGCTGTCAGCTGTCGAATGTTCTCGAAGGAGAAGCGCGCGCGGCACAGATGGTGGGCGACGGCGCGACGGCGCATGCGCGCGCGTCAGCTGTCGAATGTTCGAGAAGCGGTGCGGACGGCGCACTACAAGGCGCGAGTATAAGATGCTTCCGCATCTAAAAATCGAGCTCCCTGGCTAGCACTCTCACATGCTTACCCCGCACCGCAATTCTAGTCAAGAAGACTTTAACTGCATAGGCTCATGAAATTGAAGACATTGGCATCGAACACACCATCGTGGAGATAATCCCCACTCGGAAGACTCCACAAAACTTATACCTGGCCAACCTTTACAGCCCTCTGCGCGAGCAGCTACACCAATACGACCACTTCGTCCACGAGCTCCGTCAAATGATTAACGCCCACCGACTCGTCATAGTTGGGGACTTCAATTCTCAACACGCAGCCGGGGGTTATCACAGCACCACCAAGAAGGGGGCGCGTGTTCACGACGCTGCACCGCAGCATGGTCTGACGCAGTGGAATGACTTGCTCTATCCAACCCGAGTGGGCAACAGCATGTCGAGGGATACTAATCCTGATCTCACGTTCACTAGAGACGTGCACAACGCAGCGTGGACAAGGCTACCAGACACTCTAAGGAGTGACCATCACATAATTCAAATAGACGTCGAACAGGTTCATCATCTTCATCATCATCATCAGCATGACAACGTCCACTGCAGGACAAAAGCATCTCCCATGTTCCGCCAGTTAATCCGGTCCTGTGCTTGCTGCTGCCAATTTATACCCGCGAACTTCTTAATCTCATCTGCCCACCTAACCTTCTGTCTCCCCCTAACCCGCTTGCCTTCTCCGGGAATCCAGTTAGTTACCCATAATGACCAGTGGTTATCATGTCTACGCGCTACATGCGCGGCCCATGTCCATTTCTTCTTCTTGATTTCAGCTATGATATCCTTGACCCCCGTTTGTTCCCGAATCAACTCTGCTCTCTTCTTGTGTCCTAAGGTTACACCTACCATTTTTCTTTCCATTGCTCGCTGCGTCGTCCTCAATTTAAGCTGAACTCTCTTTGTAAGTCTCCAGGTTTGTGCTCCGTAGCTAAGTACCGGCAAGATACAGCTGCTGTGTACCTTCCTCTTGAGGGGTAGTGGCAATCTACCTGTCATAATTTCAGAGTGCTTGCCTAATGTGCTCCACCCAATTCTCATTCTTCTAGTTAATTCAGTCTCGTGGCTAGGCTCCGCGATTATTACCTGCCCAAAGTAGACATAGTCTTTTACAACTTGAAGTGCACTTTTGCCTATCTCGAAGCTCTGCTCGTTTCCGAGGTTGTTGTACATTACTTTTGTTTTCTGCAGTTTAATTCTAAGACACACCTTTCTGCTCTCCTTGTCTAACTCCCTAATCATGAGTTGCAATTCGTCCCCTGAGTTACTCAGCAATGCAATGTCATCGGTGAAGCGCAGGTTACTAAGGTACTCTCCATTAACTCTTATCCCTAACTGCTCCCAATCTAGGCTTCTGAAAACCTCCTGTAAGCACGCGGTAAATAGCATTGGAGAAATTGTGTCCCCCTGCCTCACACCCTTCTTGATTGGTATTCTGTTGCTTTCTTTATGAAACACTATGGTAGCAGTTGATCCCCTGTAGATTTCTTCCAGGATGTTTATATATGTTTCATCGACACTCTGATTCCGCAGTGTCTGCATGACGGCTGATATTGCAGTGAGCGGTGAACAGGTTCACCGCTCACTGAAGACAGGAAAAGCTCGGCTCACGGACTGCATTGCCTACAGGAATGACCCTGATTATGATTCGACTATCGAAGACATTGAAGCCAGGTTAAACAGTATTGTAAGTGCTGCTGACGGACATACCAAAACGATACACTTGAAGGAGGACAATCCGGCAGTCGATAATCATCTCCTTTACCTCTGGGGAGCTCGAAAATTGCTTATTAAACAATGGCAACGCCAAAAGCTCAACCGCAAGCTGAAGCGCCGCACAGCGGTACTCACTAGACAGGCACAGGAGTACGCCGAAAACCTTGCGAGCCAGAAGTGGCGGTCCTTCTGCGACAAACATCAAGGGACATTGAGCACAAAGGAGACTTGGCGCATTCTTCTAGCTCTGATTGACGACACCCACAGCAAAACTAATCAAAGAAATAAAATTCAGCGGCTCATCCACAAATATGAGGGCACAGATCACCAGTTACTCCAAAAACTTCAAACAAAACTGCGTGGCTCGGTTAACCAGCAAGCTACCTACATCAACAATTTGACACCTAGGGAGTACCGAAGAGCACCGAACGAAACACTAGACCAGCCTTACACGCTGGCAGAACTACACGCAGCCCTCGCTAAGCTTACGCGCAACACGAGCCCAGGAAAAGACGGAATGACCAATAAGCACCTACGACAGCTACCCCCCAGCCCCGGGCAATGACGGCGCTCCTTCGGCACTTTAACGACTGCTGGAGGAAGCGGGGAGCTACCACAAGTCTGGAAACACTCAGAGGTGACCATGGTACCCAAGCCAAACAAGCCAATCTCGATTGCAAATCTTCGTCCCATTTCCCTTTCATTTTGCGCTGGGAAACTCTTTGAGCACATGGTAAACGAGCGGCTACCACACATCTTGAAGACAATGGTCACTACCCGAACACCATTTTTGGCTCCCGCCAAATGCTCAGCATACAAGACGTGCTCTTGCAGATAAACGAAGATATTCTTCTCCGCTTCAGCAAGCACTGTAAGTAATCTGTTCTAGCTTTGGACGTAAAGGGCGCATTTGATAATGTGAGCCACGAAGCCATTCTGCGTAGCCAGGAAGATGTCGGCTGCGGTGCCAAGACATACGCCTATATGCTGACTTTCCTCACCAACCGCACTGCCACTGTAGTGATTGCCAATTTCAGGTGCGAGCTTTTTCAACTCCCTAACAAAGGCACGCCGCACGGCTGTCACAAAACGAGTGCTCAAAAAAGGGCGCGCCGCCAAATTTTCGCGTCAAAACGCCGTAGTGATGCCGTGAGGTGAACGATAAAAAAAGAAAACAAGCATCCAAAGACTCCCCGGGCATGCGTCCCTCTCCCCTCGGAAGCGTAGGTTCGCCGACGAACCTCCTCACCCCACATCGGCGGCCGAGCAAGCCCTGGAATTTTCTCGATGGAAAGGGGCGTGGTGATGCCGGGTTGAGTCATCCGTCGGGGACGGCCCCCGTATCGTCTCGCCCTTTCCCCCAGCCTTCGCTGCGTATCGCGCCGACGAAATGATGAGAACTTTCTGGAATCTCGCGCGGAAGGTATTTAATCGAGCAGCCGAGATGGGAGACCAAGAGAAGACGGAAGTTAGCGCCAGAGCGCGTAGAGATTTCGCCGTGTAGTCAGCGAAGGTTTTGTCCGTAGTGACAAAACAGGAGAAGAAGAGGCTTTCTACGTGAGGGGTGAAGGCTTGAGCTACAGACAAGAGCGTGTGTCTACCGCTATCGATCGAAGACGCGTGGCAACAGCTGCGTGTGCGAAGCCGCCGTGTTTCCGGCGAAGAAGTTTGAAGCTTGGAGAGCTGCCAAGTGAAGACGCGAGGTTTCCTGGAAGAGAAACTTCGGGTGCAGCGAAACGACAACAATGCTTGACTTTGAGTGAGTGATTCTCGGAAGAGTATCATCCAGACTTTTGTTCCAAGAACTTTGGACTGAATAGGTTTTGTATCTCTTTAGTCTTTAAGTGTCTTGGTTGTTCAATGCATTCATTGCATTGTAGTGCGTATTGTTGTCTGTGTCCGTTGTTTCGAGTGTGGCTGATTGTACTGTGTGTACGTTGTTTGATTGGTGACATTGTATGCAACTGTTGTGGAGTGTACATGCTTGTGTATTGTTTTGATCTGCCATTATTGAGAATATAATTTTGTTTTGTTTATCAACTCTCGGCTCTGACTTGTTCTTTGGGCCACAGCCGGCGTCTGCTGGCGCGCCAAAAAGGACCACTTCTAAATTATCCACGCTTTCGTGGTGCGATTCGGGGGACCGATACTTCGGCCCTTGGAATTAGCCCGGCGATGGCCTCCCGAACTAACGGGACCTGTGACAACGGCTCAGTGATATCACCAGTGCTTTTCAACTTGGCCCTCCTTAAGCTCCCACGTCTCTTGGACGCTGTCTCTGGGATACATCACGCGTTATACGCCGATAATATCACTATGTGGACAAGAGGTTCAAGCACGGGTGAACAGGAGGACCGACTTTAAGGGGCAGGTAACATCACTGAAGGATATCTCAAGACCTGCCACCTCCAATGTGCTCCGGAAAAGTCGGAACTGTTTGTACTTGCGGAACACACCCGGGGTAGACCACCAAGCTACGACACTCCTGACCCACAAGTCTTTCTACAGGGAGTCGAAATATCACAAGTTGACACGCTTCGAGTCCTTGGACTACTTATACATAAAGATGGGTCTGGCTCCGCTGCCCTACCCCGGCTGCTGAACACTGTGACACAGCTCACCCACCTAATCCGAAGGGTGGCTAACCGTCGCAGTGCCTTCAATGAGCACGACACCTTAAAATGGCACAAACTCTCCTTTACAACCGCATAACGTACGGAACTCCCTACATCAACCTGATTACAGCGGAGAAACAAAAACCTAATGTGCTGATACGAAAGGCTAGAAAGCTTGCCCCAGGACTGCCGCCAGCCACCTCCACTGACCGACTGCTTCGCATGGGAGTTCATAACACGTGGGAAGAACTCACCGAAGCACACCTCATCAACCAGGTCGAGAGACTCAAGCTGTAACTCACAGGGCAAGCCGTCCTTCGACGCACAGGATACCAGACCACCCTAGAACCCAACGAAGAACCCAAAGGCAAAATACCGTCACAGCTGCGAGAAAGCCTTGAAATTCAGCAGATCCCATCACATATGTTGACCACAGCCCCGTACTCTCTTAAGAAGTCCATTCCCAGTGTCAAAGGTTTGCAGCACTCCGGTAGGATCAGAAATGTGGCTACAAAAGCCACATTCTCAATCGCGAGTCTTGTACATTTGCCCGTGGGTGTCAATATCTGGCCTCTAGCATTTGGGATATAAGCGCCCATCCATTCCGTCCAGTCTTTCTTGAGTTCGCCTGCCAATCGTTCACTCATTATGGAAAATTCTGCATCCTTGTCGACTAAGGCCGTCACTTCAACGCCATCAATTGTCACAGCCAGGTCTGCAGTCTCAGTTTTCTCGGCGGAGTCTTCATCGTGGTTACTCACGTGTTTCGGCAGCATTGGGGGAATTTTCGGCAATTCGAAACTACGACGGTTTGGTGAACCAAAACGAGCCGGAGATGATGAGCGCGTCCAGAAGGTAGCAGAGCCTTCCCACCAGCCAGCCTGGTCGTCGTCGATGAGGGCACGGCTTCCGTCGAACTGTCGGCACGTAGTGGTAGGTGCACTCCCGTGGTATTGAGCTAGACGATGTGGGCAGAAACGGTAAATGTGCCCTGGCTCTCCAAAGTTGTAGCAGAGTGGTCGGTGATCCGCAGTGCGCCATATGTTGGTATTCCGTATATAGGGTCGCCTGACAGAATCCTGCTGAGTCCAGGCTGTCACAGGATACGGTTCGAGGTACTGCAGCGCTGGCATGGGCGTGGGTCGACGAAAAGCGTCTGCATAGCTGTATCCATTCGGCTGGTAGGATACTTCTGGAGCCAATCGACGATGCACAGTGTCTGCGTAGGTATACGAGTTTGAATGGCACCGTGGAGCGGCATATGGCTGAGGAGAGGCAAGCGCTTGACGAAGTTCATGGCGAACGACCTCAGCGACGGAGGCTACTGTGGACTCCTGCAGCGGGAGCGCATGTGACTGCAATGTGTACTTTGCCTTCTCCTTCACAATTTTCTCACGCACGATCTGTCAAATCAGGTGGCGTAGAGAAAACTCGTCGTTTGCGGTAAGTGCGGCGGCGCCTGCAGCTGCGCAGGTGGCCGGGCAATCAGACTGTCAGCATTGTTGCTGCAGCGCACACTCTATTGCGGTGGCCTTCCTGGTGAACTCGTGCATTGTTGTTGGCGAATTGCGCTCAAGACCAACAAACAGCTGCTCTGGGGCGCCCTCATGAGATGGCTTACCATTTTAGCCTCGGGCATGTTGGGGTCCGCGCGGTGGCACAGACGCACCTTATCATCAAAAACACGGCGGCACTTTCATGACTGTTTGGCGCGTCCTTAAAAAGGCGTTGTGCGTTTTCGCGTCGGTCCGCGTTACCAAAGGTGTCAAGAAACCGATGACAAAACTCCTCCCACGTTGTAAATATTGCCTGGCGGTTTATAAACCACGTCCTCGCGCCGTCTTCGAGGGTGAGGTATACGTGGAAGAGCTTTTCATCGAGACTCCAGTAGTTTAATTTAGCTACCTGTTCAAACTACTCAAGCCAGTCTTGCGCATCTTCGTTCGGTCAGCCATAAAATGGTTCAAAAATGCGCATATTCTGGATCGTCACCCGTACAGGACTACTTGAAAACGCCATTTCTTGAGTAGGGGTGGCTGGCGGTAGTATTGCTTCTGCTAAAAAGCTATATTCTGGTACAAGACCTTGAAGGCGATGGCGTGATTGGTGTGCAGGCGTCTCCACGTGTGGCTGTCTCGTAAGGCTGGACACGGAGCTTCTTACAGGGGTGCCGATTATGAAGTGGTGGTACCCAGCACTTCCACCAGTGTCGCGGTTTAAAAAATACTGAGCGTTTATTTAACAACACAGACAGTGGAACTCGTAGAGACGCTTTCAAAAGAAGGCCGCTAAGGTTGTTGTCTTCTTGACTCATCTGCGCTTCGCCTCTCGAACAAATCCGCGATCTTCATTGTCATCGCTATCTTGCAGCTAGATGCATCTATGCACGCGGCAACATTTACGGCCCGCCTCCGCCTGCTCCGTGACCCATCTCCAGATCCATCAGGAGTGAAGTACAGCAGGCTCTGCAAGTCTCAATTTCCAGCCATGCTTCCCCGCCTGTACTGACAGAGCCTCATTGTGCACCATATGCCGAGGCTCTGAGCTGTTACGTCCCTCCGTCATCATAAGCCGAAGCTCTGAGCCGTTACGCCTCTCCTGCATCGTACGCCGAATCAGCAAGCAATTACGCCCTTCAACGCTATTTTGTACATCCTAAACCTCGAGATGCACTTCTATAAGTCCAACCGTCCAGCATTTTGAGAATCGGTAGTTCCTACCGCAGAAACTGTACCGGACAGGCAGCCGCTGTGCTACCATTGTGGTGAAGCCGGTCATGTATACCGCGAATGCCAGTAACACTGACACAAACTTGAGGATTTCGCCGTCGACTCAGCCAGGCCAAGATTTGGCGGAAGACATAGAGCGATTGAGGAATACCTGTCCGAGCAGCGCATGCCACTGCTCCCGTGGTGCCAGTCACTATCACCAACTCCAAGAAGGTCTTCGTCAAGTGTCCCGAACTACGCAGGGGCGGCACCAGCGTGGTCGCTCAGCCCTTGGCGGGAAAACTAACGACAGTGACCTTCGAGGTTGGGGCTGCTGGTAAACGACACGAGCAAGGGCCCCCGTCGATGCGAGTACGTACCAGCAGCGATTCGACGACAGCTCCCGAATCAGAAACCCGACTTTCTCTAGACATACCTGTAGTGCTCGACCGCCGCCATGATGCTAGTACTGTATTGACACACGGGCTGACTACTCTATTATGAGCAGAAAACTGGCGACGCATCTCAAGAATGTTGGTACGCCACGGTACGAAACACAAATCCGTACAGCTGGCGGGCACATGGTCACCCCTCTCGGTATGTGCTCGACTAGAGTCGACATTCGCGGACGCACATTTTTCTGCAGCTGCCTTATACTTTTCCAATGCTCCCAAAACCTCATCCTAGGCATCGACGTTTTACGTGAATACGGTGCTATGACTCACCTCCAACAGCGCACTGTGACGCTCTCGACAGACCAAGCAGCAAAAAAACCTGATGACAGCTATCACGGCACGTTTCGTGTTTCGGCGACATAATCATGTTGCCCCCGCGTTCAAGCGTCTTGGTTGATGTCGTGTGTGACGAGCTACGAGACGGTGAGGCAGTAGCCGAAGGCAACTTGACACTTTTGTTATGAATAGGTGTCTGCGCGGCCCGCAGGCTCATAACCCTTCACAACAGACGTGCCATGCTGCTTGTGGCAAATTTTTGTTATCAGCAGCGGCACCTTTTTCGTCGCACCGCTATCGCTTTCGCCTACACCATCGAAGACTTTGCTGAATGTTTTTGTGCCACATCAATGAACAGCGGGCTACAAGTGACATCGACAGGTGTTTCTTCTGCCCTTGCAAACGTTGACATCAATTCGAGCCTCACGCAGCAAGAACGCGCAGCGCTGCAGGAATCGTTATTTGAATGCCAAAAGTGTTTCACTTCATCCTCAAAAGTGCGTCAAACTCCCCGTATGAAACATAGATTATTACACACACAGATGTCATGCGCGTAAAGTAACAACTGTCACACATGTCCCGTTTATTAGGGAGGCGATTGCCGGGCTAATTCCAAGAGCCGAAGTATCGGCCCCCCCGAACCGCACCACGAAAGCGTGGACAATTTAGAAGTGGTCCTTATTGGCGCGCCAGCAAACACCGGCTGTGGCCCAAAGAACAAGACAGAGCCGAGACTTGATAAACAAACAAAATTATATTCTCAATAATGGCAGATCGAAAACAATACACGAGTATGCACACTCCACAATAGTTGAGTACGATATGTCACCAATCAACCAACGTACTACATGGTACAATCAGCCACACTCAAAACAACGGACACAGACAACAATTCACACTACAATGCAGTCGCATGCATTTAACAACCAAGACACTTAAAGACTAAAGAGATAGAAAACCTATTCAGTCCAAAGTCCTTGGAACAAAAGTCTGAATGATACTCTTCCGAGAATCACTCACTCAAAGTCCAGCGTTGTTGTCGTTCCGCTGCCCCCTCAAGTTTCTCTTCCAGGAAACCTCCCGTCTTCAATTGGCCACTCTTCAAGCTTCAACTTCTTTGCCGGAAACACGTCGGCTTCACACACGCAGCTGTTGCCACGCGTCTTCGCTCGATAGCGGTAAACTCACGCTCTTGCCTGTAGCTCGAGCTTTCACCCCTCAGGTGGAAATCCTCTTCTTCTCCTGCTTTGTCGCTACGGACAAAACCTTCGCCGACTACACGGCGGAATCCCTACGCGCTCTGGCGCTAACTTCCGTCTTCTCCTGCTCTCTCGTCTCCGCTGCTCGGTTAAATACCTTCCGCACGACATTCCAGAGAGTTCTCGTCATTTCGTCGGCGCGATACGCAGCGAAGGCTGGGAAGAGGGCGAGACGGTTGGAATGCCCTCCGCGGCAGATGACTCAGCTCGGTATGACCACGCCTATTTCCTTCTGGAACTTTCCAGCGCTTGCTCGGCCACCATTGTGGGGTAAGGAGGTTCATCGGCGAAGCCACGCTTCCGAGGGGAGAGCGCGCGCCCGGGGAGCCTTGGACGTTTGTTTTCTTTTTTTTTCTTTTGACCTCCCGACGTCTCTCCCGCGCGTTATCGCAAGAATTTGGCGGCGCGCCCATTTTTAGCGCTCGTTCTGTGACAACAACCCTACCAAGTTTTGGCCATTGAGCGTGGCGCGATCGATGCTCAAGTTAAAGAAATGTGCCAAGGTGATGCTATACAACCGTTAATAGTCCGCGTTGACTGGCAGTCGTTCTTGTAAAGAAAAAGGACAGAACGTAGTGTTTATGCGTAGACTACGGAAAGAAAAACAGCGTGAATAAAAAAGATGTGTATCCTCTGCCACGCATCGATAATTCACGAGACAGACTACGGTGGGCAAGGTATATTTAATCCATAAACTTGAAAAGCAGATACTGGACGAGTAAGAATGATGAAATAGACCAAGAACAAACTGGTTTTGTTACACCGGATGGCCGGCACGAATTCAAGGTTCACCCCTTCGGCCTGTGTTCTCGACCAGCGACATTCCAAAGAATGATGGACACTGTTGTTACCAGTCTGAAGTAGAACACTTGCCTAGTTTATCTCGATGATGTGATCGTGTTTTCGGTCACCTTCGGGGAACACTTGAGTCTGCAGGCTGTTCTGAAAGCGCTCCGCTTTGTGAAGCTCACGCTGAAGGCAGAAAAATGCCACTTCGGCTGTCAAGTTTCTTGGCCACGTTGTGAGCGCCGACGGTGTTGGACTTGACCTCAACAAGACAACCACAATAGCCACCTTTCCCGTTTCCCGTGACAAGAAAGCAGTACGTTGCTTCCTCGCCCTGTGCGCCTACTATCGTCGCGTCATCGCCAATTTTCCTAAAATCGCCGAGCCTCTGACTCTTCTCACACGTGATGACGTACCACTCGTTTGTAATGAATAACAGAATACGGCTTTGATTGATCTACGTCAGCATATGCAGGCACCACCAGTTCTTGCTCACTTCGACGAGGATGCTGCAATTGAAGTTAATGCCGACGCGAGCAACGTAGGTTTCGACGTCGTGCTTATCCAACATCAAGAAGGCACTAAGCGTGTGATAACTTGCGCCAGCCGTACCCTGTCTTGCGCGGAGATGAACTATTCCACCTCGGAAAAGGAGTGCATAGAAGGAGTGTGGGCCGCCGTGAAATTCAGGCCTTACCTCTACGGTCGTCCATTCAAAGTAGTGACTGATCATCACTCATTGTACTAGTTAGCCAATTGACAAGACTCGTCTGAGCGTCTGGCACGATGGAGTCTTTGTTTGCGAGAATTTCACCTTACGATCGTCTATAATTCAGGCTGCAAGCACGAAGGTACTGATTCCTTGTCCCGTGCACCTACTGGAGTTTGTGATCACGACAATGACGATGAAAGCGGCTTCCTCGGAGTCCTCACTGCAACAGACTTTATCACACGACAATACGATGACGTCGAGATTTGCGCAATCATTGACCGACTAGAAGGACGGAACACACCCGTACCTCGACACCTTTCTCGTAATCTTTCTTCATTCTGCCTACTATTCTGCCTACGGAACGGTGTCTTGTATAAATCAAATTCGAACGGTAATGGAAAAGCCTACTTGCTAGTGGTTCCTCCTGACATGCCAAACGACATTCTTTTAGCCTGCCACGACAAGCCCACATCTGGTCATCTATGTTCTTAACGAACTCTGGCCAGAGTTCAACAGGCGTACTACTGGCCGAAACTCGCTACGTATGTCAAGCGATATATGAAATGCTGCCGTGATAGTCAACACCGCAAATCTCCGCCACGGAATCCTGCAGGCCTGCTGCAACCAATCACACCACCAAGGGCACCGTTCGATCAAATAGGAATGAATTTACTGAAGCCATTTTCTCTGTCATCTGTCGGTAACAAATAGACAATTGTAGCGACAGATTATCTAACGAGATACACTGAAACAAAATGCAACGAGCTACAGCTTCCGATGTTGCTCAGTTTTTCGTCGACCAGATCGTTCTTCATCATGGCGCCCCATCTTGCGTGATCACTGATCGCGGAACAGCTTTCACGGCTAAGCTCATTGACGATGTATTCAACCTAGACTTCACGAGCCATCGCAAGGCGACCGCGTATCATCCACACACTAATGGCTTGACGAAGTGACTTAACAAGACCATCGCTGATATGTTATCAATGTATGTGAAAGTTCAGCACAAGACGTTGGATCAGATCCTCCTACACATAACATTCGCGTGCAACACTACCATCCAAGAAACGACATGATTCACACCATTGTGTCTTGTCTACGAGCGTGAGGTTCAGTCTATGCTGGAAGCTATGTTCCCACATGATTACGAAGGGTTGCTCACACGGGACGCTGAGAAGCTTGCTTAGTATGCCGAAGAAGCTCGACAGTTGGAACGCCTGTATATCCCGCAACAAAAAACTGCCGATGCACGCCACTACAATCTTCGCCGTGAACAGGTCGAACACCAGCCAGAAGATTTAGTTTGGGTATGAACTCCAGTTCACCGCCAAGGGCTGTCCGAAAACCTATCGAGTCGCTACTTTGGACCCTACAAAGTATTGCGTCGCGTGAGTGACGTAAACTACGAGGTGGTTCCAGGCGAAACTATCGCACCCCAGCGTCGAAAGCACTGGCCAGAGATTGTTTACGTAGTACGGCTCAAGCCATACTTCATGCGTTAGTGCGACCGTGCCTCGGTCTTGTTCTTTTGTTGTTTTTTTTTCTTTTTCGCTGTGCCCACAGGGTGCACGTTTGGTTTACTTCCTCTTATGAACTACCATTTGCACAACCATCGGGGCGATGCTTTTTTTTTCAGTGAGGAAATAATGCCACCTGGTCATGAACTGCAGCGAGCACGAGCCCGCATCCAGGAGAAACAAACTAGGAAGTCGATTTTCGGACAGCGCATGCTCTCACCGAGGCTTCTTGGTTGTGTTGCGTCACTGACCTGCGTTTTTGCGACTACGCGGCATTCCTTACCCGAAGTTTTTCTTTTTCACACAAGACAATATTTGCTGAGCAACGATGCAGTTGAGGTCAGCAGCGAGATATACATGCAGGGCACTGGAGCATCACTTCACATACTTAGTGTACAGGCTCTGTCAAGCATTCAACGGATTTTTTTTTTCAAGCAGGCACCTTGGTGATCTGCAAACTTTGGAGCCCTCTTCAGTAGTGTTCTTGAGAAATAGGATGGGGTGTACAAGTGTCAATAAAAACATTGCACCAAAGAGCTTAGCTGCCTATAATTGTATTATTTATGTATCATTTATATTTCATCACGCTGGGGCGATTTCTTCGCCCAGGTGTCCTAACATAGCTTGCTACTGTGTTGTGAATGCGTCGACGTATGTAAATAAACAGAGTAGAGTTGCAGAGATGCAACCAATTATGATGCATAGCCCTTTTCCTTGGCCAGTCATTGTCAGGAGCGTTCTTCTTGTGTTTCGTAAAAAAACTGCTTGATAGTTGGGCATCAGCAGAAACTACGCCTCACGTTGTTCCAAGATGGTTCGAGAAACGACAAGTTCAGACATAGATAGCACTGCTGGGGGATTCCTCTCGTAAGTTACTATCTCCAAGGCTCACGTATTCGAAATGAGTGTATTAGAATAGTTTTTTTTTTCAGTCATTCATCCTAATATTTACACATCAGTGTAAGTATCCATGCATGTATGTAAGTATGTATGTATGTATGTATGTATGTATGTATGTATGTATGTATGTATGTAGTATGTATGTATGTATGATTGTATGTATGTATGTATGTATGTATGTATGTATGTATGTATGTATGTATGTATGTATGTATGTACGTATGTTTTAAAGGAAAAATCACCTTTTATTATTTAGAGCATCTTTTATAACGATTTGGCTCAATTTTTTTCTAGTTCTCTTTTTTTTCTGAGTCATTATAATTTTCAATTCAATTTCACTGCCGTAAAACAAGTGTACGTAACTTCACGCAAAGTATGTGCTTCCGAAGAAGTTGTTTCATTTGTCAACGTACAGTCATGAGCAAAAAGTTGGAAAGAAGAGCAACCAACCAGCAAAGATGAGCGTATAACACTGCTCATCTACATGGTATTGCTTCTACATATTGCGTTCTTCGAATAAGCTGATTACAAATGATCAATTTGAATCAAAACAAACAAGCTATCACCCATGCCTGTACATGTGTGGGGTATTTCTGCATGTTGTAATACCGGTTTGCAATTACTATTAGGGCACAACCCTAGTCAAGCTGGATAATTGGATCTCGTACATGCATTTGTCATGTGTACTGGAACTGTTGCTGATAAAAAATAAACTTTGGTTTGAAAATTTCTAGTAGTGATGAAACCAGAGTATCTCACTATGACACAAATCAACTTTTCATTCTACTCTTCCACTTGGGACAATTAGGAACCCTCTCAGCAGAATTAGATAGTCTGCAGTAGTTCTTTATAACAATTGACAGCGGCTTGCAATGAAGCGCACAGCAACACCAGTAACGAGAGACAAGACACAAACTAATCACTCTTGGTCTTCTCTATCTGTTTGTGCCCTTTTCCCTAGATGCATCTAATGATTCCCACCAAACTGCCACAGAAAAGTGTGCCGACATAGGTGGTTACCTTTACCGCAAGCAATTAGCTCGCTGCGCGTCTAGATTTTCTTCAAAACGTCGGGGTGACTGCCAGACGCAATAAAAGTAATATACCAGGTATGAAAATGGTATTTTGGAACTGGGCACTCTTGCGATAACCGAAGATTGAGAGGTTCATGATAAACTCGGGATTCTGTAATTCATCAAAGAGCACAGCACAGAGCTTTTGGGTCAAAAGGGAAGTAAAATAAGAGAGCGCAAAAGCCAATTTCTAAAGAAAAGAGGACCCACCACAAGGTATGATCTAAAACCGGGCAACCTGCTGAAACAAATGGCCCCGTATCTGCATGTTTAACGACAAATGTTTCACGGTGGTCTTGCGAGTGGAGAAAGTGAACAAAACGATTATTTGATGTTCTGCGCGAGAAAATTGGTGAATTGTGTTATAGAAGTGCTGCGTTATAGCGTCTCGGTTCATGTAGCGAAGGCGAACGAGCGCATCGAGGAACGTTAGACACGAGCGCCATCTGGCAGTTATCTTTATAAATGATGGCAGGCGTGAGTGCCCGTGGAGAAAGATGCGCGCATGTCTCGGAGGGAAGAATCAGTGGTTGTGCTCTCCGATTCACAGGCGGCATGCCGAATGTTTCTCCGAGGAACGCTACCTAAAATAGCGTATAAATTTTTAAATAAACACATAACAGGAGACCATCACATTATATGGTGTCCTGCTCACGAAGGTTTGGAGGGGAACGTCGTGGCAGACCGTATAGCTCGAGGCATCACCAACCGAGCGACGGCAGGCCACGACGTTGAACCTCTTTCCAATTCGCGTGACATCCTCCTCCAACAAAGGAAGCAACGAAAGGAATATGGGCTTCTACATAAGGACTTGGATAGCCAGCAAAGCAGGGATTGGAGACGCATACAAACCAATAGCTTCCCCAATTTGTACCATCTAAGTAGAATATATCCCGCAAGATATAAAGACACCTGTCCGTGGTGTTCACAAGTACCAACACTCAGCCACATAACATGGGAGTGCACCCAGAGGCCCACACACATCGACAGCCCACACATCACGAAGCAACCACACATGTTTCACAGGCAGTGGGAGGCATGGCTTGCGGACGAGGACAAGCAGAGCCAAATAGCTTTGCTTGATCGGGTCCAGCGAGCCGCTCATGCCAGCGGAGCCCTGGACTGAGGGCCCGACCAAACTGCCTGCATTTCAAATTTTTTTCACTTTTTTTTCTGAATAAAGTTTCTTCCTCCTCCTCCTCCTCTCGGAGGCGATGAGGAGTAGAACGTAAAGCGACGGGAAGGTGCCACCACCGTGTCTTCGTAGCAAAGCGTTACAAACGCTTGCCTTTTTGTGCTTCGCGTTGCATTCTCAGCGCAGCGTGATAAACGCTACGGTCCTTAGAATTGTGTGTGTCTTCCCTAGTGTAAAGGCACACATGCAAAATATCAACATGTTTTTATGGTGCCTCAGATAAGCGCAATAACTGCTTTTCAATTTACAATCGCACAAGTATGAACGCTGAAACTTGAGCAATATTAGTGGGTGCTGCAAGTGGGGTTGGTCATTTGAGGTATAGTTTGATGCCTTTAGAAAGATCGTTACTGTGGACACTGAATTTTGGCGTCGAAGATCCCCAAGGAAGACTATCCTCTTTAAAAGTGCTCGCGCTCAGAGCTGGCCACTGCATGATATACCCACTTTTCGTTCTTCACATTCACATTAATATTTGGTCTAATAAATTCCCTATAATTTCCTTGGCATTATTCTGTTAGATATCATAGTATTGTGTTAAACGCGGAAAACGAGCGCTTAGTATACATTTCTCCTCTCTCTCTCTACATATATATATATATATATATATATATATATATATATATATATATATATATATATATATATATATATATATATATATATATATATATATAATGAGATTTAACAGGCAATATTGCTAAAGAAAGTACAGGGGAAGGTATTATATGGAATTGTGATTCAAATGCGAAGAAGGAAAAGTGGGTCAAAAGATTACTTGCCTTGGGCCGGAACCGAACCTGCGACCTTCGAATAACGCGTTCGATGCTCTACCACTGAGCTACCACGGCGGCTCTCCGCCCAGCCACTTTATTGAGTAATTATGTAAATTTAACGTCGGAGTGTTAGTCAGCACCATCAGTAGCCATGGCGGCGAGTGTGGCGCACTCTTAAAGGAGCCCTGAAACACTTTTTGAGTTACCATGAAATTATTTCACTGGAAAAGCGTATTGCTTCAAAAGATCAATGCCGCAAAAATTTTACGAATCATTCCAGCAATAGTAAAATTACAAATACTTGTCACATGCTGCAATTGCATTCTCTCTTCTCTCGTCCCAACGAATGCATTGGAAGCTAAACAGGAGAAATGGGAGAGCAAACAAAAACGTCACGTGTTCCTCAAGACCTTGAACACTTTTTTCCTTTTTTTTCTTCGAATGCGCGGGTTTTTGAGTGTGATCGCGCGTGCACGCGTGGACAAGTAGCGGCCTCCCGCGGCGATCTCTGTAACGAACAAGTGTGCCATGTTCAAATCAGCCAATGGCTGATAAATAGCTTTACTACGAGTGCTTTTTGGGCTCATTCCGTTATTTGTCGTGAAAAGTGAAAGCCATTTTACCTGACTTTGATAATTTATTGAGAATTCTAGGCTCCGTGCTGCGATATATTTTCTGGCTCGCGTTTGGTCGAAAGCCTCTACTACCAATACGCAGCTTTTTCTGACCATGCTCAAAAAGTGTTGCACGGCCCATTTAAGGAGACTGTTTCGTGTCACATAGCACGGGAACATAATACGAGCTGGCAGCTGACCAATAGAACCTTGTATACAACATAAAGGCAACAAGCCTGCCAGTGGGAGACCTTCGTTAATGAATTAAGCGAGGAAGTGTATACTTAGAAGCTCGAATTCCGTGTGTGATACAATATATATATTTAGATTTAATCGACAATAATGCATTGTTGTCGGTTACATCCCATAATGTGTCACACACAGAAAACGAGCCCTAAATGTACTTTCTTCTATGTTGCCTACACACACACACACACACACACACACACACACACACACACACACACACACACACACATACACATACACTTATATATAAGAATAGAAGTGCATACCTAATGGCTTGTTTTTCCGTGTTTTTACACAATTCAATGACATCTAACAGACAATGATGCCAAGGGAACTATAGGGGAAGATATTAGACCAAATTGTAATGTAGATATGAAGAAAAGTGGGTAAAAAGATAACTTGCCGTTGGCAGGATCCAAACCTGCGACCTTCGAATGATGCGTTCGATGCTCTACCACTGAGCTACCACGACAGCTATCCCCCCAGCCACTTTATAGGTTTTATATGTGAATTAAACGTGGGAGTGTCAGTCAGCGCCACCAGTAGCCATGACGGCGAGTGTGGCACACTCTTTTTGAGCCTGTTTGGAATCACGTAGCACGTGAACTTGTTACGAGTGGGCAGCTGACCAATAGTCCCTCGTATGCAACCTAAAGGCACTAAGTCTGCCAGTACGAGACCCTCGTTAATGAACAAGGAAAGAAGTGTATACCTACGGGCTCGTTTTTCCGTGTTTTTACACAATATACTGAGATATAACAGACAATAATGCCAAGGCAAGTATAAGGGAAGATATTTGACCAAATTGTAATGTATATATGAAGAAAAGTGGCTGAAAAGATAACTTGCCATGGGCAGGTTCGGATCCAGCCCACGGCGAGTTATCTTTTCACCCACTTTTCTTCATATTTACATTACAATTTGGTCTAATATCTTCCCCTATACTTTCTTCGGCATATTGTCCTGTTATATATATATATATATATATATATATATATATATATATATATATATATATATATATATATATATGGGTGTGTGTGCGTGTGTGTGGGTGTGTGTCGGAAGGCAATTCAATTAGAGCCGGGACATGCCTTGGAGCATATTGTGTTTTGAAAAGTAAAACTAATTACATTTTATAGTTTAAAAACTGCTATGAAAACTGGCAAGTGATTTTAACTTCAACCAAAAGTTAAGAAGAAACCTGAAGTTTCGGAACCGACTTGGTTCCTTCCCCCGCCCTCGGACTTCGGCGACCATGCCAATTTTTCCTATCTTCTTCTTACATTCGTATGTGGCTGTCCCTGCCCGTCTATCTATCTCTATAGCTTTAATTCCTTCCTATCCTTTTTTTAAATCCCTCTTTACCCCCATCCCCTGCGCAAAACTATGGAGGTGCCCTCCATGGATAGAGGCAGTAACAACACTGCGTTTCTTTCTACCTTTTCTCTTTGCAAAAGTCACTTCTTCTTCAGGTGAAACTGGGACTACGTAGCAGCGGCGTCTTCAGAGCACTCGCGGGGTGGGTAATAACTTCCCCCGTCTCTCTCTCTTGTTTTGACGTGGAGCGCAATTCATGTGTATACACTGGGGTAAGGGTTTCGAGACAGCGGTTGATGTATTGCGCCATTCGCTGTATATGCAACTACTCGAGTAGTAACCTTCTCCTCCAGTTAGTATCGCTTTCAAGAATGGCCGTTGCTGAGAAATTTATACGGTGGTCCAATGTCTCAGCATGCTCGGCGACTCCGCTGCGCTCTTTGTCGAGCTCCCGCACGTCGTTGGCGTGTTGTTTGAGTCGTTTCTATAGGTTTTTAGTCTCCCCGATTTACGAAGAAGGGCACTCGCCTCACACCGGGGGGTGTGAGGCGAGTCCATTGTTGTCCTGTCCATTGTTGGCCGGCATTTCAGGCGGGCGAGGAGTCGGCCAAAACGTCAAGTTTCTTCAAATTCTTTGGTTGCAGTTTAAATCAATCCCTGCTGATGGCTTCGTATTTTCTTTGCGTCATCCGTGAGATCTAATTGATGTAGCATTGCCTTTTGAAATCATTTCTCAGTACAAAACAAGAAACGCGTTTATTTTTTTCTCACTAAGAGTAATTTTGTTCTAGGTCTTTGACTAGCTCTTCGGAACGCTAATTTGGCCAGTTATTGTGCTGCACTAACTCCGCTGAACAAGCAACTGTTACAAACATTTTTGCAAGGCAACACACGCTTGCTTGCTGTAACGATCTTTAATTGTGTACTTGCAAGATTGTAAAATTATTTTCTTTATTGATACGTGTTTCTAACAATTTCACACCTTGTTAATGTAACGTGCAAGTTCTTTTCACGCGTATGTTTGTTAGCTGTGAGAGCTGCACAAGAAGACCAATAAAAGATTACAAGCACAAGCCGTTGATTTAGTGAAACCTCAAAAAAAAAATCCTGTTACCGCATGTGTGAAACAAGTGAACATTCTTTTTTGTGAATATTACTTCAATAAAACTGTAAGCGTAACTAAACAAATCCCAACTTCAGACTATGCTAACAGATGAAGATTGCCAGAACCTAAATAATTACCTGTTGGTGCGATGCAATCAAATTTTCACTAAATACTTTTACAAAAGCTGACCATGGCCAAAGTTCATGGCACTGTTTTTGAATATGTGAATCAAAATATTATATGAAACACAACTTGTGAAATCTGTTCCTCCTGGCTTGAAAAGTTCTATAAAAGTCTGAATAATTGAAATGTCATTGCAGAAGTTTCTTTTTCTGCAAAATTATTCACTTGTAGGACAAGAAAACTTGCAGCACAATACTAGAATGCTAACACATAAATTCATCTTGTGAGTGAATTTACGCCTTAGCATTCTTTGTTAATGCCGTTAAGTGTTGCAAACCTAAGTGTGTTGGCGAATTGTGGCTCCTATTGTTGTGTGCCGCACATGTAAAAAGAAAAGTAGCTTTGGTATAGCGTAAAATATTTCCATAAACTTGTACAATTCACACTATACCTTTAAAATTCTCGCTTGGCTGCCGTATATCTGGTTAAGTGATTGCATACACTGTTCAGCTGAATACACAATATATATCAGCTTTCTCAGAAATGTCACGTTCCAAGGTTCTCAGTTTTCTCTTCCTAACGTCTGTGATCATCCTCATGTAAGTACTATAGAAATGCTGGACATTATGAAAATGACAATCTGAAAGCCTAGCCAGATTTAGTTCTTCTTTAGGATTTGTTGACGGCAACGGTTTAATTAAATGTGCACATCCTGTATCAAATTACTATAAGTGAAGTAGGCTGTGTTAGCAAAACGTAGAACGAATTGCACAACTCTTGCGCTTTATTGCAAAATGAAATCATGCTAAAACTTGAGTATTCGGTTATTGACGTGCCTCGACATTTTTATTGTGAGGAAAACGCCACATTCAAGGTGAGATATAGTAATATATCTTAATATATTTTAATATTATTATGATTTAACGCGAACAAGTATATAACAAAATAAAACTTTTCATAAAACGATGACTTCACACGGAGAACGCTCGTTGTCAACACAAAATGCAAGTTGGCTGATTTAAACTCATTATAAAGCTGGAACCCAGGTGAGCGACGGAGAGGAGAAAAGTGCGAGCAGTCTTAGTGACACTTAGAGTTGACGAGGGCCGGCTTGTTATGGCGAGGAGGTGCTTGCTGGAGGGTTATGATAGAGTTTTGCTGGGCGACCAGTTGAGAAACCGGAGAAAACGTGGTCGGGCAGCTCGATGCTCAGCTGGGGCCCAAAGCTCAACCGCTAGTGCTTCTTGCCTGTGGACACCGAAGTGCGCAAGCCTCGGACTAAACTTCGCGACCGGACGGCTATAGGGTCCTCTCCAGCGGCAACGTGACGGCTGGAGGCACCGGATTATTCAAGTATTCACGGCTCGGGTCTGAAACCCGACGGCCTACTTTCAGCGCCCAGTCCGGTTACCACCTTCCGTTCGTAACGTCCTCTTCAAACTCTCGTTCTCATTTCCAGCTAAGGATGTTCCTTCACTCCCGCTCACTGGTCCCGTCCTGAATGATAAATCTGATGTCTCGTCGTGTCCAGCCATTTACCTATAGAATCAGCGTAATGACTTTCGAATGAGCCACATGCACGTCGATCCCCAGCGCCGCGTGTTCTTGTGCTTGACGTTCCTTCGACGTAACCTTCACCGTCTTCGTCTTCTAGTCGGGTACCATTCACGCGTACTTTCTTCTTTTAGCAGCGAAGCTCGTCCCAGTCTAATCTTGTGTCGCGTCAGGCGTAACCGACTGTATCTCCCGAACAGTATAATAGAGAGCGCTATCTCATAGAAATACATATTGTGAGCGCGACAAGCGAATGACTCTTTATTCTCTTTGTAATCATCATCACCTGTACATCTTCTTCATCTAAGAATATCATCACCGGCGTGATTGAGCTCGAGCCTGGCCGAATAAACCGGTTCCTCACAAGTGGTGGACTGTGCTTTTCGTTCCCTCAAGTCCTCTCGCCCGTTCTCGCTGGAACTCCGCTCGGGTCGTCGCGTACAACCCCCTGCCATGGCGGCCCAAGAAAACCCTGGCCCATCCAACGTCGCCGTCCTACTGCAGCCACCGCCCCCCGCTCCGCCCAACAACACTCGCCTGCGTGATCCACCTGTGTTTTCCGGTCTCCGAGGCGATGATGTTGAAGACTGGATCAAGAACTACGACCTCGTCAGCGATTTGAACAGCTGGGACAATCCACACAAGTTGCGCAGCGTCCCATTTTACTTGTCCGATGTTGCGAAAACTTGGTTCTGGAACCACCACCCGGATCTTCCCGACTGGGACACTTTCGAGCAGCAAATTCGTCAGGTATTTGGTGCCCCTGCAGTTCGCACTGAGGCAGCAAAGAAGAAACTCGCTCAACGCACGCAGCTGCCGGGTGAATCTTACACCTCTTATATTGAGGATGTCCTTGCACTGTGCAAGCGCGTTAACACCGGCATGTCTCAAAACGACCAAATACGCCACATTATTAAAGGCATTAACACCGTCGCCTTTAATGCCCTCGCCACGCAAAATCCTGCCGCCACCCAGGACGTGATAACCATCTGTCAGCGACTTGACGAGCTTCAGTCTCTTCGCCTTTGCTACGATGCCACCGACGTTCCTTTGCCTGCACCCCTCGACTTGCGTGCGCTTATTCGCGACATCGTTCGTGAAGAGCTGCACGGGCGCTGCTCTTCCTGTGCTGTCGAAGTTACTTCACCTCCTGAAAAAGATAGCTTGCGAGACCTGATTAAACAAGAGATCGCCTCCGCATCGCGTGCGACGTGTTCCAACAGTCCCTGCGTGCGCCAGACGCGCACGTACGCCGAAGTTGCCGCGTTCTCCGCCGCACCCACCGTTTCTGTGCCTACAACAGCAGACCATACGCCTGTGGCTTCGTTATCACCGCCAGTGCGTGCACCACCTTACTACGCACCTCAGCGCCCACCTCGGCCAACCTGTTACTACTGCGGCTATCGAGGACATATCGCTCGGTTTTGTCGAAGGCGCCAACAAGACGAGCAACGTGGCTACGCCCCCGAAGAACATCGAAGCTTCCGTCCGACCATGAACTACTTACGGCCACCCCCCCGATCGTCCTATTACCGTTCACCGTCACCTACTTACCTTACGGACATGCCTGGGAATTCCCGTACGTCTCGCCGCAGGTCGCCTTCGCCAGGTCGCCGTTCAGTGTCGCCTCTACGGCCCGCCTCCCATTCCACGAACGCCCAGGCGGAAAACTCCCCGATGCAGTTTTAGGAGGGGAAACTGCATCCCTTGGACAGCTAACAATTCCTCCAGAGCGGCCATCGAATTTGATAGTAGTGTTTGTAGAAGGTGTACGTGTTGAGGCTCTTGTAGACACTGGCGCTGCCGTTTCGATTATTCGTGCTGATTTTTGTTCCCGCCTTCGAAAAGTCACCACACCTTATGGCGGCCCACCTCTACGTGCGGCGACTAACGCTCTCATTTGTCCACTTGCACAGTGTACCGTTCGTGTCTGCATAGAAGGCATTCGTCATCACATTGTTTTCGCGGTATTTCGTGAGTGCACCCACACTCTCATTCTTGGGTGGGATTTCTTGTCTTCTGCGTCCGCTTTCAATCATGTGATCAGCGCCTCCTGCATCTAAACGCCACTGACTCTTCTCCGCTTGAACAAGATGGACGCATCCGCCTTGTCACCAAGTCAGATTATGTACTTCGGCCATACATCGAAGAAATTATAAGTGTTAATTGCACCGACATTGTGGATGGCGACGTACTAATTCTCCCTTACGGTCATACCCTACGTAGGGGCATTGTGATCACACCGGGGCTTATTCGCTTCTTCGATGGGTGTACGTACCTAACCGCCATAAATCAAACGCCCGAGTGTGTACTGCTCCCCTGTGGCTCAACAGTATCTTGCGCGGTCGACAGTGAGCCTGTTGCGATTGTTACTCTTCCGAGCAACAACCACAACGATGTTCCGAAGTCACAATCACTGCCATTCAATGCCTCTGCCACACCTGTGTCGGCGACAATAAGCAATGACTTAACACCTGATCAAACTGAAGATTTGCTCGCCCTGTTAAATAGACACCGTTCTCTATTTGACGTGAACTCACCCACCCTCAGCATGACTACCACCGCTACTCACAGCATCCAGACTGACGGCTCTCGTATTGTACATCGGCGTCCATATCGCGTGTCTCAGGCAGAACGCAAGATCATCGAGGAAAACGTCTCAGACATGCTACGACGCAACATCATACGTCCTTCCTCGAGTCCCTGGTCATCCCCAGTTGTTCTCGTTCAAAAGAAAGATGGGACAGTGCGTTTCTGCGTCGATTACCGTGCGCTAAACAAAATAACGCGCAAGGATGTTTATCCCCTCCCTCGGATCGACGATGCACTGGATTCATTACAGGGCGCAGAGTATTTTTCCAGCCTTGACCTTAGGTCAGGCTACTGGCAGATACCAATGTCGGAGTCTGATAAAGAGAAGACCGCCTTTTCAACGCCAGATGGGTTGTACGAGTTCAATGTGATGCCTTTTGGACTCTGTAATGCGCCTGCCACCTTCGAACGAATGATAGACGGCGTATTGCGTGGTTTGAAATGGAAAACATGCCTGTGTTATCTCGATGACATAGTAGTGTTTTCATCCACGTTCTCGCAGCATCTACAACGTCTTGACGAAGTCCTCACATGCCTTGCAAAAGCCGGTCTACAGCTTAACACCAAGAAATGTACCTTTGCTAGCAAGACAATCAAGGTCCTCGGCCACCTTGTCAGCAAAGAAGGAATTCGGCCCGACCCCGAGAAGCTTGCCGCTGTCCTCGATTTTCCTCGTCCACTACGTCAGAAGGACCTGCGCAGCTTTCTTGGGTTATCTTCTTACTTCCGGCGCTTCATACGTGGTTTCGCGGAACTTGCGTCTCCGCTCCATCAACTCCTCGCAAAGAACGTCCCCTTCATTTGGTCCGAAGACTGCGAAAGCGCTTTCACGGCATTGAAGCAAGCCCTCACGTCGGATCCGGTACTGTGCCACTTCGATTCCACCGCACCCACCATCCTTCACACCGACGCAAGTAGTCATGGTCTCGGTGCGGTACTCTTGCAGCGTGACAAAAACTCACGCGAACGCGTCGTTGCCTACGCAAGTCGTGCTCTTACCGCTCCAGAAAAGAACTACACTATCACAGAGCAGGAGTGCCTTGCTGTTGTTTGGGCAGTGCAAAGATTCCGACCATACCTTCACCGTCGTCATTTTACCGTCGTGACCGACCATAACGCCCTATGCTGGCTTTCATCGCTGAAAAACTTATCGGGTCGCCTTGGTCGCTAGGCGCTTCGCTTACAGGAGTATGATTTCGATGTCACCTACAGATCTGGGAAGAAGCATCAAGATGCTGATGCTCTATCGCGCTGTCCTTTGCCCAGCGGAAGCAATTCACCATCGATACTCCAAAACAACAGCACCTCTCCAATCGCAGCGCTAAGTTCATCACCTGCCACCCTATTCGTCCTTGTCTCACAACAACGTGTCGACCCACACTGCCGCACCATTGTTGACCGCTTGACCGGCTCTACTACTCCTCCAAACGCCAGACTCCGTCGACAACTTAAGCAATTTAAGCTTGTCGGTGATGCTTTATGTCGCTACGTTTACCACATCAATGGCAACAAGTGGGTACCCGTCATCCCACGTTCTCTGCAACGTGAAGTTCTGGAAGCCTTTCATGACGATCCAACCGCTGCTCATCTAGGCTACCACAAGACTTACGACAAAATACGAAGTCGTTGTTTTTGGCCTGGCCTCTCTTCAGCCGTCGCTAAGTACGTCGCCTCCTGTGTCCATTGCCAACGGCGAAAACGACCGACAACTGCTCCGGCTGGCTTAATGCAACCTCTTCCTTGTCCCGCCTCACCATTTGAAGTCGTTGGAATCGACTTGTATGGCCCTCTTCCTATATCATCCAATGGGAATCGCTGGATTGTCACG
Organism: Rhipicephalus microplus; assembly: GCF_013339725.1. Classification (NCBI taxonomy): domain Eukaryota; kingdom Metazoa; phylum Arthropoda; class Arachnida; order Ixodida; family Ixodidae; genus Rhipicephalus; species Rhipicephalus microplus. The sequence goes on from NC_051165.1 coordinate 140,276,686, forward strand.
GCAGTCGACCACCTTACCCGCTACGCAGAAACAGCTTCCATACCATCTGGGACTGCCACTGAGATCGCCGATTTCTTTCTTCGCCACATCTTTTTGCGTCATGGAGCTCCACGCATTCTCCTCAGTGATCGTGGCAAAGTCTTCCTATCTTCCATTGTCGAGCAAGTTTTGCGTGCCTCGAACACCGTTCACAAGACCACTTCTAGCTACCACCCGCAGACCAACGGATTGACTGAACGGTTTCATCGGACCCTATCGGACATGATCGCCATGTACATTCACCCCAACCACACGAACTGGGATGCCATTCTACCCTTCGTGACATTCGCCTATAATACGGCTGCTCAACGCACTACCGGCTTTTCTCCATTTTTTCTCGTCCATGGGCGCTCGCCGAGTTTCGCTCTGGATGTCTCTTTCCTTTCGGCCCCTGCACCCTCGACGGCTCCTTTCTCTGAAGAATTTCTATCTCGTCTCGCACACTGCCGTCACCAGGCCCGTGTTAACACCGGCCTCCCTCAAGACACTCGAAAATCTCGCTACGACTCGTCTCGCCGTGTTGTGAGTTTTTCCCCTGGTGACGAAGTTCTTCTATGGACTCCACTACGCGTCCCCGGCCTATGCGACAAATTCATCAGTCGCTTCATTGGGCCATACACGGTGGTCGAACAGACATCTCCTGTCAATTACCGCGTTTCTCCTCTTAGCGCTAATCCTGATCATCGTTGCCGAGGAACAGAGATAGTGCACGTATCTCGTTTAAAGCCTTATGCGCGACGCATTTCATAATACTGTCAAGCGACCAGGCGGCCGCTTTCACCGCGCGGGGGAATTAGTGTGAGCGCGACAAGCGAATGACTCTTTATTTTCTTTGTAATCATCATCACCTGTACATCTTCTTCATCTAAGAATATCATCACCGGCGTGATTGAGCTCGAGCCTGGCCGAATAAACCGGTTCCTCACAATATTGTAATACAGATAAATAGAGACAACGCACGTACGCTGGGCCGGCTGCTCTATTCTTTTCTGAGCCAGTTGTGCACCCGCAATTCAGTTCTGCCTCTTCGTCTTCGGTAATCATATTCAGCCACACCGTGTCTATGCCCCTTGAAAATGAACTTAAAAAGCGTGACTTAACAGTTCTGCCAAAGCTCTCCTTTATTCGGACGAGAGGCGTGCACAGAAAAATTGCTCTTCCTGTATTTTTCCGCACTCGTTTCAAATGCAGGATAACCTACACGCCACGTGTTTTCACCCAGCCTTTCAGTGCTGATGAAAGGTTCTTCGTACTCTGGGTTGGGACGTTAAACCCCACAAATCAATCAATCGTACTCTGGGTGAAGCTTTTAAAGACGATAGTCTTTCTTGGGAACCTTCGACGCAAATATTTTTGTCTGTCTGTCTGTCCGTCTGTACTATTATCTGTTTTTAGCGCAGATATATATATATATATATATATATATATATATATATATATATATATATATATATATATATATATATATATATATATATATATACAGGTCAGCAGTCACTTGTCATATTAGTAGAACAAAATCCTTTTTAGTGGCACGCACTCAGATAATCTATGTTGGTGTCATGTAACGTGACAGAGGGCCTCGCCACGCATGTGTCACCTATATTATCTATTGTTAAAATATGCTTTCTTTCTTTCTCAAGCAATCTTGCCTTTCACTCTCGTGAGCACACTGGTCTCATATAGCAAGGGTGCAAAGCCGCACTCCCTGCAGTGTAACGAAAGATTTGAGCAAGGTGCTCCCTGAAAGACGTCTTATGGTCTAACAATCTATTGTTTACACAACGGCCCGTCGGCCTGGAATAGCTCTTTCCACAGGATAGTGGTGTATCATAAGCTACTTTTTTGGCCCACTCGACCAGTTTATCACGGTGCTTGATGTCGCACTCGCAGACCCGCTCGCTCTGTCTAGATACCTTCATACCCACAGCTACACAAATCCGGCCAAGCTTGTCTGCAGCAAAAAAAAAAACACGCTATATACATCGAAACCTGTCTCGAACATTCTTCAGCCTGTGGGAAACGCCGTGAACCTACGGAATGCTTACAAAAGAAGCCCCTTCCTTTCGTCTTACTCGGCTTATGCCCCATGCTTCCAACTTCAACCTTTTCAAGATCCTTTCACTTAGGACATCTAATTGGCGATCTAGAAAACTTAGACCACCGAAGCCTCTCAATCTACTGTACAAAAGTCTCTTGCATGCGGTGTGGGCACGACTTCTTGAGGGACGCTCCCAGACGGGCCATCGTAACACCTATCTTTACTATTTTAGAAATACCTGAAGTGAAATCAATGATAGGTTTCACACTACGGGGGAGGAGGGCAATCAACATACGCGGATCCCATCGAAAGATATGCTAAATCTAAGAACTGTATGGAACTTTTGTCGGAAACCTCACAGGTAAACTTCAGCCCCGACCCCAACTCATTGCAAATCTTGAAAACATCGGTCTTAGTACATACACACCGACAGTCCTCAACAAAAAAAAAATGTAATCGTCCACAGATCTGAAGGCCTTCACAACCAATGAATATAATGCAGTCTATAGGCGATGGTCAACAACACTAAAAAAATTGCCCGCAGCTTCCCTCGGGGGAACACTGAGGAGGATGCGGAGCATATAATTGGTTAACGGGGTGTTAAAGTGCGACTTACTTGGGTCGATGGCTAAATTAGTTGACATGGTTGTGAAATGGGGTGTTAAATTGTGACTTACTTGAGTCGATGGCTAAATTGGTTAACGTGGTTGTAGGAGGGGGTGTTAAACGTCGATCATTGTGTTTGTGGATTCGTTGGAATTAATTTCACCGTGACCTTGGACGTCGACGCGCCGTACAAACCAACCGACGAGCGGAAACTGAGCGAGCGAGCGCCGACCTTGAGTATATATACAGCGCGACGGCGCATGCGCTGTCAGCTGTTGAATGTTCTCGAAGCGCGACGGCGCATGCGCGTCCACTGGAGAATCAGGAGAATTGTAGAATGTTCTCGAAGGGGAGAAGCGCGCGCGGCACAGATGGTGGGTGATGGTGCATGCGCGCGTCAGCTGTCGAATGTTCGAGAAGGGGGAGAAGCGCAACGGCGCATGCACGCGCGTCAGCTGCCGATGTTCTCGAAGCACAACGGCGCATGCGCACGCGTCGGCTGCCGATGTTCTCGAAGCGTGACGGCGCATGCGCGCTACATTATACAGCTAGCGAATATTCGTGAAGAGGAGAAGCGCACGCGGTATGTAGAGGAGGAAGGGTGCACAGATGGTGGAGGAGTGAAGCGCGCGCGGTGTGTAGAGGAGGAAGGGATGCACAGATGGTGGAAGAAGGAGGAGGAAGCTTGCGGACGGCGCCGCACTACAAGCCTCGAGTATTAGATGCTCCGCATCTAAAAGATTTTACTCAAAATTGGCAAGAACCTTGACCCAATGCAAACCCCGACCTATGAGTGTAAAAGCACCCGTTCCAACCAACAGCAATAGACGCCAGGTACACTGACAGGAGCTAAAGGAAGGAACTCTTAGGTGCGCCGCGTCTGTCCTTCCCTCATTTTTTTTTCGTGCCATAGGCTCATTAAGAATGAACCAACTCGACCAACAAGTCACTCTGCTGTATTGTCTGTTTGTCTGCCCTAACGACACCCTAAACGACACCAAACGATACCCTAAACAGTTAACCGCATCCGACGTGCCCACCAATATCGCTCAAGTTTTAGCGTTCATAATTATGCGATTGTCAATTGAAAAGCGATAAACACGCATATCTGAGGCACCATAACAGCACTTCAATATTCTGTTTGTGTCTTTATACTAGAAAAGGTATACATAAGTTTTTCTAAAAACCATAGCGCTTATCCCTCTGCACTCATAATGAAACGCTTGCACGAAAAGGCAAGTGTTTCCAACGCCTTGCCAAGACGACACGATGGCGGCACCTACCCGTCGCCTTGCGTTCTAAACCTTATCGAATGGAAGACGGGCGCGCACGCCGAGCGCTTCGTTTTCCAAGATAACTGCCGAGTAGCGCTCATTTCTCACGTGTGACGTGACTGGATGCGCTCATTCGCCTCCACTGCATGCTCGAGGCATTCTGATGAAGCGCTTCCAGAATACCATTCACCAATTTTCTTGCGCAAAATATCAAATACACGTTTTGTTCACTTTCTCCAGACGCAACACTATCGTCTTTCGATGACATTTGTAGTCTAACACAATGATACGTTGTCAATTTTTTTTCCTGGTGATTGCGTACACCGCTGAGCCCATACTTTGCATTCAACTTTGTATGAGGGGGCTGGTTAGTGGCGATGGTTATAGTAGCGTTTTCGGGCCCCTTGCGTGCTCGCAGCTGACTGGCATCCCATATCCCGAATGAAGCAGTAGCCGGTCTGTCGTAAAACCATGCATTCGACATTCAAGAGGGGAGGGGGGCTCAAATTTTTGTCAGCAGTGAATATTTCAATCTGGTCATGGACAACTACTTAAGGTGAAGTTGCTATAGTAACCTGTAATGCTGTGATATTCGCATATGCGGCTGCTTGCAGGTTATTACCGCCGTTCGCTTCATTTGGTGTGTTTTTTGCAGTAAAGAGCGAGTAGTGGCATTAGGTCCGGTTGCACCTTGTCAATAAAAGGCCCTGAAACACTTTTTGAAGTAACCATAGAATGGATTACCTAAATTAGCTTATTCCCTAATAAATTCAACGCCGCAATCAATTGAAGGAACCATCCAGTACAAGCAGAGTTACAAAGAATTGTTGCTGGCTGCAATCGCATTTTCTCTTTTCTCGTCCCGGTGAAAGCGCTGCATGCAAAACACGGGGGGATAGCAGGGGCATAGAAAATACGGCACGTGTGCCTCGCGACGTTGAGTACTTTTTTTTCCTTCAAATACACGGCTTTTTCCGTGCGATCGCACACACAAGCGTGAACATTTCGCATCCTCCCGCGGCCATCCTCGTAACGACGGAGTGCACTATGTTAAAATCAGCCAACGGCTCCTAAATGGCCTTCTACGCGCGTTTTTGAGCGACTTCAGTATTTTTCCGAAAGAAGAGAAAGCAATTTTAGATTACTTTGATAATATATTGTGAATTCAAGGCCACGTGCTGCGCTATAACATTTGGCTCGCGTGTTCTCGGGTGCCTCTCCTACCGATCAGCAGCGTTCTTGGACCTTGCTCAAAAAGTGTCGCAGGGATCCCTTAAGCCGTTCGCTCGGGAATGGTATGCTGAGGTGAAATGATGTTTAACACCACCCTGCCAGAGGTATAATCAGAGTTCACGACTACGGTACGTAGTTGGCTTGTCTAAAATGATCTTTTTTAAGTAGGCCGTGCTTCCTTGAAAACCATCCCGCAGAAATTTCTTCAGGAAGCCACTTGCGAAAGAGGGCACCACATCAACTTCCACAAACTCAATAAGTGGTCCATTGCGACTACTATATACTGGTTCTCTGAACAGTAGTTCGCAATGGGACGACGTGATCAAACTTAATGATGTTGAAAATATTTTCAGTGGGTGGAAGAGGCTTGGGTAGTCTCTATTTGCAACATGGGCGTGTGTTATGCTTTTGGCACACCTCGCAGCGTGCGACGTACGATTCTCGGCCACAAGAAACGTTCCGCGAGCTCCGGGAGAGTAGCCCGTCACCCTATGTGGCTGCCTTCGGGGGCATCTTCAATGGGGTGCAATATTCCAAAATACAAGGTTGACGGAGCCACTAAAATGTGGCGTTCTTGCGACAGTGCATCGCCAGCCTGGTTTGGCGCCCTTGCTCTATGCTTCCCGTCATAGGCGTATTCTTGCAGTTAGATGATTCAGCGGGCGAACTTGCGCTTAAGGTAATCCTTGGCAAACATCCACGAAATTGCGGTGTCGTCTGTCACCACCATGAGCTTGCGGCCGAACAAATAGTGACGGAACTTCTCGTCAACGCTTCATTTCGTTCTAGTAGTAATAGCGTTTCGTGTCGGATAACTTGCGCTGGCGTAAGCTACGGCATGCTCTACTCCGCAAAGATTGCGCTTAAAGAGGACCGCTTCTAGACCAACTTAACTCCTGTCAGTGTAAACCTCGGTGTCTCACGTAACCTATAAGTGATTCAAGACGGGGCACTGTGCTAGACGGTGCTTTAGAACTAGAAAAGTGGCATCCTGTGAAGGGCCCTATATAGAAGTCGACATTTTCTTGAGCATATTTGCGAGTGGAGCTACTGTCAAGGTGAAGTTTGGAACAAGCTTGCACATGTAAGATGCGACGCCTAAAAATTCCTTCGGCTGTTTAAAACTCGTTGGAAAAGGAATGTTTCCTATTGCTGGTGCTCTTTCAGGAAAAGGCTGAACATATAGTGTTCTCGGGGAGCGAGCACACTTTAACGAAGGGAACGAAAAAGACACATCGACCGAGCAAAGTTGTAGGATATGTGAGCCAACCAAGATGATTATAAATGTGGCCTCGGTGATTAGCTCCGGCTGAGCTGTTGTAAGGCGCTCATCCGGAACTAATATCAGGGGTCACGTTAATTATTTTTCCAACGAATACTTGGTGCAGCTGTTGTGGGCTTCTCAAAAATGAGAATGCTGCTCTCGGAACACCGACACAGTGGACGCGGTTGGACCAAACCAATTAAGAGCTTTCTTTACCTCCTTCACAACAAAGATCACGCAAGCTGAATTACAAAAAAAATCACAGCATATCCACGGAGTCAATGTAGGTGAGTTGCGCGAAGTGCCGGACGGTTTCAATGGTAAACCGCGAACAATCCGTGAATATCGCCCAGTACATAAATCCAAAGACGTGAAATCAATGTATTTGACAAAGACGATAGTCTTTCTTGGGGCCTTCGACGCAAAAATTTTGGTCTGTCTGTCTGTCTGTCTGTCTATATGTCTCTCTGTACATTTGTCTGTGAACCCTTAACAGTACCCTAAATGGCACCGGGCAGTACTCTAAATGGCCGACCCCACCCGCAGTGCCTACCAATATTGCTCAAGATTCAGCGTTCATACTTGTGCTATTACCAATTAAAGAGCAAATATTGGGCATATCTGATGCACCAGAACACGTCAATATTCTGTATGTGTGTCGTTTACAAGAACAGGCACACATAAGTACTTCTAAGGACCATTGCGCTTATCATGCTGCGCTGACCATGCAACGCTTGCACGAAAAGGCGACTGTTTCCAACGCTTTGCTAAGACGACATGGTGGTCATGGCGGTCACATAGCGATCATGTCTCACGAGTGACGTGACTTGATGCACTTGTTCACCTCCGCTGCACGCTCGAGGCACTCTAACGCCGATTTTCTTCCGCAGAACATCAAATAAACGTTTTGTTCACTCTTTCCAGACGCAAGAAAATTGTCTTTCGACGACATTTGCAGTGTAACATGGCGATACGGGGCCAATTTTTTACAAGAAAGTTTAATGAAAATAGCTGAACGTCGCTTTCGTTCCCACTTTATTGTAACGGTTTCATGGTCAGTGAAGTGGGGGACCGCGGTGATGGAGCGTGCTGGGATACTTGCAAGGAGGAAGTAGTGGCCAGTTTGCAAAGGCGCAGCTAATCGGTCAGGTACGTACAAGGGATGGACAAACCCGTGGCTTTAGGAACTTCGCCCCTACAAAATCACCACATATGCACGAGGTGAGTGATGACGAATGGGGTGAGACGGAGGGTTGGATGGACAGGTGGACGAATAGGTGGACGCACGGATAGACACACAGAAGTACTAACGAATGCTTCGCCCCTTTTTTCATCATTCACTCCGTGCGTATGCTGAGACACCGTTTTTTTTTACATGCGATGCAATGCAACTGGCTACTACGACGACTACGACGACATGGGACATGCGACCCGTGTCGTAACGGACTTTGCCCCTAAAATACGTCACTAGTGATGAACATGCTAAAACGCTAAAACGACCTTACACAATATTCCAAAGCACTCAATCAACATTAAAATAAACACAATGTAGCGTGAAGGTGGTGTCGCCAACGCAAGACTCACCACGACCAGCCGACGGAAAACGGCCTATAGTGCCGTCCCAACGGTCCCGCCGAGGGAAGACGGCCGTTCGCTTCAACCAACACACGCTAAAAATACCCGGCAATCTTCCTTGTATCATGTGTGACAGGTGGCTGCGCATAACCGTAGGCATAATGAGTCGCTCTACAACAACCAGCATCCAACCAGCACCTAGCCTAGGCGCAGAAGCAGCAGCCGGAAGGAGATATCAGCTTGGTAAGGTGGCCCTGCTTACTCGCCACACACAGAATATTACCTAGCGATCGGTGCCCACCTTCCAGGACGATGTTATGACGCCGGGTCATGACAACCCGACGTCGAGCCGAAAGACACGACAGAAACGACGCCACTCCCTGAGCAAAAGAGATGGAAGAAGCTATTTACAGAAACTCACACCACCTACGAGGCTCCCGTATTCACTCGCTTCAGGCTTCACATGCAATCCACGTGCTCCCAGATTTGTTTAAGACCAAAATGGGGCGCACTACATAACAGGGACTGGAAAAGAAAATAACCACGGCTGCTGGATAAAAACTGCTTTTTTATCCAGCGGCTGTAAAAAAACACAAGCGCACTACGCCCAACGTCTATCTTTCATAATGAAATGCTACCAACTAATCCACATTGGTGTTTGCTACTGTAAACTTTGCTCTTCCCAGCACGCAAACCCCATGGCTCTCGCAGCAACAACTCAACAATGTTTTCAAAATCATTAAGCCCACTTGCATGCAGAAAAAACTCAATGTTTCGACAAATTCAAACACACCACCGCCACCGATCCTGCTCTCAACAAAGCACACCACCGACGCTGGCAATACAGGTCCTGCTAGGCCTACACTGCCCGGGCTCAAACAAAAGGTTCTTTCGGCCTCAAAAACTGTCGTCCGATGCTTCAAGAGCCCTAAGTTAGGCGCCAGTTTGGGATTTTCGAAATGAGAACGCTGCTCACGGAACATGAACACAGTAGACGTGGTCAGACCAAAGCAAGCAAGACATTCAACTACTTTTACGATGGCCATATCATCAGCTAAATTAAAATCGATCAGTGATCAATGCACACAAGACCTAACACAATATTCTAATACACTCAACACACGAACAGACACAAGATATCGCAAAGCAGAATATCCAGCGATCGACTCACCACAATGGGCGTACGAGAAATGACCCGTGGTGCCCTCCCCACAATTTCGCTGCGGAAAAACAACAGTTTGCGTTACACGCCAAAAAACTTGACACGCCAAAAAGACCAGCTAATCTTTCCTTATCGCCCACCTAACCTCGCCACCAGGCATCACTGCTCGCGCTACCACGCTAACCATATTGATGATGATGGTGGGGTTAAACGCTCGCGAGCACAACGCCACCAACCGCTCAATTGTTGTGAACCGAAAACACGGATTATGCGCGAAACATGTGAGTGCAAAGCGGTGCAAATGACTTCACAGGGGTGTGCTTACCGCTCCACCATTAAAAACATCAAAATAAACTTCAAGAGACAATCACGTCTAAAACTATTGGTTAATAATTGTTTCTATTGTTTCTCTTGCACGGGTGCGCTCCCGCATCCAGTGAAATAACTGTAGTGAAGAGGAATGCCCACTACTGCAGCGACATCGACACCTTGCCGCGAAGCACGAGCTAAGACCGCCTGGTTGCTGCTGCTACGATGCCCGTAGGCCCGGCCAGCTCTTGCTGCTTCTGTGCCGACGCTGATATGGCTTTTGACCTTGCATTTACATTATATTTAGGTGGAGAGTCCTGCGGTCTTCCCCAGTCCTGGAACTGCGTAGCAGAAAGCTGCCGTCCGTCATGCCTGACGACGCTGTCTTCACAACTCCACCGGCTTCGCCACTCAGATGTCCCGGTGCCAAGCTCTTGCGAGAACCCGACATCTTCAGCGCCACCGACGAGAAAGACGTTGAGGATTGGCTGGAATCTTATGAACGAGCCAGCGCTACTAACAAACGGGATGATCCCACAAAGCTTGGTACCGTGATGTTAGTAGAAGGTAGTGACTATTACGTCACTACCTTCAGCCATGCCGATGCGACCTACTCCTCGGTTCGCTCAGCAAAGGTCCGTCCAGAGTAGTGGACAATGGCGTACGTTCGACAATCGCCCAATATGCTTTGCCTGTGAGCTACCTGGCCACATAGTGCCATACTGACGTCGGCGCGTCCCTGTCTACCGCCAGAGCTACGACCAGAGCTTCGAACCTGCCCTTTATGTGCCACCTCGCCCTTCGTTCACAGGCTCTCAGCCCCCCGACCAGACGTCATCGTACACCGACCACCACCCTCCTGTTAACCGCCGCTCGCCATCACCTCGACGCCACTCGCCATCGCCGATGCATCGTCGTGCTTCATCGCCGGAGCAGAAAAACTAATTGCTGCACTTTCAGATGCAGGAACTGCGTCGCCAGCGAAAAGACCAAGGCCTCTCATTTAACCAACGAATGTTCTGGACGTACATGTAGACGGCGTCGCTGCACTCGCTCTTGTCGACACTGGTGCCGCAGTTTCAGTGATAAGTGCTAGACTCTGCCGCTTGCTCAAAAAAGTTATGACGCCACTAGCAAGTATATCACTTCGTACAGCCAGCGGAGATCACGTCACACCGGCCGCTGCCTGTACTGCTCGCATCGCGATTGATCGCCTCACTTATGTCGTTGAATTGCTAGTGTTGGATTCCTGCTCCCATGACCTCATTTTGGGCTGGAATTGTCTCTCCGCTAATATGGCCGTCATCGACTGCTCTCACGCTGAGGTGGCTTTTGAAGTGTTTAACGACGCTTCATTAAATGATGCTCATGAAACCGGAGACAAACTATTCGTTGCTGAAAACGTCATGATACCGCCGCACTCTTTTGCCCTTACCACAGGGTCTCTCAACTCGCTCGCTGAGTCTAGTGCCCTTTTCACACCATCTGCTCTTTTCGTTCGTCGCAAGTGTTCGCCGCTACATTATGCCCTTCTAGAACTTCATGACGGCATCAGCAGACTGCTCATTTCGAACCTCTTGTCTTGTCCTGTAACACTACTTCGGGGTGAGTGCGTCGGGCGTGTTTACGGTCTCGACCCTTCTGCAATTATCGACATGCCGACTGGTCCTTCCACTGAACACAAAGTCGCCGGATTGACCTGTGCCTCTTCGCCGCAGACTACTAGGCCTGACGTACTGAGCAGCTCCATCGCCCACGCGTTAACCGTTTCGCAACGTGCTCAGCTTCTACGACTGCTGAACAAGTTCCGTTCTTCCTTCGACTCCCAGCATACTCCCCTCGGCCGCACGTCAGCAATGTGTCACCGCATCAACACGGGTACCAATGCGCCATTGCGTCAAAGACCCTATCGCGTTTCCGCAGCCAAGCCCCAGGTTATCGATTGCCAAGTAGCTGACATGCTCAAGCGCGGCGGCCTCCAGCCTTTGAATAGCCCCTGGGCATCTCCAGTCATTCTCGTTACGAAGGACGGGTCAATTCGCTTCTGTGTTGACTACCATCGTCCTAACAAAATAACTCAAAAGGACGTATACTCGTTACCGATAATCGACGATGCCATTGACTGCTTCCAATGTGCGGAGTTTTTCTCTTCTATTGACTTACGGAGTGGCTACAGGCAAGTCCCTCTGGCACCTCAAGATCAGCCTAAGACGGTCTTTGTCACACCTGATGGCCTTTACCAATTCTGTGTCATGCTTTTTGGTCTTTGCAACGCACCCATACATTCGAGCGGATGACGGACAACTTTTTGCGTGGCCTGAAGTGGAAAACATGCCCGTGCAACTTGGATGACGTGGTTATATTTTCACCGGATTTTCCAACGCATCTCCGCAGGCAATATGAAATGCTGCAGTGCCTAACCGACGCCGGCCTTCAGCTCAACCTGAAGAAACGCCGCTTCGGCGCAAGTCAGCTCACCATCATCGGTCATGTTGTATCTAAAGAGGGTATTTTTCCTGGCACTACTAAGCTTCGGGCAGTTGCAGAGTTCCCTAAACCTGTGTCTCTGAAGGATCTGCGCAGCTTTCTGGGCCTCTACTCGTATTTCCGACACTTTATTCAGAATTTTGCAATGATCACCGCCCCCTTGGCTGAACTTCTACGCAGTGACTCGAAAAGTTACGCTTGGTCACGCGCCTGTGACGATGCTTTCGAAGAGTTGTGCTGCCTGTTAACCTCGCCGCCAATCTTGCGTCAATTCAACCTTACTGCTCCAACGGAGGTAAACATCGATGCCAGCGGTGTTGGACTCGGCGCCGTGCTCGCACAGCGCAAAGCGGGATTCCAGAAGTACGTAGTCGCATACGCAAGCTGTACCCTCACCAAAGCGGAGAAGAACTATTCGGGGACAGAGAAGGAGTGTCTGGCAATTATATGGGCTCTAGGTAAATTTATACTGTACCTTTATGGTCGTCCCTTCGACGTAGTCACCGATCACCATGCGCTTTGTTGGTTATCCACGTTGAAGGACCCCTCCGGCCGTTTAGCTCGCTGGGCGTTCCGGTTGCAAGAGTTCGACGTGCGTGTTGTCGACAGGTCTGGCCGACGTCACACTGATGCCGACACTTTATTATGCTCACCTGTGTCCTCTAAAAGCTCTGCATGTTTATCTGCCGTGGACGAAATGGTTGCATTCCCAGAAAACTGTGACATGGCGTCTTAGCAACGTAAGGATGACTTGATCAGCTATCATCTGCGATTCCTTTCAGATCCATCGACTTCTCCATCTTCTCGAACGTTGCGCCGTCAAGAGGCTCACTTTGAGGTCCGCGACGGCCTCCTTTATCGCAGGAAGTACAAGTCTGACGGCCGAAAGTGGTTACTGGTCATACCTCGCCATCTTCCTCGCCCTCTGAATAAGTTCAGCTTTCCACGCTGACCCTCGGTGCGCACATGCGGGCATCTTGAAAACATACGCCGGCTTTCCTCATGGTTTTATTGGCGAGGCATGTACACCTTTTTGCGCAAGTACATTCAGTCATGCCCGCAGTGCCAACGACAGAAAGCTATGCTTCCTCATACCTGTGGTTAGATCCAGCCAATCCCTTGCCCAGCCAGGCCTTTTGACCGCATTGGAATCAATCTTTACGGACCTCTTCCATTCACGGCTTCCAGAAACCGTTGGATTGTTGTCGCTGTCGACTATTTGATGCGATACGCAGAAACAGCTGCTTCGCCTGCTGCCACAACACGCGACGTATTTCCTGCGGAGCTTCATTCTCCGTCACGGTGCACCGCGGAAACTTCTCAGCGACAGAGGACGTGTATTCCTCTCTGAAGTCGACAACGCACTCCTTGCCGAATGCCGTACCATTCACTGGACTACCACCTCCTACCATTCGCAGACGAATGGATTGACGGAAACATTCAACCGTACCCTAGAGGTCGATATCTAAGTATGTTGCCCAGACCATTCCGATTGGGACCTTATTCTGCCTTTTGTGACGCACGCATAGAACACTGCTCCACAGACAACTACGGGCTTTTCGCCATTTTTCCTGTTATATGGCCTAGACCATTCCACCACACTAGATGCCATTCTACCCTACCACCCAGATTCCTCCGAGTCTACGCCTATCTTTGAACCTTCTCGCCTTGCCGAGAAATGCCATAAGCTCGCCCAGTCATTTACAACTGTCAACCAATGGAGACAAAAATCTCGACGTGACAATAACCAGCCGTACCCTAACTTTGTTCCGGACACTCTTGTGTGGCTTTGGGTTCCCGTTGTGGCTACAGGCCTTTCCTCGAAGCTGGTTTCAAAATACCAGGGACCCTACTTCATTGTCTCCCAGACTTCACCTGTTAACTACATCGTTGAACCCGTTACGCCATGCACAGACCAGCGTTTTCGGGGTCGTGAAACCGTTCACGTACAGCGGTTGAAAACCTATTACGATCCACTCGTACTCTGTTCACCGTGAATCACGTTGGCGCGAAGCACGAGCTAAGACTGCCTGGTTGCTGTTGCGACGCTGTCCGTACTCCCGTCCAGCTGTTGCTGCTTCTGTACCAACGCTGATGCCGCTTTTGACCTTGCATTTACATTATATAACAAATGAAAAAAAAAGTATGCTACCATGAAGATATGGCCGAACCTTGCTTACCACCCATAGTATGACGCCATATTTTACCATAACTAGTCTCATGCAGCGCTATCTATGAGATGAATTGGGCCTTGTTCTACGGTTTGCTTGTTAAAAAGGTAGCACCGCTAAAGTCCTGAACGGTCTCGAATTTCACTAATGTCGGGCCACCGTGCATCACTGTGCAGTACTCCTGCCGCATTAATGAAGGAAACAGCTAGTTTGTGGTGTGATACAGATATTGTAATGGTGTCCTATATAAGTAGTTGAGCAATGAATTTTTTTCTAGGTCGGTAGTGCAGTTTACAGTCATCTGCCCAAGATGCTCACAAGGTGAATGGTTGGAGGATAAAGTATAAGAGTGCGAACAGCTTCAGCAGAGTGAGGCGGAAGTGCTCCAGCATGCATGTTCAACTACAGGATCGCGCATGGTCAACTGGGAAGTGCGCTGATGACGACGGAACGAGGGCACATTGGGGAAGAACTTAATTGATGAAGCAAAACTGACGACCAGAGTACTCAAAGCAGAACTTTTGGCCTCTCATACACTCGTCACGCATTACTATGCGCAACAAGAATATGAAAAACAGAAGCTGTTGACGGCAAGCTTAGCAGAAGATGGCTGCACCCGTTCTGGATTTGTTGGAGCGTACCGGGGCACTGCAGGTTTTTTGGAGGCAACGAATTATAGAATTGCCCTCTATCGAACGCACCTCTTTAGCTCGCGAAGTAGGAGAATGCCGTAGCACTCATCATAGTATCGCGAAACGAAGAGGTGAACAAATTCGTACTGACTCATCATGCCGTAAAAGTAGCGCAAAAAGATGATGAATGATAAGTGGGGTTTAACGTCCCAAAACCACTATATGAGTAGCGCAAAAAGAACACAAGGACAAGGAAATGATCTCGACGAGGGCTTATTCACAACTAAAAAAATGTTATTGCTTGAACGAAACATATATACCTAAACTTCATGCTCCACGCACTAGTGCCCGCGCATGCGCATCGCGGGCGAGCCAAATGACAAAAACCAAAACAAGAAGTTATTTCCTTTAACCGCCCCCCAACAGACTACCCCTTTTCTTGAGCAGGAGAAAGAAGTGACACCACTCAAGAAAAAGGGTTATTGTGCTTCGGGAGAGAGCTGCAGAAGGTATGTTTTTGTTTTGAATTTTATGTTTTGCCTCGCCTATGATGCTCATACGTGGGCACTAGTGTATTAAGCGTCAAGTTTGGGCATACATTTTCTGTTCAACCAATAAAGCTTTCAGTTGTGAGAAATCACTTGTGGTGTGCAGCTTTTTGTCTTCATCTTTTTTTCGTTGGACTATTTTACGCCAAACTGAAAAGGTTTCACTGTGTTAAGACTACAAAAACACCACGCGGAAGCCATCCTCGGCCTTTCTGTGAATACTTCTGAAACGAGGGAGCATTTACAGTTGAAACGAAGATTTCTGAAAAAAAACTAGGCGCAAAATTGTTTGCATGTGCTGTTTATTAGCATATACGTTCAGTAAGTGCGCATTGAGCGTGGTCGCTGTGATGACGTTGCCCCCTGCCCCCAAAACGTTCTTGCACGAAACACAGTAAAAATCCTGATTTAAAATTATTCATACTCTCACAGTAGCCTACTCGTATAATTAGAACGGGTCACGGAAGAAAATAGCCTCAATAAAGCGATAGCATAGCCGCAGCCTATATGAGCATTTGTAATTGTGTATTTTAGCTGTCGAGTTGGACGTTATTTCCGATTTTCGAAAATTATTTGAGGAAAATTTTGAGGAACCTGGCGCTTAATAATACTTATGCATGCCATCCACAAAATAATTTTTTGTTAATTGATTGGACACTTTACTATAAATGTTACTCAAGTGGCATCACACTTTCCTCTTATCAGCCTTTCGAACGAGTAATTTTTTTCGCCATCTTCTTTAAATTCAGCGCATTCACTAGAGGTGGCTAATATACACATGAGAAATGGCAAACCATTTGCCCAATCTATTACACTGCAGTTTTCATTCAAGTGAGCTTGCCACCATCTAAAGCATCAAAACTTGCGTATAACACGAAGCTTCAACTCATAGCCCTCACAGTTGCAGTTAAAAGGAGAATCACTCTACGGGGTAAAATGTGCAATACAAGCGGTATGGCGTAAGTTCATTCTGAACACATATCATATCCGTTTTTGGGAGTTCTCCCAATAACGGTAGTAGACAATCTATGACACGCATAAACGAGAAAATATACATGAAAATACCTAAGTTATGAGAGAAACCTGCGGCAGAACACAGTAAAAAAGCGTGTAGGGGTGTATCAGATAGTTTTAATGCGCGCATGTTAGAGCGACATACTCACTTGATAACACCACGCGATAGCAATTGTATAGAAACTCTTGGCCGGATTTTGCCCCCGGCGTCGGCGCGGATGTCGCCGTCATTCGCCGTATATGTGTACGTATCCATATATATGAAAACACAAGAAAGAAAAATAATGCAGAAAAAAGACTCCGGCGCACGGTACAAAAAGTCCGACCTCTGAATTGCGAGTGTAAAGCGTTCGCCACTGAGCCACGAAGGAGCACCTTCATCAACGTTCAAATGGCAAGCTGTTTATATCTACCACTCACCGCTGGCGATGGGCACCTTGGGGGAACAACTGTCGTGTAATCAGCATTACAAGCGAGGTGGTGCAATGACTACGCGTCGCCAGATTGTCACGACGCGGCGACATGCGCTCTCTTCTCCAACGCGTATTTTGCCCCTGGGAGAGAGGACGCTCTGTCATACGCTCACTTATCTCAAGGTGTGGACAATCACACGCCTTGGGATTTAACCGGAACGGCTCCCTTGTAAATACCGAGCACACAGTAGTCACTTCACTCGTTCGACAGTCTCCGTTTGCAAAGAGGGCGTGCTTTTCAGACAAAGCGAAGTAACTGAGACAATTATGTGCATTCATCTGTACCCGTGAATATGTTTCGTGTGTCACCTGTGCCTGAGCAACGCAGGGTATGTGTCGATCTGCTTGCCATTCTTCGCATGACCTTCCAGCTTGTTTTGCTATTGGGTTGATTGGATCGCCTTTGCGGGAAAGCTGTGAATTTTTGTTGTTAAAAAAGAGGAAGCATAGCCTACCCTTTATTTTTTTATTATGTCCAAGTATCAAACGCACATCGCTCTCACTGCTATCTTCAGCTGCACAATTCAGGCATTGGTGCCTTGGTTTTCGAGCCTAGGCATATTGAACGTGGACGTCTCGGATACCACAAGAAACCTATGATCTAATAAATCCCGAGAATGGCGGCCAGCAGTGAAGCTGTAAGCCTTCAAACGCGTCTTCACACACGCCCTTATGTATAGTGCATAAGTTGTAGAAGTCTCAACTGCTAAGCATTTTATAGATTGACAATTCAGACTACATGACGAAGCAAATCGTGCACCAGCACTTAGAGGCCGCCGCTAGAAGCTTTGCACCTCGTTGGCCTCTCTATGTACGGCCAAGAACATCTGCGTAGGACCAGGGCTAGGCCTTCATGCGTGGGAATATTCAATCCCGCTGCAAACCGCAAGACTTGGTGACTTCTCTCACACACACCAAATACAGATAATGTGCCGTCAGTGATTTCTGGTGGTACTATTCAGACGTACTTGCTGACGTGCTTCCAAAAGAAATTTGGAAAATGGCACAGAACAGAAAAATATCATTTCGTCATTGTGGAAAGTCTGCCGATGTTTCGAATTCTGAGCAATTTAATAGCCTTTGCAGAATATTTTAAAGAATGCACGCAGATGCCTGTTCTTATAAATTGCATTTTTTTGCGCTTTACCTAATTCATGCCTTTCTTTCGACTGTAAAACAGGATTATTTACGATTTTTGCATGTCAGACGAGCGGTATGCAGAGTCAATAAAACTATTCATGCTTGTTTTGTAGTTGAAATGTTTCGAAGCTCCTTCTTTTTTCTGAAATAGGTTTCATGTGCATGAACTTAATTCAGCCGATAATGTATTCAAAAGCACAGTGGCAAAAATATAAGAATAGACTTACAGCATAGAAGATGCTTTTTTTCATAGTTTCCTAACATTGCAAGGAATGAGGCGTGTTGACCTAAACGACGTCTAAGAATCTGTACCTGGTAATTTAAAATTAGCCATAGCAGTGACATACATGATGCTACTGCATAAAACTTTATGTGCTAAATGGCTAAATGGCTTCATTTGTCGCACCAACCCCCCTTTTATCTATTGCAAACATTTGAACAGTGTTCTAGTGTAATTGACAAAGGCTCCCACCAGGTCTGATGCAGTACTTATGTTAAAAGAAACCAGTGAAAGACATATGTGGACTTAGGGAAATTAGCAGATAAGGTGTATGGAAAATAGATAAAAAACTGTGCCTTCTTCGCTACTCTTTAAGCAACACCTGCAATGAACATCATGTCAATCAGTTCTCGCTGCATCTTCCATTTGAGACAGCATGCTCAGAACAATAAACCATGACAAGCGAATAAATACTGAAGAGTCGGTGCCGCCGCATTCGTAGCTTGCGTGCTTTTGGTGCAAGCGTTTTTTATAGAGCCAGCCAGCATGACACGTGCCCTTAGATTCCCTTATTCTCCCTCAATAAATTGTGTCACCTTTCTATGTGGTCCATTGTCAGTTTCGGTTTCTGGGCGTCGAATTGGGCTGTGACGTGGCAGTTCAAATGGTTTGGTCATGTGACCACGCAAGGTTGTGACTCACTTCGTGCTGATCATTGTCTGCTCTCACACACATGTGCCACAGGATCACCTGCGAAACAAACATGCAGCAGCCGCGATGCTTTGCTTGCCGGTACGTAGGTGGCGGAGGGCTCGGGAGGTGACTCATCTTATTACAATAGGTATGCGCATGGGAGGCTGTAAAGGGGCGGGCAATGCCGTAGGCACCTAGGTCTAAGGGGGGGGGGTGCAAACAAAGTTTTCAACATTGATAACAGGAAGGGGGTGCTGCGACTTAAGGGGGGGGGCGAGTATTCCACCCCATACATTGACAAAATAGAGAGAGGTACGCTGCGGCGAACCTTTGTTCCACCCAGAAAGGAATACCTACGCACACCTACGTTCACTACGGATCTGTTGTGGCGTCATTACAGCTTTTGTTGCCCTTCATTTAGAGCTACGACTGCTCTGAACGCATTTAATATAGGCTTCGGTCAAAAAAATGAACATTTAGGCACATTTTGCAGGTGAACTAACCCACAATATAAATGTTTGATGTGTCCGCCCATTCGTGTGAAGTGTCCTAGCACACAGAGAGAACCCACAAGAGGCTTATTTTAGCCTCGAATATTGGTGGCACCAGCCCTTGGATACAGTCGTTTGGAACGCGGTTGTTTTTAATTTCTCGGTAATGTTCACATAAATGGCATCGATAGCCCTGGAGCTTACCGAGGTGCTATCCTTCCTTGATAACGTCAAATAACTGCAGATGTGGTACAGTCAGACAATAGGATGCAACAATGTATAGTTTTGTGTACAGCAAAAGGATGGAATACAGAAAAAAGCGTTTTTTGTAGAAGTTAATTAGTGGCAGTTTTCGTTAAACTTTGAACTTCAACTGGACTTGATTATTCAAATAAAATTGAAAGTTTAATATGTTGATATTCACATGCTTCTGGTCACAACACGTAAATAGCGGAGCCACTAGCCGAGAAAATATTTTCCTAAAATATTGCTATTAGACGCTCCACTGGAGTACATAAAAAAACATTCTCCAGTGAAAATCCACGCTTCGCTGTTAGAGTTCGTGGTGTTTCTTCATGTGGTTTCCTTACCATTCTACATCGCTACCACCGTATTGTTTAGTTCGTTTCCATGTGTAATGTAACTTAAGGTAATCAGAAGTGTGTCTTGTGCAGAGAGAAAGTATCCACTCGACCAAGTCTACCCGATACATTTGGCTCAATGGTGAAATGTGGACAGGAGGTAAGCCTAAAATTTCTCCATAATAGGAATCAGTAAAAACATGCAAGAAAAAAATCAGGGCACATCCACGAAGCCAATGATTATGAGTGGGGCGAAGCTTCAAAGGCTTTTATCGGCAAACCGTGAGTCATCCACAGGCTCCGTCCCTCCATCCGTCTGTCTGTCCAGCTAGCGAACACCCGAAGTACCGCCATGTTGCATAATTTGATAATATATTCACCATACACAACTGCCGCCATCAAGCGGACATTCCATGGACTGAAACGAGACATGACTTCTACATACAGGAGACGCAAGACACACGCTTAAGGAGCTTCACTTGAAAAACGTGTCCTTAAAGAAGTAGTTTACGGTGCTGTAAATTGATAAGAGAGAGTTTGCGCCATGTCTGTTGGCGCTGGACAGCTGTAACATCGCTTAACGTGGATGCATCCACGTTTACGATTCTTCATGGATTTCCATTCCGACGTCTTACATCTATCAATAGAGAGTTTAAGAATTGTGAGCCCAAGACTCTCGCTGCACATACACGATCGGTACGGGAGTAGCCACTAGTCGCGCTTGATATTTAACAACTACAGGAGTCGACATTTGGGAGCTTTCGTAAATCTTATCATCCTTAGGCCATTTCGCAAGGGCTTTATGCCCGGTGGCACCCAGCACTCGGGCATGTGTTCATGTGGTCAGTATGTGGACATGCGCAGTGGTAGTGCGTCCGGCATATATTGCCGTGCCGCCGACCCAGAGGTCACAGGTCCGACTTACGATGACAAAACTTTTATTTTTTGCCTTCTTATCGTGCATAATTTTTGACGTCACTTTCTTGACGGAACTACATCATTGAAAATTTGGTGGGTCCCGACATAAAACACTTTATTGCTAAAAAGACAAACTTTTCCACATAAGTACACCCAAATCCGTTGCGAAGAAAAAAAACCTGCCGAGGACGAATTGTACGGTCACTTGGAGGCCTCCACATATCAGGGCAGTGGAGATGTCGCAATGCTTTAATGCGGAACTCACGTTAAGGCGGTGGGACGATGCCATTTTTAGGAAGTAATTAGAGATACTGAAGAAGCCTAGTAATGGTGTTAAATAGGCCATGACCACGCCTTTCGATTAGAGCGTTTTAGGAAAAACCAAATCGACAATAAAGTTACGCTTACAAATAACCTACAACAATCCAAGAGGTTCATTTCCACGTGTTTTATGCGATTTTCTGTCGCCGCAGTAAGTTATCGTACTTCATTACATTTGTCTTTGCAGTGTTATATAAAAAATGACGGTACTTCGAATGGCTGCACGGAGCCTTGTGTGTGCATAAGCAAAAGATTCGAAGAAAATGTCTATAGAGGAGAAGGAGAATGCTGGTATATCTTTCGGGGAAATAGAACGCATTAAATGAGAGGGACCCTAAAGTACAGGTAAGAACCCTTTCTCATAGTCAGTGGCAGTTATGTGTTTTAAAAGTTTGTGCCTAATGAAAAATTGTGTAGTGTTATGTTGAATATAAGGGAAAAAATGTCAACCTATAATGTCTCTCAGTGGATGAATACGAAAATTGCCCTTTATCTCTGTGAAAATTAGGTACTGTGCAAAAAGGTATTGATGTTAGTGTAAATAATAATGATTGCCCTGTACGCAATAAAGTCGAGCACTACCAAAGTACAGCATTGCTTTCCCATATTACAAACGATAGGGAGACCTTTGTTCATTATTATCTGTTCATTGAAAAGGTATATAACCAAAGGGTTTACGCAATAGGATTAACAGGTAACTACTTTCACTTGCGCTTTCAAACATATCGCTTATCCGAATTTTACTCCTCCATACTTTGTTTACAGATCTCAGCCAGGGCACTGCAAGGAACTTCTGCAGGTTAAGGGCGTCTTCTTGAAAAATGACAGTTTAACCGCATATATAATAAATGAATGAAAATCCACACATTTCCACGAAGTCAATGACAACGAGTGGGCGAAGCATTGGGTATTTTTCAGTGTTGTGTTAAATCACCCATGCGGCCGTGACATTGTCCATTTCCGCAAGTATATGAGTCTCCACCTCCAGCAGGCAATAACTCTGTCGTTTAGTACGGAAGGTTTATTCAACCAGTATATTAAAACACTAGAGACCCTCTCGCGCTGAAAACGTCAAAATCATGCGAGCATAATTTATAAAACGCTCCACGTGATTGCACAAAGGCATCAATATTTCACTATGCGCTGCTTGAAAGCTACGAAAAAAACTTAGCAGATCCCACATACAGTAGGAATTGATGATATGCGAAGCGCGATGGAGGAAGGTTGATGTCACTTTAATATCAGCACAACGTTGCGAAGCGCACGTAAACAATGCCATACATGACTTCTATGTCATGATTAGAAGGTATGTACGTGTCATTTATCTTTGTGGTCCCTTTGCGTCACGTAATACCAAATTTGGTATATTTAAAGCAAGCGAAACACTTGTGAGCACATCATGAGTGTGGCATGTACACATTTTGTTAAATGACACGCATGCCAAGATTATCATATTCGGACGGGTCACTTACCTTCGTCATCTGCTCGCATCACATATTACGAAAATAGATATATGTAAAGCTTGCGAAACTGTCCCCAGTGCATCATAAGCGTGGCATGTAGTCATGCTGTTACATGACGCTCATCTTATGATTATTATGTTTGCAGCAGTAACATACCTTCGTCATCTCTTCACGTCACGTAATACAAAATTTTGTATATGTTAAGCTAGCGAAACGGCCATGAGCTCCTCATGAGCGTGGCATGTACTCACGTTGTTAAATGACACAGAACTTATGATTATCAGGTTTGCACCAGTCACATACCTTCGTCATTCATTCACGCCCCGTAATGCCAAATTTTGTATATGTGAAGCTAGTGGAACGGCCGTAAAGGCATCATGAGCGTCACATGTATTCATGTTTTTACATGAAATGCATCTCATGATTATCAAGTTTGGACGTGCCATTTACCTTCGTCGGCTGTACGCGTCACAGAAAACCAAATTTGGTATATGCGAAGGTAGTGAAACGACCGCGAGTGCACCAAGAATAAGTCATGTAGTTTTGCCGCACATGACATGAATGTCATGATTTCCACGTTATGGTCTGACACTTGCGTTTGCCATGCATTCATGTCTTACCATACCAGTTTTGCAAGATGCAATCTAAACAAAACCACCGCAAAATGAGCAAGACAACAAAATGTAAATATGATGTTCATGACATACATATCGTTATTTGCATGTTTTGACAACTCAGTTGTGCTCGCTATACAATTATTATATTCAATGCCTATTTTGGTATTGATACCATCATCTATATGGCCAGGGGAGCTAAAGTCATAGGCGGCTGAATAGATAGATAGATAGATAGATAGATAGATAGATAGATAGATAGATAGATAGATAGATAGATAGATAGATAGATAGATAGATAGATAGATAGATAGATAGATAGATAGATAGATAGATAGATAGATACGCTCAAAGCCGTCAAAATTCACTATAATACTTCAGCTAAGAAATGCTTTGCGTTTCAAATAAAATATATCACAAGTCATCTGGAACAAGAATGCTCCAGAAAAGACAATGAAAACGACGAAGGATATAGCTCACAATTGGTCGTTGTTTCGTTTTGGCAGCAGCTGATCCTTTCTCTGTTCGTATATCTTCCAAGTACATCTATTTCTTATGTACTCGGACCCCATGCCAACAATATGTTTGAACGAACTGAAGAGAGAAGGAAAGAAAAAGGGTGGCGTTTAGCTACCGCTTGCTGCACCTTCCAATGCACGTAGTTTGTTGGCTTAACCGCTTGGATAAATACCGGTGTCCCTACGTTGTTGTAGCCTTTTCCTTTATTTCTTATTCTCACCAAACTCTTGTTAACCATACATAGTGGGCAGCGCACAAAAGGAAACACACAAGAGAATGAATCAGGACAAGCGCTGGAACCTTTTTGTTGTTCACAGATGTTTAAGTTTGCTCGC
The DNA here is from genome assembly GCF_013339725.1 of Rhipicephalus microplus. NCBI lineage: Eukaryota > Metazoa > Arthropoda > Arachnida > Ixodida > Ixodidae > Rhipicephalus > Rhipicephalus microplus. The sequence continues at coordinate 140,300,809 of NC_051165.1, forward strand.
ATGCAGTTGCGCTAAATTTATTGTAGACGCCGAACCTCGTTCGTTGTAAGAAGTGATACTCTAAGGTATTTACTCTATTTAGTGTCCGGCAGTCTCCTTCTGGTGGGGCAGCACAAAAAAACGATTAGTTACAGTTTTTTCTCACATCGTCTATTGATGATGATGGCGGTCTTCATGTGTTGGCTCGAAGTCCTGGGATCAGAACGTCATCTTTTTCAGGCAACCCACCAGCATCCGATCAATCTCAGTCCTAAGTTTGTCAATACTGGAAGAAATATTGTTTCTACAATCGCTTTTGGAGCTTCGCTATACCTAAATATGCATTGATCCAATATTGGAAGACAATGAATGCCCAGTTTTTGCGAAATTGGCGTCAGTCAGTATTGTGACTCTAACAAGTCACGAATAGTGGCAAAAATACTTGAAGTGGCGTTTACAGTGTATTTGAGCATTGTCAGTTGCTGCGATCGGTAGCCGAGGCTCAAGAAAACACGCGAGCTAATAAATAATAGGACACCACGAGGCCTGCTATAAACAATGAATTCTCTAAGTTAGCTGAAGTTGCTTTCTATTTTCTGAAAAAATACTGCTGCAAGCTAAATAATCCCTCATCTTAGCCATTGTATCCGCCAGGGGCTGATTTGACCATGGCGAGCTCGGTCGTTACTCAGGCCACTGCGGAGGCTGCAACTTGTCCGCGCGTGTGCACGTGATCGCACTCAAAAGCCATGCATTTGAAAAAAATAAACTGCTTTCACGGCAAGACCTGCAAGGCTGTCGGCGAGCACGATACTTTGTGTTGGCTCGGCAACTTCAAAGACATATTCGGTCGGTTTAAATAAAAAAAAACTTTACTTTTTTTTAATAAAAATAAAAATGCAATGCATATTTTGACCGATAGCATTGAAGAGCTAGTGACTAGTTTAATACAATGTGCATAGAGAATGTAGAGGTCAGCTTTGAAGGAAAAAGAGAAAAACAACCAATCATATAAATGCAGGCAATGCGCATATGCATTTTTCTGTTGCTTTGCTTATTGGAGCTTGCAGCTGCGACAGTTTGACGCCAACGTAGTTTATAGAATAAAAAAAACATTCTGTTTCAGACTGAGTTTCATTGGCCAAGCTCCACCTAACGACAACTAACATGGAGTTTTTTCTTAGAGCTTATACATGCTCGTAACTTCCCGAGATACCCGATGGTGTTTGCGATGACCCGTTCAGGGCGGTCTCTTGATTGTACCAACATGGTCGATTTCATCTAAAACGCCGACACAGTAATTCACAGTGAGAGAAGCAGAAATAAACTCGAGGTCTTCCTTGACCAGAGCACTGACAGGATAGAAAGTGCAATAGGTTATGCTAGCGGGACGCTATCAGAGACAAAACAGGAATGGTGACTCACCATCATCTTACCTATATCGCAATTCAGCTCCTATTTCTTAAACAGCAGATGGTTCAAAGTTGTGATTGACCACTACGTCTTATGTTGGCTCACAATAATCATGAATACTTCAGGCCACCTCACATGGTGTGGCTAAGATTTTAAAAATCCGTCATTTCCATCGTTTTACAAGTTTACATCAAAACACTCTTAGGCCGACTGCCTGTCTCGTGTGCTCATCAACCCAACACCGCAGAACGACGAGTATGTATACTGCTTCTTAGGCATACTCGATTACTTACTGGTGACGCTAAATGACAGCAATCCAACCAGAAACTTGGGGCCTTATAAAATACCTCTGATTCAGAACCACTGTTGTTCGGAATTTAGTCAAGCGGGCATTGGCATCGTTTTCTTGCGAAACGACGTTCTTCATAACAACTGCTCCCCATTTGAAACCAAGTATCTCCTCGGAGTGCCTACTCGATCATCCGACGGCAGAACACAGCAGCAAAAACACAATTGGCCGCGGCTTGCCGCTGATGTCGCTCACGGCGCATGAAGGTGCCGAGACTGAATGCCACCACACATCGCCCACAAGACCGAAAGGCTTTTTTCAGCCGACCGAGCCTTCTCTGCCGCCACTCGAGCAGATCGCGATGCACCTCCAAGGGTGGTTTCAAACGTCTAATTGCGGCCATAAATGAATCATTGTAACCAGACCATCTGTGACATAGGCAGAATTTTCGGGGGGAAAGCTCCTTAAGGTCGAGGCTTGTTCATTCGAGGCTTGTTGAGCCGCCAGTGGCGATGACGATGATCTTGATGGCGATGAACAACAGGGGCCTTCCCGGCCATTCTTGTTGGATTGCACCGCCAACAGCGACCACTTGCCTATCATTTTCGAGATTGCATGCCTAATAACGCCATCATACACATTCAGACTCGAGTATAATTTAATTGAAACTAATTTTAAAAATACCTGAACCAGCTTTGGACATTCATTGCGAAGAGCAAGAAGATACTAGAGCCATCAAACTATGTGTATTGATCAAAAGAACGTACCAAAAAGCAGAATTTTTTGTTGAACCTGCAAAAAGCGCTACCCAAAGCCCGTGGTGCTATTCCGAATGTGCTCAGGGTTTCCACTGAAGATAAGCAGCTTGTGAAACATGTATACATAACCAGTGCTCCCAAAATTGATGCTATCACAGGCTTACACTGCAACTAATAAATGCGCATTTTTACATGCGGAGCATGTTATACTAGGGGCTACTCATGCGCCGTCGCCGTCCGCAGCCTCCCCTCCTTCACCACCAGCCATCTGTGCATTCCTTCCTTCTCTCAACACAGCTCGCGCTGCGCTCGCTTCTCCCGTCCATGCGCCGCGCGACCTTTAAGTGGCAACCACTGGCACGCGTAGGCTCGCGTCTACGCGTCAAAAGCGTCAAATGCGCCTCTCGGCGTCGGCGTCGGAGGGGCATACGCAAGGAGGCGCAAGGGATCAAGCCGGGCTTGATATTTTTGCCACGCGTACGCTACGTCACCACGCCTACAGCGGCACCAACCAACCAGGGACCGCGTGCCAACTAACCAGAGGCTGCGATGCCTCCGAATGTTATGCCTAATGGCCACCGCTTCGAAGGCACGGCCGACTGCTGGAAGCAAGCACGGAACATACTCCAAACGTTCCTGAATGATCGCTTCGTAATCTAGAACGACAACAAAAAACGAACGACTGCGAGTGCGACCAGTGTCACGTGGTTTCGTGCCGAGTTCGAGCGACGCCGACAAATCCAGCGAATGCCCGCCGGCTATGCTTGCGGCGGTCCCGAGTGCGATCGTCGGCCAAGCGAGAACATCACACAGACTACCGGAGCATGTCGGAGTTCTTGTGCTTTGATCTGTGATTTTCTGTGCTAAAAACGAGTGTAAACAGACTCCAGAGGTTTGGAGCTTTGAGCGTGAGCCCTCGCCTACCGCGGAGGCAATTCAGAACGGTGTCATCTGCATCCAGCGTAGGCCTCTACCGTCTAGTTCGTATGAACCAGCAGATGCGAGGAACCTCGGCTGAAAAAACTCTACGGTATTTTCCGTCGCAACATAGACACCATAAGCGACGCCCGAAACATCGCGTAGTTCATACGAAGGTGTTTTTATTTGCACTGTGTTTGTTTTCAACATCGGTATTCATCATCGCTAAAAGCGAACCTTGCACTAGCCAACACATTTCGGTGATGCGAAAACGTACGTACTTATAGAAGTGTATTCGCGGATTGTACGACGCTGAAACATTCGTTGGCTTCGCTGCAAGTCGTTTTCGTGTGTTGCCAAGCTAATAACAACCGTGCGCTCGTTTGTAGCAGTGTGAGGTGACTTCGTGTCGGGTGCCACCAACGCTGAAACATTCAGCTGTAAGCGGTATCATTTCCATTCACGCACAAAACAAACTCGAGCGTGCGTCACTGTGGTCATAGAAAAAGAAAGTTGCATGATGAAGTGCTGCTGGTATCGCCTGCTATTTCACTTCTCACTTCTTCTGCTTCTCTGCCACGCTCTGTAGCACACACGTTGTTTGGAGGCATTCTAGCACACACATTCTTAATTTATAGTTCATTCTGATACTCATAGCTATAGGCATACAATGGTGCTTGTCCGTCATTTTACTATATTATAACGCGCGTTTTGTTTAAAGCTGGACAGGTAACTGAAAACCGTCTGAGAAGCACCTGATTTGAAATCAGCTGCACGATGACACGATAGTTGGAAGAGAAGATCACCACATGTATGCACAGAATGATTGAAGGTGCACTAGTATGGTACTGCACTTTGTATAGAAGAAATGCGAAAAGTACCTCATGTGAATTATGAGGCCTTTCAGAACTGTGCATGTATTTATCTGTTCCTCCAAACTGTAATGAGCTGAAGATATTATTCGATGGTTTGGAACATTGAATATTTGTATGTGTTTCCAAGAAGTGCATCATTTCTGTTGAGTTTTTTAGTATATGCATTAACTCGGATTATATATATGCATGCACTTGAGCATATCCAGTTTAGTTCTGTCGAAAAACTTGCCGAAACTTCTGTATGGTGCTCTGGTGCAATCCTATGAACGGTATCTGTCCAATCAAAAATTTTGGGCATGCTTTATTGCATTATAGGGTATTTTGACAATTGATGACATGTGAAAGCCACAGTGCTTGGCTGTAATCTCAAAACCTTTGTCTGTCTCATCAAGAAGTGTCAGGTGCATTTTGTATATGATAAGGATAATTAAACTACCAGCAAAGTGCTGAAGCCTTCAACACAGCACTGATCCGCAGTCACCATCCAGCGTAGAAGTCATTTGTAGTGTTCTCTGAGACATTCAAATATTGTTATCAAATACTGGATTGATCTACTTGGTTTGATTCGTAATACCAGTTCGTCGGACTTTTTGGAGGCACTTGCATTATAATAATGTTCTATTTCTCTGATTTCTTACCAGGGTGCACTCAAAGGTAGTGATATTCGTTTACCTTGGCACACTTATTGTGATATTACTGTTTAAATCATTTCATTTTGTATATATGTATGCCACTTTTGCAGTAGCCTCACATTGGGCTGCCGTATTTGAAAATAAATAAATATACCATCCCAAAGTGTTCCACGCTGTGCTCGGTTCCAATATGATTACTAATATCTGTTGCATCATGATGTGTAGGGTGTGTTTTATTGCATTGCGGAACATTTTGGCTGCCTTCCATGAAGGGTTCAGTTTCAGTATTATGACCGATATCTGTGACTTTATGAAGAGTTAGACGCGGTTTGTCATTTTAGAGAATACTTTAACTACAGACAACGTCCAGAACTCTTCCATACAGGATTCAGTTGCAGTCTTATGGCCAATATCTGTCTTATCATGAAAGTTTCAAGTACAGTTAGTTGCATTAGAGCATATTTTGACTACAGAAAATGCCCTGAGGCATTCTATGTAGTGCTTGGTTCCATGCTTATGACCAGTATCTGTTGTATCAATAATAGCCCGATGCGGTCTCTCGTATTAGAAGATATTTCCAATACGCTTATCATTCAAAAGCCCTCCGCACAGGACAGAATTACAGCTTCATGATCTAAATTCGTCCCATCATGAAGAGTAGTGTGGGTTATTGCATTGGAGAACATTTTGGCTGCAGACAACCTTCAAAAGCCTTCTATACGGAGTTCAGTTCCAATATTATGACCGGTATCTGTGACTTCATGAACAGTTGGGTGTCGTTTGTCGTTTCAGAGAATACTTTGACTAAAGACGACGTCCAGAAGTCTTGCATTAAGGTTTCAGTTCTATTATTATGACCGATATCTGTGAGTTCATGAACTGTTGGGTGTCGTCTGTTGTTTTAAAGAATACTTTGAGTAAAGACAACGTCCAGAGGTATTCCATACCGGGTTCAGTTGTAATATTATGACCAATATCTGTCACATCATGAAGTGTCAGGCACAGTTAGTTTCATTAGAGCACATTTCATCCATGGAAAATGCCCGAAGGCATTTTACGCAGTATTTGGTTCCTATCTTATGACCAATATCTGTTGTATCAATAAGAACCATGTGTGCTTCATTGCATTAGTAGATATTTCGAACACACACATCAACCGAAAGCCTGCGACTCTGGCCTCAATTGTAGTCCTATGACTGACATAAATCTGTCAGATCATGAAGTTTCAGGCGTGATTATTAAGTTTAGTGCTATAAATTATGATGATTAAATATAGTGAAGGTACCAGCATATTCAAGATATTGTTAATAAATTTGGTGGTGCAGGTATGGAAACCCGGTGGTTTTAAACCTGATCAGGAGGGCAGCCACCGCCTCATTCACCGAAGAGATGAGGAGAGGGGAGGGCTCAATGTCAACTCGATATATAAGCATACTAGGGAGGGGGCGCTAAGTCAGCCCCTACATGGAGGGAGGGGTACTGCTACAAACTTTTGCCCCCCCCCCCTCCGTAAGGAGAATTCTGCACACGCCTATAATAAACGTACCGTATGCTAGACGCGAATGTTCATTCGCGGGAGCGGCGCACGCACCGATGTTGATTTCTGGTGCATACCGCTGTAGTTACTTGGGGCACTGGAATGTCAATTACGTTTAAAATAGTCTAAACTGTGATGAGTGAAGCACTATCAATTTTTAACGTGTTCTCATATCCTCTAAAACATACAAACCCGCTCCAGTTAAGAACGTGCCGTTCTGTGCTGAACTTGGACAGTTCCAAGCAAAAAGGTCAAGCAACATTAAGCATCGGCCTTGGACGCGTGGGCGTCAACGTGGTTGACGCGGGCCAGTGGTTGCGCGTCCTTTTCCTCCACAGGCGCGACTAGACACTTTTGACGCGTAGGCGCGTGCATACGCGTGCCAGTAGTTGGCACTTTAGTTTTACGTGCACCAGCTATGCTAACGCGCGCATGCACAGGCCGGGGCCGGCGTTCGCTATAAATAACTGAGTGTCGGGGCGCGCTGCCCGTCATAGGTTGGTTTTGTGCGGTCGCTCCACGTCCGATATCGCTGGTGAAAACGTATGCTAACGAATCCGCAAACACACTTACTAACGTCCCTTCCAATAGCATCAGCCAATGTGTTGGCGGAACCGCGAGCGATTCCGAAGACACTTCGTCCGTGGACAAGGCCGCGCTGAGAAGAGCTCGCGATGCGGAACGCAAACGTCGGCGTCGAGCGGAAGATCCCCAGCTGCGAGAACGTGAAGCAGCTGCGAGACGTCAGCGTCGAGCGGAGGATTTTCAACGCGAAGCAGCTGCGATACGTCAACGTTGAGCAGAAAATTCCCAGCTTCGAGAACGCGAAGCCGCTGTGAGGCGTAAGCATCGACAAGAGAATCCGGACGGTGAAGCCGCGTGCAAACTTCGACGCCGTGAGGTCGATCTCGATGCCGCCCGCGAGCGCGAGCTGGCCGCGATAGCGGCGTGGCGAGCCAAGCAGTACGCCACGCCCAACGCTCGCTTCAAGCGCGACTTCCTCGACCGGAGCTTCGGCCCCAGCTGCAAGGTGTGTGATCAACTTTGGTTCGACAACAACTTGACGCGGATAGGCAACATTCAGAATGAACTGCATCGTTCCAAAGCGTTGTCGGTTTTTTGGCGATGCATTTGGAAGCGATGCCGACGAATTTGCCGACTACGTCACGTTTTTCACGTGCAAGCCGTCGTTAATTACCAGTAGAATTCCATCGCTCAGCGTGAGTTACGGCTACCGCTACCCGCCCCGACTGGAACATCAACCCGAGTTGAACGCTGTCGAAGAACGGCTCATCGCTCCTCAACTCCCGCCATGGAGAAGTACGTCGACGAAGCCGTGGAAGAATACTTGAAACGACCGCACCGACGACCCTTTGTGATAGTTGGTGACTTCAACGTCGACGTCATCAACGACGATTGGTTGGTCGACTACATGGAGTCGCGGCACTCGGTGAAACGAGCAACGCACGACGGCGAACATCATCCGACTACGGTTCGCGGGACGTGCATCGACAACGTCTTTGCAAATTTCGACCTTCGACCGCTGCAACCAGACCCACTCACGTTTCACTTTACGGACAATAAAGCCATCTTGCTCAAAATACCCAAAGCGCCTCATCAATAAACTTTCACAGCATACGCGCGTGCGTGTTCACTCGTGTTCACTCGTGCTCACTCATAACACCCGCATGTCGCAAATTACAAACCACATTTATTGCAGTTCAAAATATATGCTCCGCATGCTAGTCAGTGTTCACACTCGGGGAACTGCGGTCATTTTTTTTAGCTAAAGACGGATATGATACAAACCCTACAATTTCCTCTCCTAGAAACAAAAATGTCCCGAGGTTTATGACAGCACGTGAGATTCTGCCATTTGCTACTCTTATAGAATTAGAAGGTATCTCTTTAGAAGAAATCAAGAAATTTTAGAAAGCGTAGCTAAAAGCCTGGAGTGTGGATTTACATCATCAAGATGTAAATCCACACTCATTCTCTGCACTTTTTAGTGCATATTTACCGAAATGTGCACTAAAAATTGAGTTTACTTAACTTGATTTGCCCTCGTCAGCTTCAAGTCCAAATGAATCTACAGCGACTTTCATAAAAGTAATATTCAATTTATGAACATCTATAGCTTCCTGAATACTGTAAAATATACTTTTAATTATGCCTAGATTCTCTATGAGTGCAAAACAGCTAGAATAATTTTAATACAAAAATAATACAAGGATTCGGATCGAATCCTTCAAAATCAGTGCGAAAAAAAACAGGGAAGCACGAGGAATTAACAAAGAAAACATACTACCGACTTCTCCTACGTTTATTACGGTTAAGCTCATGGAGAGGGTATTCCTTAAAATAAAAACTAACTCGCTGGAGGGAAATTTTTTATTGAACTGAAATCAAGTTTGGTTTAGATTGGATTGTTCAATATGGCGTGGACACATGGACTTAGAAAGCCTCATTCAACTTGCCCAGAAATGAAGGCACCCCGCTGCTATAAGGACATTGGACATAATCGACAAATATGAGAGTAGAATATTCAGTTCTATTGAACATCTTTTAGAGCCACGATTTCTTCGAAATGTACAATTGCATGGTTGGAGAATTGATGGCAAGAGAACTTAATTGTTTCAAGAATAGCTGTGCATCATCGAATGTCAAACGCACTCTTGGAATCCCCCAGGGCATCATATAGTCACCAATAATATCAACATAATAATGAGCTAAGTCCCGAATGGCTAGGAAATGTAAGTGTCTTTCTATGTCGATTATATAGCGTTTTTGCGGCTGACACTGACATATCTTTTCACATTAAAAGCTTAAAAGATATCTAAATATATTCTAGACATAGCAAGGGATAATTTTTCAACCCTTAAATCTAAATCAAAACGGAGTGTTAGCATTTCAGGTAGCGGATACCATCTCAGTGTCATTGCGTGGTAAACAATAGCACGTTCTTCAAGTTGAGTCACTTAAAGATTTTGGAATAATTTAGGAGGCGAATATATACAGGATTACCTACATAAAGAGAGTTACATCTAAATCACTGATCAATAGGCATTTTTCGCGGACTGAGCAGGTGACAATATCGACTACGCAGGCTCACACTGTTGATTAAGTACAAAATTTACATCCGACCAATAATAAAATTGGGGTGCATATTCGCATGTTGCCATCCTTGCCAACTAAAACCTCTCGTTACGCTGGAGCGAGAAACGACGCGATCGTGTCTCAGGCTCCTATTGCATATAATTAAACAGATTATGCATGAGAAAGGATGATTGCCTACAATGCCTTGTTGTTTGCGTACCCTGGAAGTTCAGTCCTTTTTTTGAAATTTTATAGGTAGCCATTAAAACCATCTCAATATGCGTTCATAAATGATCCAGACTGATTTTTAATGCCCATTAGCCATCGTTTTGTACATTTAAGGTCATTTTTGTTCATAAACCACCAGACAGAGTAAACTTGAAAATTTGAGATGTGCCTGCAACAAGTGTTTGAAATAAGAATCTTAATATACATTTCGATTACATTCTCCCCCTTAAGCTCGAACTTCAGTCATACAAGGTCTTAGGTAGCCATATTCAAGATTATCTTGCACACCTAGAAATGAATAGTATCATAGCCACATATGATTCAGTATTGAAAGAAATGATGAGCGTAGGCTCCCGTTCACTTTGGTGGGGTTTTTCAGAATGACTACCACACTTAAACCCTATTTTTGAAGCAACACTCTAGAAAATTATTCTGGTCCTGCGCAAAACATCTTTTAACGCTCACAGCAGAATAGTGATTAACGACTGCCTGTCAGTATGTAAGTAGATAACGGCTTCATCAATAGCATTGGCCTTAAATACGATCCCTATTTTAGCCACTCCACAGCTGAAGCTACTAATGTTATTGTGGATACCGAACCATGGACACTTGACCATGACGGATCAGAAATAAATCAAGTGACCGACTTTATAGCACGAGGGGTATTAAATGGTTCACTCGTATGGGTGTTTCCTGTAGTGGCCGCATTAAACTTATAAGACAAAAAATTTTTGATTCACGGAGATGCCGTAGAAATAGTAACGCCCAGAATAGAATTAATTTATTAAAAATTTTCATTGAAAAACCAGTGATGTTCTACTAGACAATTGGATGACAGTAACAAGACTGTGATGTCGCGTTTCCCCTTTAAATTTTCATTCTCGCATGTCTGGTTTGATGATATCAGCTCTATGCAACTCTTGTTCAAAAATAAAGCTTTACGAAACTAAAAGAATGATATTTCAAGTTCTTACTTCCGTGAGTATTATTGCTGTAGCAATAATTTAACCTAAAAAGTCCCGTCATATCCACGAAGTGAATGATGATAAGTAGGTTAGACAGTCGGATTGTTTCGAGTTACCGTAAACTCCTTGTGACATTGACCACTTACGCATGTAAATGAGTGCCAAGAAGTCTGCAGTAACACACAGTATGTACTAGCCACAACTAGTAGTGTTGTGTTGAGTTGTAAATTTTGCTTTGCCTTCATTATTACTGGTTTGTGGTCAGACCTAGCCTGCAATAGGGAAAGACGTGTTCTCTGTACGTTCTCCGCGCGGTTGTTGGTTGTTTCTGGTCATACGAAATGCATTCTAAAGCATATGAAGACATCATCTACTGCACAATTGAGTCGTGGTCCGTAACCGTCATGGTCATCTTCATGCTCATCAGCATCATCGGAGTCACAGTGACGTATAGTGGGTACCTCGCATGTGCTGTGTCACGATTACAGAAAAAGAATATGTGCTCTGGATCACACTTGTTCTTCACCGTGACGCAGCAATATGGTCATGGTCATCATCATCAGCGGCTACAGCACACAGTGCCGAAGCAAACGCCCACTCCAACGAACAAGCCTCGACCATAACGAGGTTGGCCCCGGAAAAGGAGATTTTTTTAATAGCGTGGATTTCGACCTAAAGTAACGTTATAGTGGCTGATCTGAACAGGTGAAAACAATCATTGCAGTCTTTCGATTTTACGTAACGTAACGGGAGGAGGAAGGGGGTATTGATATTAACTACTGAAAAAGCCACCCTAAATTATAATCAATTCTCAGCCCATCTCTCTGAGTATAGGTATGAGCGATGTTGGCAGGATAACCATCCCCATCATCTTCCAGACCACACATCTGCCATCACGGCAAAACACTTGCAAGGTACCCACTATACTTCCTAACGACGGCAATGCCAATGAGGAACAAGTCCGTTCTATACCGCGCATCTTCTTTCTGCCATCCGAGCAGAGCACATGCAAGGTAACCACTACACGCCATGACAATGACGCCGATGGTGATGCACAACCGCCTTGTGCAGTAGATATAATATAATAGTAAATATATATTATCTTTCCAACAGTTAATAATAAACGCCTGTTCAGGGTAGCTAACCAGTCCTTCTATCCGGTTAAGCTCCCAGTCTTTTCATCTTATTTATTTCTCTCTCTCTTGATCTGTCTGCGCCACGGCAAAAAAACTCCGGTGAATGGGCAATGCTGTGGCACGACTTTAAGGTTAAACACCCTGCCTACGCATCCCCCACATCCCCCGCTACGTCGATACAAGAGCCTCCCTCAAAGGCATGCAGTGCCACTGAATGCAGCTAAGTTTTTAGTTGAGAATATCGAGCTCCGTCATGATACCCAAAGGTCCTACTCACCAACGAAGGTAGAGGTAGCACTTTCATCACTGACCTATCTCAAGACGACCTTGTCATTAAGCCATATAAGCCATCGCCGTAGCACTATATACCTACATCCCCACAAGCTACTTCCCTCCCCACCCGCCCAATTAGGACCATCACCGACATCCCAACGGTGTACGTCGACGTCAAACACAAGAAGTGGGATGTGATACTTCTGTGCGTGACATTCGCGTACAACACGGCCGTGCAAGAAACGACACACATGACGTTATTTTAGGTTAGTCTATGGAAGGAGAACGGCAAAGACTCCCAACATCATGCTTCCAAACGTCACCGACAAAATAAATACGGGCACAACAGTCTACCTGCAGCCCGCTGCAGGTAGACTGTTGGTCCGAGCACTGAATTCCGAGCACTGATGGTCCGAGCACTGAATTCATCGCACGCAGTTTGGACTAAGAACGGCTCCTAGCGCTTTTCAGCGTGCGATGAATTCAGTGCTCGGACCATTGAAAAACCAAGCTTGTGTGGTGTACTTAGACGCATCCTGGTCGTTGGCAGGACAGAGGATGAACACCTTCGCAATTTGGACGAAGTATTACACAGACTCTATGCAGCAGGGTTTCGTTTGAACAAAGAAAAATGCCAGTTTGGGGTGTCCTAGATTTCGTACCTGGGACATAATATATCTCCTGTCGGCATTCAGCCACTCCCGGAGCGAATAGCTGTCGTGTCACAGTATCCCACACCAACCTGCTTGAAGCAGGTTCAGTCATTTCTGGGTATGGCGTCGTATTTGCGAAGGTTTATTCCCCATTTCGCTTCGATCACATCCCTTGAGCGGTCTTCTTAAAAAAGACGCGCGGTTTGAAAGAGGCATCTCACAAGAAAATGATTTTAGAGCTATAAAACAAAAGCTCACTTGTTGCCCCATACTAAGTCGCTTCAATGAAGACTGGTCCACCGAAGTGCACACTGATGCCAGCCAAGTCGGCCTAGGAGCTGTGTTAGTGCAGCGTAATCCAGATGGCGTGGAACACGTGGTCGCTTATGCCAGCCGAAAACTTTCAGACACCGAGCGCTACTATTACTCCAACGAGCTTGAGTGTCTTGCATTGGTATGGAGCGTCGATGATAAGTTTCAACATTATCTTTTCAGGCGTAAATTCACTGTTGTGACTGATAATGCTGCTATAGCATGGATGTTCTCCAGACAGCAACTTAAGCACCAATTCGACCGGTGGATAATCGCGCTGCAAGAATACAATTTTGACGTGCGCCACTGCGCCGGGGGGTTAAACAACGTCGCTGATGCACTCTCACAAAACCCCCTTGACTGCGCGCAACAAACCAGGCAAACCCACATTTTTTTCGCCCAGATAGATATATCCCGAGCCCAACAGGTGGATAAAGACTTGACATTCATTATTGCATCTATCACTAACAAGGGAAATCACAGTACTTTTGTGATGCGCAATGCCGCATTGTACCGGCGTCACCGGTGAGCGGACCGATCCGAAGAACGTTACTTCCTGGTTATCCCGAAATCCCACAGGTCAGAAATATTGCGAGCCATTCACGACTTCCCAGAAGGTGGACACACCTGCCAACGAGCCACACTCCAGAAACTACAAGAACGTTTTTGGTGGCCGAAGATGCAAAGTAGCGTCTGTTCTTATGTCGCCAGTTGCAAAATTTGCCTGCAGTTGAAGCAACTGCCTTGGTGTCAACCTGAATTACTAACACCAATCCAGATACCCGAAACAATTTTCCACACGATTGGCATTGATTACATGGGACCTCTACCCACCACCACTACGGGAAATCGTTACGTCATTGTAGCAGTAGACTACCTGTCAAAATACGTGGAAGTGGAGGCCGTGCCATCTCTTGCATCCACTTACATAATCGATTCCCTCAAGCACCGATTTGAATGGAGACATGGCTTACCAAAAAAGTTAATATCTGATCGGGCTACAACGTTTTGTAGCAGGGAACTGAAAAAGTACCTTTGCAAGGCAGGCGTGCAGCACCACTTCACATCCGCGTTTCATCCTCAAGCAAACGGCCTTACTGAGAGAACCAACCAGAGCATCCAGGCACGACTCGCTCCATATACAAAGGCAGGGGGAAGAGGAGAGGCCGACTGGGACGTGCACCTTCCGTCAGCCGCTTTTGCGATTAACACAACACTGCAGACGTCTACCGGGGAAACGCCCTACGAAATTGTTTATTGGAAACTACCACAGCCTAAAGCGGTCCTCAGTCTGCATGCTCCCATTATAATTCCACGTGCCAACGATCGCAAAGCGGCCTGTCAGAAGATCCGAACTGAGGTGATTAAGAAAGCCACCCACGCACAAGAAAATCAAAAGCGCCACTATGACAGACGCCGTAGACCCGCTCTTGCTTACAACATCGGTGACGAGGTCTGGGTGCAAAGGGGCACCAGCGGGCCTGGCAAGAAGCTACTCCCTAAGTTCGATAGGCCATTCATAGTTACTCAGCGTGTAGAAGAAAATACTTGGCGTGTGAACACCTCAGATGCGAACACTTCACTCTGGATAAGCCCAAAAGAAACAACTTTGCCGTGCATGTGTCGCACTTGAAAAAAGCACTCGGACCGCTGCAGGTGCAATGAAGTGTTATTTCTTTTTTTTTCGTTGTCAGGTCCGCAGTGTGGCCGAATGTAACGAAGAGCGGCGCGGCAGCTGTGGGCCATGGACTGGAAAGCGAGGAAGAAGAGGCAGAATAGAACAGCTTGCCTGACGAACGGGTGTTGTGCCTGTCTCGCTTATTACAATATATATATATATATATATATATAAAAATACCAAGAAGTGGAGAACGGTCAAAACGAAAACATTTTATTATATATATATATATATATATATATATATATATATATATATATATATATCATCAAACAAAAAAGGGAGCTGTTACTCGTCGTGCTGCAAAATCGGTGAACTAGCACTCCTCACGGTGAATGCACGAAGCGTCATCAATAAGCCTGAATTGCTTGAAAATCTGATCATTGATCATGAGCCCCACTTGGCAGCAATTACAGAAACCTGGCTGACGCCTGACGTCTTTGATCACGAGTTTGCACCACCTAACTATTCTGTGATCCGAAAAGACCGCCCCACACGTGGTGGTGGAGTGGCGTTATTAATAAAAAAGGGACTTTCATTTGTTGCTCTTCCGGATGTACAAAGCGCAGAAGCCATTTTTTGCAAACTGCTCTGTGACGGCGCGAGTATATTCATAGGTTGTGTTTATCGGAGCCCAAATTCTGGTGATGCTTCTATCAGTGCCATTCATGATTACATGCAACGTCACACCTTTGGTTCGCGCGTTGTTCTCATGGGTGATTTTAATCTGCCAGATATTAACTGGAATAGTATGTGCTACTCATCATCGGCTTCGGATACATTGTTTGACCTTATGCTTACCTTTAATCTCCATCAGGTCGTTTCAAGTCCAACCCGCTCACAGGGAATTTCACAGAACATACTTGATCTAATATTTTTCAGTAATCATTTCGACATAAACCGCATTAAAACTGACGTAGTCCATGGTATATCTGACCACGACGTACCAGTGTGCTTCGTACCCCTTGACGGCACCATAACCACTCATTCTTCTGTATCTGTAGTAACAGACTTCGAAAACGCCGATGATGATAGCGTGCTGACGCATCTCGCTCATGAATTCCAGCATTTTTCAGAAACCGGTTCCCATGCTTCAATAGATGTAGATTCTCTTTGGCTCCACTTCAAATCAGTTGTACTTTACTGTATCGCGCACTACATACCCACAAAAACAAAGCGTCCTCCAAAAAATAATCCATGGATCACGCGGGAGGTAATTCAAGCAAAGCGACGCTTGAAAAGGTTACGCAGGGCAATAAAAACGAAAGGAGGGGGAGAATCCGAAATTCAGAAACTATCGGAAGCTATCGCGGAATTCAAACTTAAAGCTAAACGTGCTAAGCAGCACTATTTTGACGTAGTATTGCCTAACTTCCTTGTTGATAATCCCCAAAGGTTCTGGAATCACTTTCGTACCAATAAAACCGTTACACCACATCTTCTTCCCGAAGAAAAAAAAACTAAGGCCAACGCATATAATAATTTTTTTCAGTCAGTGTTCACCGTGGATGATAATATCATTCCCGCGATTAAAACAAAACAATACACGGAAATCGATAAACTGGACATTACGGACGCAGGGATTTTCAACCTTTTGCTTAAACTTGACCCCAAGAAAGGTAGCGGCCCCGACGATATACCAAATACATTCCTCAAAAGATATGCAGAGTGGTGCAGTAGATACCTAGGCCTAATTTTCCGGAAATCACTCAGTACTTCACAGCTACCTCAAGAATGGAAAATAGCCAAGATAAAACCAATCCACAAAGGAGGAGACGCAGATTCACCTTCAAATTTCAGGCCCATTTCTCTAACTAGTACATCATGTAAACTTCTCGAACACATAATCTTAAAGCACATGACAGTATTCCTAGAGCGCATTAATTTTTTTTCCCCCAACCAACATGGTTTTCGCAGTGGCTTATCCACAGTTACTCAGCTCACAGAACTAGTACACAACCTCGCTGCTACAATTAATAACCGTGGTCAAACTGACATGATTCTACTTGACTTATCTAAGGCTTTCGACTGTGTGTGTCATAGCAAATTAATCGCCAAAGTTGAAGATGTTTTTGGTATAGGAGAACTTTCTGGCTGGGTAAAATGCTTCTTAAGTAACCGCTCGCAATTTGTAATTTACGAACATACGTTATCTAACACAGTCGCAGTTACATCCGGAGTCCCACAAGGGTCTGTCCTCGGACCATTGCTCTTCTTGCTCTATATTAACGATATCGCAGCTAACATCAAATGCAATATAAAGCTATTCGCAGATGACTGTGTCATTTACAAAGAAATTAGTCATTACAGTGATCATAATGAGCTGAATGATTCTCTAGCTGATATAGCTAATTGGTGCTCTAGTTGGCAGATGACACTCAACGTACAAAAGTCTGCGATCATGACTGTGACCAGGAAAGCACTACCATCCACCTTCACATACGTAATTAATAGCACCCCCCTTAATAGGGTTGATGAACATAAATATCTAGGCGTCACAATAACATCGGATCTCAAGTGGGACAAGCATATAAGTAAAATAATCTCAAAGGCGCTACGGAAGCTATTTTTCTTAAAAAGAAGCCTAGCACACGCAACAACGGCAACGAAGCTGCTAGCCTACACATCATTTGTAAGGCCTGTTCTAGAATACGCTAACACAGTCTGGTTTCCGCATACAGTGACTAACATAAAAAAACTTGAATCAATACAAAGAAAAGCTGTGAGGTTCATTCATAATAAATATAAACGCACAGACTCGCCCACGCATCTTTTAATGAAATCCGGTTTGCGAAAGCTATCCACAAGAGCGAAACACGCTCGCCTAAAATTCTTATTTCAGTTACTGAAAAATAACTATCGAATAGATATTTCTAAGTATATTTCGTTTTCCCAGGCTCGACCTACACGTAATAAGCATGCGCACACATTGACAGAATATGCATGTAAAAATGACACGTTTAAGTATTCTTTTTTTCCGCTCGCAATATCAGAATGGAATCAACTTGACGCTACTATCACCAACATCGAATCACTATCGGAATTTATGGCACAAATAGAAAAAAATGTGTTTGCGTAAGAGGACCTATGTATGCAAAGTCACCAACATAGATTTCTTCATTTCATCTTCTAGAAACTTTCCCATTTACGTCAACTTATTGCTCAATGCCAGAAATGTAATCTTATTTACCCTAGTCTTATTCCAGCCCCTACCGACACCTGTACTATTATTATTTTCTTTGGTCACTTTTTGCGAAGCCTCATGTTCCTTCTTTTTGCTTTTTTATCATTTCCCTTGAACCTAGCATGTGTTAGGCGTTTTTGTGTAAATTCCACTGAGTATGCTGTTCCTTAACCAGCATTTTGTTTGCCTTACTGTATGCTGTATATATCGTGCTTCTTGTTTCTTTTTTTTTTCTTTCTTTTTTTTTTCTCTGTAACCCACATATGCTGTAATTACGCTACAAATGTTAGTGTATGTTTAACTCACTTGTTTTGCTTTGATTTTTTTTCCCTCTTTTCCACTATTTTATTGCCTGTACTGAAAATCATTGTACTGCCCAACTGCCACGCTCTCGAATGAGAGTAGCAGTATTGAAAATAAATAAATAAATAAAATAAATAAAATATATATATATATATATATATATATATATATATATATATATATATATATATATATATATATATATATATATATATATATATATATATATATATATATATATATATATATATGTCTTCGCGTGAAAAAGTATAACGCGGCGAAAAAATGTAACAGCTTATGCACATCCTTTTTACACCAAAAAAGGTATAACGAGGGTTATAAAAAGTGAAGTATTTTTGACTGCGAATTGTGCAAAAACACTTTTTGAAAGGGTGCAATAGGGTGTGTTTCCTTTTTTTCTGGTCTGGCAGTTCGATCAGCATTAAGAGATACTTTCTTTTACCACAGAAATTTTGTATTGCGTTCAACTTTTTTATTTGTGTGGCTGCAGAGCCGCAATGACATCACAAGCGTAAATAGCGGAAAGGCGTCTATCAGCTGCGGTCAACCAGCATTTTGACAGTTATAATTCTAGAGGCATTGTTAGCCGGCAGGAGTGCTTTTGCGCCACAGTTTCTGCCTTCAGGCAAGCTGTCCTTTCACGGGAAAGGTAGGTTTGAGGCCAAGCACGCGTCTCTGGGTCAGGGATGCGCGTGCGTGGGAACTGTTCGAGAGAGCTCATCAACCGGACATGAAATTCGCCAATCCGATACCACTCAATAAACGCGGTCTGTGAAAAGATGCACCACACAGTACGGTCCACTGCTGGAGGGAATGCGCGAGGTCACGGCCGGTGAGCCATGCAGCGCTAACTGGTGGCGATATTGTTAAACAACGCGCATGGGCATATAATCGCCAGAGCGGCACGCCCCTATAGTATCGTCTGCCACTTCTTCGCCTATGAGCATGAAACCGTTAAAATATACTTCCGTATTTTCACGGTACACTTCATGTAGTTGCCATTCTGCCTGCTGCTGCTCGCACCTCCACCAAGCACAATGAATTTGTAGCCACAGTTTATCGCAAGGTCTCACCGTTAAGCCCGTCACATTTTTCACATACTGCTAGCTGCAGCTGGTTGTTTTTAATAACAGATAAGGAAACTAATGAAGTCTTATCTACCGATAGTTCTAGGCTAGTCTTTGCGACCACGAAATATTGAAATAATATTAAAGCTGAAGGCCGAGTTAGTATCAGTTCATTCCCAGATGGAAAAAAAAAGCGCAAAGGGTCACAAGTCGCTAGCGCACGCTGAGTGCATGGGCCGAGAAGTATAGAACACGACTCGGAGCACACACAGCACCTTCATGAACCAATAGGCATGCGCCGCATTTCGAAATCTCGTCAGCAGTTAGCGTTCTGCAGATGACTAGCCACACACTTGCGTGTTCCTTGTAACAGTGGACCAAACTTTACATTATCGAAGAACAAAAACGAGAACAGCGCAGTGCATTAGTGTTTTAATGCTGGAATTTGTTCAAATTGATTGAGATTCTACCTTGCTGGTCCTGAAAATACGATTGTGGCGAGACGGTGACTGTGTCTTAGTCAGTGGAACAATACAAATTGACGCTAAAGTGTGTACCAAAGTTATACGAATAAAAATATGTGAAATACTTGTATATTTTATTTGCTTGCTTGTTTACACAACCGTAACAATATCAGCTGCAACATAATTGTTAGGCACATCAGAAGGGGTAAATTGATATAGAGCGCTCGTGCTTGCGGTAGGATGGTAGCGCTTGACACTGATGCACAAATTGACGTCACTGAATGGCTCTTAACCACAATTGACGTCAACCCAATAAGAGCTGTTTTATAAGAGCACATATGTATTGTTTAACATTTTAGATAGTCAGCATCGCAACAACAATAGACGTTTCACCAAAATTACGTCTGAATACTGTCTTTTTTTTTTTCAAAACAAGATGGAGACCTGGCGTGGCTTTGTGGTAGAGTACTCGAGTTCCACGCACATTCAATGGGTTTCATTCTTGTTGGCACTCTATTTATACGTCGCCTGCGTAGGGCCAAATCTCACGGTGTCAACCTATTTCTGGACACTGTCGCGTTAAAATATGAAAGAAGGAAGGAAGGAAAATAGGAGGAAAAGAACAGCAGCGAGGTGAACGAGCCTAAAGGCAGCCGGTTTGCTACCCTGCGCATGGGAGAGGGACTGATGATATGAAAGATAGATAGGAAAGAGGGAAGAGAGATAAACACAGCACATTATGGAGCACACGTGCACACACCCAGTCATAGTCCCGTCTTGTCTTTCGTAGTGTGTGACATTGCTGTTACAGCCGCTTGTTCAAGTCCGTGTGGCGCAGGAATTTCAACAGTGCTTTTGTCGTCTTCTGTTGCAATGTCCTCTCTCGAGCACTTGAAAGAATAGTGTCCACAGACATTTAGCTGTTGTCGCTGTGCGCAAGAACGGATGCCAGTGACTGTCTCTGGGTGTCATACAACGGACAGTCACACAGGATGTGGTGTAGCGTCCCATCGCAATGACAGACATCGCAAAGAGCGTTGTCGGTCATTCCTATGATAAATGAATAGGATTTTGTAAATGCCACACCCAGCCATAAGCAATGAAAAAGGGTGGCTTCTCTTCGGTCGAGCCCAGTGGGCACGCAAAGAGCCATCAAATAGGACAGGTAGTGTTGACGATTCGTCTCGTTGCTTGGTGGGTGCCATAGTGAAAACGTGATTTCACGCGCAATTTGTTGAAGATTGCTGGCTGCATCGGTCCGCAGAAGTGGTATGGTTTCTTCTCGTGTTCCTTCAAGAGCTGCCAGCGTGGCAGTATCGGCATCTTCGTTCCCTGTGACGCCGCAGTGACTTGGCAGCCACTGAAACGTCACATAATGCCGTTTCTCGTGTGAAGTGTGGAGAAGGCATCGAATTTCGAAAATAAGCTGTTCGTATGGCCCGCGACGCAGTGCTAAGAGCACAGATTGTAGGGCAGCCCTTGAGCCGCTGAAAATAGAACATTGTTACGGTGGTTGCCGATTGACCACACAATGTGCAGCGCGCAAAGCAGCTAGTTCCGCTGCTGTAGATTCCGTGGAATGGTCATTCTTAAAGCTGATGGTAACACCTCTTGCTGGGACAAGTACTGCACCTGAGGAACACTGGCGGTTCGTGGAGCCATCGGTATATATATGTACACTGTCTGAATATTTCTGGTGCAAAAGAACAAGAGACAGTTGTTTCAGCATGGGCGATGAAAGCTCAGATTTCCTCCGGATCCCTGGTACGCTAAGATGCACTGTGGGTCGAATAAGACACCAAGGGGGTATTGATAGTTTAGATGCAGGAGTGTAGCCCGAGGAAAGTTTCTCGTTGTACTTCACCGTCATATCAATATATGTTCTTGCAGTTCCTGGGTAGACAAGCTGGCAATAAGTTATGGCACATGCGCACCCTTGGTATACCATTGTGTTCCACACGACTCCGGCCTCCGTCGGGACTCTCCCGACTCGAGACAACGGTGCTTTGCCGACTATGGCTTGGTGTCGCCTTTACCAAAGCTTTCGCCTTCCGAATCGGCATGGAAGACAGTGCTGCTTGCGGTCATTGCGGCAGCGATGAAACTATAGAGCACGTTCTCTGTCACTGCCCTCGTTACAGCGTGCAAAGACGGCAACTAGCTGCTGCGTTAGCTCGCCTTGACGACAGACCTTTGTCTGAACAATCAGTGCTGGAAAGACGACATGATTTGTGTGCTCACAGAAAATCAGTGAAGGCCCTACTGAACTTTTTGCGTGGCAGCGGCCTATTGTATAGACTGTAGCACCCCAGCTCCCCCCCCCCCGCTCTTTTTTTTTTGCGCGCGTCTATTTCCCTCTTCGCTTTCTTTCCAATCTTTCTTCCCCATTCCCCCTTCCCCTAGTGCAGGGTAGCAAACCGGATGCTCCATTTTCTGGTTAACCTCCCTGCCTTTCCCTCATTTTTATTCTCTCTTCTCTCTTCCACACGAGTCTAGTGGAAAGGGTTTGACGACGTACGTGACAGGATTGTCATATTTTTTATGTCTCATGACCAGCTAGAGATATTTTTTGAACCATCTTACCCTCCCATACTACCAACATATGCGACAGCGCAATAAACTTAGAAAGCACGTCTCGGACAGAAAAAAGAGCACCGACTAGGCATATAGTCAGGAATAACAGCAGCAACCACCCCATACCAATTTGTTCCCCCCATGTAAAGGGTGTAATCACGAGAGCACCCAGATATAGGTGGATAGATAGATAGATAGATAGATAGATAGATAGATAGATAGATAGATAGATAGATAGATAGATAGATAGATAGATACGTGTTGTATTGCGTTTTGTACCGGCCTTAAGAAGGATTCATTTGTAACGTGCATTTATTGATTGAAATATATTGCTGTTGTTGCCCAATGTTATGCGCAGGACATGCTCTGCAGGTAAGTTCTGAAAATAATTTGAGGTATTTTCGCACAGTTCTAAGCGTCGAGGCGATTTTGACCACAGTGCAATAAGGCAGCTGTCGAGTGCTACACAATGAGCTATGTGCTCATGTTGCTTGCCTCGCTTAACGTTCTGATTTCAGAACATTGTTCAAAATAACAATGGGGCTCCATAAAAGCACTCGTGACAAAAAACTTGCCATTGTGTATATTCAAGCTCAGCAGTTACTAAGGAAGGAACAATAGCTATGAGGTTTACGTGCAGCTCATCTAAACAAAGGTAAAATTCGTTGATGCATGCTGTGACATTCAGAGATTATTAAATTGTAAATTAGGGCTTTGAAAACTCAGGCCTACAAAAATTCTGAATTATGAAATTCAGGATTATCAAACTAAAAATTAGGGAAATGAAAAATTCAGGCTTTGGCTGTTTAAATACCTGCAGCAAATATATGTATATAAAAGCAGCGTTGTTTAGATTGCATAGACACGCTAGCTTGTATAACATGCAGTACACGGATGGTACTGACGTGACGGAACAACACATATATAAATATATATATATATATATATATATATATATATATATATATACATATATATATATATATATATATATATATATATATATATATATATATATATATATATATATATATATATATATATATATATATATATATATATATATAGATATCATGAAATAGATGATCAGAGTTTCTTCCGGCTACCGTAATAAAAGTTATAAACTTCGAGAATAGTGCAGTATAGGAAACAAAATAATAAAATATTTATTTAATGCGGGTAATTCTGGCATTGTTACTGGGTATAGGTAAGACGCGCCGCCAGCGGGGGCGACCGAGAAAAACGGAAAATTGTGGAACATGTTTTGCTTACTCGCATCCCACACATGGATCGAGTTTAAGTTCTCGTGCTTCGGCGGCTGGCCCGCGGCATCGAGCCACACACACACACACACACACACACACACACAAGAAGCATACGACCCGCTCCAGCTTTCGGAAAATCATGGCCACGTTGGAAAGCTAATGTGATCTCTCCCCCTCCCTCCACCTGCCCTCTCTTGCAGAAAAATGTACAACCAGTCATACTGAAAATAAATGAATGGGTATTCTTGTAAAGGATGAACAAACAAAAACGTAAATAAAAAATATATAAAAATAAATAATACTAAAAAAGTACTCAGAAATGAAAATAAAGTCTAATAGTACTAACACACGCCGTTTGGTTCACGTAGCATCGAATTCGTTTAGTTTCTCTATATTGACCAACTTGCGTGTGCGACTTCACGTATGTATAAATAAATTAATTGAGTAATTCAATTTCTGTGTTTCACAAAACGTCGCGGAGACACGTCAGTCGCCCAGGGCTCTCGTTGATTCCGTGGGTAAGTGATCTGAATTTCTTTATAAAGTATGACTCCCGCTGTTCGCGCTCCCGTGTGTTCTGGAAGCCGGATTGTAGGAGTATGACACTTACGCGTTCGAAAGTGTGACCAGGAAGATTGATATGTTTGGAGAACGGCAAATTGGGGAGGCTCTTTACGTGTGCCCTGTGGTTGTTGAAACGCAAACGGAACGCGGTTTCCGTGTGTCCAATATAATCCTGTTTGCACACCTCACAGCGAATTTTGTATACCACATTGGCTGAGTCACAGTTAAGGTCGTCTTTAATTTTGTACACATAGTCTGAACAGGAGGCTTCGGCCGTATCTGTGGTCACCATGTGTGTGCACACCCTGCAGCGAGGTTTCCCGCACGGTCTACAGCCCTGATGGTGGTCGGATTTGTGTGTTTTCGCCCTGACCAGTAGGTCTCTCAGGTTTTTATTTCTTCGGTAAACCACCTTGGGCGGAGTCTGAAAAATGGCAGAGAGGCGACTACTCTGTTTAAGTATGTTGAAGTGGCGGTTTAGTATAGAATTCACCCGAGGGGCGGCGGCGCAGTATGTGAGGATTAAATTTGCCCCTGAAGTTATATCATCTTTATTCTCACCTTTTCCTCCCATTGTTGATTCTCGGTTCAAAGAGCCAGCGCGCTCAATTGCATTGTCAATTATTTTTTCGGGGTACTTTTGACGCAAGAAGGCTGTTCTCAATTCCTGTGCGTGGGTGTCAAATTGCGTGATTTCAGAGCAAATTCTTCTGTACCTGTGGGCTTGAGAGTAAGGAACACCTGTTTTGCAGAGATGGGGGTGACTGCTATAGAAATGCAGATACTGTTGGCGGTCTGTTGGTTTTTTATACAGGGAAGTAGATATGGTGGTGCCGCTGAGTGATACAATGACATCCAGAAAGTGAACACTCTTCTGCGAATACGTGTGCGTGAATGTTATCGAAGGATGCACGGAGTTGAAACCGGAAATGAATTTGGAAAGATTATGTTCACTATCGGCCCACACGAAGAATATATCATCGAGGAAGCGTCGGTAAAATATAGGTTTCAGTGGAGAATTTTTGAGGAAAGGAATCTCCAAAGAGGCCATGAAAATATTTCCGCAATTTGGGGCCATTTTGGTTCCCATGGCAGTTCCGTTTACTTGCAGATAATGGTTTTGGTCCAATTCAAAGTTATTATGTTTAAGTACCAGATTTAGGAGCACCTCAAAAGCGCTTTCGTCGAATTCACTCGTCGATTTACTTTTTCCATAGGCGGCGACTGTGGCAGCGATTCCTTCGGTGTGGGGAATGTTTGTGTACAGTGATGAGACATCCATGGTGACCAAATAGCAATCTAGAGGTACCACAAGTTTTGAGACTTCTCGAAGGAAGTGGCTGGTATCTTTGATGTATGATGGGAATGATTGTGGGATGTGCCTAATCAGAGAGTCAATGAAACTAGAAATTTTTTCAGTAGCAGTACCGTTGCTGGAAACTATGGGTCGGCCGGGATTGTTAGTCTTGTGAATTTTGGGTAGTAAATAGAAACGCCCGGAAGACGATTTGCCAGGTGACATCATTTTAAGCATAGGGTAGGTTATCTTCCCACTTTTACGTAATGATATTAGTGAGGCCTTAATAGTACTTTCATACTCCTCTGTCTGATCACAAGGAAGTTGTTTATAGAAATTTTCATCTGCCAGTTGGTGAAGCCCTTCTTTGATGTAGTCAGTCCTGTCGAGTACAACCACAGCACCACCCTTATCAGCTGGTTTAACAACGACGCTCTGGCTGTCACTTAAACTGCGCAAAGCCTCCCGCTCCTCTTTGGACAGATTGTTGCGAATGGGTCGGTGCTTTTCATATTTCCTGATTATATCGCCCTGGACGGCTGAATTGTACATGTCTAGATATTTGTCTCGTTGTTCACCTGGAGTCCAAGATTTATCTGAAAATTGATTTTGTTGCGTGCTGCTTCGATCATGAAAATACCTATACCCAGTATCAATGCCAGAATTACCCGCTCGTTTCCGGCGGCTCTCCGTCGCTCCTTTCTAGTTCCTCTCCTTCTTCTGCTTGTTGTTGTCTGTTGCTACCTCGTTCGCCCGCTTGTCTTTTTTTTTGGAGGGTCTTCAAACTGTGAGGGTGACCCTCTGCTACGGGAACTTGTATCATTTCACTTACATCCTCTGAAGAAGGCTGGTCCACCAGCCGAAACTGTTAGGATTAAATAAATATTTTTTGTTTCCTATACTGCACTATTCTCGAAGTTTATATATATATATATATATATATATATATATATATATATATATATATATATATAAGGGAAAGAAGCGTATACCTGAGGGCTCGTTTTTACGTGTTTTTAACACAATATTAATGAGATATAACAGACAGTAATGCCAAGGAATGTACAGGGGAAGTTATTAAAACCAATGGAATGTAAATAAGAAGAAAGAAAAGTGGATGAAAAAAATTGCCCGCAGCTTCCCTCGGGGGAACACTGAGGAGGATGCGGAGCATATAATTGGTTAACGGGGTGTTAAAGTGCTACTTACTTGGGTCGATGGCTAAATTGGTTAACGTGGTTGTGAAATGGGGTGTTAAATTGCGACTTACTTGGGTCGATGGCTAAATTGGTTAACGTGGTTGTAGGAGGGGGTGTTAAATGAGTGAACACGTACACACGTATGCGAAAGGGCGGCGCTGGTCGA
Source organism: Rhipicephalus microplus (assembly GCF_013339725.1). NCBI lineage: Eukaryota > Metazoa > Arthropoda > Arachnida > Ixodida > Ixodidae > Rhipicephalus > Rhipicephalus microplus. The sequence goes on from NC_051165.1 coordinate 140,327,655, forward strand.
AGGGACGTCGATCATTGTGTTTGTGGATTCGTTGGCATTCATTTCACGGCGACTTCGGACGTCGACGCGCCGTACAAACCAACGGACGAGCGGCAACTGAGCGAGCGAGCGCCGACCTTGAGTATATATACAGCGCGACGGCGCATGCGCTGTCAGCTGTCGAATGTTCTCGAAGGAGAAGCGCGCGCGCGGCACAGATGGCGACGGCGCGACGGCGCATGCGCTGTCAGCTGTCGAATGTTCTCGAAGGAGAAGCGCGCGCGGCACAGATGGTGGGCGACGGCGCGACGGCGCATGCGCGCGCGTCAGCTGTCGAATGTTCGAGAAGCGGTGCGGACGGCGCGGACTGCACACTACAAGGCGCGAGTATAAGATGCTTCCGCATCTAAAAATTACCAACTGTGAGCAGGAATCGAGCCTACGACCTTCGAATTACGCGTTCGATGCTCTAACCACTGAGCTATCACAGCGGCCCTCCCTCCATCCACTTTTTTGGGTTTATCTGTGAATTTAGAAGTAGGAGTGACAGTCAGCGCCATCTATAAGCCAAACAACGAGTGTGAAACACTCTTATGCGCATGTTTGGCGCCACGTAGCACGTGAACTTATTATGAGCGGGCAGCTGATTAATTGTCTTTCTTATACAACCTAAACACACCAAGTCTGCCAGTACGAGACCCTCGTTCAATGAAATAAGGGAAAGAAGCGTATACCTGAGGGCTCGTTTTTACGTGTTTTTAACACAATAATAATGAGATAGCACAGACAGTAATGCCAAGGAATGTACAGGGGAAGTTATTAAAACCAATGGAATGTAAATAAGAAGAAAGAAAAGTGGATGAAAATATTACCAACTGTGAGCAGGAATCGAACCTACGACCTTCGAATTACGCGTTCTATGCTCTAACCACTGAGCTATCACAGCGGCCCTCCCTCCATCCACTTTTTTGGGTTTATCTGTGAATTTAGAAGTATATATATATATATATATATATATATATATATATATATATATATATATATATATATATATATATTTGTTATTCTGACGAAGGCCGGTCCCACGGCCGAAACGTAAAGAAACCTTTCCGTTTTTCAACGTGTGTCTTCTTTCTATTCACATATATATATATATATATATATATATATATATATATATATATATATATATATATATATATATATATATATGTGTGTGTGTGTGTGTGTGTGTGTGTGTGTGTGTGTGTGCACATGTGTGTGTGTGTGTGTGCAGCATGCGTGTGTGCGTGCGTGCGTGTGTGTGTGTGTGTAAGCATATTTTCCAAACAAGAACTCAGAGTAACCATTGTACCTTCATATAACTCGTCCGCATACACGTCACGCATTCCAACACCAACTAGAAACTTGCACATTGCAGCGGGCAAGGTAAAGCCTCCATATGCCGATAAGAATCTAGACCATTTTGCCAAAACACCTAACCCATGGTTGGCTTTACCACGCGAAATAAAATTGGCATTTTCAACGTGTTCATTCCACCACAACACTCAACGTGTCAGTGAACCCCTCGAATCACTTGTTGCTTCGTTGCGCACCCATGACCCACACGGCTGCGGACGTGTGACAGCATATACGCTTGACGAGCTAGTGAATCGTCACAATACCAGCCCACACCCTGATTTTCTCGACCATAGTCTTTCGACAGAAGTTGTTTGCTCCATGAGGCTGCAAAAAGCAAAAAATACACCATCAGAACCACCTCAAGCCATGTCGGCTGTGCTCTGATCGTCAAGTGATAACACACATGCGAGTCGATGCACTGCAGAAGTTTCGAATTAACCATTGCCGGTGTATTGTCAACTAATAGAAGCATTTACAATAAATGATGACTCACGACCATTTGGGGAGCTTTCTCATCTGTCTGCCAGGCTGCTTTGATAACAAGACAAGCCTGTAGTAGAGTATCGACTACCGACTATCTACAGATCACATCATCGCGCAAAGAAAAGCAGACTCATGTTCCTGAAAATAGCCCATCTGACCAACTTTTGCAACAAGACGAGCAATTTCAACAAAGGCGACTCCACGAACCCTTGACACTACAACGGCTACTCGAACAAAACAGCGGACAAGTGAAACCTCATCACGAGTACGTTCGTGACTTAAGTCATCAGAGACAACATCAAACAAAGAAGCAAAAACAAAGTCAATGACTAAGCCATCTTGGCAGAAAGCAACGTCGACAAAGTTTTCTGCACCAGTTCTTAAGGCTGTGTCTACAATCAACCACACTGAAAGAACGCCACAGAATGTGGTGAAACAGTCATGAAGCTACCACGTGTACAACGCAAGAAAATCGACATTGTCCTATAAGCCTTAGTTCTGACTAGAAGCAAAACATTTGTTGCCACGACGACGCAGAATCCAATGCCAAGGACATTTATCAATCTAATGCTACATATATTCTCAGCCTAGTTCATTGTTCAAATGACCTCAAGTCGTGTAAACATCAGTGCAGATGTTCAGGGTGGGGTTTTGTTATCCAGGGCGCAACAGCCAGCCTCTTCCACCAAAGCTGCCCTAGATATGACCGGGCTGCTGCCCTCTGTTGTAAACATTTTGTACAGCCGCGCCCACGTCTGTGTAGAGCACGCAAGCAGCCGGTTTTTGCTGTTTGGGGCGACACTTTGAGGCATTATCGGGCTCTGATGTGGTCAGCCTCACAACTAGGACACCAATACTCCTGATACAGCAATTCAGAGCCCGAAACTGTCTCAAGGCTTCCCACCGTGGAGCAAAAACTGGCTGCTCGCGTGCTCTACACAGGCGTGGCGACGGCAGTACGAGTTGAGAAACTCCTTCTGAAATCAAACTTCGTCAGGGTTTGTAAATTATTTACAAACCCTGACGAAGACCGGTAGACCGGTCGAAACCATTGGAAATAAAAAATAAAACTAAAACAACCGCTAAGCTGTGTCTCTTCTCTTTTCTCTTCTCAAGTACTATTGGCCCATAGGAAAAACGTTTTCGGTGTATATATATATATATATATATATATATATATATATATATATATATATATATATATATATATATATATATATATATATATATATATATATATAATTGTTACACAAGGCGAGGTAAATTAATGTTACACAAGGCGAGGTAAATTAATGGGGGTTTTTAATGGGCCCTGAGTCCGCGATCACAGTCCAATGATGATGATCACCGCCATGGCTCGAACCCACTCAGGGGGATCGCAGTGGAGGCAACGTCGTCTTCCTTCTCTGCCCACGCTTCCCTTGTTTTTCCTAGTAGTGATACTTTGTATCATTCCTCCTCTCTCAGACGAAGCCCTCTGGGCGAGTCATTCTTGCATCCTTCGTGTAAACGGCTTCAGGCGGGCAACATGCGTCACCTCCGTCTTGCATGAACGTCGGCCACTAGTGGTGACACGTGCAATTTCATAGTTGACCTCGCTGACACGACGGAGTACCACAAAAGGACCGGCATAGTGTGCCAGTAGCTTTTGGTTCAAGCCACGTCTGCGTATTGGGGTCCACACCCACACTAGATCACCGGGGGCATAGGTTACCTGCCTGTGTTGACTGTCGTAGCGAGTTTTGGATGACTCTTGCGCAGCCAGTGTACGTAAGCAGGCAAGTCGACGGGTCTCTTCCGCACGACACAAGGTTTCAGCAATTGTTAAATCGTCATGGATGACAAAAGGAAAGATAGTGTCCAGCGTATGTCGAGGCGAGCGAGCATAGAGCAGATAGAAAGGGCTATAGCCTGTCGTTTCGTGTTTCGACGTGTTGAAGGCGTACGTGACGAACGGTAATACTTCATCCCAGTTTTTGTGGTCAGAGGCGACGTACATTGACAACATGTTGATCAACGTTCGGTTCGTGCGCTCGGTGAGACCGTTAGTTTGCGGATGATACGCAGTTGAGTGTCGGAACTTGGAGGCACACAAACGAAGTAATGATTCGACAATATCAGCGGTAAATTGTCGACCACGGTCACTTATTATCACGCGAGGAGGTCCGTGTCGGAGGATGACTGAGTTCAACAGGAACTCCGAAACCTGGACTGCCGTGGCGGAGCATAAGGCAGCCGTCTCGCAGTACCGCGTCAGGTAGTCGGCGCATACAATTATCCACTGGTTACCTTTTGAGGAGCGTGGAAATGGTCCCATCAGATCAATGCCGACCTTTTCAAAAGGGGAACCGGGAGGCTTTACAGGTTGCAGGAGACCAACTGGACCCGAGGAGGGCCGCTTGTGGCTCTGGCACTGCATACAGCTGGCCACGTAGTTCTGAATTGTTTTGCTCATTTTCGGCCAATAGAAACGCTCTTTCGTGCGACTAAGTGTTCGTGCGGTGCCTAGATGGCCAGAGGTGGGGTCATCATGCGTGAGACGCAGGACAGACGTTTGGAGGGACGCAGGAACAACCAGCAGAAAGCGGGCGCCCGTCGTGGACAAGTTTCTCTGGTAAAGAAGACCATTTCGGACGCAGAATCGACCTTCGCTTAATGAATTTCTCGCTCCAGGGAAGAGAGCTTTCAAGCTCTCTTCCCTGGAAGAGAGCTTGAAGCTCTCTTCCCTGGAAGAGAGCTTTCAAGCTTGGGTCATTACGCTGCTCAGCGGCGAAAGTCACGGCATCAGGAAAGCCAGACGATAGCGAAGCGATAAGGTGGTCAAAGTTATCGCCTTCACAATCTGTCGATGGTAGTGGCATTCTGGAGAGGCAATCCGCATCAGCGTGTAGACGGCCAGTCTTGTATGAGATGGTGAAGACATGTTCTTGCAAACGAATGGCCCATCGTGCGAGGCGGCCGGATGGGTCACGAAGGTTGATCAGCCAACACAGAGAATGGTGATCTGTGACGATAGTGAACGGGCGACCATAGATGTATGAGCGAAACCGTTGCACGGCAAAGACTACCGCTAGGCATTCCTGTTCGGTCACTGTGTAATTGCGTTCAGGCTTGCTTAAAGAACGACTTGCTTACGCCACAACGTGTTCCTTCTTGCCAGAACGCTGAACGAGAACGGCACCAATACCGATGCCACTTGCATCTGTGTGAATTTCCGTGGGCGACGAAGGATTGAAGTGCCGAAGTATTGGCTGCGAAGTTAACAAACACTTCAGCTTGTGAAAAGCGGCATCACACTCGGAGGTCCACTGAAACAGGCTGTTCTTGCGTAGAAGGCTCGTCAGGGGGTGAACCACATCCGCAAACTTGGGTACGAACCGGCGGAAATACGAGCAGAGCCCAATGAAGCTGCGCAGTTGTTTCACAGATTTAGGACGCTCGAACGATTCAACGGCCGCAGTCTTTTGTGGGTCAGGTCTAATGCCATCTTTATCGACGAGATGTCCTAACACCAATGTCTGTCGCTCGCCAAAGTGGCACTTTTTTGAATTCAATACAAGGCCAGCTTTTTCAATGCAGCTGAGCACGAGGTCTAGGCGAGTGTTGTGCTCCTCAAACGTACGGCCAAAAATTACGACATCATCAAGGTAACACATACATATATGCCATTTTAAACCACGCAATATAGAGTCCATAAATCTTTCAAATATCGCAGGAGCATTACATAATCCGAATGGCATAACGTTGAACTCGTAAAGTCCGTCGGTCGTAACAAATGCCGTCTTTTCTTTGTCAGCTGCGTGCATCGGAATTTGCCAGTAACCTGATCTCAGGTCAACAGATGAAAAGTAGGACGCGGAATGCAGGCAGTCTAGAGCGTCATCGATGCGCGGCAGTGGATAGACGTCTTTCTTGGTAACAGAATTCAGTCGGCGGTAGTCAACGCAAAATCTCCACGTACCATCCTTCTTCCTCACTAGAATGACGGGAGCAGCCCACGGACTCGCCGATTCCTGTATTATTCCCTTTTCCAGCATCTCTTGAACTTGTTCGTTGATAATCTTGCGCTCCGATGGTGCCACTCGGTAACGTTTCTGCCTAATAGGATGCGCCGATTCGGTGTGGATCTGGTGACGTATCCGGGACACTGGGATTAAGGGCCTTTGGCTGTATTTAGAAAAATCGAACACTTTCGAATGCTTAGACAGAACGTCGAGCAGGGTATGACGTTTGCTTTGGTCAAGTGACTCTCTGACCATTTGTAGCAATTGGGCATCTTCTGAACCTTCTAAGCCTAGATGTTCATTTTGGCTTGTAGCATCAACAAGCGCAACCAGCGTCGTACATGACTCGGGTCTAAATACTGCAAGTTTCATGCCGCCTGGCAGAATTGCAGGCTCCATGGAACTGTTCATTGTCCACACACCTGCCCGTCCACCAACGACTGGCACTATACAATGGGGAATGAGAATGTTCTTTTTCAGGCATGCCGAGGTAATCGGTTCGAGCGTGGCGTCAAACGTGCCACAGTTGTTACTGGAACATGTCACAGGAACACATACAGCAGAAAATGCAGGAACAACTGTATCCACGGAGACGAAAAAGATGCATTCCTCCGGACAAGAATTTTCCAAGAGCGCCGTTGGAAAAGTACCGTGTATAGAAAGTTGCCCACTTCTGCAGTCTACAGTTGCCCCACACTCACACAAGAAGTCAATACCCAAGATAACGTCATGTGTAGACCGCGGAATAACCGCGAACTCTGTGCAAAACACCTTGCCACACAGCGACACGTCCACAGTACAATATCCCACCGGACACAACACGTCACCACTTACACCACGAAATGTCACCCCACGGTTCAGGCAAAACATCACTTTTGGTCCTAGCAGGTTCTTAAAATTTACACTCATCACCGAAATTGTCGCGCCTGTATCCACAAGTGCCATAGTAGCCACTCCATCGACAACTACACGAACTTTGTTCTTCAACATAAACGCTGACGGGGGTATATCTGTAGATAGCACCTGTGATCTTGCGGCTTCACCCCCACTGGCCGCACCGACTAGTTTTCCGGCGGCGGTGTACGTACGCGTCGCCGTGGCGACGGCGATCGTGGAGCACGGGAGCTGGAGGTGGCGTCAAACTTCGATCAGAGGCCGGCGAGGGGTAGCGTGACCCGGTAGGTGCGCGTGGTTTCCGTGACGTGGAGTGCGGATAGTCGAAATGTTGGTGATACAAAGGCCAAGACTGTAGCTGATATGGGCGGTGGTCACAAAAACGTGCGATATGACCCGGGACACCACAGTTGTAGCATACCGGACTTGGTCGAGGGGCACGTTGTTGCTCAGAGTAACGACTCCTCTCGGAAGGCATGGGATAGTGGTACCGTCCTTCGGGGGCCCTGTAGGGAGGCGATGTTGGGTAAACAGGTGGGCGAAAACTTTGTTCGTAGTTGGGAGGTGGTTGACGGGGGAATCCAGCCTGCCGTGTGCCTTGATATTCATAAGCGTCTGTTGCGTTTATCGATGGTTGCCATGGTGGAAGAGAAGCAAGAGTTCGCACACGTTTTGGTTCGCTTACATACCCATCCTGAAAATCGCTGGGGCGATGGTAGCTCTGCTCACATCGAAGCAGCTCTTCTCTAACGATCTGCCGTATGGTCAAAGCAAGGTCGTTAGGCGGCACTGTTTCAACACTAGCCACAGTGGGGACGTTGGACAGGCGGCCGAATTTCGGAGAAATTCGTCGCATCTTGAGGGATTCAAAGGTACGACAGTGCTTCATCACGTCGGACACGGAGCTCAAGCAGTCTTTCCCAATTAAGAAATTGTACACGTCTTCGGCTATACCCTTGAGAACGTGTCCAACCTTGTCTTCTTCAGACATCCTCCCATTCACGATCTTGCACAGCTTCAATATTTCTTCGATGTATGTCGTACATGTTTCTGCTGGAAGCTGTGCCCTCTGAGACAATGTCTGCTCCGCGCGTTTCTTCTTTGCGTCTGAATCGCCGAAGCACTTCTGCACTTCTTCCACAAAACGTTCCCAGGTCGTTAACATGTCCTCGTGGTTCTCGTACCACATAAGGGCGGTGTCAGTTAACGAGAATACGACATGATTGAGCTGTTCGTTCGAGTCCCAGCCATTGCTTCTGCTCACCCGCTTGTAGTTCTTGAGCCACACGTCGACGTCTTCTCCTGAGGTCCCGCCGAAGTTTGGTGGCACTCTGTAGTACGGCACGGAACCCATCGTAGTTGTCCTCGAAGCGTTGGATGGCTGCTCTCTGGCCATTACGATCGGTGAAGGTGGAAGTCCGGCGAGGCGGCGGCTGCGACGAAGTCCTGGTAGTGAAGCTCCCGTCTTTGGGTTCGTCCTACCCAGCACCTTCCACCAAATTGTTACACAAGGCGAGGTAAATTAATGTTACACAAGGCGAGGTAAATTAATGGGGGTTTTTAATGAGCCCTGAGTCCGCGATCACAGTCCAATGATGATGATCACCGCCATGGCTCGAACCCACTCAGGGGGATCGCAGTGGAGGCAACGTCGTCTTCCTTCTCTGCCCACGCTTCCCTTGTTTTTCCTAGTAGTGATACTTTGTATCAATATATATATATATATATATATATATATATATATAATAGATAGATAGATAGATAGATAGATAGATAGATAGATAGATAGATAGATAGATAGATAGATAGATAGATAGATAGATAGATATAGGTGTGTGGGTGTGTGCGGGTGTGTGTTTCTGTGCGTGTGTGTGGCTACTTGGTGAATAGGTACGGTGACTTCAAGCCATGGCTGCCCTCTAGAAGGAAGGGAAGATGTTCTGGGCCAGCACGCGTTCTGGCTACTTGTTGTTATTGTGATATCCATCCTGCCAGTTTTTTGTGCGTCTCCCCTGCGGCTGAGCTCTTCCGAGTTGAAGACATTTTGCAGCACGTGACAACTGGTGGAGATCCTGGGTAACCCCGAGCCAATATTCAAAAGGCCTTCATGTAGGCCCGTACTTGCAGTGACTACACATGTTCACCACGCAAGCCGAAGACTGCGAAGATTATCTCATGAGCATGGATCTCTTCCCGAGTTGACGTCAGTGACACCCCCGAACGCTGTGGGAGGCGCTGCAGGCTCCAATCTTATAAAAGGCTGTGCAGCTGCACCTCATACGCTGGGGAAGCCACGTGTGCCAAAGGTGTTCCACAGTTCCGTGTTCGAGGATGTCGAGTACTGGTAGGCTCAGTTCGAAATAATCTCCAATTACGATGGTTGGACCAATGTCGACAAGATGAGGAACGTGTGTTTCAGCCTCGAGGACGGTCCTCGTACTTGGTACTTCACTTCTCGCTGGTTCAGCCTTCGCTCTTCGCTAGTTCGGGCAACACGTCTGAGTGCCAGTCAACTATTCTATAATGAAACCGAGAGATGAGGTGGGTTCGTACTAATAAAGTGGTATGGTTCGTGGGAGCCTACAACACGCCTTAAGTTCGAGCATACGGTGACTGCACACCGTTTCATGTATCTGCTGATCTGAAGGTTGTGTCTTCAATCTCGGCATTTCGATAACGGCGAAATGGTGGACCCTCAGCGGGCGAGGCAGCGTGACTAAATACATAGTGAAGAATTCCTTTTTTATATTGACTAAGCAGCATCATAGTCACCCCAGCGCTGAAACCAGCTCGTAAGACCGAGTGTAGTATAAGAATGCGATAGCCGGGGTATTGTGTGAATTCATTGGTGGCAAGAAGACAGTAGTCGCAATTGTGCCAGCAAACTATAAAAAGAGGCAGGTGCTATAAAAAATACGGCACTAATTAACGTTCAGACAAATAAATTTTGAAGCTGCAAATGTTACAAAGTAGAATAAACCATGTCTGTACTTGGCAAGTTGTTGGCGCAATGCATTGTAGATGAACGGCTCGGGAACATTCAGGGTTGATTGCTAGTGTATTGTGGTTAAACACTACAATAAATATACAGCTCCTCTTTTAGACTAAACACGTACTACACCTATTATTGTTTGGATAATGTGCGCAAAGCTCTAAAATTTATTTTAAGCACGCTCTATGCCCTTTTATCAAATAACCATTATTATTTGATATATATGTTGGGTTTAACGTCTCAAAATTGCGGTATGGTTATGAAAGACGCTGTAGTGGAGGGCTCAGGAAATTTTGACCACCTGGGCTTTTTTAACGTGCATCAAAATTTGAGCGCACGGGCCTACAGAGTTTTCGCCTCCATCAAATATGCGTCCGATATTTGATCCCGCGACTTGCGGGCAAACACAAAATTGCTATTCCACGATGCGACTGCATGAAGAGCATGAAAGAGAGGCCGGATTTATAGGTACTCAGAAACCGGAGATAAGGAGCCAAGAATAAGCTGGCAAAACACTGTTTCAAGCTTTCTAAATTGTATTGGCACAATAATCTTTGACAAAATTCAAAATTTAGAAAATACTTGTGGGATCTCTGTCTAGAACAGGAAAACAAACAGAAATGCTCTAGTTTATGTTGGCACAGAGGCGCTAATGGTTTAGCATAGCCTTACTTTTTTTTCGTGCAGTGTTCGCAGAATATGAATTCTCCATTTTTACTTCAGCATGATAAGTTAGGTGTCCACCGTCGAATAAACTGGCTTGTGGGTCTTTCTCTTTTCGGCATGGCTGAGAAGGGCTATACAGGTGCAAGTAACTAGAGCGAACTAAGCCAGAAGGGTTTTTTTGCCTCGTATGAATTTGGTGTAACTGCAGAGGCCCAATTTTTCTTCTGTCTGTGACCACCGTAAAGGGCCCTTACGCAGGTTTGAAAATCTTCAAAAGCCAAGAATTCACTAAGCGCCCACGATCTCATCCTTCAAGATTTGCATTGCCACGCGCACCATAAACAGGTGAAATGTCAGACTTGATCTTCATCTTCATCTCGCCGGCGTGCGACCCGACATGGTGAAGGCAATGTATACAACAAGGAATGGCCCTGCGCGTACGTTTAAGTAGTACATGACACAGCAAAAACTATTCGAGACGTGTGCAATTCGCGCAATCTTTTGCCTGAATAGAATTATGAAGGTTGACTGAAATATTAAAGCATGCAGACAGAATCTATGCGCCTTATTTTTTAGACTTTGTATCGAGTGAGATCCGAGACTAAGCGGCCTCTATTTCGTTTGTGACGGTGTTCTCGCCATTCTCACATCGTGCTGGTGGCAGCATTCCCAGCGCTTGGCGTGTTTTTTGCTGCGTCTTCCCTTACATAATTTCCAGTGTTGCAAGCGCTTTATCGTGGTAAGGATCCATGCCAGCATCTCCAAACGTGTTTGCATAGAGGGATCCATACCTCAGAACAGGCAGTGCAATACAGAGAACGTCAGAATGACAGAACACCGTTTGCGTGCACGGGCTGGCATAAGCATGTTATGCGAATATACCTTACGCGCGCATGACGTGCTGATGCGTCCACGTCGTGTGATCCTCCAGCTCCGAGTTTGGCATGGAAGGAAATAGGGCATGGAAGGAATTTGACTTGTGAAGTCTGAATTGAGTGAGTGGTGAAGGTTTCAAGCTCAACTCCTCATATCATGTTTTCCAGCTTGTAATGAACCAATTGAAAGTTATAGTGATGCAAAACTTTTCATTGGGCCCGTAACAACTTCCACTATATAGATAAAGTTTCTCATGTGATCTAGTAAAGCACCATTTAAAAAGTTAATGACAAAAAACTAGAACCACAAGGATATTGTTTTTTATCTTCACTTTACTTTTCCTTGACGAAGCTCCATGCTTTCTCATTCGTTCTTCGTCCTCCTTCTGCTGCACAGAAGCGCCTCCTGCTCCCTACGCAAGCAAAAAGATGCCAGAAAGATGCCGAGCAGACGACGCGGGGTGGATGAATTCATGTGTAGAGGCTAATCGACCTTGCTATTCGCTAAGAAACCTTGTAGGCTTGACAGTGCTGAAAAAAACTTCTGATACAGAGTATATAGTGTTTCAAAAGCTCAATTTTTCCGGGTAACATGAATACCGGACTCCAGCGGTACTTGCAAGCAATCATTGAGCTTAAAGAGCGCCTATAGGCATTGATATTGAAAACAGGCCTATATAGGAACTTATAGGAATTTAGGCACCAAAGTCCAAAATAGGCATTTATAGGCACTATAAAATACCATAAAAGCTCCTCGTGTCTTCTATTTTATGCTCATATGTCAAAATAGGGTGATAGGAATGCAATAAACAAAAGAGGCACTTGCCTTTAATCCAGTCTCTAAACCTAAATGACAGGTATTACCGAGAGCATAATAAAATGCCTGTCATGCAAGGAATGGTTCGCGTGTGACGTTCATGGTGCGCTCACAGCTGCTTTCTTAGCATAATGCACGTAGAATCACTAGCTTGATATACAACCTGTGTTAGGAGTGTCATTAGCTAACACGTTCATGTATTGCGTACACATAAATATCCCACAAAAAGCCTATGGGGGAGTGCCCTCTGTTGTAGCGCGAATGGCAGAGCATCGGATGTGTAAACAGAAGGTTGTGGATTCAAACCCGTAAGAAAATGGTGGTATTTCAACTTCTTGAATTTCTAAGTATGCACTTTTATAACACAGAGTATCGCAGCACTGCGAACGGCCTCCACGCACGAGTGGAGTGAGCGCTCTAGCGCAGAATTATCTGTAGTAAGTGGGCGCTACAAGTATTACCATGGCTACGACGACGACTTATGGACAATCACCAACCATAAGCTGCTTCGCATCTAATAAAAGAGCTTAATCTCCTTCTTGACATACACAGCGTAATATTAAGAATGAAGGCATGAGCGTGAGGGTGGTGGAGGCGAGGGATCACAAAGCAGCTGTGTGCACAACTATGAAAGTCTACGATGATGAATAAAGGGTGCCTATTTACAGATCTACAAGTCGACTCATTGCTGCTTCGCCGACTACTCCGGCTTTACTTCAGGGAGAAATTATGCGACGCTCTATTTCTCGTGCGCTTTTGGTTCCTCCAGAGTAGCTGTTACCTCACGACCAATGCACGCCACGAAATACAAACGTCCTTCATACGTTTTTCGCCCATGTACGTAGACCCCGAACAAGTTTCGGCCTATAAAGGCATGTGCTATCATAATCTTGCAGGAACTAATGCCACTATGATGATTATTCAGCCATATCTCAATTTTCCTCGAATATCACCGTTTATCAGCAACAGTGTGTAAATTTGGCGTTCTTGAAAATAACCCACAATCTTTTCGCATGTGCCCAAAAACACGATGCTTGAAATTTTCCTGTATATGAATGGCTTTCGATTCGTTTTTTTCATTTCTTCCTAATGTTTTCTATGATCATTCCTACTCAGTGAAATATTAAAATTGAGTTCTTTCTAGGGCTTTTGATCTTTTTTTTGTTGTAGCTTCTCGTGGTGCTCATTTAAATCGCGGCAGTCTTCCTGTAGATCATCAAATTTCACGTCCTTCCACGTAATAACAAATCTAAGTTCGTGTTGCGAATGTGGCTCCTAACATCCTTGAAAAACTTGTCACATCAGTCAGGCGCCTTTAGGTGAATTTCCGAAGAGCCCCATAATATTGCCTTTAAAACGACGAAGGTGTTCGGCAAATTTTTTCTAATCCAGTGAACTAAAACTATCATCATCATAAACCAGTTTGTGTCATAAAAATTTGGTGAATCTTGTGCTCACGACGGGTTCAGTGAAGACGGAGAAGACGACAGCTACATATAACCCAGCAATTGGCTGCAAGCCGGAGACTGCGAGTGCGTATAGAACGAGAAAATATGCCAGAAAATTAGGGAACGTGAAATATTAGGGACTGTTGCAACAAACGTCTCAAGAAGATCCTGAAACAATGTAAGGCCTAATTATGACGAGCCCGCAGATGTTTGGCAGATGTGAATGCCTTCTTTTGTTTCGAAATTCTGTCTTCGCCGTTTACACATCCATGTCATGTCTGTGAGTGTGTGGTTCAACTTGAACCTTCCTGCGCTAAGGATCCACCGAGAAACAATCTAGCATGACCAAGCTAAGGCCCATCAACAACTTCGATGGAACCTTCAAACAACCTGTAAGACCTAGCTCAGGCTTAGGCACAACCTAGAAGGAATCAGAGTAGTCAGGATAATTATCCCGTTTCACTCTTCCAAGCCTTTCTCGGCAAGCCGCGTCATTCTTTTCTTACTAACCCAGTTTAAACCTTTGACTTCTAAAGAATACATTGGCTCTACAACATAGCCATCGCAAAAAGGCACTTGATCCAACGAGGTGCAATCTCCGCTGAGCCTCGCCTATTAATCTCGCTGATAGTTCGTGAATTGAAGCTACAATGTATTGACCATAAGGCGACAGACGTCTTTTAGGTTATGATTGTTTTCTCGTGTTCTAGAAGACTGCACTCTTGTCACGGGGTGAGTACGTTTAGTGCGATCTTCAGCATAACGTTCCCTTCTTCTTTCTCTGCTTACACCATTTGCAATATTATCAAACGATAATTTTCGCTGCGTGAAGCAGTTTTAGTAAGGGTCATGTATTGCTCGTCACTAGCTTCATGCCTGAAGCCTCAGCATACTGGCAAACTTGGGAACCTAAAATCACATTCAATGAACGGTAACATTGCGATAAAAAGACCAAACTCCATTCCCCTAATCCGTCCTATAGATAGAGACAGAGAAAAACATGGTAGCAGGTAAGATGGAACACTCGCACAAAAGATAAAATGAGACAGAAAGCGACAGAACAGGGGCAATAGCGAGAAAGAAAAAAAAACGCCATGCCTGCTTGGAAGGCACAGCACAGCCACGGCGAAAGCTAGAAGAGCGGCCTATCAGAGCCTTTTAAAACACTCATTGTGTAACTAATGCAAGCACACTTGTTGATACCCATTAGGGCAATAATAATAAATTTTTGGGGGCAGTAGGCCACCAGTCGCTATGCTATCTTTCGCCATTCTTCTGAGAAACGTGGTATCCGCTGAACACTTGCAAGAAATTTCATGCCAAATGATCATGCAGTGGCTGACGGTGAAGAATTATGACTGAAGTGGGTATCCACCACAGTTATTAGGAGAACAAGAACAAGCCTAAATAATGGGTTGGAGCATTGGACGGCCCACTTGTTACGCTATTCGCATTCTGCAACGACTGCTTATTCTTTCGCTGTTTTAAAGCGGTTATAAGTCGTATTATTCTCTACATCAAGCCGGCCTAAGGCAAGTTTACCAACAATTCCCATGCACAGGTGTGGCTCAGGGGTAAAACACTTGTCTCGCACCCAGCGGATTCGGGCTGGAGCGTCACTGTGTCATTCGTGGTAGGTTTTTCAGCGAAAGCTGTTATGAGATCACAACTCGAGTCGCACGAAGTTGCATGTTGTGCGCCGCCGCCGCCGCTGCCACTGCCGACAGTGCCCATAACCATATCGCGTGAAATTATAAACAAAAACCTTGTGCTAATTTCACAGTGGGGCTTGAGTCCGGGTCTGCTGGGTGCCAGCCTAATATTCTAGCACTGAGTTACATGGTGCTTGAAACTTGTCAAACGTGCCTCAGTCAGGCATGACCTATCACAAATGGCACAGTGGAGCTTAAACCCGGGTCCGATGGGTGCCAGCCCAGTATTCTACCACTTAGCTACTCTGGTGCTTGTGACTTGTTGTCCAAATTGCCTTAGGCAGGCTTGATGTAGGGAAAGCAATCGCATTAATAAGATCAATAAAGCGTGATACAACAGCGAAAAAACAACCAGACTTCGCTCAATGCGATTAGCGTAACGAGTGGGCCATCCAATGCTCTAACCCGTTGCAAAAGCTTGTTCTTGTGTCACTATTAACAATCGCGCACACCCACTTCAGCCATAATTCCTCATCATCGTCAGCCACAGCATGAACAATTGGCACGAAATTACTAGCAAGTGTTTAGCGGATACCACACTTCTCAGAAGAATGTCGAAAAATAGCATTGCAAATGCCAGCCTACTACCCAAAAGTTTATTGTTATTGCGCTAGTGAGTACGAAGCAAGTGTGTTTTAAAAAGGCTCTGAAGGACCGCCCTTCTAGCTTTCGCTGGGACTGTGCTGCGCCTACCGTGCAGGCCTGGCGTTTGTTTTTTCTCCTAGTTTTGCGTGATGTGGTTACGGACACCGGCGGCAGCGGCGGACAACTGCGCGTGACCCGAGTTGTGATTTCGAAACAGCTTTCGCTGTAAAAAATGCCAGCGAGAGATAGAAGCAGAGGAAAAGATAGAACTACCACAAAAATGCATAGAAAGACAGTGAAAAAGCACAAAGAAAGCGAGGGGAACTGCAGAAACAAATATACACAAAATAAAAAGACAGAAAAAGACAAAAATAGAAAAAGTAGAGACATAAAGAGGAGCAATAAGGGAAAGAAAGAATCAGAGAGACATAAAGAAATGAATACTAATAATACAGGCAGATATAAATAAAAACAGAAAATAAAGAATTCAAGATAAACAAGCAAGGGCACTTTGATGGGCTTTTCTTTGGTATTAGTGCGATGTGGCCACTTCTTTTTATTCTTCCACATACAAATCTGAAATTCTTGTGCCATTGGCTACCTTGAACGCATTGTTTAAGCACCATATTGAATGCAACCATCTATAGACACAATTATAACAGAACCAGCCACCGTTACAATGCTGCGCGTAGGTGAAAGTACGCAATCAATTCAACGAAGTCTTTGCATATAAATAATTCATAAGAGCAGCGCAGCAGCTTTTCTCACTGAAGTTACTATGGTAGCCAGAATCTTACAGCCAGAATCATGCAATGCCCATTCAGTGTTACATTTGTTATACGAGTACTACATCACAATGCAGCGGTTGCAGCTTGCGTCACACATTTTGTAAATATTAAAATGAAATCTAAAACGAAATCTAAATATGAAAAGGAATCAAGCACTCACATGAATGCACACCAGGACAATCGCCTTAAAAAAAGATCTTTTTTTAGGATATATGGCAAGAATGCTTTAGGTAGCCGTCGGATCTAGCCTTGCATAATTTGCAGGCAATTGTCCCGCCCAGTCTCCTCTTTGCTAATTGCAACTAATGTTTTTTTGTTTGTTCATATTTAACTAAGCGCAGGCAGTCTCTTAAAACATCGTACGTGTTGCGACATAATCCTGCATAAGCCGGCGGCCTCTGTGCCATTTCGCACGCATTGTATTGTACCGGTACCCTTATCTCACTGCACCATACCCCAACATAGTTGTCACTCCTCACCAGCCACCTTCGAGGTATGTAGCATTCAAGAACTTCAAAATAAGTCGAGAAACCTGCTTCCTGAAGATAGAGAGACCACGCGGAAACACAATATCAGTTACGCTGTCACGTGGCGAGCCCTAACGTTTTTTTTTCTTAATTGCCAGCGTTGTTAATTTGAGGTGAGCCCTCTTGGGAATATTGCGGCGTCATGCGAATGCTATCGGAGACTCTTTCCTATGTGTTTGCGAGTGGGAGCTATTTATTTATTCATGTTTTCGTATGCATAATTATATATTTATTTCTAAGTTTAACACGTTTGATTTACAATTTGTTTTCTTGGTGTCACATGTTCGTTTACTGCTGGCACGAAGTTCCTTTTTTGAGCGTTATTCACGCTATATATATTATTATTCAGGTCTCTTGGGCACTTATGTAACTTGGAATGTTTCGTATGACGAACAAAAACGCCATAAGCAATACGGGTTCAATGAAGTAGCGCATTTTTTTAATCAGTACTACTGCCTTATCTTGGTTCGATTCACCCTGGTGCAGTACGGCCAATACTGCACAGATTGGCCACCCTGGCGCAGTACTTGGCCACCACCTTACATAACTACAGCAATTAACTTTTGGCCCTCAGGTTCCAGCGGCTGCGAAGCAACTCTTCAAGGCGGCGTTCAGACCTGCGACGACGCGGAGGGTGCTAGAAAGAATCTCTGAGTCCGCACAGGCCGCCATTGGAATCTGAATTTGGCTAACTTCAACGCTAGAATGCTACCTAGTGAGGCTAGCCTAGCTGTACTATTTGAGGAATCAGAGGGTGTTGATTCGGATATAATAGGCTCAGTGAAGTTAGGAGGACACATGAGGCTAAATAATGTACTGAAGAACGAGCATGTCCTATGCTATCGTGAATTGTTTGACAGAAAAGAACTAGGAGTGGGGTTTGTTATACACAATAATATCGCTGGTAACATATAGGAATACTATAGCATGAATGAAAGGGTGACAAGCATCATAATTAGGTTAACAAAAGGTAGGAACGTGGTACAGACCTACGCGCCTACATCAAACCACGATGATCATTTGGTTGAACGCTTCAACGGAGGCGTAGAGTCAGTCATTAATAAGGAAAAGTGACAGTACACTATTGTGAAGGGCGACTTTGATGCCAAAGTTGGCGAAAAACAGGCCGGAGACCATGCAGGGGGGAATACGAAATCGGCTGTTAAAATGCCAGAGGGCAGGTATTAGTTGAGTTCGCAGAACGTAATAATTTACGGATCTTGAATGCCTTCTACCGAAAACGGGCTAACCTAAATGAACGTGGGGAAGTCATAAAGGTAACACTTGAAACGAAATATACTTCGTTCTATGTGCACAATAAAGCATTGTAGAAGATGAAGAAGTAGTTGGCAAAATCCGATGCAGTGACCATAGAATGATAAAAGCTCCTATTCAACTATAGATTTCAAAAAGCAAATACAAAAACTGATACGTGAAAAGCCAAATATTGAACTAGCGGTGAGAGCAAAAATACAAGAATTAAGACCTTGTTTTCATAATAGATTCGAGGCACTAATCTAGATAGCGGAAGTTAGCTTTGACACGTTTAACAATAATCTTATTAGTATCATTAAAGAATGTGCACTGGAAGTCGGAGGTACAGTCACTAGACAGTACAATAGCAAACTATCTCAGTAGACTAAAGATTGTATTAAAAGACGACCAATCGTAAAAGGCTCAAATGCAACCGATAAAATAGAGCTAGTGGAGCTTTTGAAGTTAATCAATAGGCGTAAGGTAGCCGACGTCAGAAGGTATAAAATGTGGAGAATTGACTAGGATGTAAGAAGCGGCAGAATATTAGAAGCTGCGAAAGCAAACTTGTACACAGACAAAAATTGAAATTATGTATTAAGGAACAAGTAAAACAATCTCATAAACAAAATGAATAAGAGAGCAGAGGTGACGGAGTTCTACAGAGATATAAAACAACCAGGATAATATTGTGAGAAACAATAATGGACCAGAGGAATTCAACATCCTACTAGTAACGACAAAGGAAGTAAAGAAAGCACTCGAAGGAATGTGAAGAGGCAAAGTCGCTGGTGAGGATAAGATAACAATAGACTCTCTGAAAGATGGTAAAGAAATTGTTTTAGAAAAACGGGCCACCTAATGTACGAAGTGTCTCTTGATGGGAAGGGTGCTAGAATCTTGGAAGAACACCACTATTATTTTAATCCATAAGAAAGGGGTCATCCAGGACTAAAAGAAATTACAGGTCGAATCAGCTTACTGCGCGTTGTTTACAAACTAATTACTAAAATATATCTAATAGAATTAAGGCGACGGTAGAGTTCAGTAAACCAAAAGACCAAGCAGGATTTTGTACAGGCTACTTCACAATAGAGGATATTCATACTATCAATCAGGTTATAGAGAAAGGCGTGGAAAACAACCAACCTATACCTAGCCTTTATAAAATACGAGAAAGCCTTCGACTCGGTCGAGACATCAGCAGTAATGCAGGCACTGCGAAATAAGCCATCGAAGTACCTACACAAACGTACTGGAAGGAACATGCATTGGATCCACAGCCACAATAGTTCTCCATAAAGAAAACAGCAGAATTCTAATAAAAAAGAGTGTAAGGACAGGAGACAAGATATCTCCGTTGCTTGATTGATTTATTTGTGGGATTTAACGTCCCAAAACCACCATATGAATATGAGAGACGCCAAAGTGGAGGGCTTCGGAAATTTCGACCACCTGGGGTTCTTTATGGTGCATTCAGACGACGGACCGAATCCCGATGTGGCGGGGCGGACGGCGCGTCACGTGACCTCACATCAGCGATTCCCCTCGTCCGCGACTCGTCCGCGCGGCTCGCGGACGGATAAACCCAACCTGTTTCTCACATCGGCATTCTGGCGGGGGAGAGCCGGTACTTCAGCGGAATAGCTTGGGGTCGGTGGCAACTAGTACACTTTTCGTCTGCTCGCGGCATGTCCTCTATGGCTCGCGGACAGCTGCATGACTGGTCGGCATTATCTACGCTTGAGCATGGTTTACTTAGTTTTCGGGGTGCTCTGTTCTCAGGTGATTAAATACGCGGAAGTCATTTTTGGTGGTTCGGGAAATGTCGCCGCCGTCGTTTGACACGCGAGATTCTTAGCCGTCATGATGGTGAAGTTTTCTAACTTCTGCAACCGGCGACGCGCCGCTTCTAAAAAAGGATGGGAGACGCGTTTAGAAGTTCTACAAGTGGGGAACAATGGTGTTGAAAGAACATTCTGCCAGCAACTACCTTTTCTCCTGACAGAATAACACTCCTCGTTCATTTGTCACAACGCGACAGACATCGCAGTCAAGCGTCGCTTCTTGCGGGCATCTATGTTGAATACTCTCAAACCGGTCTGCTTTCAGCATGCGCAGGTGAGTGGCGAACCTGCTGTCGAGGGTAATCCGGCTGTTTTCTCCTAGGAAACCGTCCGTCGTGTGGATGCGTCTGCAGGCGGATCATCCGTGGATTAGCCGTCCGCGTCCACGACAAATCCGGATTCGGTCCGTCCTCTGAATGCACCATTAACGTGCACCCAAATCTGAGTACACGGGCCTACAACATTTCCGCCTCCATCGGAAATGCAGCCGCCACAGCTGGGATTTGATCCCGCAACCTGCGGGTCAGTAGCCGAGTACCTTAGCCACTAGACCACCATGGTGGGGCGAAGTATCTCCGATGCTATTCAGCGCGTGTTTACAGGAGGTTTTCAGGACCCTAGGTTAGCATTGGTTAGGAATAAGAGTTAATAGAGATTATCTTAGTAACCTGTGATTCGTTGATGACATTGCCCTGCTGACTAACTCAGAATACAAAGTACAGCTCATAATTACAGTACTGGACACGGAAAGCAGAAAAGTAGGTCTTGAAATTATTATGTACAAAACTGAAGTAATCTGCATAGTTCTTGGTAGAACGCAGCACTTTGTGGTGGGTGAAGAGACGCTGGAAGTTGTAAAAGACTATACAACTTCCAGCGGAAGTTGTAAAGTAAATATAAACATCCTGGAAGGAATCTAGAGGGGATCAACTGCTACTATAGTGCTTCATAAAGAAAGCAACATAATACCAATCATGAAGGGTGTAAGGCAGGGGGACACAATCTCCCAAATGCTATTTACCGCGTGCTTACAGAAGCTTTTCAGATGCCTAGAATGGGAACAGTTAGGGATAAGAGTTGATGGAGAGTACCTTAGTAACCTGCGCTTCACCGAAGACATTGCATTGCTGAGTAACTCAGGGGACGAATTGCAACTCATGATTACGGAGTTAGACAAGGAGAGCAGAAAGGTGGGTCTTAAAATGAACCTGCAGAAAACGAAAGTAATGTACAACAACCTCGGAAAAGAGCAGTGCTTCGAGGTAGGTAACAGTGCACTTCAAGTTGTAAAAGGCTATGTCTACTTAGGGCAGGTAATAACCGAGGTGCTGAACCATCATATTGAAGTAAATAGAAGAATAAGATTGAGGTGGAGCACGTTTAGCAAGCACTCTCAAATTGTGGCAGGTAGATTGCCACTATCCCTCGAGAGGAAGGTATATAACAACTGCATCTTGCCGGTAATAGCTACGGAGCAGAAACATGGAAACTTACAAAGATGGTTCAGCTCAAATTGCGGACGACGCATCGAGTGATGGAAAGAAAAAATGATACGTGTAACTTTAAGAGAAAAGAATAGGGCAAAGTGTGTCAACAAACTGGAGCTAAGGATATCATAGTTCAAATCAACAAGAACAAATGAACGTGAGCTGGGCATGCCGCTCGTAGGCAGGATAACCACTGGTTCTTAAGGGTAACTAAATGGATCCCCAGAGAAGTCAAAATCACGTAGGGGAGACAGAAAGCTAGGTGTGCCGGTGAGAATAGTAGGTATGGAGGGATAACATGGAGTTGGAAAGCACAAGACCATGTTGATTGGCGGATCATGGGAGAGGCCTTTACCATGCAGTGGGCGTAGACAGGCTCTGGAAACTGATGATGATGCCTCATCTTCTCTTTTTTTATTTTGAGGGCAGTAAACTAGCATAGAAAATATTTGACACTTAACTTATAAAATAGCGTGAATACAAGCGAAACTATCTGCTATTTTTCGTAAAAGAAACTTTTTTTACCTTTCTTAAACACAGAGTGACGCTTCTTGGCTCCTTTCTGTTTTTTTTAATCCACCAGTTGAATTTGACACTTCATTGAGTTCCCACGAGGCACCAAGTATCAATTGGTACAGTTAGAAAATGTTTATGGCTCTGGTACAACCGATCGATGGACGAGTTTGTATTGAATTGTGGACAGAAATTTGTGCAGGAATGAAAATTCACCCATCCATAAAGCTCTGGTGTCGGGAATCTTCTTGGTGGTTCACGCCGGCATTGTCTTTTGTAGACTTTCATGGCATATAGGCGTCTTCTGCTCACGTGAGTGGCAGTGGTATAATGCTGTCGTAACACCACAGCGTACGATACAAATTGTTTTTATCTTACACCGTGCTTCACACAAACAGTAGGAGGCAGTGTCAGCCTAAGGTGCTCATGTACGCTCACACTGATACCCATGCTTTGTTGAAAATAATGTGCATTTCAGGGTTCGCACCTGGTGTTGCGACCGTGACAGGGCACCATGTCGCTGATGGCCAGAGGCGTAGCGAAAGGGAGGGGCGATGCTTATGGATCTTGATGCCCCCTTCCACCCACGAATATTCATGTTAGTGTGCTGTATTGCTGACGAAAACATCTATTTGCGGCGAAAATTTTTTTGAATATTTTGCAGGATTCTTTTTTTTTCAGATGAAAACACGGCGGTAAAAATACTACTGACGTCTAGCAGCATTTATTCTCACAATGCAGCGCATCATACATCACAAAAATACTCTACAACTACTGCAAATATTCTGTGCCACAGATGACCATATTGTGGAGCAGTTAGGCTTTGATCAATGAGTTCCACTCTCCCACGCTGAGCCGTGGCCCTAAGGAGCAACTATTGTTTGCTAGCAGGGTGCTTTGAATTTTGCTAAAAGTTATTTTGTTAGGTCGAAGTAAAGCATCTACAATCATGAATTCACTTGGTTTCGGAATTTTTTTTAACAGGATAAAGTTGTAGAAACGGTATTGTCGAAACACTTGCGGTGGGGACATCTTGAACGACAATAGATTGTACACTCACTTTACTGCTTCTCTCCAACATAACGTTGTCTTACACCGGTACGGGAAGCGAAGAGTAGTTTTGGACAAATACGATCATGTTGCTACAGACTATGATGGAATTCCGCAAGCCGAGTGTGCTGGGAACCAAAGCATTGCTCTTGCCAGCGCAGGGTGCGAGATGCATATAGAGGGTTAGGTTCAGGATAAGTATACAGCATTTCTTTAGTCGATGAAGACGTGGGACTTTCACCCTTGATGAAAAGGACTTCAGCGAATAGTGGGCGTGAGTGAAAACATTCGGAGAGCCCTACTTCCCGATGTAAAAAATCCGGCTAACCTCCCTGTCCTTCCTCATTTATTCCTCCTCCTCCTCCTGTTTCGATGAAAAGCAAATTAGGTTATGCTTTTTGCCATGTGGTACAGTCCAATCCAGCATGGCTAGTAGCCGCACCTAGAAGTTAGTGCAGCTCATTAGGTTAATTATACCCAACCTAATAGAAACCATGTAATTGGACCTAGTTGGGTAATTCTGGAGGGGTGAAGCATATTTACAGCACAGCAAAAGAGATTATCATCACAATTAGAAAGCTCAGCTTCGTTGAAAGGCAGAGAAAAAATAGGGACATTAATGTGTTCTTCGAGCACCTCATTATCTTGGTTTATTCTTGTCAGCCGATTTGAACTACACTTAGCCGGCCAACATGAACTCATTCGCACCGTTATTTAGGGACGGCATAATAGTCACCTGAAAAGCTCGACTCATGGGCAAAGCAACGCTGTCCAACAGAAGCAGACTCGCCAGCACTTTCCGGCACTGGTCGACTTCTGGGGATTGATAAACATTGCGCGGTCATAGATTAATCATTGCTTACTGTTGAACTTATCCTTTAGTGAGCTGCAGGTAGCTTATGGTTCTGACTTGTTAGAGATTTGCCACTCACTTACTGCCTTAACTATTGTATCCATCGTTAGTTTCTTGCAACTTGCGTTTCGGCGTAACCATTTCTACATTTTACACTCATGCGTGCTCGTTTACTGCGAAAACTCTATTTGTCAAGAAAAAACGGAAAATTACACTATTCCCCCAAATGGAAAAATGTGGGGATGCGAAGCCGCAAAGGTGCACAGTAATTTTTTTACACCCTTATGGGTGTAAAAAGGGTGTTTTCAAGATTTACACCCTTTTTGAATGAATGTGACACCCTTTTCATTGCTGGTACACCCTCAGAGAAGGGTGTTCCTGGCAAAAGGGTGTTATTATGCTGTTCGTGAGGGTGTTGAAGAACAGAAGGGTGTACACCTCTAAATGTTGGAATAAAAATTGTTCCATTTAACGTCCCAAAGTTGTCATATAATCATTAGAGACGCTGTACCGAAGGGCTCCGAAAATTTAAACCACCTGGGGTTACTTAAGGTGCACCTAAGTCTAACTACAAAGGTCTCGCACTCTTTCTCGTCCATTAAAAATGTGGCCGCCGTGAACTGCCGGGATTCAATCCTGCGACTTGCGGGTCAACAGTTCAGCACCATAAGCACCAGACCACCGGCGCGGGAGTGCACGTGCAAGAATCGAGCTGCGTCCATGCTTGCAAATCAAATACCACGCATAGCGCAAGGAATGCATGCCTTTCCTAAGATAACAATGTCGTAGGGATGAAAAAAATCAAGGAAATGATTGAGGCATTGACAAATTTTACAGAACACTAAGAATAATTGAGAAAATGTAAAAGAAATTAACTTCTTCTCGCACTGTATGATTCGACATGCTTTGCCGTTTTATATCGTCCACATTATATGTGAATAAATGAATGGGCTACTGTCACGATCTACGGACAGCACATATTCATGTGTAGAAGCAATTGAGAAAAAAGCTTGAATTTATTACAAAAAACCCTTGCTCGGTCAAAAGCCCTTCGAGTGCAAGTTGTTTTCACAAGATTATCGAAGACGAGACGTGCTTGGTCGAAAAAGAAAACAATGCACTACCTTCTGCAACCATGCGGGAGCACGGGAAGTGGTTCTTTAGGTGAAGAAATAAAGGTCAGAGAATGGCACGGTCAGTGCACGCAGCGCCTTTGCGAAGCGAAGGGGAGAAGGGTACGAGAGGAGAGAGAGACACGCCTCTCGCCCCCCTATATATATATATATATATATATATATATAATGTGGGACACTGCGACCCACGCCGTAAAATTTGTATTTGCTATCTATTCTGTTTGACATCCCCTCGGGGGGGGGGGGGGTATGAGGTGATCAGCAGGGGGCACTGCAACCCCCGTCGAGTTAAAAAACTTACGTCGAGTTACAGTGCCCCCTCTCTATTTCTCTATGTACCTATAGGGATTTACATTGCCCCCGAAGTGACCAAGGGCCGCCCCCGCCCCTCTTCCCCCGTGGTGGGCACGCCTATGCATAGGCACCATCAATCATTGCAATAAAATTTTGTGTGTAAATGTGTGCGTCAACAATAGTGCACTTCGAATGCAAGAACATGAGTGTTTTAGGTGATTATTACCGCTGTTCTTCATTTGTTAAAAATGCATTGTACCTGCAAGCGTTTCAAACTTCGCGCGCGAAAGTCATGTGTTAATTTCTAATTTTGTTTTTTCGTGAAGATAAAAATATTTTGCCCCCTTCGTTTTTATGTTATATATATTTCCGTTTACTCTTTATACTTAACCGCATTACTAAAGCATTTAATTGCACCATTGTACGTCTGCGGAGCTGTAACCCCGAACTTGTTTTGGCGTGCTCGCTCGCTGGTCGGGCACTGCAGCTTGTCGGTTATGCATCGTTTTTTCTCGTTTTTTGAGGTGTGCTTGCGCGCTGCGTTCGTGTTTTGTGTTCTGCTGGTGCTGCCTATTACGAAGATGAACTCTACTCAAGCAAGGACGTGTGGCGTCGCATTTTTGAACACTCGCCAGGTACGTACCACATTCCTGCTGTCGGCACTTTGTCAACAACGAGAGCGTGATAACGACGCCATGCTACGTTTTTCGTTACATGTGGGCGATAAGTGAAGTTTTCTAACGTAGCGAACCTGTTTGTGTGTGTAATTTCATCAGGATGAAGGCGTTTTTGTAGGAAGTCAAGCGTGGGCGAGCTTTTTCTTTCGATTCAAGCATGCTTGGGTGTGTGAAGCACATGGTGCGTGCGTGCGCAGTGGGAATTTGGCGGCGGGTTTGTGCGAGTTGTGACGGCGCTCGCCTCTGTCGGCAGTAGTGTTGGCAGGGAGCCCTGCTCGCGATGGACCAATATTTTGGTTAAATAATTGTTGGGCGAAGACGGCATTTGTTAGCTGTAAGCGTTGATTACGCCTAGGGCGCGTATGTTTGGATCTCTTAACTTGAGGATTTTTGTTTTTTTTGCATGCCTGTTCATATTGTGGTTTTGGGACGTTAAACCCCACAAATCAATCAATGTTCATATTGTGTGCTACAGGAGTCAACGGGTTCATATGTTGTACGTTCCATATGTTGTACGTCCAAAGCAGTTTGGAAAGTTTCATATGTTGTACGCCTTTTTTTTTAAACTGCTGTCAGAAATTGCTGCGGGTAGCCGAACGTATGCCGGTGTATGCATCCACGCCGGCACGCATCTTTGAACTACCGTGTTACTCAAGTTCGCGTGCAGCATGCTGCCTCGTCTTAGGTACGGCTCGCAAGGCTTGCACGTATGTACGCTTAGGTGTTTATGCAGCCCGTTTAGTCAAATCTGAGCTTACATTATACACCCGCAACATAGGTTGTCTGATGCGTTCGGAACCCATGAATTTTGAGCCGTTCGTTAAACTTGAACTGTATTTCCGAACAAAATTTTCATGGCTTATTGGGGCCGAATAACTGTAGCTTAACTGTGCGAGCCCTAATTCGATCAGTAGTTCATGCGGTAGAGCACATTTTATTTTATTCAGCTTGTTTTCGCTATGCTTAAATTTCATTATTTTGTGGCGGTTTATTAAATATTGTATGTGCCTCGCCCAAACTTTGTATTCAAACTTTGCTAAGCAATTTTACTTGTACAAACAGTAAGAACAGTTTAGACCATCACCTCCAATGGCATTTAATAACAGATTACAAGCTTATGCCGATCTGGTAAGAAACACACATGAAAACATTGAAAAACCACACACTGGCCACGAATAAAAGCACAGTCTTTGTCACTTGTGAATAGGGCTTTTGTGTGGGGGCCAAAACGTCATGCTTTCAATTAGGGTCAGCATGTTGTTTTGTCTTCGCATCAGATGACAAGCTTCAGTAAATTCTATAGGCATGCGCTACAGTTATAGAAGGGATTTGTGGTGTTTGGAGAAACGAATATATCATTTAACGCTCAAAACTTGCAATAATGTTATACATCATTGTATGCATACATAAGGCATGCACATGTTGCTGTGAAAATGGAAAATTGGACAGTATGTTCATCTGACAATCATGAATATAGACTGCATGTTTCCAAGCTGTTGGCATTGACGCAATCACACAACTTCAGAAATCAGTCTAATCAAACGTTTATTGTGTATTGCTAAATCGTGACCTATGCCTTCCAGTATTCTTGTTACTAGAGATCGTTGCAGAAGCTTGCATGCTTTATTGGGATGGTATTTAGCTCAAGATGGGTGCGTTGTATTAGCATTTCCACATTTTTTTCCATTATTTATTAGACAGCCTGTAATGAGGGTTATGTTAGGGATGAGTGAGGGACACTGCCTTTCTAGCCATTTGGAATCATTGAATTAACAGCCATAATTTAGCAGTTGACAATAGTAATTTAGTGAAACCGATTTTTTATGTTATCGGCATAATCGTCCTAATGTAGGCAGCCGAAAGAAAGTTACATTAGTTGTGTTCAAACTAAAATTCGTAATATAACTTTATGTGTTACCTCCAATGGATACTTGAGCAAAGTGCATACCGTCATGTACGCGCTGCCCTATTAATGAATTGGCATGTATACGCACTATGCCAGAGCGCTATTCAAGTATATTTTGTGACACGTCTGTTATGTGAAAAATGCATATTCTTTCGTAAGGTTGCAGCTATGTTCGCCAAAAACGTTGAGGATGTTTTTGTTGTAGCATGTCTGGTTTTCGTACATCCTACTCTTTTAAAACACAACGTTCCAGATCATTCTAAATTGAGTTCCAAATTCTGCTTCGCTAACAGACACATCAGTAAATTGTTTTTTTGTTTCTCTCGCAGTCTATACATGCTCGTCGTAGGAAGAGAGTGTGGGAGACGTCTGGACTAGCCCATCATCAAGGCTGGCTCGTGGAAAATTCGACTGCTGATGCACATCAGCAGCGCATGGCTTCTGTTTCTTCTGAAAAGGGAGCTGCAGAGAGCCACCTGGTAGCTGTATTCAAGGAGCACAAAGGTTCAGGGTGTTCAAAGTTAACCCTTTTGTTTTTTCTTAAAAGAGAAGTCAGCACTGTAAGTTATGTATGTAAAGCCATTTCTGCTGATAGCTATGTATCCAGGAGGATGCAATGTGAGACAATAATTATCACTGTCAGCGGTGCCATTAGGTTTTATTAATCAACCTAATAGTGACCACAGCAGGAGATCGTGTATGTGTTAAATATTTGAGCCAGTCACATTTCTACATATTATCACTTGTAAGAATTCTAGCATGCCTGTGCTCAGATATCCTGCTGGAAATTTAGTTGCGGCTTGCATTATTATCTGTGCAGGACAGGGAGCACTAGCACAGACTCTGATTTCATGCATTTAATCTGACCGTCGGTGGAAGGCATGGGCAAAAATTAAAATGGTTACTCTTGCTATTCGCTGGCGATAGCAAGAACCGATTGCTCGTTCCGCTATGGGGTGATATTTTGCTGAACCTCACTGCCTTGCATGCGTAATCATGAAAAGCAAAATTAAACTTTCAAATGGGATATCTAGGAGCATAAACATAATCATAAAAGTTTTCCAAATGGGACTGTGTAGAAACACGACTGCCTCCAACTTTTTAATGCAAACATACCTGCTTATTTGCGTTACTAAAATTTCAATATTTTTGGTTGATAGGGCAGATGACAGCATTATTTTATTACTTTGTGTCCCCCTGGACACAATCTGCCAAGGTGTTTTTCTGTTCTTAAGGCTAAAATTCAATGTAACTAGGCAGTGCATTTAAGAATGTGTCAGTGCTGCTTACTGAGCTCTTTATTGGATATTTTGTTTTTTCCAAGATCTACTGAGTGTGTTGCTCGCCAGACTTGCATGTCATGTTAATTGATGCCTTATGTGCAATTGGCCATTTAAAAACACTTTTTGTGTTGTGATAAAAAGTAGCACAATGATGATTTTATCTTCAGTGTAACCTTCACTGAATATTCTATTTTAATATATTTTTGTTACTGTAGTTGTTTCATTGCCTTTGGGATGGGAAGTTTAACTCAAAAGTACAATCAAGTGTTTTCCCACTGTCATACTTCCTCGTACCTAACTTTGCCAATTCCAAACCATGTCGGATATTTTACAGTGATACATACTCATGTTCAACATTGTTAATGATAACTGATAGAAGGCATACTAGAGTATTGTAACGTGAGTCCTTGGATCGGGGGGTTGAATGGTGAATTTTTTCAACTACATAGTAATATCTGCTTGCTTTATTTTATGTAAGTGTAATGAGAATAATATTTACCGAGGTTAACGTGTTAAAATCACGATATAATTATCAGGGACACTGGAGTAGAGGGTTTAAGATATTTTGACCACCTGGGGTTCTTTAAATGCATCCACGTCTAAGCAGACAGGTGTCATGCATTTCCTCCTTAAACGAAATTGCAGCCACCACAGCCATGGTTTGATTTTGTGGCCTTCAGTTTAGCAGTCAAGGGTTACTTGAAGCGTATATTAGTTGTGGGCTGTGGTCTTGCTTCCATGATGCATCTTAAGTACAGCAGTTTGTTGCCAACCAGGCATCTCTACTAGTGCACTGGTGTTGTGTTTTTGCATTCATAATTTACTGCAATATTTAACTATTTTATCAAGATGCATTTCTGAGCAGCTCTGCGAAGTGTGTGCTGGTGCTTACTACATTCCTAATTTTTTGCAAGAGGTAATGATTGTTGCATGTATTTTGAGTTAGATATGAGGTTACGAATTTTCCTTCTTTTATGCTCTCTAAGAGTGTAAAGCCGAACAAGTCACTCTGATATACTTTGCATATTGTACATCAAATGGCTAAATTGTGTGTGCAGAGCTTATATAAACAGCCCATAGTGTTTCGAATGCCTTGAAAACTGCCTTAGGATCCGAAAAAACTGTTGTGAAGAGTGGGATAGTCTGGGTTAACAGTGGAAGTTCCTCAGATAGGCTGGTTGATGTTTCGATAGGAGGACTTATGTTCGTCAAAAGTGCCTTTTCTTCTCATCCTTGGCATGTCAGCTTTAAGGGGGTTAGTAGAGACGTCATCTCCTGGTGGTGGTGCGTGTCTTTGTTGGCAATCGCTGCCGGAAAAGAAAAAAAAACTAGGAAGCAAACAAGTGCAGTACTCACTTCATTTCAAGTTGGCTGGTAGCAATTCACAATGTTCTCGGAGGGTAGAGAAAAAAATGGAAGCAAAAAAGAGGAAACACGCAAAGTAGGAGCGGTGTGCTGCCGCTACAGACACGAAAAAGCAAAGAGCTTGAAAGTTCGAAGCCAGCAGACGGTCCCCGCGTTTGGCCATCACAAAGGGTTGCCGACGATAAAGGCCTAGGCTGTTCTCGAACATGTATGAATGGGACTCATAAGAAAGCGGTTACAAAAAAGCGCGAGAGAGAAGCAGGCGGCTACCTTTAAATGCTAAGATGTCAAAGGTAAGCGACACCAGATGTGTTCGGAAGAGAATGTGTTTAATTGGGAAAGTCATTGGTTAAAATATGCTTTCGCTATCCCCGTAGGTGGCCCGCTCAACAGAATTGCCTCAAGAATTTGGCGGCATGTTGGCAGAGAAATAGGGAAATTCAGAATGCAAAGAAATTGAGCATCAACGAAACACAGAAAGAAAGGAAAAAATGAAAAAAGGCGGGTTGGAGGTAGGTGACACGCTAGCGTTAACAGACGAGGAAAGGAAAAAAGAGACGCAGAGAAATTTGTGGCTTGACAGTGACTTAATGGTGCACGGTAGAAGTGTTTTTTGAAGCGACAAAAGAGGAAAGATAGCTGTAGTCCAAAGGTTCTGGAAAATAAAAACTTTGTAGTTGTGTGTATATAGGCACATGTATATCTATAATTATAATTTTAAAAATTTTGAGAGAACATCAATAGTACAACTTGTAGTCTAGGAACGATTCCATGTAATACTGGTTATGTCTATTTGAAGGTTGAACCTTTCTCGTTTCTAAATGCTGTCGTAATTATGCTATGGCTTTCAGCGATTCCGAATTGCGACGTGCGACACTGATTCGTGATCGGTGTAGGTGCTTACATTTGTGTATCAAATATCATTCCATGTATTTCCTCTCTCATGGTGAGCAGAAATTTGTAGAACATAAAGCTTTGCTTTTTTGAAATTGTGGCCCTGTTGATTGAAGTGACTGGCTGCTGCTTTTGGTAAATTGTGTTTTGTGTCTGCACAGTGGCCGTTCAGTCTTACGTGAATTGGCTGCCCAGTTTTTCCTATATATTGTCTGCAGGTGGCACACTTAAGACAGTATATTAGGTTGTTCGAAGTGCAGATGAAGATCGATGGGACCTTGTGAATGTAGTCAGATTCTGTGCTTTTTAATTTGTTAGCCAGCTATATATTTTTACAGGTGGAGCATCTGGGCCGGCCACAGGGACCAAACGTCCAAGTGTTTGCTTTAAGTTTTGCGGGAATTCGCAATGCGTGGCACGTGGCATTTGCAACGCTAACTTAAAGACATGATTGTTCACGCAAACTTAGACTAGGACGTCTGCTCCCTGTGGCCGGCCCAGGTGCTCACCCTGCAAATGTATACAGCCGGCTACCAACATAAAAAGCACAGCATCTGACTACATTCACAAGGTCAAATAGAGCTTCACCTGCACTTTTAAACAACCTAATATACTTTTCTGAGTGTGCCAGCTGTGGAAAACAATATATAGGCGAAACTGGGCCGCCAATTCACGTAAGACTGAACGGCCACCGTGCAGACACAGAGCACAATTTACCGAAAGTAGTAGCCGGTCACTTCCACCAACAGGACCACAATTTCGAAAAAGCATAGCTTTATGTTCTACAAAATAATTTCCGGTCACCACGAGAGAACAAATACATGAAATCATACTTTATACACAAATTTATGTCCCTACACCCATCAGGAATCAATGTTGCACGTGGTAATTTGGAATCGCTGAAAGCCATTGTATAATTGCGGCCGTATTTAGGGGCTAGAAACGTTCAACCTTCAAATAGACATAACTGGTATTACATGGAATCACTCCTAACCTATATATTGTAATAATAATATCACTCTAAATTTTTAAAATTTTAATTATAGATATACATATGTCTTATACACACAACTACAAAGTTTTTATTTTCCAGAACCTTTCAACCACAACTTACTTTCCTCTTTTGTCGCTTCAAAAACACTCCTACCGTGCACAATTAAGTCATTGCCAAGCCACAAATTTCTCTGCGTCTCTTTTTTCCTTTCCTTGTCTGTTAACGCTAGCGTGTCACCTACCACCAGTCCGCCTTTTTTTTTCATTTTTCTTTTTTTTTGTGTTTCTCTCGTGGTTGCTTATTCCCTTTGCATTCCGAACTTGCCTATTTCTCTGCCAACATGCCACCAAATTCTTGAGGCGATTCTGTTGAGCGGGACACCTACAGGGATAGTGAAAGTATATTTTAACCAATGACCTTCCCAATAAACACGTGGTCTTCCGAACACATCTGGTGTCGCTTAGCTTTGACATCTTGGCATTTAAAAGTAGCCACCTGCTTCTCTCTTGCGCCTTTTCGTAACCTCTTTCTTATGACTCCCATTCATACATGTTCGAGAACAGCATAGGCCGTTATTGCCGGCAACCCTTTGTGATGGCCAAACGTAGGGACCGTCTGTTGGCTTCGAACTTTCAAGCTCTTTGCTTTTTTCGTGTCTGTAGCGGCCACCCATTGGCAGCACACTGCTCCTACTTTGGGTGTTTCCTTTTTTTCCTTTCTTTTATTTCTCCACTCTCTGAGAACATTCTGAATCACTACCACCCAACTTGAAATGAAGCAAGGACTGCACTCCTCTGCTTTATAGTTTTTTTTTCGGGCTACGATTGCCAACAACATGCCACCACCAGGACATGACGTCCTTACTAACCCCCTTGAAACTAATATGCCAAGGATGAGAAGGCTAGGCACCTTTGACGAAGATAGGTTCTCCTATCGAAACTTTGGTCAGCCTATCTGAGGCGTTTCCACCTGTCGGCCCTCATTTTGATTTTGTTGTGAAGAGTGTGTTTTTGAGAAATGGATGCTGATGCTGTCTCTATTACCTAGAAAGATGCTGAAAAATAAAACTTGAAATTTTAATATGTGGTGAAGCTTCATGGAGTGAGGGCTGATCTGTTAATCATCTTTCTTCAGCCGCTGACCTTACCTGTTCGAATATTGGCGGTAAAATTCTCTAACTGTAGTATGTATGAAATATCATAATAAATGTGTTTGCTTTCAGTTGAGAGAAATTCTGTGTTGTGGTACATGTACTTGACATTTATCTTACGCTAATATATGTCTGCTTTTAGGAAGTGGGAAAAGATATTTATCAATAAGTGGAAACAATGTCTACAAAAGCAGCTCTGTTATTTTTGTATAATCAGAAAGTTTGAAATGAACTACACGAGGCTGAACTCGCATGGTTTCGCGATACCAAGTGAAACTGCAAATTACGTTGCTGAAATATGTATATGACTACATCCTGCATGAGACGTGCGCACTGTTACGGGTAATAATGTTTTCAATATAATGTGTTTCTGTGTCTACAGAAATGTATGCATACCAAGCACTCTTGCTGTATCAACTCACTGAGCCACCAATTGATATACCCGAGATGCTTATGCTATTTAACACTAAATATTTGTATTTAATTTTATAACCATAACAGGCAGTATAAATTACTATAGTCGGCTTTACAAAGAAGGCTTTGGGGAATATCATTGCATTTCAGTAAGCTTGCTTACACACACACTCACACACACACATATATATATATTGAGATCAAACAGACAATATTGCCAATGAAAGTATAGGGGAAGTTATTAGACCAAATTGTTGTGTAAATGTGAAGAAAGAAATGTGGGTGAAAAGACAACTTGCCATGGACAGGAACCGAACCTGCGACCTTCGAATAATGCCTTACTCGAAGGTCGCACACCCTTTCAACACCCTCTTAAAAGGGTGTTGAACACTCTAACATTTTGCTGAACACCCTTCGTGTAGGGTATTCAGCTAACACCCTTTCAGTAGGGTGTATCTGAAAACACCCATGGGATGTTCCTCTGGCGACAAGCCAGTTTACACCCTTAAGGGTGTAAAAAATTTTACTGTGTGTTCTCTTGCGCTTCCACTCGTTGGTACCATTTGCATGCTTCCGTTTATGTTTCATTCGTGCGTGCAGTTGTGTATATGTGGTGTAACGCTTATGTTTCCCTCTCAAATTTATGTGTATTACCATGTTTGAGTGTGCCTCAAAGTTAACTCTTAGCGCTCTTAGGAGAGTGCAACGAGGCGAGCGCGTGTGGCATTATATACGAGCGCACAGCTGTGGCTTAGAGGAGAAAAGACACGGGCGCAGGTCCTCGGTGACCATCCGATTCCTCACTGCGCATGCGCCCTCCCTCCCCCTCTCTTCGCTGAAGCGCGACGAAAGGGTCCGTTTACCTGAACACGCTCACGAGAGGAGAGGGGAGAATTGGCACTTGCACAATAAGGGTTGTCACGCCACACACCGGATTGAGCTCTATCATAAGCTGCTTCTCATTTAAAACCACCCGGCAGCGGTGTCATAAGAGCTCTCCATTGACTAAAATATCAGTTACATCGCTCCTAATCACGAGCGTCGTTGGCTGCGATGTGAGTGATGTCGTCACAGCAGTGGCGCGTAATCGCGCGCAGCAGTTTTTCCTAAAAGCTCCCCTCCTACTGGGCTTGCGATGTCAGATGCCTTCAACAACACGGCGTTGTAGCGTCGACGTGATTATTGCGGGTGCGCTATCATCGGGGCGAAGGCCACTACTGGCGGGACTTTCGATAGTGGTAAATAGGCTATGGCTGTGATGTCTGTGACCGGCTGTGGTTCAAGAACAACCACAGTTATTATAACTGTTCGAGAATTGCGAAAACGCAAATAAACGCTCATTACTCCCCTCCATAACCGTGATCATAAGAAGCACAATGTGCGGCATGTGAGATGAACTGAAATATATGAAATTCCGGTAAGCCAAACATGTGTCAAACTTCATTAAGAAGCATGGAGGTGGAACCGATAATTGTGGAAGGCTTCATTGCAACGTCAGCTTTACCCTACTGCAAAACACTGGGCACGCACGTTTGAGCTTTCGCTGGTTAACCATTTGTACAGAGTGCTTGAAGAGAGAAATAACATTTATTTACACATCCGGCATGTAGGAAGTCCTCGGCCTCGCTGGGCGCAGATGTTCCCTATCCGACTATTACGGCTATTAGAGTCCGACAATCTTTGAGCCTCTGAGGATGTTGTGCTCCGACTAGGCGGCAGTTACTCGGGTGCTTTCACGCCCGTTAGACGGGTCGTCAGCTCATTTTCTTCGTTGCTTAGCCAAAGCCTCCTCAAGCCGCTGGATGGTCCTTCGTGCTTAGGCGGTGTTTTTTTTACAACAAAGGCTTTCGTATGATCACAACAACAGCCGATTTTGGCAGCGCGGTTTTCTGCCATGGTCGCTGCTGGTGTGCGTAACCTCTATTGCGCATGATTGCGCAAGCGATATGCTGGATTGATTGATTGATTTGGTGGGTTTAACGTCTCAAAACCACCATGTGATTATGAGAGACGCCAGAGTAGAGGGCTCCGGAAATTTCGACCGCCAGGCGTTCTTTAGCGTGCACTCAAATCTTAGCGCACGGGCCTACAACATTTACACATCCATCGGAAATGCAGCCACCGAAGCCGGGATCCCATCCCGCGATCCACGAGTCAGCAGCCGAGTACCTTAGCCACTAGACCACCGCGGCGGGGCAACGATATGGTGGATTCAGCGGCATTTGAAACATGGCGCATTGCTTATCAGTTGAGTATTTTTCCACAGAGCCGCGTCCCCACTCGATACTTCTTAACAAAAAACCTAATACACCCATCGTAAAGGGCCGAGGAATAATGTTAACAGAAGAAATACAGCGCAATAGGAGAGTAAACGAAGAACTAGAGATGCACACCATGTGAATTGCGTAATGAGTCAGTTGTTCAAGCATCGATCAAACTCACTACAAAGGAATAAGGAATATGTTTTATACGTTGCTAGCCACAACATTGCGCAAACGCAGATAGGCTTTACAGAAGATGAGTAGTGGGTATCTCACTTCTCCACAGAATGATGGATAATAACATATTTGCTATTCCACTAACTTGTAAATGTATGTAGTAGCAGTAGCCACCCCACAAAAAAAAGTTTACAGCGGGTTATAAAGAGATGAAAACTCCGGAATTCTCTGTTACTGTGCTGCGTCCCCTGCCAAGCCTGATGATTTGTTTTCACTTTATCATTTTTAGCTAAATATACGCACCTATTAAGCCTGCTTGCGTGCCCAACGTTCAGAAGCCTACAATTTTGTCGTTCCCCATAGACAACGTAGCACTCACGATGTGTGGTGACCACTGCTGACGCATAGGTTTCCATTTGGCCAGAGAAGAAGTGGAGAGGGAGGGATGGCTATAGGAAGGTGTGGAATTAACTGTTCAATAAAGAAGGCAGGGTAAATAATTTTGTTGTCTTTGTAGTGGCAATTAAGCGGCGTGTTCACGCGTGGTTTTTCCTCGCAATGCGCTGCATTCTCTATGAAAAATGTATCTAGGAAGCATAGGGCTGCTTATGTATACCGACCAACCGGAAATGAAACCTTTTCTGGATAAGCAAGGGGAAAAGGTGGGGAGGAGCACGTCTTTCAATCACGTTTTAACCATTGTGTCGTCAATATTGCTATGATATCTTTTAAAGCTGCTAGTATGCTGAAATTTCAGAAACCACCCACTCAAGCAGATGCTTATTTTTTTCTCATGCCTGAGAGCGGAACCTACGTCGACAAAGCTAGTAAGGAGACTATAATTTATGCGCATCGTTGCCGCAGTTACTACCAACTAACGATGAGTGTGTCTCGAACAGTGGTCGGTTATTGAAAGCAGGGTGATTGTCTTCTGCTATATGCGTATCATCTAGCTAAAATAGTTTCATTTCTATCACGATGATACTTCAAGTCCGCTTAGTTCAGCACTTTGCAATACTACAGTGAGTAACATTTTTACTATTTTTACACCCAAACACCACGGTATAATCATTATGCAGCCTGTGATATACGGCTCCGGAAATTTTGATCACGTGGGATTCCTTGACATGTAGGCGTACTTAAATACTAGCGAGCCATGCGCTTACACGGACCTCCACCGAAATGCGACCGTTGCAGCTGGAATGAAACCTACGTCGTTCAGTCCAGGTGTCGAGCACCGAACCACCGGTGTGGCTGATGTTTTAAAAATTTTACCAGTTAGCTATTTTTCAAGTTTTTTTTTAATGCAAGCATACAGTGGCCAACAAAGGTCTACATTTTATGTGAATTTTATGCAGCCACAGCCATCTCTCTCTAGTGATTGGTACGAAGACAAAGTAGCGTGAACTTTTGCAATGAGTCATGTAAAATATCCATCTGGGAGATGACTTCCATCGTAAAAAATTACAGCATATCCACGGAGTGAATGATGACTAGTGGAAGAAGCAGCGAAGGTCCACCGCTAAAACCGTGAATCTCCCGTTAATCTTTCCCAGTGCATGATAAAAAACGCCCGTCTGTCCGTCCGTCCGTCCATCTGTCCGTCCGTCCGTCCGTCTGTGTGTGTGTCTGTCTGTCTGTACGTACGTACATCTGTGTGCCACCTACGCATCGCCGTAGAGAGAAGGTCGCAGCGCCATCGCTATATAGTGAGCACCCCGAGTGCTAGGGGCGCCTACGAGAGACAACTACAACGCCGACAAGCCTACACCTAGGAAGAGCCCTGAAACATTTTTTCAAGTAACCCTAGAATTAACTCTCCGAACAAGACCATTGCCTCACAAATTAAACGGCGCAAAAATTTTCAAAATCTGTTCAGTGCAAGTTGAGTTAAAGATTCATCGCATGTTGCGATTGCATTCTCTCTTCTCTCAACCCGACAAAAGCATTGGAAACTAAGCAGGCAGGGATGACAGTCGCTAAGAAAACGTCACGCACGCTTCGTGACGTTGAGCACATTTTTTTTCTTTTTTTTCTTTGAATGTGCGGCTTTTTCAGTGTGATCGTACGCACCCGCGTGGGCAGGTCGCGGCCTTCCACGGCTATCTCTGCAATGAGCGAGCGCGTCATGTTCAAATCAGCCAATGGCTGATAGATGGGCTCACAGCGAGTGATTCTTGAGCTTATTCCGTGATTTTTCGAGAGAAGAGAAAACAATTTGAGCTGACTTTGATAATATATTGCGAATTCCGGGCCGCATGCTGCGCTATATTATTTGGCTTTTGTGTTGTAGGGAGCCTCTTTTAAATCGACCGGCAGCTCTTTCTGACCATGCTCAAAAAGTGTTTCAGTGCCCCTTCAAGGAGCTACGCCCCTAGAAGAAGATTGTAGATCTAGCATCTGAAATAATGTCTGCGAAACTCAGAAAAAGCAGAAGTTTATCGAGGACTCATTCGCAAAACTTTGCATCTTCTAACTTTACTCCTTGTTCCGAAGTCATTGGTTTCTGTATAAAAAAAAAACAAGTTACGATTTCCTGGACCGCACTTATGGAGATGTATCATGGGCTTTCTAGTGCAATTACAAATCTTAACTTGTCAAGCTGCACTTTTGGGCTAGTTGTTTCAAGTTCGCATGAAAACAGCGACTGCTGCGCAGACCAGGCGAGAAGAAATACACGTACACAAGTTGTTAGTGCACCTTCCGTACAAGTATTTCTCCTCGTATAGTCTGTTTTCCTTTCCGTGGTGCTGTTTTACTGCAAGAAAATTGCAGTATTTATTCAAATGCATTAGCAGCCTATCTTGCTGATTTTTTACACATAAAGTTGACGTTCACGTTACAGTATAAGCCCGTTCTGTTTTTGCTTTCTGGGCCAGATGTACTGAGTCATCCATCGCAAAACAATTGTGTTTCCGTTTCAATCACGCTAATGTGCTACCTCTCATTTTGCCTCTACCAGTCTCAATGCCCACCGAGATCGAACCGAGGAGACAAACAATCTGTTGCTGAATCGCCAGTGCTGCAATCATCCCGAAAAAAACAAATGTGAGGCTGCAGTACTATCACCCTTTTATGTTTCAAGTGGTGAGATAACCATCTTAAAAGAATGACAACTTGCTGCATTATTGGTTATACCAATGAATTTTGGCTTTTTGGTGTCTCAGTAAAGAGACAATAAAACGCAATACCCCTGAAAAAGAAAGAAAAACATTGAAGCTGCATGCTTGACCCCCATCTACAATTCCAACTGCGTACGCATTATGAAACGCTAACGCATTTCGTATTACCAGCGAGAAAAGGCTGCGCTGCATAGTTGAGGACCAAAAACTGGACTGACACAGGTAAAGCGCATATAACAACTGAAGATTACTGAAAGAAACAGCCTAAAAAAAAAGGGGGGGTGAAGTAACATACAAGGAAGTGGGTACTGCAAGCAAACCTCGCATGATTCTGCCGAAACGCTATCTATGCCGTAATACACGTGCTTTTATCAAACTTATTTTTGCTGACCGTCAGCATCACCGACCATCTGTGCCTCACTTGTATATTTTCCGCACCTCTGAATATGAATAACTTATTGGGCTTGACACGAAGGTGGGGTTGACATACACCATGCGAATGACGTCTTGGGTTCATGCTGCGCTTCAGCGTGAAACAATTGCATTGCGGCAAAACTGATGTTTAAAATATGCTGTGGTGAGAAATCAATTGACCATTGACCGCACCGAGTCGAGCCTGAAAGACAAGGGTCTAGAAAACACGGGGCCCACGAACGCATTGCTTAAAGTCAGCAGCACGAACACCGCTGTCTTGGCCCTAAATTAAATGTTATCTTCATAAGTGTGCTCGAGAGCTACAAATGCGTGACTGCCGTAAACCACTGTTTTCATGAGGCGCATGAGGTGGTCACCATGCATGCGTTGAAATATAATTGTGAAAACAAAACTATATTTCAGAAACGCTACCTATATTTCAGGTGGCGTTTCAGTCAGTTTTCAGATTTCAGTCATTTGACTATTGGTATTGACGCGTTCAAATCCAAGTTACCTACCATCTTAAAAATGACCCGTGTAAAAGATATCAGATAGATGAATGCGAAACATTTATTTTGTTCCTGAGGGGAACATTTGAACGCGAAAAGGGCTGCTCTCACGTTGGCACAGTTAGCCAAGCACAACCACTGCATCATGGGCCCTCTGCACAGCTCGCAGTTGAGAACCCAAAGCGAATTTCTTTATAATGGTATTCTTTTCTAACAGTACGCAAAAGCTTCTGCGCCCTGCCCTCCCACCCTTCTCGTTTTCGCCTCCTTTGTCCCAGTCCTCACGGATGTAAATTGCTTTAGATTTTGTGAGATGCTGTGAAACCAGCTAGATGAGGCGAGTTTGAGACCCTTGCTGTAGGACCTTTTCTGTCAATATTGTAGTTTCATTAGTATGAGTTTTGGATACGCATTTGACCAATAGGTAACAATAAAGACTGAAACGTTTCAGCATTCGTAGTTTTGTAGTGTCGTATATACTGTATATATTGAGCTAGTGGCGGTGCCGTGAAGCATTAGAAGCGATACACAAATCGCAGAACTAAAACTGTGGTTCGCTGCTAGGAAAAAAAGAGAGTAAGTAATAGAAATCAAATTCATGGAATGTGGGAAGTGCGTTAATTAAAAGTAGACAATAAAGGACTTTCAAAGAAAAAGCAGGGTGGAACAGCATGAAGACAAGAACTCTGTGTATTCCAAACAGCTCAATTGAAGACGCTAAGAAAAGGACGCATGAAAAAGCTCACCTTGGCGTGCAAGTGTAGAGAGCCACTTATACGGACATTGAAGGTGATCAGTTTGATGGAAAAATCTCTACAACAAGTTTTAAGCAACGTTTAGGGCACTTTCTAATGACTTTTGCAAGCTTTGTCTGTCATTTGTACGGGCAAAAGCATCGCCACGGTTTTCTACTTCTGGTGCTTAATCACAATTTACGTACATAAAAATTGATATTCGCAGGAACGGTGCTGTGGAGCAAGTGCGTTTGTTTATTAACTTAAAGACACCTCCAAGGGGATGACTCCTGCATTCTTGATACTAATACTCATCGCCACGTAAGTGAACTATGATAAATATTGTAACATTTTATAGGTTATTGTAAGAGTCTTCAAATTCTGGAATTTTCTTGCTCGTAGTAGCGCAGCGCCATTTGCTATAAGTATCATATATACTGAGCATGACAATTGCCTTAAAGTTCAGTTCCGAAAAACAAGAATCTAGAAAAGTTTTAGAAATTCTAGACTGGTTGCTTCTTCATGTCAACGTTGTGTACCCTTCAACTGTAGCACTAACTCTCATGTGAGATTTTGAGGCATAATGGAACCTATTCGGGGGGTGTGGGAGCTGCACTTGCAATATTAGCACTTATGACACATGTACTTTGATAAAAATGGAAGGAGTACACCTCTCAAGTTGTTGTATAAAACAGTGGCGTCATTATAGTTGTCTCTTGTTGCGCTCATTGTTGATTATATTTCGGTTTTGCCATTGAACCTTTTTTGTATCTCAAATTCGCGATGACTTTTCAACACAAAAAATTGAAGCTCTCTCATTAAACACTTTTGCATATCTCCACTAATTAAAATGTTGATTTAAATATTGAAATTAGTGTGCCAACTTGTTGAGATGGTCAACACATTTATTTAGGTTATTTACAATTGAGAGATAGGGGCGCCTTAAGGGCCGACCCTAAACAAACTCTAGGAGGGGTTCTTACTACGCGATTCCTGTGCCGTCCTTGGCGGTACTTGCCCTGCCCACGAGGGATCTTCGACCCTTCAAGGCTGAAAAACCGAGCAGGGCAGCCACTCAGCTCCAAAGGAGAAGTTATGGGTTAGGGGGGGGGGAGGCATCATGTATCCGTGAGCAGATGATCACAGTGTGGGCATTCGCCGGAGAACACCGCACTGAAATGCCTATGTATTTTCTGCCACAATACTATATTTGTGTACAGGCGTAAAAGCTAGGAATAGTCAGGCTTATTCAGGCCCGTGGAGAGGAGCGGAAATCGGAGCCTGTTTGGTTTGTAAATCACTGTGAAGTCGTGAAAGAAGTTGACCGTATTAAGTTCTGAATCGTCAGGCGACGGAGGACGAGCAGGTTCCTAAAATCAAGCATGTGGGGACGACGCATCAGCCGCCTTGTAACCAATTATTCCTGCGTGAGCTATAAGGCTCAGATGACTAAACATGTTTTCGGGCTGTCCAGATAATACCAGCCCTTCGTAATTCGTGCTGCTTGAATAGTGATGCAAACTTTTCGTAGGGTTCCGGCACGTGCTCTGCGAATCGGTAATGTTGGTCCGAGATGCGGCGTCTTCTGAGCCGAGAGTTATGACGACTTCCCCCGCGTGAGTCATGTCCGGGGCTCGATAAGTGAGCCCTTAGACGCGTTAATTTTTGTAAGAACTACGGGTGCCCTGTACCACTACCGTGGTGAGGGGCAGATGCTTCCGTGTAGAAGACTCCAAAACGGGACGCATAGCGTCCTTGCAAGGCTGTAACCGCCTACCTTCGTGAGTCGCCCTAACCATGTTTCGAAGCAGAGGCTGAAATAACCAACATACCACATCCGTCCTCTCGAATCGAGGTCCGCTCTTCGGCCCCATAGGTGTAGGTGATATGGAGGAGCTGTAAAAGAACTCTCCTAGCATGTGACTTGGTCTGGCGCAGGTACTGGTTGTTGAGATGGGCCTCTTTGAGTTCCTCGGAGGTGTTGGATCATCCCCAAATCTGCAAAACGCTGGTTAGACGTCGACATCACAGGATAGAGGAGGATGTCTTACGAAGAATATCTTACGGAGAATGTCTCTCTTCAACCATACTTACAAGATGTAAGCCGCTGCACAAAAAGCAATTGTGAAGACACTAAAAAGAAATGTTTAGCTGCATTTTTTCCGATGCACGAATCTGAACGGGCCACCTCTTGCTTCG
Source organism: Rhipicephalus microplus (assembly GCF_013339725.1). Taxonomy (NCBI): domain Eukaryota; kingdom Metazoa; phylum Arthropoda; class Arachnida; order Ixodida; family Ixodidae; genus Rhipicephalus; species Rhipicephalus microplus. The sequence goes on from NC_051165.1 coordinate 140,371,356, forward strand.
CACGGTGTGGCGTTAAGCGCTCGTCTACAACAGCAAAGTTCCTCAGCATACAATGGCTGAAGTACTTATACACACTGTTTACCGTTGACGGTGCGCCGATCTCAGGAGAATTGCAGCGCTATTGTAGGGGAAATGGCACTGGTAGTGCCAATGCTAGAGAAATAGCGTTGGTATTGCAGACAACACGAAGTGATCAGTGTGTACTCTGCATAATAAAGCATTGGCACACCAACGTGTACTGCTAACCAATGCAACTGCCCACGAACAAGATAAGTTGGCGTGCAAGTGCACTTATCTTGTGATGGGGCCAGTTAGTACGTTTTGGGTTTTCACCTGAAGTTTTGCGTTCAAGTTACAAAGCGTACAAAAGTAATTTCGCTCATGACAGTGTTTCCGCATGCGAAAATAACACGCTTTTGGAACACATTGAAGTAACAACTGTTTTATTTGTTTTAAGCTCGTTCTGCGTATAGCTGTGGGTATGCTTCGTCCATCCTCCAAGTTTTAGCACTGCTTTCAGTGTCGAGCTGTGAATGTTGTTTGCGCTCGTCCTGTGATCATTCCTCACGTCTTTGTGTATGAGCAGTGTGCTGCACGTTTTGATATGCTTGCTTTTTTTCGCGTGACATTTAGGTTTTTTGCTTACGGAGCCAGTTTCCCCTTGCGGTGAAACTGGCTTTTTAAACACGGATTGGCTTAAATATGCTTAAGAGATGTCCTTACTTGCTTTATGCAGAAACAAACTCTGTGCTTGGCCAGGTCCACCCAGTACATCTGGCAGAATGGTGCCTTGTAATAAAACGGTGTGTACGCCTTACTTTTCGCAGAATTCCATCCTACAGAATATTAGTTTTCTGCATGAACGGCATTGTATAGAGCACAATTGGGGAGACTAGAGCTAAAGGATTTGTTTGCATGCTTGCAGAGCTAATTCTTTAATAAAAATTAGCCCATTTGTTACTTGGTCCATTATACAATCTTAGCAGATTATCTGCTACTTTTTTTGGCGATTCCTGCTTTGTCATGTAAACAAAGAAGTATTTTTAATGATGGATGTTAACTCTACCTTGGCAATCACTACACCATATTTAAAGAGGCGTGGTAGTGACGACCATTCATACGAGAACTAACAGTTCTGTTTGAAGAGTTACTTATGAGGCATGTGAATTTCCTAAAATGTAACAGGTATTATGTTTTCCTATATTGAATGGTGATCGAGTGTGCTGGCTTTGTTGGTCTGTTTAGACTCTAATCAATGGCTTAATCACACTGTAGAGTGAAAAATTATTCTTTAATTGCAAAGCGTTGCAAGACCTGAAGATATAGATATAGCAAATAATAAGAAGCTATAATATTCTTCAACAAAAGAAGCAAATGACGAGTTCTGCTCCAAGAACCACCAAATTAGCCTTCAATTCAGCGGTGAACCAGAGACGCGTGAAAAGAAAGATTGAAGTCATTCGCAACAGTGATTCAATCATCCTAATGTATCCCTTGTTTTTCATATCAACTGAGCTTCACTGCATTTTCCCGTAGATTATTTCACTCGGTCTATAGCTGATAGGAACCTAGATAAGATTACATACAGTTGAAGCTACCTGTATTATAAGATTATAACAATGGACAATAATGCGGTCAATGCTAGATTTGACCGATTTTCTACATAAATAGTATACACATGCCCTAGATATATAGTACCTCCCTAACCCGTATTTATACTGACTGTACCGCTCCTTAATCTGCGTGTGGCTCATAGCGTCATCACCGAAAGTCATCTTGATCTTCCTAATGGTTTCCACTTGGCTGTGGCCCAGTTTGTGGCGTATTTTCATGCAGTAGCGCTTCTCCTGTCGCTCAGTCATTTTCCTCGCAATGAAAAACAAACAAAAGCACTGCGTACTACCTCACTCAAACGCTGCGTCCGAGAGACTGGCGATAATGGCAGCCGGGAAAAAGAAAATTCACGCACGCGCATGAAGGCTCAAGGTCGGCTGATGGAAACGCGCTTCTTTCAAATTTATCAGATGCTGGCAAAAAATGAGATAGCAAACTTTTCTAACAGACCTCATATGTCCCGAATAGACATGCACAAAACGGTCAACAAATAGAAATTATTCCACTTTCCGGAATCTGCGGATATTAACACGGAGAGCTGTGAAGGAATTAATAAAGGGGAGATGTAGTTATGGGCTTTTAAAAAGCTAGCAAACGAAGGTATGTGTTGCAAATCTACATATTGTCACGTGCGTCCTGCGAGAAAGACGAAGGCGACAGTGCATACGCGCATCTGCACGCTTTTATGCAAAACGCAACAACGAGAAAGACGAGGAACTCTCTGGCGCGCGGCAAATAAAACGACCGACCCACTGCTGCTTTCTCAGCTTCCTCAAATACGACCTCTACGACCTCTACGAAAGCGTTGTTTGCGGCCGCACACCCAGTCCTGAGCCTCAACATCTTGTTACGACTACAGTACTCTGATTCAGCCGGCACCTACTAAGCCTAAGTCCAGAACTCTTGACTGCATCTCCTCTTAACAAGATAACGGCCCCTTCAACGTCTGTGAATCTTCCCCCGGCCCAGACGACCCTTCCTTCCCAGGTAACTTTTCAGCCTCCTCGTGTTCCTGAAGTCTTCCGTGGAGAACCGTATGAAGATGTCGAGGACTGGCTTGACCAGTCGAGCGGACCGCTGTGGTGAATCGCTGGAGTGCGCAAGAGAAACTTGGCCGTGCCTACTTCGCAATGGAAAATAGCGCTCGCACATGGTACGAGAACGAGGAGCCTACTTTCCATACCTGGGACAATTTCCGTCAAATTCTTCTCGAGACGTTCCTGAATGCGGACTAACGGGATCTCGCACAACAGATGATTGAAGCCCACATGCGAAAGCCGAACGAAAGCGTCGCCATGTTCGCTGAGGATATGGCCCGCCTATGTCTCCACGCTGACCCTGACATGCCCGAGGCGAGGAAAGTTCGTCACCTGATGCGGCGAGTTAAGGAACCGCTTTTCGCTGGCCTTGTACGAAATCCGCTAACAGTGGGTGAATTTATCAAAAAGGCGACTGTCATCGAGCGGTTGCTCCAATAGTGATGCCGCCATTTTGACCGCCTGCCCTACCGAACGCCTGTTGGTGCCGCCGCTCAAAACGCTGCCGTTTCCGAAAGCTTTCTACGGCAAATGATTAGGCAAATACTGTGGGAACAGCTGCAGGCCCTCGGCCTTCCGTCTACTGAGACTCTATTGCTTCTGGTACGAAAATCGCGTGCCACGAACTACGGCAAGCCTCTCCATCACCGGCGCCATCACCTGAACCACGTTCATTGACTTATGTTGATGCCGTCCGCCGTTAGCTGCCTGCCCAAGAACAAGCACCCTTTCAGCCACGGCCAGTCACCTTAACTTGGTGGCAGCTGGAGCCTGTGCGGTGACCACCAGTATACCGGACTGACTTGTGGCGCACTGCCAACCGTTGACCCCTTTGTTCCGACTGCCGCGAACCAGGCCATATCGCGCACTACTGTAGTCATCGAGAAACCCGGTTTGGAAACTTTTCTCGTCCCGCTTCATTTTATTTGGAGACCCCTGTGACCATGGTGCTGATAACCTGCCGACCAACCAAGCGTCTTCACCAAGTCGTCACTGGCGGTCTCCTTCAGCTGCACGAGGTCACACTTCCCCGAATCGCCAAGGTTATGCTGACGGTGTCAGAAACCACTCCCCAAGCCCGTGCCAGGGAAACTAACTGCCGCGACCACCGGGGGCAAGGTTGGCAATTGCCGAGACGTAAAAAATACCCCCTTGCCTTTACACAAAGACGACATGACGACGGTGATGACGAAGACGACGACAACCACGAGTACTAATGCCGATGAATTGGTACGTGCCGACCTTAGCGTTATTATAGACGGATAATACGTAAAAGCACTGGTTGACACTGCTGCTGACTTGACAAGAGCTCACCGACCGCCTTAAGAAGGTCAAGACACTGTAGAGCGGGCCGAGCATAAGGAGTGCTGGTGGACAGCTGATGACGCCAACCGGTAAATGCACCGCTCGGCTCGTAATCGGCGATTCGAGCTTCATCGCCCCTTTTGTCATTTTACTGGACTGTTGTAAAGAGCTGAATTTGGGTATGGAATTTCTGCGGGAGTACGGAGCTGTCATCAACATTCCAAAACGTATCGTCACCTTTTTTGCCCTTCCTTACGTCGACGCCACCACTGAAGAACAACTGCAACGTTTACGTGTAGCCGATTATGTGATGCTCCTGTCAAGATCTTGCTGCCTTGTGTCGGTGTTATGTGAACGGCAGTGCCGTAACGAGGTGATAGCGGAGCGAATAGATACGCTATAGCTTGCGCAAGGTATTTCAATAGCGAGAGGCATTCTGGCACTAACTGATAGTTGGGCAGAAGTGTTCCTCACCAACTACAGCAACGAGCACCGTCACATCCAGAAGGGCATCGCAGTTTCCTACTACGACGATGTGGACCAAGCCAGAGATTGCTTCGCTTTGCAGCTGGGCGACACGACCGTCCCAGCCTCGACACCTTTGTCTGTCAACATTTCCTGTACCCTGTCACCCTCGGATAAACAGCACCTACTAGAGCTGATACACCAGTTCTAAAAATTGTTTTTCATGCAAGTCGAAAGTAAAGCAAACACCACTGAGCTGGCCCCGAATCATCGTTGAAGAAAATACGAGACCGAACCGGCAAAACCCATACCATGTGGCTCCGAAAGAACGCGAGGAGATCCAAAAGCATGTTCAGAAGATGCTACAAGATGACGTAACACAGCCTTCCAAGAGTCCCTGGGCATCCCTCGTGGTATTGGTTAAAGAGAAAGATGGCAGCCTGTGTTTCTGTATAGATTACCGCAAGTTAAATCAAGTCACGAAAAAAGACGTCTACCCACTGCCACGCATAGATGACTCTCTTAATCGGCTGAGGTATGCACGCTATTTCTCATTGATGGACCTGCGAAGTGGCTATTGGCAAATAGAGGCCGACAAGAGTGACCATGCATGAGAAAACTGCCTTCGTGACACCCGACGGTCTTTATGAATTTAAAGTGTTTTAATTCGGGTTATGCTCAGGGCCAGAGAACTGGGACAAAATCTTGCCTTATGGGACCTTCCCCAATATTACCGTCCGGCAGGAAACTACCGGAATGACGCCGTTTAGTTTAATATATGGGCGCGAAGTCACTACAACGTTGACCGCTATGCTGCCGCACGATTGTGACGACACTCATGCTGACGCCAAAGAGTTTGGTCAGCGCGCTGAAGAAGCCCGCGTGCGTATTTGTCACCAGCAACGCAAAGGTGCGAAACGGTGCGACCTACGACATAAATTGGTAACCCACCCACTAGGCGACACGGTATGGGTCTGGATCCCAATACGTCAAGGCGAATTTTCAGAGAAGCTATTACGACCTTACTTCTGCCCATATCGAGTCACCCGACAATTAAACGACATCAACTGCGAAGTTATTAGAGAGTTTTAGTATTGCGTACGCTGCGTACGTGGCGGCGTTGCGCACGTAAGGATGCCACGTTCTGCGTAGTGCGCATGCGCAGACCGCAACGCACACGTATCCCATTACGTGCGCAGCTGCTACGTACGCACGCATGAGATGCGTGCGTACGTACGTATGAGGTGATCGCGCTGCTCTCGAACAAGTTCGCGACAGCGCGAGACTTCGTTTTGCAAAATGGCGGCATTGAAAGCAAGCACCGACTGGCTCTGTGGCTCAAAATATGGCGATAATCTGGCTATAACACTTGGATTTTTCTCACATTGGCTGTGAACAACACGTACCCCTATTTTGATCTACCACATGACGCAACACGCTTCACGCTCGCTACGTACGCGGGTAGTACGGTGTACTAAAAGCCGATTAGTGGCAAACGACGCCACGTAACGCAAGGCGCTTGCGTGATGCGTACGTAGCACCATTCCGCAGTACTAAAACTCTCTAATTCCAACGGGGATTGAAGTTCCAGTGGCCGAAACCGCTCACCCGAGATCTTGCATCTCGTTCAGATGAAACCCTACTTGTCCAGCTAACTCTCGCTTGTCCTGTGGGTGCCGGTGCATATGTGCGTTTTTATAAGTAGAGCACCTTGGCTGCGCATCAGGACGATGAAATTTTCGGAGGGAGGCAAACGTCACGTGCATCCTGCGAGAAAGACGAAGGTGACAGTGCATACGCGCATCGGCACGCATTTATGCAGAACGCAGCAACGAGAAAGACGAGGAAATCTTTGGTGCGCGGTAAATAAAAAGACCGACCCGGTTCTGCTTTCTCAGTTTCTTCAAATATGACCTCTGTCTTGACGTCATGACAATATTTACACAAGCTTCTCGAGTTTCCTTTGAGTATTGATGTGGACGATAGGCGAGCCTTCTTCCCTTTTCGCCAGCACCTTTCTGTCGCGTATCCAGCCAAACATCAGTTTTTTTTTCGTCTCAAGTGAGCTTGGAGAGGTAAGTCACAATTAGCACGAGTCATAGAATCACTTCACTTCCCCAATTAATGTTGAAATACCAGCGAGTCTTGGAATCCATGCCTTCCAACACAAGTTTAAAGAGACTCCACAGCGAAAACTGCGATGAGATCACAACTCGGGTCAAGTGCAGTTGTCCGCCGCTGCCACCGCCAGTGTCCGTCACCACATCGTGCCAGCCCAGTATTCTACCACAGAGTTACGCTGGTGCTTGTAACTTGTTGTCAAGCTTGCCTTAGACAGGCTTGAACCAGCACCGATGACACAGTGGGGCTCCAACCCGAGTCTGCTGGGTGCCAGCTCAGTATTCTAGCACTGGAATACACTGGTACTTGTGACTTGCTGTCAAACTTGCCTTAGGCAGGCTTGATGTAGGGAAAGCAATCGCGTTATTACGATTTATAAAGCGTTTTAAAACAGCGAATGAAGAAGCAGTTGTCACACAATGCGAATAGCGTAACGAGTGGAACGTTCAAAGCTCCAACCCATCACAAATGCTTGGTCTTGTTCCCCTATTAACTGTGGCGCATACCCACTTCAGCCATAATTCCTCATCATCATCAGCCACTGCATGAACCATTGGCACGAAATTTCTTGCAAGTGTTTAACGGATACCACGCTTCTCAGAAGAACGACGAAACATAGCATAGCAAATGCCGGCATACTACCCAAAAGAATTTATTGATAATCAACTAGTGGGTATCAAGCAAGTGTGCTTGCAGTAGTTACCCGATGAGTGTTTCGAAGGAATGAAAATAGGAGGAAAAGAACAGCAGGGAGGTTAACCAGCCTATAGGCAGTCAGTTTGCTACCCTGCGCATGGGAGAAAGATGGGGGGATGAAAGATAGAGAGCAGAGAGGGAAGGGAGATAAACACATCACCTTCGGCAGCACACGCGCGCACCCCGAGTCATAGTCCAGTCTTGTCTTTCGCGGTGTGTGACATTGCTGTTACAGCCGCCTGTTCAAGTCCGTGTCGCGTAGGAATTTCAACAGAGCAAGTGGGCTTGCAGTAGTTACCCAATAAGTGTTTCGAAAGTGTTCTGAAAGGCCGCTCTTCGAGTTTTCGATGTGACTGTGCTGCGCCTTCCGCGGAGGCCTGGCATTTTTTTAGAGCACTCAGCAATTTTAGTTTGAGTGCTACTCTATGAGCTTGAGGCGGTGATGAGAAGGAAAATAATAAGCGTAACCTTAAGCGACAAGAAGAGAGCAGAGTTGGTCAGGGAACAAACTGGGGCTAAGGATATCATAGTTGAAATCGAGAAAAAGAAATGGACATGGGCCGGACACGTAGCACGTGCATAGGTCGGATAACCGCTGGTCATTAAGGGTATCTGACAGGATTCTCAGAGAAGGCAAACGCACGAAGGGGAGACGAAAGTTGGGTGGAGCGATGAGATTGAGTAGTTCACACGTATAACGTGGCGACGCAAAGCACAAGAGCGGGTTGATTGCCGGATCATTAGAGAAGCCTTTGTCCTGCTGTGGGCATAGTCAGGCTGATGTTGATTATTACGATATGTGAGCTTGAACAATGATAGTCTGATCGTTCTACCTGAGAGCAATGCAGCCTGTGAACAACTGTGACATCCGAAAACGGAAGTTCTATACATAACTTCTTTGAATTTTTCCAAGTAGTTGACACAAGGTTCCTGTTTCCTCGACGGGCAAACCATGTATCCCAATGTTGCACTTTCCCGTATTCTGTTCAAAGACATTGATGTCGGCGTGGATAGTATGGATGGTTGAAGCCTGAGTAGATGCTGTTAGGTAGAGTGCCTTGTAATGAGACCGAAGTTGACGAAGTTCATCTCGGTTATCTGGCTCAGCCAAGAGGACAGAGTCGTATGTCGTAAGGAGGAATTTGATCGACTTTCGTACTGTTACTACAGTATCGGCTAGCCTTTCTGCCATGGACCTAAACTCCAGTATATTCGTTAGTTTTATTACAAGTGCTGCTACTATTGTTGTAAGCTGATCAAATTTCCGACTTACAAATGGTCATCGATGGGAAAACAAAACATCACTTTTAATCACTCCGGACTGTTTGCAACCCTGGGGAAACCAAGCTCTCAACTGGCATCTTAGCTTAAGTGCCCTCAGCAACAGCGGAATAATTTTCGCCAAAGGTATATTCTTGTATACACAACACACATGTTAGAAATCCGCCATCCGTTGGCAGCAACAAATAGCGGCACAAGGCACAAATATTTGACGAATAGTTGCACTCAGTAGCAAACGAAGACTTCTAAGAGGAAATAGAAACAGGTTGATACAAAAAACTCGCCTGCTGATTAGAAGAATAACAAGTGGTCAGAAGTAGGCCACAGTTTGCAGCTGAGTGCACAGGAGTGCGGCTGAAGCAGGGGTTAAGTAAACCGCAGTTTACAACATGACTATAAAGGCCTTCAACGGCTATGGTGGTGGTGACACACAGCTTGAAGCGTCCACGACAGCAGGCTAGCGCCTGCGCTGACATGCATTTTGAGACGAAAAATAGGCTCAGTAGATGGACGATCAACCACGCACCGTTTCGAAGGCGACGGGGTCTCTTGCCGATTAGAAGAATAAAAAGCCTTCAGCTACAGGCCATGGTTTTCTGGTGATGTTTGCATAGCAAAATTAACGTTGTAAACAAACACATTTGATTGGATGAAAAGCATTTGGGGCACTAGCACTTAGATTTGAGTGCAAGCTAAAAAGTCCCAGATAGTAAGAATTTCCGAAGCCCTCCACTATGGCCTCTTATCATAATCGTATGGTGTCATAGTTTTGAGAGAATAAAAATTAAAAAATATGGCTGATCCCTCTGTCTAGGAATCGGTATAACATGAAAGCAAACATGTCTCACAGAGATGGTTGAGCATTTGTTGGCCATTGCTTCACCGCAAGCGCGCACGAACGATTGTGTACAATAAGAACACATTGTGTAATGTCACGTGAAGTACGGCAATAAGCTAGAAACTTCGAGCGCATACCACAAGCAGAAAGCACCCGCGAAATGAGCATACAAAGTACGCGCATGGACTAACAATTATATCAAACTAACAACTCTCACAGTCCGATATCAGATACCACAGATTGTGGGATCGAATCCCGGCCGTGGCAGCCACATTTTCGATAAAGCTGAGAATGCTGGACGCCCGTGTACTTAGATTAGGGTGCACGTTAAGGAACTCCAGGTAGTAAACATTTCCAAAGCCTTCCACTACGGCATCTCTGATTATGATATGGTGGTTTTGAGACATTAATTCCCAACAATCTTTATTAAAGCTTGGCTAATATTCGCTGAAGTTAAAACACCATCGCACATGGTTATGTAAGCTTAATAACATTCGTTTGTTTTCGATTGCAATTTTCACGCCACACAATGGGCAGAACGGCACCTCCTGCTGCCCAAGCGACGATAAGGGCACGCAAACAGAGGAAACATGGGAAATAAGTACTATATATGTTCGTGATTGAGCCGTGAACAGTGGCGTGTCCATAATCTACTTGGTTATACACATCGGAATACTCGCTAACGTTACCGTTTCTACACCATCGCGCTGGCGTAGTGGCACAACGTAGTGTTGCCAAACCACGCATTTGACGTCCGGCGACAATAACACAGTAGGCCTGCAGGCACAATGCGTCCACACACAGTCAAATAAGCTAGGCAGTTCAGAAGCGGTCGTCGTAGGTTCAAGGTAATCCTAAGACGGCTTTGCTTCGCTATCACTCACGCACGCTTCTAGGGCCAGTAAAGTTTTTGTTTGGGCTAGTTGGTGCATTCTTGAACACATGTTTCAGTTGTGCAAAAATACACAAACGAATGAGAGTACACAGGACAAGCGCAAAACTTCAACTATGAGTCCAAACTTCAAGTGCCTGTCCACGGTATACTCTCCGCTGGCAATTTTCAACTTGGACTCTCCCTGTGTTTGTTTGTTTATTTTTCGCACAAAAATGTTTTACGCTGTTGTCCATTCTGGCTCCACTGATGTATTTCCGTCACAGATATCACGTTGTGAAATATACGATAGCAGATGGGAAAGAACATAACTAAAATAAAAAGTCCCGTCACCGAGGGTCGAAAGTACGAACACTCGCTCCGAAGCAAGCGGCTCCAAACGACCATATACATCCTTGTCGGTAGACTTCATGTCGTAAAAAAAGGCTGTGAAGGCGCTTTTGCGCTTCCTGCGTTCAACCGGCATCTCCAAACGACTGTGATCGGAACGCCCCGCATGTGTGTGCATGTGAATTTTTTTACTAATTTATTTTAAATATCTCTACCTCTATCTTTTTTCCAACTCTTATTTCCCCACCCCTGTGCAGGGTAGGAAACCAGTACTTCTGGGTTACCCTCCCTGTTTCTTCCTTTAATTTCTATCTTTCTCTGGCAGCTCAGTGATTTCAGCGTGTTCCTGCTATAACTAATGAGGGGGTGTGACGGGCCCAAGAGTGCGCTTTAACGATCATCGCTGTGCGCGGTACAATGCATGCGTGCTTCTCTCGTCGTCGGAATGATTGGTTAGTTTTAAGCTGGCAGTGAAGTTCCAGAGAGCTGAAGGTCACTTCGCTCGCTGAACCAGCCATGTTTGCAAAAGAACCATGCTGCTCTAGGAAAACCATTACACTTAAGACTCAGGCCATCAAAGTTTCCGAGATTTGGGTGCACGTTAAAGAACCCCAGGTGGTCGAAATTTCCGGAGCCCTCCACTACGGCGTCTCTCATAGTCATATGGTGGTTTTGGGACGTTAAACCCCACAAATAAATCAATCAATCGAAGTTTCCGTAGCCTTTCCCGGGGGCACTTCGCATATTAACACCCTGGTTTTCTGTGGTTCCACGTCAGTTTTAAGTATCAATTGATGCTCGTGTATAGCATACTTGTTCGCTCGTTTCCCGTGTCCTTCTTTTTGTTTTAGCAGCCCGGTTTATGTGTCGCGCTCTGACAGTTAGCTCGCGCTCACCCTGTGTTTGTAGTTTTGTGCGACATTTCTGCTTGAAAAGTGATCTGCAAGTTTCAAGATGCTTGCTGTTCTTCCTGATGCATTAAAATTTGTTACTATATAGCCTTCATTCCTGTGCCCCTGCGGCAAAACAATGTACAACAAGTGCTCAACAACAACGTGTATGAAAACCCATTTTACTTTGCTGTTTTGCCGATCCCCAAAATTAAAGGCGAAGTCATGTTCTTTTTACTTTTGATTCGTCCGCGTGCATGGGCAGGTTAGTCGGTATTGTATTTCTTCGCTCTGGCTTACGAGGAGGCTGGCCATAGCCGTTCAAACGTTCAAGAGACGTTGATATCTCTTCTTTATCAAAATGTCACACTCTCTCCCACCATTATGTTTATAGTTGCCCCCCCCCAAAAAAAAATAAACGTCTGTGCTGCGTCGATTGGTGCCTCCGGTCTCGTATCGCAATGCATGTGGCAACCACTTTGTTCGTCAAAGTTTACTGTCTTCGCTTCTTTATTTCGCCCCCCCCCTCCTTCTTTTTGGTACCATCCAACTATCGCCTAATGTCCAACGCAGTCACCGAAGTAGTGCGCCTGTTCAAGCGAACTTCGTGCGTGAGAAGCCTTCGCTAATTCGTTCAACTTGCATTTGAGGGCACTCAAGGCGCAATGCGTTAGGCGGTAATCACTTGGTATTTTTTAAAATTTCGAGCACGTTAAACAAACCCTGGAAAAAATTAACCAGCGTTGTTTTCATACTGTAACTAGAAAATTTCGTTGTTTCTGGAAAGGAGTTTCAAGTCTTGTATTGAAACGTTTATCTTAGAGTCAGTATTTAAACATTTCATGAAATAATCTTAGGGAATTACCGTGCTTGGTGGGGGAAAAATACTCTGACGTGCTACATGCAGCTTACAACAATACTGCGCTAGCTGGAGAGGCGTAGGCTAATTTTTAATTTTTTATTGCTTGGTGCTTTTTAGCTAAAACACCCTGTATACGGATGCCAAACAGATCGACTCCACTCTTTTTAAGGTGCTCCGCCCCTAAAATTTTAGCAGGTTGTCGAAGCTCACAAATGCACATGTGCGTAACGTTATACTGCAGCACGCGGCCTGGATTAAAAAAATATGAAAGTCATACAAAAACCCCATTGCTTGTTTCGACAAATATCGCTACATACTAAAAAATCATTGCATCACAGGCCCGTATCACGCCATTGACTGAATTTGGCATGGCGCACTCAAGAGGTTCTGGTGTCGCCACGGGAGGCCGTGACCTGTCCGCGCGTGCGCGCGCAATCGCACTGAAAAGCTTCGATTTTGAATCCTCGTTTAAGAAGGATTGTAGCTCTTAAAAAAACGCCCCACTAAGCTAGTTCGCTTTTGCGATGTGAAATATTGGAGTTGGATATTCATTTTTTCAGCTATTGGGTCATCCTAGCGGCGTACTGCCATTGAAGTTCACTTTATAACACTGGGCACATAACTGAAATATCCCGCAATAGACACTCTTCGAAGTAGTGCGTTAGTACTCATACAATTCACTTTTGTTGAAAACAAGTCAGTGCTAGTTCATTTATGAACTTTTATTTTTCTAATATACCTATTTCATGTTTATCGCTTTTTGAATGATTCCTAAAAATTCATGAAGATGATTGATTAATATTCGGCATTTAACGTCCCAAAACCACTATATGTATATGAGAGATGCCGTAGTGGAGGGCTGCGGAAATTTCGACCCCCTGGGGTTCTTTAACATGCACCCAAATCTGAGCACACGGGTCTACAACGTTTCCGCCTTCATCGGAAAGTCATGAAGACGGGTTTTATAAAGGTGGATGTTAGTCAGATGTTAGTGACGTGCTTCTAAGACATGTTTTCGTTTGTAAGAAAAAAAGTGTACAAAACCGTAAGCACAGTTTCCAATTTTCAGCCACATTAACAATATGCAAATCTCCCCTATTGGAAAAATTGCCATGGTGGATACTGGAAAACATGGTGGGCGTAGTGGAAATAATAGTGGGCATGGTGGAAATAATAGTGGGCATGGTGGAAAATATGATGGCTATGGTGGGACGTAGTGGAAAATATGGTGGTTATGCCGGGACATACTGGGTGGTATGGTGTACAGATGATGGGTAAAGTGGAAATGATGGTGGAAAGCAGAAGCTAGATAGTGGGCAATAATGGGACACTCTGCCCACCATTGCGATAATGCTGGGAAGCCCTAAGCATATGGTGGGTGGTGCTTATTATGGTGGGCTACATGGTGTACCAAGCTGAGAAACTCTTCCCACCATTGCGATAATGCTGGGAAGCAATAAGCAGATGATGGGTGCTGCTTGTTATGGTGAGCCACATGGTGTACCAAGCTGAGAAGCTCTGCCCACCATCGCGATAATGCTGGGAAGCAGTAAGCAGATGATGGGTGGGCTTATAATGGCGGGCAAATTATATAGTGTACCAAGCTGGGATCTGTACACTACATGTTCTACCATCATGATTTCCACCAAAGGTTAGGCCTACTGACCGAGCCCGTACAATTGTGTTATCCGTGCTTCCGGGTTTCAGAATACACGATTACGACGATTAAGTATGACAATACAGCGCAGCCATATGGCATCAATTAACCTAAATGAAGCATTTTTCATTGTGTATGCTGTTCGCTCAAGAAGCAACAAACATCGATGCGACGCGATTAAAGCACTCCCAGGAACGTAATTTAGTGTCTTCTCACCGACAGCCGCCGGTCGCACTCGCCGGCACTTCTCTAGCTTTTGTACGAGAACTCAGACGTGGCAATTCGTGTGCTTGGTGAACCATTATGATAGCGTAATGTTTCCGGTACACTGCATTCGTTTTGGCCAAGCCGTTATGTAGTTGTTGCTTTAGCGAAAGAGCAACAGCATTGCGCTGGCGCGACCGCCCTCTACGTTGCGCGAAAAGCATCCCAATACTCACTCAAATAAATTAGGCGGGCGTATCTATGAAATGAGCCTAGAAGCTTCATAAAGCGTGAGCAGATGTCGCCCTTTAGAACGAGCGCGAAACGGATATTAAACTTGGCAGACCCCGCCGGTAAACTGTTGCTGCTCCCCAGCCCACTTGGTTTTTTTTTCCTTTAAGTTGTGAATTGTAAAAAAAAAATAGCACTAGTGCCAATAACATAGTGGCAATCGTTACAGGGCGCAGTTGCTTGTGTTTAATAAATGTGCAATTTTTAGTAGCAGGTGTACATCTTGTCTATGTTGTGTACACGACAAACATAACTTAAGTTGAACCTTAAGTTTGTATGCCAACTGAGTATTTAACACGCAACCACCGTCATGTGGGTGTGGCGCAGTGGTTAGCGTCTTTGAATGGAAATCCGCAGGTTGCACGTTCGATCCTCCGTGGCGCCTTGTTTTTTTTTTTTTTTACGGGACGGGTGTTTTTTTATACCGTTTTTATAGAATTCTTTTTTTATTTTTTGTGGCAGCTCGTCACGGTGATTCTGACGTCATTTTGCGCTCAAGTGTTCCCGGCACTGCAGCACCCACCATACCCACCATGCGCCATGGTGGGTGTTTCCCACCATTCACCCACTACATTAATCCACTATAATGGTGGGTGGTGGTTTCCACCATGCCCACCATTCGTTTTTTTCCGATAGGGTCAGCACAGCGCTAAGCGAAAGCAGAGTGGAAGTGCCACTGAGACTTTTTATTTTGCAACAATAGTAATTTAGGGCTAAGTTGCCCTGCACAAACTTATTTTTCTTTGGTAAGATATGGTACTCTCAGCCTGCTTTCATTGTCGTTATCAAGTTCCCTATTATTGCGTATCGAGAACATCGCACAGTGATTACTATACGCGCAACGCGCACCTGAAAACGCTCAACCGCAGAGGAAAAAAATTGCCCGCAGCTTCCCTCGGGGAAACACTGAGGAGGATGCGGAGCATATTATTGGTTAACGGGCTGTTAAAGTGCGACTTACTTGGGTCGATGGCTAAATTGGTTAACGTGGTTGTGAAATGGGGTGTTAAATTGCGACTTACTTGGGTCGATGGCTAAATTGGTTAACGTGGTTGTAGGAGGGGGTGTTAAATGAGTGAACACGTACACACGTATGCGAAAGGGCGGCGCTGGTCGAAGGGACGTCGATCATTGTGTTTGTGAGTTCGTTGGCATTCATTTCACGGCGACTTCGGACGTCGACGCGCCGTACAAACCAACGGACGAGCGGCAACTGAGCGAGCGAGCGCCGACCTTGAGTATATATACAGCGCGACGGCGCATGCGCTGTCAGCTGTCGAATGTTCTCGAAGGAGAAGCGCGCGCGCGGCACAGATGGCGACGGCGCGACGGCGCATGTGCTGTCAGCTGTCGAATGTTCTCGAAGGAGAAGCGCGCGCGGCACAGATGGTGGGCGACGGCGCGACGGCGCATGCGCGCGCGTCAGCTGTCGAATGTTCGAGAAGCGGTGCGGACGGCGCGGCCGGCGCACTACAAGGCGCGAGTATAAGATGCTTCCGCATCTAAAACACGGTTTAGGCAAAAATGAAACCAGCCGGCCATATTCGCTGGCCGAAGGGAGCATGCGGTACCATCTCGCCACATGCGAACCTTGCTGTTGATTTTCAAACTGCCCAAACGAAAGCGTACCTTACTTTTGCGAAGGTAAGTCGTCGTCAGCGTTGCGCGCAAGGGCTGAGATTGAAGTTGTGCGTGCCAAGTTGTACCAGTGTGGCTTTTGTAAAGCACATGTAACATTCATTTTCTGCTTGTACAGCTAAAACCATTCTCCTCGTATTGTTTCCGCGTTCGTTTCAGTGTTTTGTGAAGAGGAGTGGTGATTCGACTGAATGCCCGGATAATTGCCGGTGCGTCCCCTTGGATTTTGCCCACGAGGTGTTCCATGGACAAGGAAACTGCTTTAAAGAGAGCTGGGGCTGATTGAGGCAAAATAGCTCGCATTGGTGCAGAAGAAGATAAAGTAACTAATGAGTTTAAACTTTGTACGCCTGCCTTTTCTCAGTATTCCATGCTCAATTGTTAACCGTCAGCCTATATTTATGCAAAAATAGAAGCACTCTAAGTAAACACTTGTAGAAGCCTTGTGTGTAAACTTCCTGCAGTGTGCCTTGTTTTGGGAAAAAAAGATAACACGTTTCATTCTAAGATAGCGAACGTCGTTGTTTAATTAGGGGCACTAAGAAACTCTTTATTTCAATCCACATGCTACTCTGCCAGTTGTAGCACTTTCAGAGCAGAGTAGAGCATAGCTAGTGTTCGACGTATCATGCCTGTTGTTTCATTTACAGATATTTTATTTGAACAAGAGCCTTTAAATACACGAGGAAGCAACTTTTTAGCTTATCTGCTAAATAGCTGTTCTGTCACACTGTCAGAAACAACAATAATAAATTTATCAATATCAGGGAGTCGTTGTCTCCAATAAGTTTGTGCCTAAGCTTCTCTTCCCTCATGAGTTTGAACGATCCATGCCTATTTTGATACAATGCTACCATCTTCTAACGTGACTAAAAATATTACCAAAAAAGAGATATTTCCGTTGAGACATGAAGGTTAGGTTCAGTCAACCGAAAATCCCATGCCAAATTTGAGTCGTCCCATACAAGAACATTTTTAGCATTTTTACAATGTCTTGATCTACTAAAGTTCACGCATGGGTGCCCAGATAAGGGGATGTTCGTTTTACAAGCAAAAATATCGGCTTAGTGTTAGAAGCCGAATGGAATGGTGCACGGTTTGCCTTTTTGACAAGAGCATTGCAAATATTTCGTAAAATAAGAAAACCAGGTCCATGCTACTTCGCGCCGTTTAAAATATTGTTGGCTGAAACGTATATCACGTCCGTTATCTATTCCTCCCACATTCATAATTATTGTACAGAAGTGAACGACCTGTGTGCAGGCAACCAATTGTATGAAGTTATGTTCTTGGCGAGTTCTTGGGTAATCTTTTTGTTTGCTGTAATTTTTACTGATACTTAATTTTTTTAGTCAACCGTTAATCAGTTTGTTTTTTACAAAGATTTAGTAAGCCATAAGTATCATCATAAAACCGTATTTTTCTAAACCCATACAGGATACTGTTTGGTACGGTCCCCTTATTTGTCGTGCGTTTCAGAAGGCTTGATGACAGCCTAATACATACGTTCATCCACCATCCCACCCTTACTCCCTCGAAGCCCTTTCCTCTCGAAGCGCGTTCAGCAAAGAATAATGATAGCATTCCACGAAATCCTACTTTTAATAGCTTGGGCAGTTGTTTTGAGGAGAGGTAGGACATTCAATGCCACATAGAAGCTTTAGTGGTTCAAAAATTAGCACTGGCAGCAGGTGTGCGATGGGGCATTCAAAACATTGTGTTGGAAAAAATGCGCTGAGCCGTTTACGATACAGTTGAAGAAGATGTCTTATGTAGTCTGTGAAGTGCCAGCTGCATCCAAAATGCCGCTTTGTAATGACTGCTCTCTCATCTATTCTCTAGTCTTTCAGACTATATGCGTCGCAAGTGTTTCGTGTTTTGCTGTTCTTCAATAAAGGAACCAATCAAGTATTATACTCTCTTTTCCATTTCATGTTAGGCTAGCCATAACTATTACTACATATACTTCTGGCTATCGATATATGTTACCCTTTATCGTACAATTACAGGCCTTGCATATTAATCTTCTAATGCTTGCGGAAAAACCGAGGAAATGCAACCATACGGTTTTAGAGCTGTGCGCCACCGCCAGCACCAGTTTTACAGCTGAAGCTGTTATGAGAAAAGAACAAGTGGCGCACACGGCGTCGTAGTTGTCCACGGCCACCGCCACCACAGGTGTCCGTGACCAGTATCAAACGAAAAAAACACTCGGTAAATAAAAAACACCAATGACATCACCGTCCGCTGCGTGCTTGCCTATAGTATTCTACCACTGAGGCAAGCCAGTGCTTGGAACTTAAAAAAAAAAACATTAATGACACAATTGGTTTTGAGCTCGGGTTCGCTGCGTGCAGCCATATATTCTACCACTAAGCCACACGTTACACTATTACTAGGAAGTCCTTTATAAACTGGGCTTTGGCAGGCTGATGTCGAAAAACGAAGTGGGAACTATAATTATATGTCGGGAGCTATTAGTATAATTCGCAGAATGCAATAATGCACGAATCTTTATTATCTTCTAACGAAAATGAGGGGACCATAAGTAGGCATAGAGGAGCCCTGATGGCGAAAGTAAGGCCGAAATACCTTTTATACAGAGGGCACACCCAGGCATCGTGCAGGATCTGGAGGTGCTCGGCAATGTACGATACAGGGACCATAGGGGGGGGGGGGGGTACGGTTTTGAATTCATCTAGACTTGAAGCAGTAACAACAGAAACTGGTACGTAATAAGCCAATCAATCAGCTAGCACTGAGAGGGAAAGTGCAGGAATTCAGAATCTCGCTTCAGAACAGGTACTCGGCTCATACTGAGGAAACCAACCTTACTGTAGATACAATGAAGGATAGTCTGACTAGTATCATTACAGAGTCTGCAGCAGATGTTGGAGAAACGGCAGTTAGACAGTACACTGGCAAGCTTTCCCAGCAAAAGAAGATTCTCCTTAAGGAGCGTCAAAGCTTGAAAGTATCAATTACAACATAAAATATAGAAGTGGCAGAGCTTTCAAAGTTGAATAATAAGCGTAAGGTATCTGATGTAAGAAGGTATAACATGGAGGAAATTGAACACGCTCTGAAGAACGGAGGAAGCGTCAAAGTGGTGAGGAAAAAACTTGGGATAGGCAAAAAGCAGATGTATGCACTAAGGAACAAGGAAAGCAAAGTAAATACCAATATGGATGGGATAGTTACAATAGCGGAAGAGTTTCACAAAGATATGTACCGTAGCCGGGACATCCATGACCCTGATATAAGAACTAGCGCTAACCCATATGGTAAGCCACTAGTAATGATAGAAGAAGTCAGAAAAGCCTTGTAGGGATTGCAAAGAGGCAAAGCTGCTGGTGAGGATCAGATAACATCAGGTCTGCTAAAAGACTTAGGACAAATTGTGTTAGAAAAAGTAGCCACCCTGTTTGCGAAGTGTCTCTTGGTGGGAAGAGTGCCAGAACCTTGGAAGAATGCTAACATCATCCTAATACATAAGAAAGGAGATGAAAAGGAATTGAAGAACTACAGGCCCATCAGATTTCTCTTCGTCGTACAAAAGCTATTTACAAAGGTATACAGTTATTAACAGAAATGAGACAACATTAGAATTCAGTCAACCAAAGGAACAAGCAGGAATTCAGACAGGCTATACTCAACAATTGACCACATTGATACTATCTATCATGTAACAGAAAAATGGTCAGAATATAGCCAACCACTTTACATAGCCTTCATGGATTACGAGAAGACATTTGATTCAGTAGAAATATCAGCAGTCATGCAGACATGTGGAATCATGATGTCGACGACGCATATATAAACATCCTGGAATAAATCTACACGGGATCAACTGCTACCATAGTGCTTCATAAAGAAAGCAACAGAGTAAAAAACAAGAAGAGTGTAAGCCAGGGGGTACAATCTCTCCGATGCTATTTATCGCGTGCTTACAAGAGGTTTTCAGAGGCCTATACTATATACAAAGAGTTGGTGATAATAGTTAATGGAGAGTACCTTAGTAACCTACGCTTCGCCGATGACATCGCATTGCTGAATAACTCAGAGGACGAATTACCACTCATGATAACTGAGTTAGAACAGGAGAGTAGAAAAGTAGGTCTTAAAATTAATCTGCAGAAGACTAAGGTAATGTACAACAAACTAGGAAGAGAACAGCGCTTCGAGATAGATAATAGTGCACTTGAAGTTGTAAATGACTACGTGTACTTCGGACATGTAATAACTGCGGAGCCAAACCACGAGATTGAAGTAACTAGAAGAATAATAATAGGGTGAAGCACATTTGTTAAGCACTAGCTCTCATATCATGACTGGTAGATTTCAACTATCCTTCAAGAGGAAAGTATAGAACGGCTGCATCTTGCCGGTAATTAGCTATGAAAGAGAAACCTGGAGACTTACAGAATGGTTCAGCCTGAATTGAGCACGACGAAGCGAGCGATGGAAAGGAAAATGATCGGTGTAACCTTGAGAGACAAGAAGAGAGCCGAGTGGATCAGGGAACAAACCGATGTTAAGAGTATCATAGTCAAAATCAAGAAGAAGAAATGGACATAGGCCGGGCATGTAGCGTGTTGGCAGGGGAATGGCCGGTCATTAAAAGTAACTGATTCGATTCCCAGAGAAGAAAAGCGGTGAAGGAGGAGATAGAAAGTTTGGTTGCTAACTGAAATCAAGTTGATTCCAGGTATAAAGTGGCAGCAGCAAACACAGGACCGAGTTGACTGGCGGAACATGGGAGAGGCCTTTGTCCTGCAGTGAAGGCAGCCAGGCTGATGATGATGATAACGATGATGATGATGATGAACATTCAAGAACCTTGATATGACAACAAGAGACGCTGTAGTGGAGTGCTCTAGAAGATTTACCACTTTGGTTCTTACATGCAACCAAAAGAAAGTGCACAGGCCTCAAGCATTTTCGTTTACATAAAAAAAAAAATTGGCAGCATATCCACGGAGTGAATGATGGAGAGTGAGGAGAAGCATTCGTCCGTCCATTCGTTCTTGCTTCCTTCCGTCTGTGCGACCGTCCATGCGTCCATTCACCCGTCCGTGCGTGCGTACGTTCCTGCATTCGTCCATGCATCTGCTCTAGCTGCGTCCATTCATGCGTCCATTCATGCATCTGCCTGTGTGTCTGTTCGTCCATCTATTCAACACTCCAAGTACCACCATCTCGCATCTTTTCATCAAATATTCCCCATATAGAAACATCGCCATCCAGCGGACATTCCAAGGACTAAACGAGAGGTGGCACACGCACACTTTCTAACAGCTTGCGCTTCGGGTCCACTTCCCACCTTTAACCACATCGATTTCATGGTATAAACTAGTTCACTGTATTCACGGCACTGTGGCCGAATGCTCGCTAAACCTTTCTAAAACGAAGGAGGTTACGCCCAGTGAATATAACGTAGCTACATTTTCCTGTCAGATAGAGCTCAACGTACATGCCAATGGCTGCATAGGAAATGAGAGACAGGAGAATTCGCCTTTTACTTTCCTACGGCTTGCACTTCGTAACTAATTCCCACCTTTAACTACCTCGAGTTCATTCATGATATATACGAGTTCATTGTATTCATGGCACTGCGGCTCAGCGCTCGCTAAACCTTTCTAAAGCTTAGAAGTTACACCCAGCGGGTATAACGTAGCAACCCTTTCCCTTCAGATAGTGGTCAATGTACATGCAATGGCTGCTAATGGGGATCGCAGCATGCACGTTAACTAAAACCCGAATGCTCCTGTCTCTCATTCCCCATTATGAGCTATTGGCATGTACATTGAGCACTATTTTTTGTTGTTCAACAACGCACAAAAGGAGTCTCTCAGCGGCACCACCTTGGAGGTCAAAATGTTTGCAGTTCAAAGCGTAAGACTGGTTATATACTACGCGGGACGAACAGGTGCCGCTATAAGGAGCTTCGCCCCTAAAATATGACAGAGATTCAATCCCGCTGCTTTCGGGTCAGCAATAGAGCACTATAACTACTGGTCTACTTGACAAGTTGTAAAAAAAGATGGTTTTGCTAAAATCAGCATTTGCTACTTTTCATCCAGCTGTAACTAAGGATTGGTTCATTGATTGATTGATTGATTGATTGATTGATTGATCGCTCCATTGATTTGTGGTGTTTAACGTCCCAAAACCACCATATGATTATGAGAGACGCCGTAGTGGAGGGCTCTGGAAATTTTGACCCCCTGGGCTTCTTTAGCGTGCGCCCAAATCTGAGCATGTGAGCCTACAACATTTCCTCCTCCATCGGAAATGCAGCCGCCAAAGCCGGGATTTGGTCCCGCAACCCGCGGGTCAGTAGCCGGCCGAGTACCTTAGCCACAAGACCACCGGGGCGGGGCAGCTGTAAGTATAGGAAGCAAGTTCAACTGTATGAGACATATTGCTGAAAATCACTTGAACAGCATGGCAGAGCAGTTACGTTCTCTGCCCTGGCTTACTCCTTGCTTTTCAGTAGCACCTTTCACTTGCAGACCTGGTTTGCGGATGCGAAATGTGTGAATGACAAAGCAACAACGCAAATTTACATGTGGCAGTTCTAGCGAATTTCGGGTAACATATAAAGCATATAATGTGACATGCAATGCGCAGGATAATCTTTGTGCCAATTGAAAAAACTATTGATCAAAGGTATTTCGCTATGTAATCTCTCTGTTTGCGGCGTGAGACATTGCTTGCACAAAGTTAATTTTATTTATTGTAAACAATTATGGTTACTTTGTATATTGCCCGTAATTTTACGCGATGACACGCCCACCCATGTTTCTTCATTCTATGAATTTCTTGTATTCCAACATGTCGCTAGTTGCAGAAATTGCTTGGTGTGCCCTTCTAGCCATGCCAATGTAAAGAAGCTAAGAGATGAAGCTAATCAATATATATAGTTTGTCGTATATTTTTTAGATTTATGTTCTTTATTCTTGTGCTGTTTGCCACAGTGCTGAACAATAAAGCTTGTGCTCACTACCGCTGCCCACACTGCATTTCTCATTACGCTGCTTCAGGTTTATGACCACCATAATTTTATTTATGAGCCTAAACTATATGATGAGTATTTTGGTATGCCTTTCCAAAGGTGTGATTAGCCTGCACGTTTGCCTGTATTTCACTTTCATTACTGGACAGCATTTCGGAGCGTCTTAGATGTTAGAACATAATAAAGATATGTGTAAATAAAGTAGACACTCACATACAAGCCGAGTTTGGAATATAAACCAAATAATCTGTTGTGCGCACGCGCCTGTGTGTGTGTGTGTGTGTGTGTGTGTGTGCGTGTGTGTGTGTGTTTAGAAGTTAGCAAAACGTGCGAAGGTTAAATAAAAATGTTATTCTTTGGCTTGAGTATATCCTACCACACGTGCAAATTAAGAGTCACCCTGTAATATGTTTTAACATTGCCTATCAGATCTTGGAAATGTGTCTGGCTATTTCCAATAAAACGAACCTCTCCCTAATGAAGATTATCGTAGCGAAACTTTGGCGAGACCTGTTCCGGCGGGCACAATTATGACCACTGCTTGAGCATTCATTCCGTCCCCGAGCCAACTAAATAAACTCTCGGCTGAGATTCCTCCCCGATATGTTGACAAAGCGAAATATTGACGAACAGACATTGAGAAAGCTGCTGAGCTAGCCATTGAGTATTATACGCGAAGAAATTTTCAGTTGGATCACGAGGATGGAATAGAAAAGAGGGACTCCTAAAGGCGGCTTGCTGCTCAAAATACAGCACAAAAAATGGCTCCACCGCATGACGAATTCAGTGGGAGCGACTAACAATGAGACGGAAAGGAGAAAGCCAGGAGAGGCACCTGAGTTGTGAGCAAGTGCGAGGGAACGCATCGATGCCACTCGAGCTTTTGAATCGAAAGTACTAATTGTATGCTACAGTTGTAAAAAGGAGGGTCATATCTCATCAACCTGCAAGCGCAATTTGCTTTCGCTGGCATTCTCGAGTCGGACGAGAACTTGAAGTTACTCGAGCCTTACATGCACAAAATTGTGGTCTAGGAAAGAAATGCCGGGCACTCCGAGATTCAGCAGCGATGATGAACAGAGCACCCCCATCTTGCATCTTCCCTGGCGACTATACTGGTGAATGCGCCTGGATCAGACAGGTTGCAGAAGAGCAAAGTGTCTGTTTGCCAATTGCTGCTGTTGTTCTAGAGGGAACTTTTGGAAAACCGCACTGAGGCGGCCGTGAGCCCCAGTTTACTCAAGGATTTTGTGTATGTTTTGTTTCATTTCTAACAAATCAGAGCAGCTGCTTAGAGAAAATGGCCAGTCATTTTCATCTCCGCTGGCGTGCATGGTACTAACGCGATCGCGGTCCCGCGCTCTCGCGAGAAGACGACTTGAGACCTCAATTTCGAACGAGGAGGCGGTCTAGCGTGAGACCACTCTCCAGGAAGACTCGGGCCAAGAGGTGGCTAGGGCATCACAGGACATCGAAGACAGTAAGGCTCCGAATACGGTATCGGTAGCCCAACGCAACGAGCCTGCTGAGGTGGGTGAAAACAGGGCACTCCGGGAGACCAACCTGTCGAGTTTTTCACGTGAAAGCGACGCGCCAGCTAGCAGGCTCGTACAGCTTATTGCCGAAGAACAAAGTCTCACAGAGAGTCAACGTGATGATCTGACCAAAGTAGTTAGAGACTACGCGGACGTGTTTTGCGAAAAACCAGGGAAAACCTCTTTGGTTGAGCATGATATTCAGTTATCAAGTGAAGAACCGATCTCTAGCAAAGCTTACCACGTATCGCCGAGGCAAAAGCAGATCATAGAAGCTGAGATCCGCCGCATGTGTGACTTGGGTGTCATCGTTCCAGGTGAAAGCGATTACACCTCCCCACTCGTACTAGTCGAGGTGCCGGGAAAAGTCCCTAGGCCATGCGTGGACTACCACCGGCTAAACGAAATCACGTTGGATTAGACGTATCCGATTTCTAGTATTGAGGAGAGAGTAGAAACCGTGGCAAAATCTACTTACATCTCCACCTTAGATCTGGTACGGGGATAATGGCAGGTCCCGTTGATGGAGCGAGCCTCTCTTTATGCCTCATTCTTTTCCCCATTGGGAACCTTTCGCCCTTTATAGCTTGCTTTCTGCTTATAGAATGTTCCCTACTGCTTCTCAAACCTCATGGATCGGGTGTTGCCGGGTTTAGGAGACTTCGTTCTGCCGTATCTCGATGATGTGGTGATCTTTTCTGATACGTGGGCCGAGCATGTGACTCACTTGAGGACCGTTCTGGCTTGACTACGTAATGCAGGCCTCACCGCGAGAGCGCAGAAATGCTACTTAGAGTGCGCAAGCGTAAACTATCTCGGCCACGTCGTAGGTCATGGACAGCGTAGCCCGTCTGAGCTGAAAGTTACGGCCGTTGTGTATCGTCGTCTTACCACAAAGTCGGAATTGAGGGAGTTTTTGGGAGTGGCGGGGTATTATCAACACTACGTCAAGAATTACTCAAACCTCGCTTGTCCTCTGTCGGATTCTCTCTACAAATCGGGGCCCAGCGTCATTCCGTGAAACACAAAAAAGGCAATGCTTTCAAGAGCCCGAAGATCGCTCTCGCAAAACGACTCGTGCGAGCGGCGCCAGACTTTTCTCTGAGTTTTATTATTCGGTATGAGGCCAATGACCGCGGCCTAGGAGCAGTTTTGGGTGAAAAGAACGCCGAGGGCACGAGCGGCCACTTTTGCATCTCAGCAGAAAGCTCAGTGTCAGAGAGAAAAGTTACAGCACTCCAGAAAAGAGTGCGCTGCCTTGTTTGGGCAATTAGTGAGCTGGCATGTTACTTATCAGGGTAGAGCTTCATAGCAGAAACTGTTCACTGCCCCTTGGTTGCACATGTCCTCTAAAAGCGGTTGCTTAAAGGGGTGGAGCTTGACGCTTCAGCACCATAACTTTAGTGTGCGTTATAAAAATTGGAAGCTGCACACAAATGCAGATGGCCTCAGCAGAGCTTATTGAAGTGCAGCCCAACTCCCTCAGAGAAGTTGAGGCACATCCTTTTGGTAACAAAGAAGAGACACTATTAGTGTCTCTTCTTTGCGTTTCACTTTAAACTGTATCAACAATTTCCCGTTGCACTGACAGATGTATTTTGTTTTGAAGTGTACTCTGACTGATATCTTAGCAGGAAGGCCAGCCTCTACCATTCTGGTAAAGTTGTTCCCCAAAAAATGGAGAGAATTGCTTTGTTTGGTTCCGACCTACTCGTATGGCATTGAGGATAGTTTCCTGGAGTTAGCACACATATTTTTTATTGGCATTGGGACTGCACAGTGAAATCACAGCATTCGTGGGGGCCAGTGTTTTGAGCTGTTTAACATATACGTGTCTCGTGCTCAAACATACATGCAATAGAGAGTCAATAGATACTTTTGCTGCCTTGGTCTGGCGCTATGAGGGATGTTCAGAGGGTGCTTGCTTCCATCAGAGTGGTTTGACATTGTGCTCGACTCTGTCGTTCCAGTGATCCCTGCAGGGCTCTGAAAGTCACCATGGACGAAGAGAGCAGAACAGTCGAAATTCTCCACGGTCAACCAGCATTCCTCCTTCCAAGCAGCGCTAGGTGGCTCAAAACTCCGGATGCATTGTCTGGCGGCGGGGGTGCTGTTATGCCTCAGGCATGAACTTCGTTCGGGAGCGCTTCTTCTCACGAGCACGAGATCGAGAGCTGTTCCGGCGAACTGTCTCTCCCCCTCCCAGCGCCACGTTCCACGCAGAAGGCGGCACCGAGCAGTTCCGAAAAAAACGTCACTTCCTCCACTGAGCCACCTTGCAGTTCCAGGTATGGCTTCGTCTCCTCGGACGAGCACCGGGAGCTGGTCTCAGAGAAGGGACCAAAAACGTTGTTTAAGGCCGTGCCAGCCCTATATTTGGAGGATTTTGCCCCAGCCGACGTCATTGTGCTGGCCGGCTCTGTACAAACGACAACCTGCTATAGTAAATGTTCCTTCTTGTTGCTGTTTTCTAAACTGATTGCCTCCCTATTCCACCTCTGGGCGAAGGCTTCAGCGAAGTCCGTTCGACTGCTCACCACTCTTGGCTACCGCTACCAATGCAAGAAACAGGAAATCGAAACAATGCAGGGTTCCTAGATTCTGAACTATGTACCAGCAGGCTATACACCAGATTTTCCAACCACAATGGTATTGATGGAAAGTAGAAGCTTTGTATCTGCTTCGAGTGGATTTCGTTCTTGGCATGTGCGGCGCTCGTTCACCGAGAATAAAACAGTGACATGAACCTATTCTCCCTGAAGACCAGCTTCACTCCTCGAAATATAAACATGCTTGCAGGAACTCTGCGTGACCTCAATATTGATCAAATACCGGGACAAGTTCAACTGAACCTGGCGATTACACTACTAGGCATTCTGGTCAAGATTTGGCGCTAGCAAATAACGAAGAAATATTTGAATATGGTGCGTTTTGAACTCGGAATATGCATAATCAACTTATGGAAATAAATATAGTGTACATAACGGTAAATAATAAACGAATTTTATTTATAACGACGGCAGCCACGAGTGCTTATGCGCAGAAAGATCGTGAAAGCAGTGGTTTTTATACAACGGATCTCTCACTTCACTATAAAGACCATTTAGTTCAAAGCAGAAGAGATATCTTTAACGCCGGGAGGTTCAGCGGATTATTGAGGGGCGTTCACGTAGCTTCATCATCATTTGGCAGCCACGATAAGTGCATCTAGTGAACACGTAATTACACTGACAAGCCCCGCCATGGTTGTTTAGTGGCTAAGGTACTCGGCCGCTGACCCGCAGGTCACGGGATTGAATCCCGGCTGTGGCGGCTGTATTTGTGATGGAGGCGGAAATGCTGCAGGCTCGTGTGCTTAGATTTGGGTGCGCGTTGAAGAACATCAGGTGGTCTAAATTTCCGGAGCCCTCCAGTACGGCGTCTCTCATAATCATATGGTGGTTTTGGGACGCTAAACTTCATATAGCAATCAAATCATTGTACTGACAATAAAGTGCAACCTGTGCAGTTTCCTTGGTAAATTTCGGCACATCTGTTATTGTGGATCAGTACGTGAATGACACTTTGCCAAAGCTATCAAATACCAAACGTGAATATGTAACGTTGCCTAAATCAGGAAAGCTAGCATGCTCCCGCCACTTTCAAGAAGATACCGTTCTTTGCGCCGCTCCCCGACACACGCACATATACGCACGCCTGTGAAAACTATAGGCCGGATGAAGCTGCTGCAAGCACAACCAAATTGAAACTGAGAACACCCGTAGGCAGTTCGCTAACTAACACAAAGAGATCCTAATTGTGTACTTTCCGTCAATCCCACAATATTATTCCTCAAGGTTATAATACAAATCTCTATGAGCTTCGGCAAGCGAAAGGAGCAAGACTACCGCCCAAGCACTCCGTACAACTGGTTAACCAGCAAAATCTGAAACGTGTGGTCCCGGTATTCAGCAGTGGGTTGAACCCGACGCTGCACTGAAGCTATTCGCAGTTATTGGTTACGTGTTCGTGCTTCTTAATAAGGTTAGACACACGTTTCACTTGGTCTAACACAGTGTTTATTTCGCATGCTTCACATTCTGTCTCACATGATGACAGTCACGGAAGAGTGTAATTAGCGGTTAAAATCTTTCGGATTGCGGTAATCGCGTTGGTTGTTCTCAAACTACAGGCGGCGTGGTGATGCGGAAAGTTTTATATTTATTTATTGTAGTAAGCGCTATCTTTCACATATCATGGTATCCTTTATACGACATTGTTTTTTTTACTGCTCCTACAAAAGTCTTTCATCACTTCCTCGGGCAGAAAAATACTGCTGCGGGTTCTTACGCTTTCTTTCCTTAGCTTTTAGTCATGCGAATAAATAAGCGCATAACTAAAGAAAACGAACCAATTGCCATTGTGTCTGATTCTTTGAGCGAAGAATATCGTCATATGGGTGTTGCGATGTAGCTCTCTGCCCCTGCCGCTCCCCTCCCCCCAAAAGTAAAGTCGATTGAGTGATGTATGCACATTGTGCATTATACCTTAGTAATACATATATATACATATACATATATATATATATATATATATATATATATATATATTATATATATATATATATATATATATCTATAGGCAGGCATGGTGGTTGAGTGGCCGTAGCGTTGCATATAGTCTATTAGATCCTCCGTGAGCGGTCACAACGTGGTTTATTTCGACGTTTCGGCCTAGAGTCTGGCCTTCATCAGGAATAAAGATACAGTTTGTCTGTGCTCAGCTTTATACAATCTCAATCAGAGGGCAAGGAAGAGGGAAAAAAGGAAAGAAAAAAAGAAAAGAAAAGGAAAGAAAAAAAAGAAAAATATTACACGGTGGACGCCCCTCGGGTGCCCCCCTTCCACTTTTCCCTCCACTTCCCCCCATCTCTCTCCCCCCTCTCTCCTTCACCTATCTTATGTCAGGGGACTGTGTATGTTTCCGTTCACTAGCGCATTCCTCCCGATCAGACGGCCCCTCCTGGCACTGGCGGTTCGGTGTGGGGCAAAAAAGAGCTTTTTCAGGAAGTCCTAAGCCTTTAACTACTCGGGGTCCCGTAAATAATTCGTCGTAGAAGGACGGGGGCCGCGTATTGTGGCAGAGGCTGGTCAGGGGGCATTTTAGGAAGTTCTAAGCCTTTAACTACTCCGCGCCCTGTCAACATTTTGTCGTAAAAATAGGGGTGCCCCGTATTGCGGTAGGCTGTGCAAGCGCGTGCAATGCGAATTCCTGGCCCGCTTCTAAATTACGCGTGTCGTGGGGGCCTCCCGGCTGTGCACATGGTTGCTGTTGGGCATGTCGTGCATGGCACAATTGATTGGGTAGTAAAATAAAACAGAAAACAGACGACAGCTGCACTTAGGAAGAGTCGTTACACTTGGAATTGTTTTAGGTTGTCCAGTGCCCTTCGCAGCCGCAGTGCCGTGAACTCAGTTACTATTTTCATTGTTGCCGTTATTGTTTTCTAATGCTTTAATTGCTGCAAGTGTACCGGGATTCTCATTTATTCCTCTATCGAGGGTGTTAAATCGGTGGATAAGGTATGACTCTCGTTGTTCACGTTCTCGATTTGATTTAAATCCCGTCTCTAAGAGTGTTACTGATAGTTTGTCGAATGCATGGTCGGGAAGATTGAGATGTTTTGATAGAGGTAGACTTGGGGCTGATTTCGCATGGGCTCTGTGATTATTGAAGCGAATCCCAAATGGTGTTTCTGTTTGTCCAATGTACTGCATACCACACACGTTGCATTCGAGTAGGTACACCACATTAGAGGAATCGCATGTTAGGTTTCCTCGTATGTTAATCGAAAACTTGGATTGCGTGCTGGTTGCTTTGTCTGTTTCTCGCATCGCCTTACATACAAGACATCGTTGCTTTAAGCAAGGGCGGCAGGAATTATTGGGGGGTGATGTGTTAATTTGGGAGTGGACAAGGGTGTCTTTGAGGTTACGTGGTCGTCGGTAAACGACGCCTGGAGCGGATGGGAATGCGCGTTTCAGACGTTCACTTTGTTCCAGAGTGTTGTAATGTCGTTTAAGGATTTTGTTTACATTGGGGAGGTTTGTGCTGTAAGTCAAGCAGAGGTTTGTTCGTTGTGGGTCTTCTCGTGGTGGTCGCTTCATAAGTAAGTCTTCACGCTTTAGTTTTCTCGCTTTTTGAACAGCGTCATTAATTACATGTGGGGGGTATTTTTGTTGCTCGAGCATAAGTTTTAGCCTCTGTGAGCTCGTGTCAAAGTCAGCGTCTGTAGAGCAGATTCGCTTAAACCGGTGAGCCTGGCTGTATGGAATACTGTTTTTACAGTGGCGTGGGTGATCGCTTTGGTAATGAAGGTATTGTCGTCGTTCCGTTGGTTTGCGATATAGGGTTGTAGAGAGCTTCTCTTCGTCTATCGTTATGGTAACATCAAGAAAATTTACGGTAACTTGCGAGTATGTGTGTGTGAAGTGTATGTTTGGATGTACAGCATTGTAAGTGTCTATAAAGCTCAGAAGTTCGTCCTCGCTGTGGGTCCAAATAAGAAAGATGTCGTCTATGTATCTTCTGTATAACATTGGTTTCAAGGAACTTTGTGCAAGAAATTCAGATTCTAGCTTTCCCATAAATATGTTGGCATAATTAGGTGCCATTTTGGTGCCCATAGCGGTCCCGCTGATTTGTCGAAAATACTCTTGGTTAAACTCGAATGAATTTAATTCGAGGACCATCCTCGTCAATGTTCCAATGGCCGAGAAATCTGGGGTGTTAGATTGTCTATGGTTTGTGTACATGTTTTGTAATGCAGCTATGCCGTCATCGTGAGGAATATTTGTATATAATGAAGAGACATCAAGAGTAACCAAGTACGAGTTTTTCGGCACCCAGATACCCGCAATGTCTCGAAGAAAATGTGTGGTGTCTTTTATGTACGACGCGAGGGTGCATGGAATGTGGCTTATTAGTTTGTCCACGTACCCTGATATGGGTTCAGTTATTGTACCGATGCCTGATATGATTGGTCGACCTGGGTTACCGCGTTTATGAATTTTGGGGAGGATATAGAAGCGACCTGGACAAGGGTATGCTGCTTGCATCAGTTTGTGGTCAGTGTTGGTTATCTTTTCTGCGTCCAACAGTTTCTTTAGTTCTGTTGATACGATACGTTTGTATTCGTCTGTCGGATCACCTGGGAGGCGTTCGTAAAATCTTGAGTCGTCTAGTTGGCGGTATGCTTCTTCTAGGTAGTTGGTTGTATTAAGGACTACAATTGCTCCTCCTTTGTCAGTGGGTTTGATTGTTATGTCTGTCCTAGATGCCAAATTTTTCATACTTATTTTTTCAGATTTTGTCAAATTTTCTCGGTTTCCTTTCTGTCTGTGGTATTCGTGTACTATATCTTTCTGTACTGCGGTGATATAAAGGTCCAAGCACTTGTCTCGATTACTGTTCGGTGTCCAATCATTTGATTTACGACGGTGAATTGTTTCGTGGTTAGAAGGCCTATTCAAGAAATATTCGCGCAACCTTAAGCTTCGAGCGAAGTTGTCGAGGTCTCGGAGTAAGTGGAATTCATCGAAAAATTTTGTGGTCGGGCAGAAGCTTAGTCCCTTAGATAGCAGTTTCACTTCGTCAGGTGACAAGCTCGTGTCCGATAAGTTTACAACCACAGTGTCACACGGTGTGTTCCTAGATGGGTGCTCGTTTGTACCATTAGTGTTTTCCTGGGTGGTGGTGTTGTAATGATAAGGCACTGTATCAGGGAACATGGGTTTGGGCACATGGTCTCTTTCGAGTTTATGAATTTTTGTGGTCCTGATGGCTTGGTATTTATTCTGCTCAAATTCTGTTAATCGCGTGATTTCTTCGTTCGATAAAGTGTTGTGGCGGAGAATGGTGTTGGTCATAGCGACCAGTTTTTTTACCTGCTTGTCACTATGATTAAGAGCAATTTCTGTTAATTTAAGAGATGCCTCAAGGAGGACGTTTTTCCATGTTATCTGGTCGTGTTTATCTAGATTTGTAGCGGCTGGTGTGAGGGAGAGTGTCATACCCTTGGGGGCTATTCTAGCACGAAGGTACACTTGCAATGTTGATTTATGCATTTCATGTCTAATTCGTTTGTCAGCAAGTTTTCGTACTTTAAGGAAAGTGGCACTGCAACTGGGAAGTGATGAGCTGGACTTACATTTCAGAAGTCAATCTTCTTTTGGGTGCGGGGATGGCGCTGATGAGGTGCGCAGGTTGTAGTTATGTCCGGCAGGCCTTCGTCGTTGTGGGGAGAATTTCGGCGTTGGGCTCCCGGCGAGCGTGTTTGTTGGCAGTTCCGGAGTCCGTAATAGGGGGACGCGGTTCCGTAGTTCGGCAGGCTTCCCTTTGAGGAGTGGTGTAGTGGTGCTGTCGTGTAGTGCTTCTGGTCTCGACATCCGCAATGGAGGGACGCGTGTTTGCTGTTCTGCAGACTTCCCCCCTAGTAGTGGTGCGCTGTTGATGATGGTGAGGGGGTGCTTGAGGCTCGCGGGAGTCACAGTTTCATTGATCGTCGGGAACTCATCTGTGGTGTTGGGTGGGTGTGGGGCTCCTGGTGTATGTTGATATGCAGAAGTCTTCTCGTGGGTGTCTTGTTGTGTTGAACGTAAATTCACGGGAGCTGCTGGTTGAGTCGACCACCCCGTTGTAGCTTCAAGATCTCCACGACCGAGTGCTTTCTTGAGGGTTTCGGCAATCAAAGCGACACCCATAAAACTCGGATGAAGCCCATCCGCAGCAAGAAAGCGTCTTGGTGGCAACTGCTCGAATTGGTAGTCAATGTATGACACCTTGCTTGGTCTTCGGCAGTAGGCCTTGACTGTCTCGTTGAATTGACGAGCGTCCCAGTTGAAGCGGTGCACGAATTGTTCATTCGATTGTTGCAGGTGTAGGTTGAGGTACCGGGGCAGCACGCATGAAACAACGAGCCTTTCGAGTTCCTGGCGTGTCCGAAGCGTGTTGTTCACTAGGCGGCGAAGGCGGCGTAGCGATTCGTCTAGTCCGTACGACGCCAGCTCGCTCGTACCGACGTGAAAAACAAGCGTGGTCACCGATCGTGGTATGCCAGCAAGCTCTTTCTCGATGTCGAATGTAGAGGCTCCGCGGATGGAAATGATTGCAGGTGTCGTCTTCTCATGTGGGTTGAAATGCCGATGTAAATACCTTGTTTGCGAGTTTCCGATGATGGCTGTAGTTGGTGCATGTTTAGGGAAATTTCGTGAGACCTGCTCGACTGGAGGTGCGCCTGCGGCCGGTCTTGTATAGGCAGGCATGGTGGTTGAGTGGCCGTAGCGTTGCATATAGTCTAGTAGATCCTCCGTGAGCGGTCACAACGTGGTTTATTTCGACGTTTCGGCCTAGAGTCTGGCCTTCATCAGGAATAAAGATACAGTTTGTCTGTGCTCAGCTTTATACAATCTCAAATCAGAGGGCAAGGAAGAGGGAAAAAAGGAAAGAAAAAAAGAAAAGAAAAGGAAAGAAAAAAAAGAAAAATATTACACGGTGGACGCCCCTCGGGTGCCCCCCTTCCACTTTTCCCTCCACTTCCCCCCATCTCTCTCCCCCCTCTCTCCTTCACCTATCTTATGTCAGGGGTCTGTGTATGTTTCCGTTCACTAGCGCATTCCTCCCGATCAGACGGCCCCTCCTGGCACTGGCGGTTCGGTGTGGGGCAAAAAAGAGCTTTTTCAGGAAGTCCTAAGCCTTTAACTACTCGGGGTCCCGTAAATAATTCGTCGTAGAAGGACGGGGGACGCGTATTGTGGCAGAGGCTGGTCAGGGGGCATTTTAGGAAGTTCTAAGCCTTTAACTACTCCGCGCCCTGTCAACATTTCGTCGTAAAAATAGGGGTGCCCCGTATTGCGGTAGGCTGTGCAAGCGCGTGCAATGCGAATTCCTGGCCCGCTTCTAAATTACGCGTGTCGTGGGGGCCTCCCGGCTGTGCACATGGTTGCTGTTGGGCATGTCGTGCATGGCACAATTGATTGGGTAGTAAAATAAAACAGAAAACAGACGACAGCTGCACTTAGGAAGAGTCGTTACACTTGGAATTGTTTTAGGTTGTCCAGTGCCCTTCGCAGCCGCAGTGCCGTGAACTCAGTTACTATTTTCATTGTTGCCGTTATTGTTTTCTAATGCTTTAATTGCTGCAAGTGTACCGGGATTCTCATTTATTCCTCTATCGAGGGTGTTAAATCGGTGGATAAGGTATGACTCTCGTTGTTCAGGTTCTCGATTTGATTTAAATCCCGTCTCTAAGAGTGTTACTGATAGTTTGTCGAATGCATGGTCGGGAAGATTGAGATGTTTTGATAGAGGTAGACTTGGGGCTGATTTCGCATGGGCTCTGTGATTATTGAAGCGAATCCTAAATGGTGTTTCTGTTTGTCCAATGTACTGCATACCACACACGTTGCATTCGAGTAGGTACACCACATTAGAGGAATCGCATGTTAGGTTTCCTCGTATGTTAATCGAAAACTTGGATTGCGTGCTGGTTGCTTTGTCTGTTTCTCGCATCGCCTTACATACAAGACATCGTTGCTTTAAGCAAGGGCGGCAGGAATTATTGGGGGGTGATGTGTTAATTTGGGAGTGGACAAGGGTGTCTTTGAGGTTACGTGGTCGTCGGTAAACGACGCCTGGAGCGGATGGGAATGCGCGTTTCAGACGTTCACTTTGTTCCAGAATGTTGTAATGTCGTTTAAGGATTTTGTTTACATTGGGGAAGTTTGTGCTGTAAGTCAAGCAGAGGTTTGTTCGTTGTGGGTCTTCTCGTGATGGTCGCTTCATAAGTAAGTCTTCACGCTTTAGTTTTCTCGCTTTTTGAACAGCGTCATTAATTACATGTGGGGGGTATTTTTGTTGCTCGAGCATAAGTTTTAGCCTCTGTGAGCTCGTGTCAAAGTCAGCGTCTGTAGAGCAGATTCGCTTAAACCGGTGAGCCTGGCTGTATGGAATACTGTTTTTACAGTGGCGTGGGTGATCGCTTTGGTAATGAAGGTATTGTTGTCGATCCGTTGGTTTGCGATATAGGGTTGTAGAGAGCTTCTCTTCGTCTATCGTTATGGTAACATCAAGAAAATTCACGGTAACTTGCGAGTATGTGTGTGTGAAGTGTATGTTTGGATGTACAGCATTGTAAGTGTCTATAAAGCTCAGAAGTTCGTCCTCGCTCTGGGTCCAAATAAGAAAGATGTCGTCTATGTATCTTCTGTATAACATTGGTTTCAAGGAACTTTGTGCAAGAAATTCAGATTCTAGCTTTCCCATAAATATGTTGGCATAATTAGGTGCCATGATTGGACACCGAACAGTAATCGAGACAAGTGCTTGGACCTTTATATCACCGCAGTACAGAAAGATATAGTACACGAATACCACAGACAGAAAGGAAACCGAGAAAATTTGACAAAATCTGAAAAAATAAGTATGAAAAATTTGGCATCTAAGACAGACATAACAATCAAACCCGCTGACAAAGGAGGAGCAATTGTAGTCCTTAATACAACCAACTACCTAGAAGAAGCATACCGCCAACTAGACGACTCAAGATTTTACGAACGCCTCCCAGGTGATCCGACAGACGAATACAAACGTATCGTATCAACAGAACTAAAGAAACTGTTGGACGCAGAAAAGATAACCAACACTGACCACAAACTGATGCAAGCAGCATACCCTCGTCCAGGTCGCTTCTATATCCTCCCCAAAATTCATAAACGCGGTAACCCAGGTCGACCAATCATATCAGGCATCGGTACAATAACTGAACCCATATCAGGGTACGTGGACAAACTAATAAGCCACATTCCATGCACCCTCGCGTCGTACATAAAAGACACCACACATTTTCTTCGAGACATTGCGGGTATCTGGGTGCCGAAAAACTCGTACTTGGTTACTCTTGATGTCTCTTCATTATATACAAATATTCCTCACGATGACGGCATAGCTGCATTACAAAACATGTACACAAACCATAGACAATCTAACACCCCAGATTTCTCGGCCATTGGAACATTGACGAGGATGGTCCTCGAATTAAATTCATTCGAGTTTAACCAAGAGTATTTTCGACAAATCAGCGGGACCGCTATGGGCACCAAAATGGCACCTAATTATGCCAACATATTTATGGTAAAGCTAGAATCTGAATTTCTTGCACAAAGTTCCTTGAAACCAATGTTATACAGAAGATACATAGACGACATCTTTCTTATTTGGACCCACAGCGAGGACGAACTTCTGAGCTTTAAAGACACTTACAATGCTGTACATCCAAACATACACTTCACACACACATACTCGCAAGTTACCGTAAATTTTCTTGATGTTACCATAACGATAGACGAAGAGAAGCTCTCTACAACCCTATATCGCAAACCAACGGATCGACAACAATACCTTCATTACCAAAGCGATCACCCACGCCACTGTAAAAACAGTATTCCATACAGCCAGGCTCACCGGTTTAAGCGAATCTGCTCTAGAGACGCTGACTTTGACACGAGCTCACAGAGGCTAAAACTTATGCTCGAGCAACAAAAATACCCCCCAAATGTAATTATTGACGCTGTTCAAAAGCGAGAAAACTAAAGCGTGAAGACTTACTTATGAAGCGACCACCACGAGAAGACCCACAACGAACAAACCTCTGCTTGACTTACAGCACAAACTTCCCCAATGTAAACAAAATCCTTAAACGACATTACAACATTCTGGAACAAAGTGAACGTCTGAAACGCGCATTCCCATCCGCTCCAGGCGTCGTTTACCGACGACCACGTAACCTCAAAGACACCCTTGTCCACTCCCAAATTAACACATCACCCCCCAATAATTCCTGCCGCCCTTGCTTAAAGCAACGATGTCTTGTATGTAAGGCGATGCGATGAACAGACAAAGCAACCAGCACGCAATCCAAGTTTTCGATTAACATACGAGGAAACCTAACATGCGATTCCTCTAATGTGGTGTACCTACTCGAATGCAACGTGTGTGGTATGCAGTACATTGGACAAACAGAAACACCATTTAGGATTCGCTTCAATAATCACAGAGCCCATGCGAAATCAGCCCCAAGTCTACCTCTATCAAAACATCTCAATCTTCCCGACCATGCATTCGACAAACTATCAGTAACACTCTTAGAGACGGGATTTAAATCAAATCGAGAACGTGAACAACGAGAGTCATACCTTATCCACCGATTTAACACCCTCGATAGAGGAATAAATGAGAATCCCGGTACACTTGCAGCAATTAAAGCATTAGAAAACAATAACGGCAACAATGATAATAGTAACTGAGTTCACGGCACTGCGGCTGCGAAGGGCACTGGACAACCTAAAACAATTCCAAGTGTAACGACTCTTCCTAAGTGCAGCTGTCGTCTGTTTTCTGTTTTATTTTACTACCCAATCAATTGTGCCATGCACGACATGCCCAACAGCAACCATGTGCACAGCCGGGAGGCCCCCACGACACGCGTAATTTAGAAGCGGGCCAGGAATTCGCATTGCACGCGCTTGCACAGCCTACCGCAATACGGGGCACCCCTATTTTTACGACGAAATGTTGACAGGGCGCGGAGTAGTTAAAGGCTTAGAACTTCCTAAAATGCCCCCTGACCAGCCTCTGCCACAATACGCGGCCCCCGTCCTTCTACGACGAATTATTACGGGACCCCGAGTAGTAAAGGCTTAGGACTTCCTGAAAAAGCTCTTTTTTTGCCCCACACCGAACCGCCAGTGCCAGGAGGGGCCGTCTGATCGGGAGGAATGCGCTAGTGAACGGAAACATACACAGACCCCTGACATAAGATAGATGAAGGAGAGAGGGGGGAGAGAGATGGGGGAAGTGGAGGGAAAAGTGGAAGGGGGGCACCCGAGGGGCGTCCACCGTGTAATATTTTTCTTTTTTTTTCTTTCCTTTTCTTTTCTTTTTTTTCCTTTTTTCCCTCTTCCTTGCCCTCTGATTTGAGATTGTATAAAGCTGAGCACAGACAAACTGTATCTTTATTCCTGATGAAGGCCAGACTCTAGGCCGAAACGTCGAAATAAACCACGTTGTGACCGCTCACGGAGGATCTACTAGACTATATATATATATATATATATATATATATATATATATTATATATATATATATATATATATATATATATATATATATATATATGTATATATATATATTGTCACGTTAAAACGTAACTGTAACCTGCTGATAATGGCACACAAGGACGTCAAACAGATTCGAACAACGGCAGTACGACTACTGTTTTTCTCTGCACGCGCATCTTTGTCCTCTTCTGAAGAGCGGCACATACAAGCATGCCAGCATGTGTGGAAATAATAGTTTCAGAACTTGTACTAGTGGCAATATATATATATATATATATATATATATATATATATATATATATATATATATATATATATATATATTGTCCTTCACACCGTATTTATTTGCTTTGTCACCACGGCAACCATTACTTTGGGGTCACTGTGGCATAAAGTAATTAGATGTGCTTGGACATGAGCCAGGTTCTTGCTGAAAGTCAGATGAATACACGAGAGGTGACGTGAAAACATTACACTCATTTGAGTGCAGCACTTCACGGGAAATCTCGCGCTATTGTTCATTATTCACCGGCAAGCTATATCCGACGTTGCTGGTCCTTCGGACAAAACTCGTTTCGTTATAGTGACTTCCTGTCACTTCAGCGCCCAGTCACACGTTGCTGACTCGGTCTCTGGATTTCGTGCCGACCGGTTGCTTACCCGCGATCTCCGGCGACAGCGCAGCTCTCGCCGACTGGCTCGCTCTACGCCATCTTCTGGCGCCAAGACCTCTTATTGAGTGGTGCCTCATCCTCGGACTCCAGCGACCGTGTAAAATTTTCCATCTTCTCCTTATTTCTGTATGTGGGTCTCTCTGTCCCTGCTATATCTATCTCTATCCTTTTAATCCTCCCTATCCGTTTGATCCCTCCTTACCCCCATTTCTTGTGAGCCACTGCTGAGGTGTCGTACTTTGATGCAGATGGTTACGAGGCTCACTGTTATCTTATTTTCACTTATTTAAAAATAAATTCTCCCTGCCCCCCACATGTTGCTGCATGCCGACACTCTTTCCTTGCACCTTATCTTTCAGCGCTATGTGCGTGCTAGTCAAGGCAAAAAGTATTTTCAAATGCTTGTAACGTCGCTAGGACGATATTGACTTCATAAGAAAATGAGCCACAGATATTGGTGGGTCCAATTCGCCCCTTTCCAAAGCGGTGGCGCATGCTCTCTTCCGTAGCGGAAAGCTCATGAGGCGTCTCTTTATATAGGACGTTTCCATCCTGGCAATGGCGTTTTTTTCGGTCCTTTTCAAATTCCAACCAAAAAGAGCCAGGGGCAGCGAAGTGAAATGAAGTCGGCTTCCACCGTCATATTCCGGAGCCACGGAATACCACCGGAACGCTGAGCAGAAACGAAACGTAATCTACAGCAATACAGAGCTTTGCTCAAAACAACCACCGGAGCTCTGCGCAGAACTGAAGTGGACTCTATAGCAATAGAGAGCTTTGCTCAAATAGATAGTGCATAGTGCCAAGGTATTCGCAATTTCTTTAGTTTTTTCCCTAATATACCTCCCCCCTCTCCACACCACCGCCAATTCGATAAGCCTTGCGCCGATCACACGCCGCCGCTCGAGGTGAAAACACCGGCGCGCCGCCGCCGGCGATTTCGGTACCGGCGCACAGGTCTACCCTGTATTAACCGCAGTAACGTGCTCTCCCTTACCGAAACATGGAACGCCAAACGACCGTACAACAAAGGATACATATCGGTTGTGTGTACTGATGAACTGGAACGTCCTGCAGGTGGTGTTGCCACCTACCTGAGGCAAACTAAATCAGCTGAAGATCTCAAACTACCACTGACGAGTCAAAGTCGCAACAGAGAACATGCAGCCATCAAAGTCCTTGACTATGGAATTTTAATAATGGCCACGTGTCTAGCTCCTATCCTGTAGATTGGAAATTTAAAGGTGTACATAAACACGGAACCGCTCACCCTTCATTTCACGGACCATAAAGCCGTCATAAAGAAGGGACATCGCAAGCCAGCCATCGTCTCTAAGAGCCTCTAAGAACAAATAAAAATTGTTATATATATATATATATATATATATATATATATATATATATATATATATATATATATATATATATATATATATATTAATATATATATATATATATAGTGTTTCTTATGATGTCTATACGTCATGATCGACTGGGCGAATTACACAAGGAAAATTTACGGATGCTGTGACGTGTCTTTTTTGTTTTTTTTTTTCGCTCGCGCCGTTCGCACCACCGCTTATGTTCCGAGAGGGACCATGCCACCGCCCCGCAATGATTGCGGCATGCCACCGTTTGGCTCATTTTAACCCGAGCGGGGAGTTTCGGCATTAAATACATCACTTCCCCTTCTTTTCAGCTACTCTCACATTTTTCAAAACGGCACTTGTGGTGCCTTCACTGCTCTGTTGAGTCTGTGTTTGCATGCCCTGCCTATATGAGGGCCCTAAAACAGTTTCTGAAGGTACACAATCGAGCATGCTATTCTTTCTTGGTGTTTTTCGCTCTTTAGGTGTTTTTCCTGGCACCGGAACGGTGATTCACGTGACAGAATTACGGCATATACTCTAGAATGGTCCACATACGAGAAATATCGGTTCTTGATTGTTTTTCTACGCAACTGTGCCACGCATTTATCCTCACTCCGTTTTTCCTCGCATATCGCATGATTTTTACGCGTGATGAACTTACATTTTATTATTACGCGCGATGAACTTACTGTATTTTCCGAATTTACGATTGCGCAAGTGAAAAGAACAAGAATGTAGCCGATAAGCTCGGAATTTTGACAGTCTCACATTGCAAAAATGTGATGATATGTGGGGTTTGACGTGCCAAAACCACCATATGATTGTGAGAGACGCCAATGGGCAACTTTGAACTTGAATAGTAAGCGTACGGTCGTGGACGCTTGTACGCGCGGTATTTAAACAGGCATCAGAGAACAGTTCATGTTCCCTTCTAGGCGCTATGGTATCACTGCACTAACCCGCTCATTTACTGCGAGCGGCCGTATTTCCCTACACGAGCGTTTTGCTGTTTCGCGAGATAGATGAAAAAGAGTTAGCTGCAGCATAGGTTCGTTATGAGGCTACGTGCTCCTATCACACGGTGTAAAATGTCAAGTCATAGAGAAATTTTCTGACTATAAAACTGTTGAAGTCCCCTAAATCTTAGCTTCTTCTACTCAAAGACCTTAGATAAAAACTGTTTTTAACTTTTTAAAGATCATGACACTTCCGTTCTAAGCTCTTCAGCCTCAATTTTTTGAGAAACTTGAATGATATGGCTCGAGTCTTGCAATGTAGATGTGCTCCTTCTAAAGTTTTGTGACATTGCGTGCATGCATACCAACGTATGTGAGTCAAAAATATATTAAATGGAACCCGAACCACCCATGGTAACATTAAGATATAGTTATTTCACTCGTCGCATAAAGTGCTTACCTGAGATTAGTCATTCCAAGTGCAACATACATACATACAAAGAACTTTTAATAAACACTGGA